>CM061753.1:198146554-198746554 GCA_030979885.1 Lolium multiflorum | reverse complement strand
AGAGTTGTATATGGTACAACCCAAAGGTTTTGTCGATCCTAAAAATGCTGACAAGGTATGCAAACTTCAGCGTTCCATTTATGGACTGAAGCAAGCATCCCGGAGTTGGAACCTACGCTTTGATAGAGTGATCAAAGACTTTGGTTTTATACGGACTCATGGTGAGGCCTGTATTTACAAGAAAGTGAGTGGGAGCTCTGTAGCGTTCCTGATATTATATGTAGATGACATATTATTGATTGGGAATGATATAGAACTTTTAAGCAGCATTAAAGGTTATTTGAATAAGTCTTTTTCAATGAAAGACCTTGGTGAAGCAGCATACATTTTAGGCATCAAGATTTATAGAGATAGATCAAGACGCCTAATAGGCCTTTCACAAAGTACATATCTGGACAAGATTCTAAAGAAGTTTAGAATGGATGAAAGCAAGAAAGGGTTCTTGCCTATGTTGCCAGGTAAGGTCTTGAGTAAGACTCAAGGTCCGGCTACGGCAGATGAAAGAGAAAGGATGAGCAAGATCCCCTATGCTTCGGCAGTAGGCTCTATCATGTACGCCATGCTGTGTACTAGACCGGATATCGCACATGCTGTTAGTTTGACCAGCAGATATCAAAGTGATCCAGGGATGGAACACTGGACAGCGGTCAAGAATATCCTGAAGTACTTGAAAAGGACTAAGGATATGTTTCTTTGTTATGGCGGTGACCAAGAGCTCGTTGTAACTAGTTACACCGATGCAAGTTGGAACACCGACCCTGATGACTCTAAGTCTCAGTCTGGGTACGTGTTTATATTGAATGGTGCGGCAGTAAGCTGGAGCAGTTCCAAGCAATGCACGGTGGCGAAATCTTCAACAGAATCTGAATATATAGCGGCTTCAGAGGCTTCATCGGAAGCGGTATGGATGAAGAGGTTCATTGTTGAGCTTGGTGTGGTTCCTAGTGCATTGGACCCGCTAGTCATTTATTGTGACAACACGGGTGCCATCGCCAATGCAAAGGAACCAAGGTCACACAAGAAGCTGAAGCATATCAAGCTGCGTTTTCATTCGATTCGCGAGTACATCGAAGATGGTGAAGTAGAGATTTGCAAAGTACACACAGATCTGAATGTTGCAGATCCGTTGACTAAAGCTCTCCCAAGGGCAAAGCATGACCAACACCAGAATGCCATGGGTGTTAGGTACCTTACAATGTAATCTAGATTATTGACTCTAGTGCAAGTGGGAGACTGTTGGAGATATGCCCAAGAGGCAATAATAAAGTGGTTATTATAATATCTTTGTGTTTATGATAAATGTTTATATACCATGCTATAATTGTATTAACCGAAACATTAATACATGTGTGTTATGTAAACAACAAGGAGTCCCTAGTAAGCCTCTTGTATAACTAGCTTGTTGATTAATAGATGATCATGGTTTCGTGATCATGAACATTGGATGTTATTAATAACAAGGTTATGTCATTAGTTGAATGATATAATGGACACACACCCAAATGAGCGTAGCATAAGATCAAGTCATTAAGTTCATTTGCTATAAGCTTTCAATACATAGTTGTCTTAATCCTTCGACCATGAGATCATGTAAATCACTTACACTGAAAGGGTACTTTGATTACATCAAACGTCATTGCGTAAATGGGTGACAATAAAGGTGGGATTAAGTATTTGGAAAGTGTGAGTTGAGGCATATGGATCAATAGTGGGATTTGTCCATCCCGATGACGGATAGATATACTCTGGGCCCTCTCGGTGGAATGTCATCTGATTAGCTTGCAAGCATATGAATAGTTCATAAGAGATCACATACCACGGTACGAGTAAAGAGTACTTGTCGGTAACGAGGTTGAACAAGGTATGGAGATACCGATGATCAAACCTCGGACAAGTAAAATATCGCGAGACAAAGGGAATTGGCATCGTATGTAAATGGTTCAATCGATCACTAAGTCATCGTTGAATATGTGGGAGCCATTATGGATCTCCAGATCCCGCTATTGGTTATTGCTCGGAGAGGAGTCTCGACCATGTCTGCATAGTTCACGAACCGTAGGGTGACGCGCTTAAGGTTCGATGTCGCATAAGTAGATTCAGAATATGAGATGGAGTCCGAAGTTTTTGTTCGGAGTCTCGGATGGGATCCAGGACATCACGAGGAGGTCCGGAATGGTCCGGAGAATAAGATTCATATAAGGGAAGTCATTTTTCGGGGTTCGGGAAAAAGTCCGGTGTTTTGACCGGAGCTTCTAGAAGGTTCTAGAGGGCCACCAGTGGGCCCACCACCCCGGGAGAGGCCACGTAGGCGCCACATGGCATGGTGGGGCCTCCCCACTATGACATGTGGGCCCAGGCCGGCCTACCCCTTGGAGATAAGATCTATCTCTTAAATTTAAATGGTTTAAATCTAGAGATAAGATCTATCTCTAAAATAAAGTGTTTAAACGAAGAGATAAGGGGAAGGCTTGAGGGGGAAGAAAAGTCTCCCCCCTTGGCCGGCCAAAAGGGATATGTGGGGCCCAGGGGGAACCCTAGGCCGACCCCTCCCCCTATATAAAGAGGGGAGGGGGTGGCCGGCCATTCACCCCATCCACAACCCTAGCCGCCCCCTCTCTCTTCCACCTCCATACGCTGTGCAGGCTTAGGCGAAGCCCTGCAGCAATTCTTCTCCACCACCACCACCACGCCGTCGTGCTGCTGGGATTCCGTGGAGATCTACTACACCTCCGCTGCCCGCTGGAACGGGAGAGGAAGGAGCTTCATCGACACCGTACGCGCGACCGAGTACGGAAGTGCTGCCGGATTGCAGCACCGGGGACGATCGTCTACACCAACAACGAGATTAATCTCGTAGGCTTTGGAATCTTCGAGGGTTAGTCTCATCTCCACCTCGTTGCTTAGATCTAGTAGATTGGATCTTGGGTGTTCCATAGATTAGATCTGTTGGTTTTATTCGCTTTGCGGTAGGAAATTTTTTGTTTTCTATGCAACGAACCCCATCAGTGGTATCAGAGCCTCCGTCTAAACCCCAGATCGAGAGCCACGATACAAACCTTCCAGAGACCGCCGCGAATCCCATCTCGGGGATTCAGGAGATCGCCTCCGGCACCCTGCCGGAGAGGGGATTCATCTCCCGAAGGACTCTTCATCGCCTCCGGAGTGATGAGTGAGTAGTTCACCCCTGGACTATGGGTCCATAGCAGTAGCTAGATGGTCGTCTTCTCCTAATTGTGCTTCATTGTTGGATCTTGTGAGCTGCCTAACATGATCAAGATCATCTATCTGTAATACTATATGTTGTGTTTGTCGGGATCCGATGGATAGAGAATACTATGTTATGGTGATTATCAATCTATTGCTTATGTGTTGTTTATGATCTTGCATGCTCTCCGTTACTAGTAGAGGCTCTGGCCAATTTTTTGCTCTTAACTCCAAGAGGGAGTATTTATGCTCGATAGTGGGTTCATGCCTTCATTGACACCTGGGACAGTGACAGAAAGTTCTAAGGTTGTGATGTGCTGTTGCCACTAGGGATAAAACATTGATTCTATGTCTAAGGATGTAGTTGTCGATTACATTACGCACCATACTTAATGCAATTGTCTGTTGCTTTGCAACTTAATACTGAATGGGGTTCGGATGATAACCTGAAGGTGGACTTTTTAGGCATAGATGCAGTTGGATGGCGGTCTATGTACTTTGTCGTAATGCCCAATTAAATCTCACTATATTTATCATATCATGTATATGCATTGTTATGCCCTTTTCTATTTGTCAATTGCCCGACTGTAATTTGTTCACCCAACATGCTTTATCTTATGGGAGAGACACCTCTAGTGAACTGTGGACCCCGGTCCTATTCTTTACATCGCATACAATCTACTGCAATACTTGTTTTACTGTTTTCTTGCAAACAATCATCTTCCACACAATACGGTTAATCCTTTGTTACAGCAAGCCGGTGAGATTGACAACCTCATTGTTTCGTTGGGGCAAAGTACTTTGGTTGTGTTGTGCAGGTTCCACGTTGGCGCCGGAATCCCTGGTGTTGCGCCGCACTACATTTCGCCACCATCAACCTTCAACGTGCTTCTTGGCTCCTCCTGGTTCGATAAACCTTGGTTTCTTTCTGAGGGAAAACTTGCTGCTGTGCGCATCATACCTTCCTCTTGGGGTTCCCAACGAACGTGTGAGTTACACGCCATCAAGCTCTTTTTCTGGCGCCGTTGCCGGGGAGATCAAGACACGCTGCAAGGGGAGTCTCCACTTCTCAATCTCTCTACTTTGTTTTTGTCTTTCTTTATTTTATTTACTACTTTGTTTGCTGCACCTAAACAAAACACAAAAAAATTAGTTGCTAGTTTTACTTTATTTACTGTCTTGCTCTCTATATCAAAAACACAAAAAAATTAGTTACTTGCATTTACTTTATCTAGTTTATTTTATTTACTGTTGCTAAAATGAATACCCCTGAAAATACTAAGTTGTGTGACTTCACAACTACAAATAACAATGATTTCCTATGCACACCTATTGCTCCACCTGCTACTACAGCAGAATTCTTTGAAATTAAACCTGCTTTACTGAACCTGGTTATGAGAGATCAATTTTCTGGTGTTAGTTCTGATGATGCTGCTGCCCATCTTAATAATTTTGTTGAACTTTGTGAAATGCAAAAGTATAAGGATGTAGATGGTGATATTATTAAATTGAAATTGTTTCCTTTCTCATTAAGAGGAAGAGCTAAAGATTGGTTGCTATCTTTGCCTAAGAATAGTATTGATTCATGGACTAAATGTAAGGATGCTTTTATTGGTAGATATTATCCTCCCGCTAAAATTATATCTTTGAGAAGTAGCATAATGAATTTTAAGCAATTAGATACTGAACATGTTGCTCAAGCATGGGAGAGAATGAAAACTTTGGTAAAGAATTGCCCAACCCATGGACTGACTACTTGGATGATCATCCAAACCTTCTATGCAGGACTAAATTTTTCTTCGCGGAATTTATTGGATTCAGCTGCTGGAGGTACCTTTATGTCCATCACTTTGGGGGCGGCTACAAAGCTTCTTGATGATATGATGACAAATTACTCTGAATGGCACACGGAAAGAGCTCCACAAGGTAAGAAGGTAAATTCTGTTGAAGAAACCTCTTCCTTGAGTGATAAGATTGATGTGATTATGTCTATGCTTGTGAATAGTAGATCTAATGTTGATCCAAATAATGTTCCTTTAGCTTCATTGGTTGCTCAAGAAGAAAATGTTGATGTGAATTTCATTAAAAATAATAATTTCAACAACAATGCTTATAGGAACAACTCTGGTAATAACTATAGGCCATATCCTTCTGCTAATGGTAATGGTTATGGTAATTCTTATGGGAATTCTTACAACAATAATAGGAGTGTACCCTCTGGTCTTGAAGTTATGCTTAAAGAATTTATTAGTACACAAACTGCTTTTAACAAATCTGTTGAGGAAAAGCTTGATAAAATTGATATTATTGCTTCTAGAGTTGATAGACTTGCCTCTGATGTTAATCTATTAAAATTGAAAGTTATGCCTAATAATGATATTGATAATAATATTACTACTACAGCAAATGCCATCCAAGTTAGAATTAATGAGAATATAAGATTAATGGCTGAATTGCGTGCTAGGTGGGATAGAGAAGAAAATGAAAAACTAGCTAAAGAGAATAATGTAGCTAAAGTTTGGACTATTACCACCACTAGTAATGTTAATTCTTCACATGTTGCTGCACCTCCTACTATCAATGGTAAAATAATTGGTGTTGGCAATTTTTCTACTCCTAGTGCAAAGCGTACAAAACTGCCTGAAATTGCTAAAACTGCTGAAACTGCTTGTGATAAAACTGCTGAAATTTTTTCCAACCTTGGGAACAATGATCCCATTGCTGTAGCTCATAATGATTTAGATTTTGATGATTGTCACATCTCTGAAGTTATAAAGTTCTTACAAAAACTTGCTAAAAGTCCTAATGCTAGTGCTATAAATTTAGCCTTTACAAAACATATTACAAATGCTCTCATAAAAGCTAGAGAAGAGAAACTAAAACTTGAAACTTCTATTTCTAGAAAGTTAGAAGATGGTTGGGAGCCCATCATTAAAATGAAATTCAATGACTTTGAATGTAATGCTTTATGTGATCTTGGTGCAAGTATTTCTGTTATGCCTAAAAAGATTTATGATATGCTTGACTTGCCACCATTGAAGAATTGTTATTTGGATGTTAATCTTGCCGATAATGTTAAAAAGAAACCTTTGGGGAGGATTGATAATGTGCGCATTACGGTTAACAATAACCTTGTCCCCGTTGATTTTGTTGTCTTGGATATCGAATGCAATGCATCTTGTCCTATTGTGTTGGGAAGACCTTTTCTTCGAACTGTTGGTGTTGTTATTGATATGAGGGAAGGTAATATTAAATATCAATTTCCTCTCAAGAAAGGTATGGAACACTTCCCTAGAAAGAGAATGAAGTTGCCTTTTGATTCTATTATTAGAACAAGTTATGATGTTGATGCTTCTACTCTTGATGTTACTTGATTTGCACTTTCTGCGCCTAGCTGAAAGGCGTTAAAGAAAAGGCGGACGCTAGGCGTCGGTCGCCCGATGCGGCGTGCCAAAATCGGTCGTAGCTGAGCCGTTGATCAACCATCCTACGGTGAGAAATTGACTCCTTATTTCCTTGCATGCTCTGGTCCCTCCTGACAGCTGAGTCTCACGTGGCGTGGTCCCTCCGTGGTGAGAGGTAAAGTCGAATCCCCCTGCATGCCTGCTGCATGTGATGGTCGTGTGGTGTTGTTGGCACGTGGGTGGAGCCCACCATGTGCATGCAATGATTATTCTCTCCTATAACTAGCTAATGTACTGTGGAATAGTATGTATCATGTCCTAAAAAGATGTACATAATATGTATCATTTGAGTCAAATAATTATAAATAACCGAATATGATTGATGCAAAGTAGTTGTATTTTGTAGCGTATATTATGTAAGTTTACAACAAAAAAAACACATATGTTGCATTGTAGCAAAAAACTTACAATTAAAAATGAAACAACCGTATCAAGATATTTGCATTTTTTGGTAGCTTTACAATATTTTTTTTGTAGTTTTACAACATAATTTATTTTGTATTTTCACAATATAATGTTTGTAGTTTTACAACATAATTTATTTTGTATTTTCATTAAAAAAAATTAGTTTTACAACATAACTTTTGTAGTTTTACAATATAATATTTGTAGTTTTACAACATAATTTATTTGTATTTTCACACCATAATTTTTGTAGCTTTACAATATAATATTTGTACTTTTACAATATAATTTATTTTGTATTTTCACAACATAATTTTTTGTAGGTTTTCAACAAAGGAAGCACGAATGTAGCATTGCAGCAAAAAAAAAGGCAGAAAAATGAAACCAAATTATTATTTGTTCGTACCATTTTTTTTGAACTTTTACCAGAAAAAAGAAACATGTCTATAGCATCGCAGCAAAAAATCATACAACAACAAACCGGAAAAAATTAAACACAAAATCGTTAAATGTTTGTACTCGTAGCATATTTATTGGTTGAACTTTACAACAAAAAAATACAATTAGCTCGCAGGGTTGCAAAAATCTCATGTAAGTAGCATTGCAGAAAAAAGCTCATATAAGCGTGATAGAGTAGTATTGATTCTCTACCTAGATACTAGACAGGACGTTTAACTAGTTGCATGCAAAATAGGCCACATACATTGGTACAAGTAGCAGGTGCATCAAGAAAAAGTTGGATCAATAGCTGCATGCAATGGGGTCCACGCCGTGCTAATTATGCGGCAAGCGGTGGCCGAACGAGACATGCATGCTTGCCTGGCAGACATGCATGCCTGGCAGACATGCATGCTTGCCTGGCAGATGGTCCCTGGCTCTACGCGTGCGGGATGCTAGCTAGCGGGCGGGAAAAAAGTTCGGTGGGAAGCTATCTAGCGCCGCGCGGGCAGGACGACCGATTTTGAAGCCAGCAATCGGTCGGCCGATTACAAGTATTTTCCTAAAGAAAAGCGCTTATGGGAGACAACCCATGTTTTTACTACAGTACTTTGTTTTATATTTGAGTCTTGGAAGTTGTTTACTACTGTAGCAACCTCTCCTTATCATGTTTTTGTGCCAAGTAAAGTTTCTATGTTAAAGTTGATGTATATTTGGGATCGCTGCGCAGAAACAGCATTGCTGTCTGTCACGAATTCTGGCACAAGTCTCTGTAGAAAATTCGAAAAATATCTGCCAATTTACGAGCGTGATCCTCAGATATGTACGCAACTTTCATTAGTTTTGAGTTTTTCCATTTGAGCAAGTCTGGTGCCATTTTAAAATTCGTCTTTACGGACTGTTCTGTTTTTGACAGATTCTGCCTTTTATTTCGCATTGCCTCTTTTGCTATGTTGGATTTATTTCTTTGATCCATTAATGTCCAGTAGCTTTATGCAATGTCCAGAAGTATTAAGAATGATTGTGTCACCTCTGAATATGTGAATTATTAATTGTGCACTAACCCTCTAATGAGTTTGCTTGAAGTTTGGTGTGAAGGAAGTTTTCAAGGGTCAAGAGAGGAGTATGATATACTATGATCAAGAGGAGTGAAAGCTCTAAGCTTGGGGATGCCCCCGTGGTTCACCCCTGCATATTTTAAGAAGACTCAAGCGTCTAAGCTTGGGGATGCCCAAGGCATCCCCTTCTTCATCGACAACATCATCAGGTTCCTCCCCTGAAACTATATTTTTATTCAGTCACATCTTGTGTTCTTTGCTTGGAGCGTCGGTTTGTTTTTGTTTTTGTTTTTGTTTGAATAAAATGGATCCTAGCATTCACTTTGTGGGAGAGAGACACGCTCCGCTGTTGCATATGGACAAATATGTCCTTAGGCTTTACTCATAATGTTCATGGCGAAGTTTCTTCTTCGTTAAATTGTTATATGGTTGGAATTGGAAAATGCTACATGTAGTAATTCTAAAATGTCTTGGATAATGTGATACTTGGCAATTGTTGTGCTCATGTTTAAGCTCTTGCATCATATACTTTGCACCCATTAATGAAGAAATACATAGAGCTTGCTAAAATTTGGTTTGCATATTTGGTCTCTCTAAGGTCTAGATAATTCTAGTATTGAGTTTTGAACAACAAGGAAGACGGTGTAGAGTCTTATAATGTTTACAATATGTCTTTTATGTGAGTTTTGCTGCACCGGTTCATCCTTGAGTTTGCTTCAAATAACCTTGCTAGCCTAAACCTTGTATCGAGAGGGAATACTTCTCATGCATCCAAAATCCTTGAGCCAACCACTATGCCATTTGTGTCCACCATACCTACCTACTACATGGTATTTCTCCGCCATTCCAAAGTAAATTGCTTGAGTGCTACCTTTAAAATTCCATCATTCACCTTTGCAATATATAGCTCATGGGACAAAATAGCCTTAAAAACTATTGTAGTATTGAATATGTACTTATGCACTTTATCTCTTATTAAGTTGCTTGTTGTGCGATAACCATGCTTCTGGGGACGCCATCAACTACTCTTTGTTGAATATCATGTGAGTTGCTATGCATGTCCGTCTTGTCTGAAGTAAGAGAGATCTACCACCTTAATGGTTGGAGCATGCATATTGTTAGAGAAGAACATTGGGCCGCTAACTAAAGCCATGAATCATGGTGGAAGTTTCAGTTTTGGACATATATCCTCAATCTCATATGAGAATAATAATTGTTGCTACATGCTTATGCATTAAAGAGGAGTCCATTATCTGTTGTCCATGTTGTCCCGGTATGGATGTCTAAGTTGAGAATAATCAAAAGCGAGAAATCCAAAATGCGAGCTTTCTCCTTAGACCTTTGTACAGGCGGCATGGAGGTACCCCTTTGTGACACTTGGTTGAAACATGTGCATTGCGAAGATCCGGTAGTCCAAGCTAAGTAGGACAAGTTGCGGGCACTATTAGTATACTATGCATGAGGCTTGCAACTTGTAAGATATAATTTACATAACTCATATGCTTTATTACTACCGTTGACAAAATTGTTTCATGTTTTCAAAATAAAAGCTCTAGCACAAATACAACAATCGATGCTTTCCTCTTTGAAGGACCTTTCTTTTACTTTTATTGTTGAGTCAGTTTACCTATCTCTCTCCACCTTAAGAAGCAAACACTTGTGTGAACTGTGCATTGATTCCTACATACTTGCATATTGCACTTGTTATATTACTTTACATTGACACTATCCATGAGATATACATTTATAAGTTGAAAGCAACCGCTGAAACTTAATCTTCCTTTGTGTTGCTTCAATACCTTTACTTTGATTTATTGCTTTATGAGTTAACTCTTATGCAAGACTTATTGATGCTTGTCTTGAAGTACTATTCATGAAAAGTCTTTGCTTTATGATTCATTTGTTTACTCATGTCATTACCATTGTTTTGATCGCTGCATTCATTACATATGTTTACAATAGTATGATCAAGATTATGATGGCATGTCACTTCAGAAATTATCTTTGTTATCGTTTTACCTGCTCGGGACGAGCAGAACTAAGCTTGGGGATGCTGATACATCTCCAACGTATCGATAATTTCTTATGTTCCATGCTACATTATTGATGATATCTACATGTTTTATGCACATTATATGTCGTATTTACGCATTTTCCTGGAACTAACCTATTAACAAGATGCCGAAGAGCCAGTTGCTGTTTTCTGCTGTTTTTGGTTTCAGAAATCCTAGTAAGGAAATATTCTCGGAATTGGACGAAATCAACGCCCAGGTTCCTATTTTGCCCGGGAGCATCCAGAACACCCGAGAGCCGTCAGAGAGGGGCCACGTGG
This sequence comes from Lolium multiflorum, assembly GCA_030979885.1. Taxonomy (NCBI): domain Eukaryota; kingdom Viridiplantae; phylum Streptophyta; class Magnoliopsida; order Poales; family Poaceae; genus Lolium; species Lolium multiflorum. The sequence goes on along the minus strand of CM061753.1, from coordinate 198,735,653 downwards.
GGCCCACACATGGCGGCGCGCCCAGGCCAGGCCCTGGCCGCGCCGCCCTAGTGTCTGGCCCCACCAGACCCCCTCCGAGGCTGCCCTTTCGCCTACTTAAAGCCTCCGTCGCGAAACCCCGTACCGAGAGCCACGATACGGAAACCTTCCAGAGACACCGCCGCGCGAATCCCATCTCGGGGATTCAGGAGATCGCCTCCGGCACCCTGCCGAGAGAGGGGATTCATCTCCCGGAGGACTCTTCATCGCCATGATCGCCTCCGGAGTGATGAGTGAGTAGTTCACCCCTGGACTATGGGTCCATAGCAGTAGCTAGATGGTCGTCTTCTCCTAATTGTGCTTCATTGTTGGATCTTGTGAGCTGCCTAACATGATCAAGATCATCTATCTGTAATACTATATGTTGTGTTTGTCGGGATCCGATGGATAGAGAATACTATGTTATGGTGATTATCAATCTATTGCTTATGTGTTGTTTATGATCTTGCATGCTCTCCGTTATTAGTAGAGGCTCTGGCCAAGTTTTTGCTCTTAACTCCAAGAGGGAGTATTTATGCTCGATAGTGGGTTCATGCCTTCATTGACACCTGGGACAGTGACAGAAAGTTCTAAGGTTGTGATGTGCTGTTGCCACTAGGGATAAAACATTGATTCTATGTCTAAGGATGTAGTTGTCGATTACATTACGCACCATACTTAATGCAATTGTCTGTTGCTTTGCAACTTAATACTGAATGGGGTTCGGATGATAACCTGAAGGTGGACTTTTTAGGCATAGATGCAGTTGGATGGCGGTCTATGTACTTTGTCGTAATGCCCAATTAAATCTCACTATATTTATCATATCATGTATATGCATTGTTATGCCCTTTTCTATTTGTCAATTGCCCGACTGTAATTTGTTCACCCAACATGCTTTATCTTATGGGAGAGACACCTCTAGTGAACTGTGGACCCCGGTCCTATTCTTTACATCGCATACAATCTACTGCAATACTTGTTTTACTGTTTTCTTGCAAACAATCATCTTCCACACGATACGGTTAATCCTTTGTTACAGCAAGCCGGTGAGATTGACAACCTCACTGTTTCGTTGGGGCAAAGTACTTTGGTTGTGTTGTGCAGGTTCCACGTTGGCGCCGGAATCCCTGGTGTTGCGCCGCACTACATTTCGCCACCATCAACCTTCAACGTGCTTCTTGGCTCCTCCTGGTTCGATAAACCTTGGTTTCTTTCTGAGGGAAAACTTGCTGCTGTGCGCATCATACCTTCCTCTTGGGGTTCCCAACGAACGTGTGAGTTACACGCCATCAATGAGAAATGGTTTTGGGTTTCAAACATGGAAATTTCAAAAACCTCCCAAAAGCTTCATTTTAGAGTGACTAAGAAGGATCCAGGCTTACCTTTTCATTTTCATGTTTTAAACTTATTTAAATCCTGGTCAAAACTAGGATTTGATCAAGATTCAAATGGGTATAAAATAAAATAAAAAACGCACCTAGCCTTTTTCTGTCATATAATGATCATTCAAGTTGATAAACATGGTCTAGACATATTCAAACTAGAAAATCGTGTATCTACCCTGTCCCTGGCTAACCCTAAACTCTGTCTTATGAAGTCAAGCATGAAGAGAAGTGGTTTTGGGTTTCAGACATGGAAATTTTGAAAACCTCCCAAAAACTTCATCTTAGAGTGACAAAGAAGGATCCAAGCTTACCTTTTCATTTTCATGTTTTAAGCTTGTTTAAATATTGGTCAAGCCTAGGATTTGACCAAGATTCAAATGGGCATAAAAATTCTGGAAAAATAAAAAAATTAAAAACCAAAGCACATAGTCTTCTTACGTCATATATATCTATAGTAAGCATATTCAAGTAGATAAACAAGGTATAGACATATTCAAAACAGACAAATCCTGTATCTACCCCCTAACCCTAAACTCGGTCTTATGATGCCTAGCATGAAGAGAAGTCGTTTTGGGTTTCAAACGTTTAAGCCAAAAGCCCCATTTCATATATTTCAAATTTGGTTCAAATTTGAAAGACATACAAGTTATAGCACACATAGTGCATACATGTTCACACATACTGCACTAGATGCTAATTAACCCTATAGTTTGAGGCCATTTGGATGAGTTCGAAAAAAATCTTGGATTAGAAATGGGGTTGTTCGAACCCCGTAGTTGGATTTTTTATGAACTTTGAAAGTGCATGGAGCCCCCATGTGTGGTTTTGGTAATTAATGACAATCCCTATGGACTAATGTTTGCATTGAGTTATATTTGTAGGAGTTGTCCATAGGCAATTCTTGAACCATATGTTGGCTTCAAGGTTGCAATAAGAAGAATTTGATGAAGGATATCAAGTGTCAAGTATGTCTTGAAGATGAAGATGAAGTGAGCCCTCAAGTTACTTCAAGACATCAACATGTTTGTATTAGGTTCCAATAAGAAGAAATTGATGAAGTATATCAAGTGTCAAGTATGTCTTGAAGATGAAGATGAAGTGAGCCCTAGAGTTACTTCAAGACATCAACATGATGAAGAATGAAGAAATGAAGTGCAAGTTCAAGATGAGCCATCTCGAAGAGGTCCTTTGCTTGAGTCTTGCCATCCATATGGTGATCATGGATATGTGAAGATGCGCCGAAGAAGAAGCTATCCCATGGTGGATTATGGGGGAGCAATCCACATGGTGGTCATGGTTATGTGAAGATGCGCCGAAGAAGAAGCTCTCCCATGGTGGATTATGGGGGAGCAATCCACAAGACTTCGTCAAGCAAACACAAGCAAGAAAGGCGTTCCATCTTGTTGAGGTCAAGATCGTCGTCATCGAGCTCAAGTGGAATGCGAAAGTATAAGGTTTGCTCTTGATAGGGTTTCTTTCTCACCGGTCTCATAGTGTAGTTGGAGACCGGTTTATAGTTTAGTTGCCGTACTATCAAGAGGGCTCTCGAGTGAGTAACTCGATCGTATCGTTCGGAGAGAGCTCAAACCTTTGCATCCTTGCATCATCTTTCTTGGTTGTTATTTGGACCTTATCCATGTGATGTTTTAGAGCTTGTGCTTATTCTCATGACAAGCTCTAGTTCATCGAAAACGGATTTCGCATAGATCACTTGTTGCGTTTTCGAGTTTGGTTCATCATCTTTCTTGGTTTTATTTGGATCTTATCCATGTGATGTTTTAGAGCTTGTGCTTATTCTCATGACAAGCTCTAGTTCATTGAGAATGGTTTTTGCATGGGCAACTTGTTGCATTTTCAAGATTGGATGTTTTACCGGTATGTCTTTTTTAGATAGGTCAAACCTTTCATCATTTGTTTCTATCCTCCCTTGTTGGACTATGATGGTTTCCTGCATGATCTTGTAGAGCTTGTTCCTAGCTTCAAAACAAGCCCAAGATCATCAAAATCGGAGTCCGGATGCTAAAGTTATGCCCGTTTTAGTTTTGGTGATTCTGCAGTTTTCTGGGGGGCGGATAATCCGGCCCGAAGGACAAAACATGGACAATATCCGGCCAAATATCCGGCCCGAGCCAGGGGCGATTTTCGGGGGCCGGATTATCCGGCCCGGGGGCGGATTTTCCGGCCTGGGAGGTCCCAAACGGTCATATTTCGTTGGGAGGGGGTATATAAGACCCCCTTCTTCCTCCTTGGGCTGGTTGGTTCACTCTCTCTCTCTCCCCTCCATTGTTGTCCTTCAAAGCTTGCCCTAGTTCTTGATTCCTCCCATGATTCTTGCATATTCTTGAGGGAAAAGAGAGAGGAGATCTAGATCTACATCTTCACCAATCAAATCCCTCTCTTTGTGAGGGGAACCCACTAGATCTTGATCTTGGAGGATTTTGTGTTCTCCTCTTTGTTCTTCCTCTCTTATTCCCCCAATAGCTTTTGTAGCTTTGTTGGAATTTGAGAGAGAAGGATTTGAGCATCTTTGTGGTGTTCTTGCCATTGCATTTGGTGCATCGGTTTGAGTTCTCCACGGTGATTCGTGGTGGTGAAAGCAAGAAGGTTGTTACTCTTGGGTTCTTGGAACCCTAGACGGATTCTACGCCTTTGTGGCGATTTGTTGGGAGCCTCCAATTAAGTTGTGGATGTGTGCCCCAATCTTTGTGTAAGGCCCGGTTTCCGCCTCGAAGGAAATCCCTTAGTGGAACCGTGACCTAGGCCTTTGTGGCGAGGGTCACCGGAGATTTAGGTGAGGCGCCTTCGTGGCGTTCGGTTTGTGGTGTGAGTACCGCATCTTGGGGTGAGGCCTTTGTGGCGTTGGTGTGCATCGAGCAACCACACCTCAAGGTGAGCCTCTTGTGGCGTTCGGGAGCACTAAGCAACCGCACCTCTCCACCGGAGATTAGCACTCGCAAGAGTGTGAACTCCGGGATAAATCATCGTCTCCCGCGTGCCTCGGTTATCTCTATACCCGAGCTCTTTACTTATGCACTTTACCTTGTGATAGCCATCGTGCTTGAAGTTATATATCTTGCTATCACATAGTTGCTTGTATTGCTTAGCATAAGTTTGTATATCTTGCTATCACATAGTTGCTTGTATTGCTTAGAATAAGTTGTTGGTGCACATAGGTGAACAATAGTATATAGGCTTTGGGCTTGACAAAGTAAACGCTAGTTTTATTCCGCATTTGTTAAGCCCATCTCGTAAAAGTTTTAAATCGCCTATTCACCCCCCCTCTAGGCGACATCCGTGTCCTTTCAATTGGTATCAGAGCAAGGTCTCTCATTCTTAGGCTTCACCGCCTTGAGAGTAAAGATGTCGGCTAGGGGATTAGCGCACAATAACTTGTTTATATTTGATGGCACAAATTATGATCTATGGAAAATTTATGTGCTTAATATTTTGCGGCGTATGTCCCCGGACATGGAGCGATTTCTTGACATGGGTTTTTCTTCTCCTAAGGATCCTCAAAATTTATCTCTTGAGGAGGAGAAAAACTCTTGTCTCGATGCTCTTGCTTCTCATGTGTTTTCCATTGTTGTGAGCAATGTAGTTACTTCTTCAATCATGCCTTTTGGGAGCGCTCATGAATTATGGACAAAGCTTCAAGATAAATATGATGTGTCCAATATTATTGAGGATGATTGTATTGCTTCCACTTCCGGCCGTGATGAGTTCTCATCTTCTTCCACTTCACCAAAGTGTGGTAAGACACAAGGTAATGATATGGTGAGTGGTGATGAAAATTGCAATGTTGATATTGAGCTTACTATTGATGATTCGTCATCTCTATCTCATTGCAATGCTTCATCTTCGGACTTAAACACATCTAGCACTAGAAATGATTTACATGCTTGTGTTGATAGTCCTTGCATATCATGTGTAAGTTGCTTGAATAAATCTAATGATGATATGCTTGCATTGTCTTGTGGCCATGATAAAAATGCTTCTATTTCCTCTAGTTGTTGTGTGTCTAACAATGTAGAGGAAACCAAAGATTCTATTGGTCAAGACAAGATCTTGAAAGGAGCCTCAAGTAACTCCTCCTCTTTATCTCACGGTCCTCATATATGCCTTATGGCCAAGGGTTCCACGGTACCTCCTACCATGGAACCCAATATGTCTCGTGGTGATAAGGATGAGGATGAATATGAAGAAGAGGATTGGGTTGTCTCTCTACGCGATAAGGGTAAGAGCGTATTCAAGGTTATTTGCAAAGATAAAATTGCTAGCACTCACTTCTTTGAAATCTTGACTACCGCTATTGAGAGCCAAAAACTTATTTGGATGCATGAGAACACCATTGATAAAAAGGGTGCTCTTGAACGAGAGTATGCCGATGATGTAGCATCATTAAAAAATGAACTTGAAGAAGAACAAACCATCAAGGAAGCTCTTGAGGAGACCTTTGCTCTAGAATTGTCTAGAGAAAAGGAAAACCATGATAGAGCTCTTGAGATGGCAAATGAACTAAAGCTAAAAAATGATAAGCTTGTGTTTGTTAATGCTAAACTCCTTGAGGATTTTGAGCAACTCAAAAAGGGCTCAAGGGTCATTGAGAGTGCGCTCGCCAAACTCACCGAGTCGCATGAGCAACTTAAAGCTTCTTATCTAAAAGAGCATGCCAACTTGCCTTCTTCTATTACTACTAATATTGATGCTTGTGCTACTAACTCTACTTCTTGTGAAGCATCTATCTTGAAGGAGAATGTTGAGCTAAGGGCTCAACTTGAGTTGCTAACTTGCAATTATGGGAAATTGGAAGAAAGTCATGGAAAGCTTTCTCGCTCCCATGAGGATCTTCTAGCCTCTCATGATAGGCTAAAGTTAGCTCATGAGGCTATCATATTTAAGGCAACACCTTGTGAGCCTCATGTGGATACTAGCACTACTACTCAAAATGCTATATTTCCATGTGCTAGTCCTAGTAATTCATCCACTCATAATATTGCTAAATCTTGTGATGAATTATCTTCCTTGCCTTGTTGCTCTAACAATGAAGATTCTACTTCCTCTAGTGCTTGTGTTGTTACTAACCATGTAGAGGAAATCAAAGAGCTCAAGGCCCAAGTCACTTCTTTGAAGAATGACTTGGTAAAGGGTCATGAAGGGAAATGCAAACTTGACACGATGTTGAGTATGCAACAATCCCCCAATGACAAGAGTGGACTTGGTTTCAAATCCAACAACAAGAACAAGTCCATGAACAACAACAAGAAGAAGGGCCAAGTACAAGTCAAAGACCCGGCCAAGATTGTTTGCTTCAAGTGCAATATTGAAGGGCACCATGTTAGATCTTGCCCTTTGAAGAAGAAGCAAAAAGGGAAGCGGCCCCAAGCTCAAACTCATATTCAACCTCAAGTTGAAGAAATGCCACTTCCCAAGAAGAAACAAGCCAATGCTCCCATTGTGGAGAAACCTAGTGAGAAGAAGGAGAAGAAAAGAACTTGCTACATATGCCGTGAGAAGGGCCACATCTCCTCCTTGTGCACTATTGGTACCTCATCCAACTCTATCACCATTGATGATGTTTATTCTCTTCGTAAGGATGAGGGTGGCAATGTGTTTGCCAAATTTGTTGGTGCTCAAAGTGGTGTCAAGAAAAGAACCATTTGGGTTGCCAAGCCTATTGTGACTAACCTCTTAGGACCCAACTTAGTTGGGGACCAACAATCCAAAATTTGATCAATAGGTGCTTGTTGGAGGGCATTGGAGACTTGGCTACATCATGAAGAATTAAGGGATCTTCATCATTTATATTATCTCAAGCCAAGTCTTTTGATTATCTTGCTACTATCATATATCCAATGTTCCTCCTTGCGGTAACATGTTCTCAACTCATTTATATTGAAAGTTACTCGCCCCTTTGCATGTGTTAGTTTTGTTCCTAGCATGTGTTTGTATATGTTGTGCTTCCTACTTGCTTTTCTTGAGAAATCAAGTCTATGTATGTTGGGTTGCACACCATGTATTTGTGTTTGTGTTGGAGCCACTTTGCATCTTGTTGTATCTTATATGGCTCTTATGAGCGATTAATGGACTATCCCATTTTGGGGGAGTGATATTCCTTTGGGAATTTCATGATCCTAACAATGTGTGTACATGAGGAATATCACTTAGAATTGATATTGCAAGATTATCTAGTCTCTATGTGGTATGTCATCTTCATGAGAAATTCAAATTCCAATGTCCATTAATATCTCTAGTTGGATCTTATTTGCCTCTTGTGAAAATAAATTCCTTATCACATTATGGGGGAGTAATAAGCTTTGTGCATATTACAAGCCTAGAAAATGTGAACATTTGAGGTTGTGTCACATAGAATTGATACCGTAAATTATCTCTCTCCTATGTGGCATGTTTGCTCAAACAAGCTCCAATTTGCTTAAATGGCTTCATTGCTAATATCTTTGTGGATCTTATTTGTGAAAGTTCTTCTTGGCATGGTTTTTCACAACGTGTCCCTCAATACCTTTTTGGAAAACCATGTGCTTCAAGTCATACTATTAATTGCTTTGCATGTTGGTATGAATACTATTAATTGCTTTGCATGTTGGTATGAATACTATTAATTGCTTTGCATGTTGGTATGAATACTATTAATTGCCTTGCATGTTGGTATGACTAAATGAAGCTATCAAGAAACTATCTTTGCATGATGGTTAACTCTTATCTTTTACCATATGCTTTGTTCGTTGTAAATATGATCTTATGTATACTTACAAACTACCACCGGGAAATATTTCCTAATACCTCTTGTCCTAGGACAATTGGTAATCAATTATGAGGTAGATATTTATTGATCATATCTACATTGGCTCTTGTATTTATTTTGCCTTATTTATTGCCATGAATTTGTTGTGCTTTGACTCCCATGTGTCTTCCTTGCATCTTATGGATCTAAGTTGTCTATTCAAACTTTCTTAGCATTGTTAGAAGATATAGGTAGCGTGATGATCCTAGTTTTGTGCATTTTGTATTCATATAAAAAATCCTTGATAATGCACCAAACTTGGGGGAGCTCTTCTATATTATTAGAATGCTTAACATCTCTTGATCTTTATCAAAAATTGGGTTTTGGGAGACATAAAATTTTCTTTTTGGTACTTTGTGCCATCATAAAAAATGTCGAGGGTTTGGTTTATTTGTTGGAACCTTGCTCTCTTGGGAGTTGGTTATCTCATTCCTTTGTGCTTAGGTTTAATTAGCTTCTTATAATGAGATAAGTCTTTGGAGTCAATCTTGTGTTGATTTGATTCTTTGATATAATTTGGACAACCATTGTCTCTTGGTTTATTTGGTGTTTTGTCCAAATTGTATCTTCCTTTGGTTCTTGAAAGTATTGTGCATGCATATTTAATATATGTATATCTTATGGCATGTGTCACTTTCTTTGATCCAATATATAGGGTAAACTCCATCAAATCCTAATTTGACTAAGATGTGCATGAAATTCAATTTCATATCTATATGCACATAGAATTGTGGAGTTTGTCCTATATGTTGTAGTGTGTCTAACTACTTCGGACCCAATTAGTTTGGGGACCATTTTGTACTTACCTTTGTGTTAGGTACAATGGATATGCATTGAATGCTTGTCTCACTCTTGGAAAGAAGTGGTGACTCAATGGTAACGTGAGGCAAGATAGGATGATCAACGAACACATATCTACTACATCCACACCAATGCTATCTTGGTAACAAGTATCTTCTCATGCATACTTTTGTTGTATCCAACCTTATGGTTGCATCTTGGCATGAATCTATTGATTTGCAAATGTTGTGCTTCTTGCAAAAGTCTTAATGAAACCTCTTTATTGTGAATGAGAGTAATTTGAGATGAGTGCATTTGTTGGGAAGTATTTTAAATCATGCTCATGATTCATCCACCCCAACTATGCCTATCTAGCAATTTTGTTGCATATCAATTCCTCAAGGCTCTCACATGTGCAATATAGATGAAAGTGCAAATTTAGTTACTTCTTTTGGTATCCCCGTTTGTGATACTTGTTGCCTTTCTCAAATGCATCCCAACTATCTTCTATCCCTTGTTGATATTTGTGATGTATTTTAGTTGTTTGTGGTTGAAGTTCATGAATGTACAATAAGATAAAATTGAGCCTTTGGCCATGCTATTAAGCAAAAATTCTTATTGGTATATTGCATGACTTCGTCTTGGATATCATACTATTTTTCTTGTGTATCTATTTTATGTGTGCATGTTTCTTTGTGGATAAATATCTTTGTGATATTGCTCACTTAGAGAAACTTATACACATAAGAGATGATACATCTCCTTTTGATATCTTATTTATTTATTGCATGTTGATTGGTCATGCTAAGCAATATAATTCATTGAAGACTATGATGATGCTTTTTGCTCATCCTTGCAATAGTCTTATAATATGCTTTATCATGCCTTTCACATATCCTCTTGGTTGAGCCTTTTATTATGGTGCCTCCTACTTGTTGCTCAACCATTTGTTTGTTGCAAGTGTTAAGCTTAATTTTCTATCTATGATCTATTGCAAATGTTTGTGTTTTAAATGGTAATGAGGGAGTAAGGATTCCATGTTATGCATATTGTATTCAAATGCAACATTTTAATTTATGCATGTACCTTGGGGAGCTTCCTCATTCTATTTAAGGCACTATTTTGTGGTGATCATTAGAGTTTGATTCACTTGGTATCTTTTGTTTTGAATGATATTATGGGAGTGATGATTCCATGTTTGTGCACTTTATACTCCAATGCAAATTGTCTTGTTTTGTGCACAAACCTTGGGGAGCTTCCTCATATTAGTTAGAGCAATCTTCTTGATCTTATCATAATATCTTTCTTTCTTTTGGTATCTTCTTTGTGGTTCATTTGGTTGCTTGCTTCATTTGTTGAAGCTTCTTGACGTTGTTATCTTTTTGCAATCTTTGATCCTATCTATGGTGTGACTCCTTCCGAATATTCGTAATTGGATATGTGCATTTGATTCCACTCAAATTATGAGAAATGCACACGCTATGGAGGATCTCTCACTATATTGGCCTTCTAAATTTTTCACCCATTTCGGCAATTGGTGCCAATGGGGGAGAAGTTTGGAGGGTTTAAGGGAATTTGGTTATGTCTTTGCTTTGTGCTTAAGCATGTGCCTTTATTGCATTGCATCTTGTTGCTTTGCATAGTTGAATATTTAGAGGAAACTCCACTAGGCTTTGAATGCCAATATATGCAATGAAAGTCAAGATCATTCACACATGCATATATTATGGGGGAGTTTGCTCTATATATTCAACTTATTTGTTACTTAAATTCCTTATATAAACCCTCTCAAAGAGATTGTCATCAATTACCAAAATGGGGGAGATTGAAAGTGCATGGAGCCCCCATGTGTGGTTTTGGTAATTAATGACAATCCCTATGGACTAATGTTTGCATTGAGTTATATTTGTAGGAGTTGTCCATAGGCAATTCTTGAACCATATGTTGGCTTCAAGGTTGCAATAAGAAGAATTTGATGAAGGATATCAAGTGTCAAGTATGTCTTGAAGATGAAGATGAAGTGAGCCCTCAAGTTACTTCAAGACATCAACATGTTTGTATTAGGTTCCAATAAGAAGAAATTGATGAAGTATATCAAGTGTCAAGTATGTCTTGAAGATGAAGATGAAGTGAGCCCTAGAGTTACTTCAAGACATCAACATGATGAAGAATGAAGAAATGAAGTGCAAGTTCAAGATGAGCCATCTCGAAGAGGTCCTTTGCTTGAGTCTTGCCATCCATATGGTGATCATGGATATGTGAAGATGCGCCGAAGAAGAAGCTATCCCATGGTGGATTATGGGGGAGCAATCCACATGGTGGTCATGGTTATGTGAAGATGCGCCGAAGAAGAAGCTCTCCCATGGTGGATTATGGGGGAGCAATCCACAAGACTTCGTCAAGCAAACACAAGCAAGAAAGGCGTTCCATCTTGTTGAGGTCAAGATCGTCGTCATCGAGCTCAAGTGGAATGCGAAAGTATAAGGTTTGCTCTTGATAGGGTTTCTTTCTCACCGGTCTCATAGTGTAGTTGGAGACCGGTTTATAGTTTAGTTGTCGTACTATCAAGAGGGCTCTCGAGTGAGTAACTCGATCGTATCGTTCGGAGAGAGCTCAAACCTTTGCATCCTTGCATCATCTTTCTTGGTTGTTATTTGGACCTTATCCATGTGATGTTTTAGAGCTTGTGCTTATTCTCATGACAAGCTCTAGTTCATCGAAAACGGATTTCGCATAGATCACTTGTTGCGTTTTCGAGTTTGGTTCATCATCTTTCTTGGTTTTATTTGGATCTTATCCATGTGATGTTTTAGAGCTTGTGCTTATTCTCATGACAAGCTCTAGTTCATTGAGAATGGTTTTTGCATGGGCAACTTGTTGCATTTTCAAGATTGGATGTTTTACCGGTATGTCTTTTTTAGATAGGTCAAACCTTTCATCATTTGTTTCTATCCTCCCTTGTTGTACTATGATGGTTTCCTGCATGATCTTGTAGAGCTTGTTCCTAGCTTCAAAACAAGCCCAAGATCATCAAAATCGGAGTCCGGATGCTAAAGTTATGCCCGTTTTAGTTTTGGTGATTCTGCAGTTTTCTGGGGGGCGGATAATCCGGCCCGAAGGACAAAACATGGACAATATCCGGCCAAATATCCGGCCCGAGCCAGGGGCGATTTTCGGGGGCCGGATTATCCGGCCCGGGGGCGGATTTTCCGGCCTGGGAGGTCCCAAACGGTCATATTTCGTTGGGAGGGGGTATATAAGACCCCCTTCTTCCTCCTTGGGCTGGTTGGTTCACTCTCTCTCTCTCCCCTCCATTGTTGTCCTTCAAAGCTTGCCCTAGTTCTTGATTCCTCCCATGATTCTTGCATATTCTTGAGGGAAAAGAGAGAGGAGATCTAGATCTACATCTTCACCAATCAAATCCCTCTCTTTGTGAGGGGAACCCACTAGATCTTGATCTTGGAGGATTTTGTGTTCTCCTCTTTGTTCTTCCTCTCTTATTCCCCCAATAGCTTTTGTAGCTTTGTTGGAATTTGAGAGAGAAGGATTTGAGCATCTTTGTGGTGTTCTTGCCATTGCATTTGGTGCATCGGTTTGAGTTCTCCACGGTGATTCGTGGTGGTGAAAGCAAGAAGGTTGTTACTCTTGGGTTCTTGGAACCCTAGACGGATTCTACGCCTTTGTGGCGATTTGTTGGGAGCCTCCAATTAAGTTGTGGATGTGTGCCCCAATCTTTGTGTAAGGCCCGGTTTCCGCCTCGAAGGAAATCCCTTAGTGGAACCGTGACCTAGGCCTTTGTGGCGAGGGTCACCGGAGATTTAGGTGAGGCGCCTTCGTGGCGTTCGGTTTGTGGTGTGAGTACCGCATCTTGGGGTGAGGCCTTTGTGGCGTTGGTGTGCATCGAGCAACCACACCTCAAGGTGAGCCTCTTGTGGCGTTCGGGAGCACTAAGCAACCGCACCTCTCCACCGGAGATTAGCACTCGCAAGAGTGTGAACTCCGGGATAAATCATCGTCTCCCGCGTGCCTCGGTTATCTCTATACCCGAGCTCTTTACTTATGCACTTTACCTTGTGATAGCCATCGTGCTTGAAGTTATATATCTTGCTATCACATAGTTGCTTGTATTGCTTAGCATAAGTTTGTATATCTTGCTATCACATAGTTGCTTGTATTGCTTAGAATAAGTTGTTGGTGCACATAGGTGAACAATAGTATATAGGCTTTGGGCTTGACAAAGTAAACGCTAGTTTTATTCCGCATTTGTTAAGCCCATCTCGTAAAAGTTTTAAATCGCCTATTCCCCCCCCTCTAGGCGGATTTTTTATGAACTTGATCTGTAGTACTGGGCAAAACCCTAGTTTAACGTATTTAATTATAGATTCGTAGGTTGATTTTTCTACCTTTTTATTATTATTACTATGCAGCACATGTGTGTTTGCCCGTCGAGTGAAACTCGGAGGAAGAGGGATCACTCGGAAGGAGAGAAGAAGGGAGAGCATTATGGTGTCTCCCTTTTTCGGGTGATGATGTTGACTTTTGTGCAGGGTTTGTCAGTGAGCAGGAGGTGCGAGCGAGCGAGTCGAGCGAGGCCGAGAATGAGAGAGATTTGTTTTTTTGTGAGAGGGACAACCGAAGGATCCAGAAGGACCCACAGACTTCCAAAACGCATCCTGATGCGTCTTCTCTTGACAAAGAAGATGGCTGGGAGTTTGCGTACCTACTGCATTTGACTTGTGCTCACTGAAGTGTGGGACCTCACGCATGGGCACCACACGTAAGTGACAGACCTGTTGGTGTAAAAACTCGGTTGATTATTATAGTGCATTAGAACAAAGTTTCCTATGGATTCAATGGTAGGAAATCCAAGTTAACTCATTTACATGACATTAATTTTTCCATGAAGCAAAGTTAACACATCTATCAATTGGTACATTTTGGAGTGACTAAGAAGGATCCATGCTTATTCGTTTTCACGTGTTAAATTTGTTTAAATCTTGCTCAAACCTAGGATTTCACCAAGATTGAAATGGGCATGAAAATTCAAAAAAAATGAAATACCAATGCACATAGTCTTCTTCTGTCATATAGTAAGCATTCAAGATGATAAACAAGGTCTAGACATATTCAAACCAGGCAAATCATGTATCTACTCCCTAACGACCCTAAACTCCGTCTTATGAAGTAAGGCATGAAGAGAAGTGGTTTTGGGTTTCAAACATGCAAATTTCAAAAACCTCCCAAAAGCTTCATTTTAGAGTGACTAAGAAGGATCGAGGCACCTTTCATTTTCATGTTTAAATCTTGGTCAAACCTAGCTATATTTGACCAAGATTCAAATGGGCATAAAATTCAAAAAAATCAGAAAAATGAAAAACCAAAGCACATAGCCTTCTTATGTCATATAGTAAGAATTCAAGTTGATAAACAAGGTCTAGACATATTCAAACTAGACAAATCATGTATCTACCCCTAACACTCTAAACTCTGTCTTATGAAGTCAATTAAGCATGAAGAGAAGTGGTTTTGGGTTTGAAACATGGAAAATTCAAAAACCTCCCAAAAGCTTCATTTTAGAGTGACTAAGAAGGATCCATGCTTACCTTTTAATTTTCAGATTTTAAACTTGTTTAAATCTTTGTGAAACCTAGGATTTGACCAAGATTCAAATGGGCATAAAAATTCACGAAAAAACCAAAAGATTGATAAACCAAAGCACATAGCATTCTTATGTCATATAGTAAGCATTCAAGTTGATAAATAAGGTCTAGACATATTCAAACTAGAAAATCATGTATATATCTGCCCCTAACCCTAAACTCTGTCTTATGAAGTCAATCATGAAGAGAAGTGGTTTTGGGTTTCAAACATGAAAATTTCAAGAACATCCCAAAAGCCGCTTCATTTTAGAGTGACTAAGAAGGATCCAGGCTTACCTTTTCGTTTTCATATTTTATACTTGTTTAAATCCAGGTCAAACATAGGATTTGACCAAGATTCAAATGGGCATAAAATAAAAAAATAGAAGAATGAAAAACAAAAGCACATAGTCTTCTTATGTCATATAGTAAGCTTTCAAGTTGATAAACAAGGTTTAGACATGTTCAAACCAGACAAATCATGTATCTACCCCCTAACCATAAACTCGGTCGATCTTATGAAGTCTAGCATGAACAGAAGTCGTATTGGTTTCAAACATGAAAATTTCAAGAACCTCCCAAAATCTTCAAATGGGCATAAAATTCAAAAAACCGGAAAAATGAAAAACCAAAGCACATAGCCTTCTTATGTCATATAGTAAGCATTCAAGTTGATAAACAAGCATGTCTAGACATATTCAAACCCAACAAATCATGTATCTACCCCTAACCCTAAACTCTGCATGTCTTATGAAGTCAACCATGAAGAGAAGTGGTTTTGGGTTTCAAACATTGAGATTTCAAGAACCCCCAAAAGCTTCATTTTAGAATGACTAAGAAGGATCCAGGCTTACCTTTTCATTTTCATGTTATAGACTTGTTTAAATCTTGGTAAAACCTAGGATTTGACCAAGATTCAAATGGGCATAAACATTCAAAAAAATCAAAAAATCAAAAACCAAAGCACATATAGTCTTCTTATGTCATATAGTAAGAATTGAAGTTGATAAACAAGGTCTAGACATATTCAAACCAGACAAATCGTGTATCTACACCTAACCCTAAACTATATCTAATGAAGTCAAGCATGATGAGAAATGGTTTTGGGTTTCAAACATGGAAATTTCAAAAACCTCCCAAAAGCTTCATTTTAGAGTGACTAAGAAGGATCCAGGCTTACCTTTTCATTTTCATGTTTTAAACTTGTTTAAATCTTGGTCAAACCTAGGATTTGGCCAAGATTCAAGTTGATAAACATGGTCTAGACATATTCAAACTAGAAAATCATGTATCTACCCCTGGCCCTAACCCTAAACTCTGTCTTATGAAGTCAAACATGAAGAGAAGTGGTTTTGGGTTTCAAACATGGAAATTTCGAAAACCTCCCAAAAACTTCATCTTAGAGTGACTAAGAAGGATCCATGATTACCTTTTCATTTTCATGTTTTAAACTTGTTTAAATCTTGGTCAAACCCTAGGATTTGGCCAAGATTCAAATGGGCATAAACATTCAGAAAGAACAAAAAATGAAAAACCAATGCACATGCATAGTCTTCTTAGGTCATATAGTAAGCATTCAAGTTGATAAACAAGCATGTCTAGACATATTCAAACCCGACAAATCATGTATCTACCCCATAACCCTAAACTCATCTGTCTTATGAAGTCAACCATGAAGAGAAGTGGTTTTGGGTTTCAAACATTGAGATTTCAAGAACCCCCCAAAAGCTTCATTTTAGAATGACTAAGAAGGATCCATGCTTACCTTTTCACTTTCATGTTTTAAACTTGTTTAAATCTTGGTCAAACCTAGGATTTGACCAAGATTCAAATGGGCATATATAAACATTCAGAAAAAACAAAAACCAAAAACCAAAGCACATATATAGCCTTCTTATGTCATATATATAGTAAGCATTCAAGTTGATGAACAAGGTCTAGACATATTCAAAACAGAAAAGGCATGTATCTACCCCTAACCCTTAACTTTGTCTTATGAAGTCAAGCATGAAGAGAAGTGGTTTCGGGTTTCAAACATGGAAATTTCTAAAACTTCCCAAAAGCTTAATTTTAGAGTGACTAGGAAGGATCCAGGCTTACCTTTTCATTTTCATGTTTTAAGTTTGTTTAAATCCTAGTCAAACCTAGGATTTGACCAAGATTCAAATGAGCATAAAAATTCAGAAAAAATCAAAAAAAATGAAAACCCAAAGCACATAGCCTTCTT
This sequence comes from Lolium multiflorum, assembly GCA_030979885.1. Classification (NCBI taxonomy): domain Eukaryota; kingdom Viridiplantae; phylum Streptophyta; class Magnoliopsida; order Poales; family Poaceae; genus Lolium; species Lolium multiflorum. The sequence goes on along the minus strand of CM061753.1, from coordinate 198,718,802 downwards.
ACGTCATATATATAGTAATTAAGCATTCAAGTTGATAAACAAGGTCTAGACATATTCAAAACATACAAATCATGTACTCCGTATCTACCCCCAACCCTAAACTATGTTTTTGGGGGATTTCTTTGACGAAGTTATAACACCCCCACATTTCACATTGGAATTACTTTCAGTAAATCAGCATAAAGTCGTTTAAATGTGCGAAACTATCTTGAAAGTACTAAAACCGTAAAAGTTGGGAATTGGCACTAAAATATGGCGTAATTTATCTAAAAAAATGTAGAGTTGCCAGTTTGACCCGTATCTTATGTACACCATTCACAAAATAAACATATTTTGTCATCTAGAAAATGAAAAAAATATTTTTTATACCGAAAAGTTGAAAAGTCTAGTCATTAACATTGTTGGGAATGGCAAGATGCACCACCATGCCCAATTTGGGCACATTGTAACAAACTGTGCCACAAATATGGCCATAACTATATCATTTGGCTTGCAAACCATGAATCTTCATACACGATAGTCCGCTTTGTGAAGACATTTTGTTTTTCACTACCCTATCACATGTTTCTTATTTTCCCTGTCAACTAACACATACAAGCACACTCCATGCAGAAGGGTTTCATTTTTCAGGTTTTCTTCAGTTTCATTTATTTATTTCAAAACCAGGTCAAAATGTTTTACATGATTATCCTGCAAAGGGGTTGAATATTTCAGTACTATCACTGGTTTCTATATATAGTAAGTAATATGTATATAAATTTTTTTTTTTTTTAAAGAGAACTGTGAGGCAAAGCCTCACAGCAATTTATTTATTGAAATCAAAACCCAACAAAGTTACATATGTACAGAAAGAAGAAAACAGAAAAAGAAACTAAGGTAGAGAGTCAATCCAAGCCTGAAGTTGAGCAACATCCTTTTTCTTGACCCTATGCTTATGTAGATACAAACCACTAATGAATTCCCTCTTCCATGATCTAAAGGATGGCCTTTGCTGCTGAAAAATCATGCCATTCCTTTGATTCCAAATGTACCAAGTTGCTAAAATGACCACCTCAGTGAAAAAAGGTTTTCCAAACTCTTTCCTGGCTTGTATAAATTTATCCTCGATGGTTACCCCAGGGACCAATCAATATGTAAATAAGCCCACACCCTCATGCTGAACACACAATCAAAGAATAGATGAAATCTGTCCTCATACGCGTGTGAATGGCAAAGAACACAGTGGTGATCTGATGTGACATTCCAGTGCCTCCTTTTCAACATATCTTTTGTATTGAGCCTATCACTCATCAACAGCCAGGCAAACACCTTAAGTTTCTGTATACACTTACTGTTCCAAATCCAATGATACACCTTATCACAGGTGACATTACTAAAGACATGACGATAAAAGCGTTGAGCAGTATAATTGCCATCCTTCCAAATAGTTCTCCATTCATCTTTCCCATTAGGCTGAAGGACAACATCCTGAATCAAGTTCTGCAACTCTAACAATTCCATGGCTGCCTGACTGGACAGAGGTCTTTCAAACATATCATGAATATCAGGAATTAATAATGCCTCCTTGACAGAAAGAGTCTGATTTAAAGAGTAAGAATAAAGCCTGGGAAACTTCTCTTGAGGACAAATACCATTCCACTTATCTGCCCAGAATAAAGCTGTGCTCCCATCCTTGATAATGACTGATGTGACAGATCTATAAAGGTCAGATAATTTCATCACATCCCTCCACCAAAAAGACCCACAAAGCTTAGATGCATGAGGCACTCCTTCTGGATAATAATTCCAAACCAACTGCACCCATGGCAAGTCAGCACGATTAAAAAACTTATGCAAATGCTTCAACAAGAGTGCTTCATTTTGCAACTTAAAGTCCAAAACCCCCAAGCCTCCACTGTTTCGGTTTGCAAATCATATTCCAGGAGGCCAAAGACTGATTAGTGGTACACTCCCCCTTTTTCTTTCTCCACAAACACTGCCTAATAATCCTGTTAAGTGCTTGATGATGCCAACAGGTATGCTCAAGGTACATAGGAAAAAGATAGGCATCGAGCTTAGGCAAGACTGTATCAATTGAAGCCTCCCCCCATAAGCTAGCAAAGAAGAGCTTGCTGTCAACCTCCTCTCCATTCGATCAACCATAGGTAACAAATCCCGCATGGATGGCCTGGTAGTCCCCAAAGGCAACCCCAAATAAGTGAAAGGCATGACCCCAACCTCGCAACCAAATTCCCTGGCTAAAACAGCCACCTCCTCATCAGATAAGTTCAAGGGTAACATGCATGACTTATGGAAGTTTACTTTCAAACCAGTTGAAGAGCTGAAATCCTGTAGAGCTTCCTTGAGTATAGACAACTGAACACTGTCAGCAGGAACTATCAACAAGGTGTCATCTGCATACTGAATAGTTGGGAAGTCTGGATCCCCAGTATGGATGGGCAAGGAAATAAGACCTCTTTGTAGTAAATCATTCACTACTGACTGCAGCAAATCTGCTCCAAGAACAAAAAGCAAAGGAGAAAGAGGATCACCCTGCCTTACCCCCCTCTTGCATTTAAATTGTTTGCCAGGAACCCCATTGATCAAACTGAAGATATTCCAGACTCAAGAATCATTTTCACCCATGCAATCCATTCCTTACTGAAACCCTTCTTCCTTAGAATCTCATAAATCACCTCATGCTCAATGGTGTCAAAAGCCTTCTCAAAATCTAGTTTCAAAATTACCACTGGTTTCTTGGATGCCTTACACTGATGTATATATTCAAAAGTCCAAGCTAGACAGTCATGAATTGTCCTGCTTTTAATAAACCCATACTGATTCTTATGTATACATTGCATGATAACCTTCTGAAATCTATCTGCCGCCATTTTTGTTAAAAACTTAAGACAACAATTTGTCAAAGAGATTGGTCGATAGTCATTAATGCTTTCTGCTGACTGCTTCTTAGGGATTAAAGAAATGTATGAAGTATTGACATGCTCAAGATTAATAGTGCCCTTAGAAAACTCCATAGCCAGATTATAAAAATCATGTTTGATAATATGCCAGCATTTCTTCATAAATAAACCATTGAAACCAGGTCAAGGGGCCTTATCAACTGCATTACCTTAACAACTTTGTCCATTTCTTCAGTAGTACCTAGATCCTCCAAGCCATCCACTCGTTTCAGAAGAGTATTTAAATCAAATTTTTTATGGGGACTTGTAGGACCAAGTTATAACACATCTACAATTCAAATTTGAATTACTTTCAATAAATCAGCATAAAGTCATTTAAATGTGCGAAACTAGCTAGAAAGCACTAAAAACCGTAAATTTGGGAATTGTCATTAAAATATGGCGTAATTTATTTAAAAAATGTAGATGCGCCATTTTGACCCATATCTTTTCTACCCCATGCACAAAAAAACATATTTTATCATCTAGAAAATGAAAAACGATTTTTTATACCGAAAACTTGAAAAGTCTAGTCATCAACATTGTTAGAAATGGCAAGATGCACCACCATGCCCAATTAGGGAACACTATAACAAACAATGTTGTCCAGGGATAATCAAACTTGGTAATATGAACTATGAGATTGAACAAAACGTTATATTTGGTTTACCCTTTGAACCTCCTAACTTACCACAACATTGACTTCTTATTTTTATTTACAAATAGATATTTTAATATCCCATTGTTGTGCAATAATATATGTTTTTTTTTATCTCAAATCAATTAGCATTTGATTTTAAAAAACTACCATAATAATTCATGAGAAAGCGTTGAACAAGTTTCAGAATGTAATTTTAGACTTGATAGTTGATATGACCAATAATAGACTTAAATTAAATTGGATTTCAAAGTTCAGATTTTATAAGCGAATATAGTTTCATGTTGCAGACTATGTATTAGCTTGAGGGGCACCCCTAGAATAAAGTAGGTCGGTCACTTACGTGTGGTCCCATGCGTGTAGGTCCCACACATCAGTGAGCACAAGTCACGTGCGGTAGGTAGGCAAACTCCCAGCAATCTTCTTTGTTAAGTAAAGACGCATCGTCAAGACTCTCTCTCTCTCTCTCTCTCCCTTTTGTCGCTGAAAAAAATGAATATTAGACGGGCGCGTAGCCTGCACTGCAGGTCTACATAACTGAAACCCTGTGTGCCAGTCAACATCACTCACCGAAAAAAGTGAAGCATTTCTTTTCACCATAAATAACAGCGGCCCCGTGAGGCACTGCTCTCCCTTTCTCTTTCTCCTTCCGTGTGATCCCTCTTCCACCTTTTATCCTTTGCACGATCGAAACTCCACTTATTGTTGTCATTGTTGCACAAAACACTCACTTAACCTGTTCTTTTGCACATATCACCAACTCATGTATTTGTTGCACAAAGGTCTAAATCTGTCGCTAAGCTACTTTACTCTAAATCTGATGACCGGGACCTAGAAGGTAGTGATATCCATTGTCATTGTGTAGTGTGTTTTTTAGAACTCTAAAAGAATATGAAAATATTTTAGCAATTGAAATAATATAAATTAACTAATATGGGATCGATAGTCATGAAATATATTTTCTACTATCCGGCCAATATCAAGTGTCATGAAATATATTCATTGTAAACTTAGTGATAATCACTCGAGTTTGATATGAATGGCCTAGCTAGCTATGGGCATCTCCCACTATATATGTTGTCCACACGACCAAGCAACAAGCATCCATGAGGAAAGTTTCTTATGGGTGACTTTCATCTCTGCCGCAAAACACGCGCCGAAATTGTTGGCGCGTCCCATTTTCAAGCTACCCCAAAACCTGCGGTTTGCCCGTCGGCCTATAAACATCGGTCCACAGAGGATATTTCCCTGTAGAGCACAATTCGAACACCACATCTTTCTCATGCTTCTACCAGGCACACTCCCACGACGACGGCCGTGCCCCACCGCCCCTCCTCACCATCACTGCCTTCTCACCGGCCACCGTAGTGACCGACCACGTTTTACCGGCTCCCTTGCTGCCTAGCAAGCCGGATTAGCTTCCTCGACGCCGACGTTCACCGCGCCATATCTCCTCCGGATCTGCTTCCCCGACTCTGTAGTCCACCTCACCGGAGATCGAGATGGGCAAAAAACGCGGCCCCAAAGTCGACCACCCCCAACCAAAGAGTAAATCCGCCCGGGCCTCAGACGAAGGTTGATGAATACTTTACATGTCCGCTTTTGTTATATGCATTTGATTTCTTACACTAGTTTTCGTTGCTTTCTTGCAATGCATTCTTGCTGATATTAGATCAGTGTAGATAGTTGTTTGCCGCGTAGCTATATGAGATCTTAACCTTACATCTGCTGATCGAGAGGAAGATCGAGGTTATGTCCGCTTTCGTTATGCATTTCTTTTCCGAGAATCACTTCTGTGTGATATGTTTTGGGGGTTTGAAGTATGCATTTTACAAAGGTTATGATAGCAGTCAAGCTAGCAGAGCAATTTGTTGATAGTATTAAACTGCCTGTATTTTTTTTATCTCGGAACTCTGCTGATCGTAACCTTACATCTGCTGATGGAGAGGCAGAGCTTATGTCCGCTTTCGTTACGCATTTCTTTTCCAAATATCACTTCTGTGCGGTACTTTTTTGGGGTTTGAAGTATACTACATTACTACCTCCACCCCAAACCTGAAGGCTTATTTATAAAAGTCAAACCAAGTAAAGTTTGACCAAACTTTCAGAACAATCTATCAAGAAATATAATATTTTGTAGATACCGTACGAAAATATATTCGTTATCTATTTAATGATATTAAATTTGTATTTTGCATGTTAATGATTTTTGATAAAAACTTCGGGATGGTGGTAGTACGTATTACAAAGGTTATGATAGCAGTCAAGCTAGGAGAGCAATTTATTGATAGTATTAAACTGCCTGTATTTTTTTCTATTTGCAACTCTGTGTGCGCCATGTGGAATTGCATGCTCTAGCCAGTTCATCCAATGAGGTTTTATCACTTAACACCAGAAGTTCAGGATTTTTTTATCACAGAACCACAACCCTAGAAATTTGTATCACAAAACACTAACATTTGGGGTAATTGTTTCGCAGAATACATGATCTCTGTTTGATAGCCCATTAGTGACCTCCGGCCACCGTCAGTTTAAGAGTGACCGCAGGAGAAAGACAATTAGACTTTATTTTGTGGTATTTGCTGTTAAACGCAAATACAAAGCTGTTTGTCAACACTAGTTGTTAAATCTTATGTCCAGACAGTTCAAAATAAAATCTTATGTCCAGGGTAGTTGTATTGGTAAACATTATCAAAACCTTATGCTGGTACAGAATATATTACCCAAATCTCATGTTCTTGTGTGGTTATAATTTCTTGTGGATATTTGTCATATGGTAATTCATTTGTGTGTAGCATATGTAACAAGTGTGACTCATATTCTCATTTCCACAGAGTGTCTACAAAATTTCACACCAAAATTCATTTGTTTGTAGCAAACATGCTCACGTACTGTAAATTGGTGTCACGCTGTAGGGTCATGCTCTTGTCAAGCCGACTAATGACAAATAATGTGTTATGTGAAATAATTTCCCCAAATGTTGGTGTTTTGTGATTAAAAATCCCCAACTTGTGGTGCTAAGTGATAAAACCACTCATTCAATAGACCGAGCCTTAGGCATGTATCATTAGATATTTTTTTAGGAAGGCTGCAAATATTTATTTTGAATACTGCGTTGCTACTTGCTAGGATTTGAACTCAGGACCTTGTAGGTCTGATACCATTTCGAATTGCATGCTCTAGCAAGTTCATCCAATAGATCGATCTGTTGGAACTTGGAAGACCCTAGGCAATTATATTAAGCACACGCCATTCCATATGGTTAACCATTGGCATGAAAATGACACTTATATGTGTTTGAGTCTATATGTGGATTGCTTAGCCCTTTCCATCAGTTCGGACTTTTGGTTGCGTTGGCTACTGCATGAAGCTTGACATCATACTTATCCTAAAAATTGTTGCTGCTGCCCTTTGTTGCCCAACATAAATTATTTTTGAGCCATAATTTGTTTGCCCTTTCCATCAGTCCGGACTTCCGGTTGCGTTGGCTAGTGCATGAAGCTTGACAATATGAACATCAATTATTTTTGAGCCATAGTTTGTTTGTCATTACACCTTTTGAGCAGTCTCACTGCTACTATTAATTTGTTCTTATATGCACAGTTCCATGATAAATCTCATCTGCATTTCTCGCCAATGCATGTTAGGTCTTCCACTCGAGAATGAGTACGAAGAGCAACGGAGGCAAACTATTCTGCATAATAGCCGAGTTGCAGCCTCGTTGGGCCTAACACTACATCCTTCTACAAGGTCTAGTGCAAAAACGCCACCCACCTCCCTCACAAAGGATACGGAACATTCCTCTGATTCAGAATTTGATCCTGCTGATTGTGATGGCGAGCTGACTCAGGAAGATGCCCTGGTCGACTATCGTCTGCAACACAACAAGGTGAGTTTTCTCTGTCCTGTCATCGAATTATTTGTCCCAACTTCCATTTGTTGTATCCCAGTCCTACCAAATATGTTACCCATGCCATGTTCAATCTCATTACTACAATTTTTCCTGCTTAGTTAACGCCTCATATATGTTTTGGCATATGTTGCCTTACTGTTTTTCCATTCCATCTGCATATCATCATCATATAATATTGTACATTGAAATATCATTTATGTGTGACAGGCATCTGCAGATTCGGGCAAGAACTTTTCAAGAACGAATAGGAGGAAGAACACTCAACAGGAACCTCAGGCTGATACCGGAGGATGGGTGACAGTGCGTAATAAAAAAAGAGTTAAGCCTGATGCTCGTGCTGCTCCTCCTATTACAAGGTCTAACAAGAGACTGACACGAGGTGGCGAACAGGCCAAGAATGATAACAGTAAAAGGTCTCGTAAAAACCACAAACCATCGAATCAGACAGAAGTAGCCCCAGCATGTACCAGCCCACACATTCCACAACCACCAGTTGCCAATACTGTTTCTCAGCAACAATTGCCAACAGAACCAGTTTCCACAGCAAATTCTAGCCAAGAATTGGCACCATCAGGAGTGGTGGTAGGTAATAATGGCCAAGGACACATGATGCTAGTCCCAGATGATACAGCCTCAAATGTCCAAACAGTGCTGCCACAACACCAGCAAACTGGTGATGATCTCCCTCCGACCCTTAGTCCTGCGAAAGACAACTCCTCTCCCGATGATGAGACCCACGCCAAAAAAGGTAATACTTTTTTCAAGACTTGTAGTTTAATGCTCCCTTATGTATCTATATACCATGATAGCTTGATGTAATGCTTAACTTGGTAGGTTCGCCACGATCAATAAAAACGAGGGGGCCAACGGTAGGAAAAAAACTTGCAGCTAAGATTTCCGGAATGGGTTCAAGATTTCGCATCACATCTATTGTAGGTGGCAGAAGGCCACTTCATCCGCATGAATCTTCATATCTTGTATCACAGGTTGGCCATTTTATCAGGAATGAACTTCCTACCTTCCCATTGTGGAAGCAGCACGTTGACACCCCTTCACAGTTCGAGAGTTTAGTGCATAATTTACACGTAAGTCATGCTTCTCCTGGTAATGATAAATTATTCCACATTGATCTGTCCCATTTCTTGTAGCTTACTGTTGTTTCTATGCTATATAACTCACCAATCATTCCACCGTTGTGAGCAGTTAAGGTTTGAATTCGATGAGGATAATGAGGATGTAAAGTTTGTCATCGCTTCCATATTCAAAGAATTGTTGCGCCAGCACCGCTATAAGCTTAAGGCGACATACTTCACTGGCCAGATTACTGCCAATGTTCGAACAAAGTCTCCTGCACCCTGTATGACTGACGAGCAGTGGGGAGATCTTGTCAAGCATTGGTCTGATCCAAAGAATGTGGTATGGCTTATGAGGACCGTGAAACCAGATTAAATTCCGAATACTTATTTTGCGCCAGTGTCTCACTAGTCTCCTTTTGCAGACGTTGTCTAAAAGGAACCAGGCTAACCGCTTGAAACAACGTTTACCAAGCCGTACAGGATCTCGTCACTTGGTTGGGCATCTCTGGCAAAAAGTAATGCCCCGCTGGTCTGTACTGCTACATATGTTACTCGTAAATTGTGTAGAACTCCGTGTGCATGTTATATTTCCATCCTCCATTTCAACCACGTTATTTGATCTCCATATGATTGTACAAAAATGCAGAAAGTAGATCATGCAAACAACATGCAACCAGACAAAGAGATGACTCTGGCAGAGCAGTTCGAGGCATGCCAGAAGAACAAACATAATGTGATAGGAGAACTTGCAGAAAGTGTTATTGTAAGTCTTCTTTATGATTTAAATTTTTTAACTACACACTTGCCAATTTGTAGGAGCAATAATGGGCATGTCAATATGATCTTGTAGGCGTTTTTGTGAAAATGCATTTGATGTGTAATCAGGCATACCAACTTGTAGGATTAGAAGTAGTTCATACACATTAAATCTACCGTCTGCATGTTTCTCTGTAATAACTTTTATTTTTACACGACTCAAAACTTTTCAGGCAAATATGAAATTGGAGATGGCAAAACCCGGGAAAGATGGTATGGAAAAAACTCTAGAAGAATGTATGGAGACATTTACCATGGTACTTAAAAATAAAGATATCACCAAAAACACTTTCCTGCGAAATGCTGGGTTTTTGCAGTCCAAGTCCAAGTCCAAGTCCAAGTCTTTCTCTGCACAAGTTCTGGAGGAACAAATCCAAATAGAACGAGCTGCAGCAGATGTGTTAAGAAACCAAGTTGACATGTTGAGATCGAGATCAGAAGCATGTGATGCCCTACTGCAGGAGGCCAATCAAGTTTGTTATAATCTCTCAAAGACTAATAAAATGCCATAGATAATTGGAGATGAAAACACTGACATTGACATGTGAGTACCTTGGTATTGTGAAATGTTTACTGAGACTGAGGCACTGTTCCTATTTTGTTGGTGGATGCATTTATCTACGGCTGGGATCAACTTGGTAGTTGTTCCTGTGGATGTTTTAGAAATTGGTTGCCTAGCCTTTTCAATCCGTTCGAACTTAAATGGTATTAGAGCCAAGGTCTCGAGTTTGAATTGTTGACGGTGTGGTTCAATTCATCCTTAAATTGTTGGTGCCCCATTGGCCCTTGTAAAGCTTCATGTGCCTACCTCCGAATCCAGTGTTGAATTTCTCTTGTCACACACGAGGATGGCTGTTAATGTGTGTATAAGTGGGTTGCATAGCCCCTTTTATATAAGGTTGCAAGTTTCCTTATTGTGTTGTGCCTTTGGGATTCAGCCTGCACTTCTGACTTTTGGTTGCGTTGGCTACTGCATAAGTTTAATATAGTTCCATGTGGTTTTTGTTGAGTTCTATAATAAGTGGATTGCCTAGCCCTTTCCATCATTTCGGACCTGTGGTGTGCTATTCTGTTTTCCACGTATTAGACCTCCTCTTCTTAACAAGACTCCATGAGTAGGAGGCACTATGATTTTTTTTTGCGCATGAAATTACTCAATTAGATAGCTTAATCCCATTTGTTGACTCTCTGTTGATCAGCCACTTGAGGGTAAAACTGAGTATATTGCACTAGCCAGTATTAGTACTCGAGGGGAAAACTGAGTGCAGATATTTTTCCAGTGTAAGGCTAACTGAGTACACGTAACGGTGCAGACGTGCAGTACCACGGACGCGTGTCGCGGTGCACAGCGGTTAGGCGGTGCGCGTGTTGAGACCAAACGTCTAGCTTTTTTGAGAAACTGCCGAGACCAACCGTCACGTTGCCAGAGCCCCCTCTCTCCCTCCCTCTGCACACAGTCTCATTCTCACTCACGCACGCAACCACGCCTCTCACGTCCCATCAACTTCTCCAAATCGAAGGAAAAAACACCAACCGCCCACGCGCGCTCCCTGCCGGCGATGGACAAGAAGAATGCGCCGGCGGCCGTCGCCTCCGTGAACTGGGCCTCTCTCTCGGCTGATGGACCACTTCACAAGATCGGCGAATGCTTACTGGCGAACGAGCAGTACGCTGACACCTACTCTGCTATGAGGCAAGTCTGTAGAAATTGGCGCTCAGGTTTACCTGAGCCCGACGTGCACCTGCACGAATGGATCATGCTAGACCACGGCCTTCCACGCGCTGCTGATTTCACCTTCCTCCACCTCCGCACATCCCGCTACGTCACCATCGATCTAACGGAAGTTCATGCAAGGTTCAAATTCCTCCATATCTATAGAGTTAATCTATTTTTATTTTCAATCGTAAACATCTTAGTGCTGAATGTTATCTTCATCAATATATTTTAGATACTACTTTGTCGGCTTTTGCCGTGGCGTCATCGTGCTTGCCCAGAAGAACCAGCCGCACAAGATACGGCTTCTGAACCCACTCACAAAGACATTGAATACTATGTTTGAGGCGCATATGCCAAACGTTATTCTGAAGTCAGTCGCTGTGATGAAGTCCCCGACTATGGTCTTCGTTTCCAAAGATTACCCGGCGGAAATTGCTTGGGTCGATGAGAGCACTCCAACTAAGGGTATAGATGAAGATTGGGGAGAAGGAAGATTTTCGATCGAGCACCATTGTCTGCGTTGCATTACCCCGTTCAATGGTGAATTGTATGCAATAGCTGTGAACAATTTTGAGTTCGGAAAATTAGTGTGCACCAACAATGTCCAGTTGGAGCAGCGTGCGAGCACTGTCAAAATGGATACACTATTTTCATTTCCAGAACTTGGAAATAACAAGTTCTACCTTGTGAAGTCGGATGGTGCTCTGCTGCTTGTGTTGTTGGACAACAAGCATTTGGAGGAAGGTCAACCATTGGTGTACCGTGTGGACACTGAGAGCCGCTCTCTCCATGCCGTCAATAACATTGGCAGTCGTGCCTTCTTCGTCCATTATATCCGGTGTATCTCCGTCGACACCAGAGTGCACCCGACACTTCGACCTGGCTGCATCTACTACACAGATTTGGGTTATATCAGAGAGTACTTTGATGATATAAAGGCCTGGGATGAGTGGCCAATACATGTGAATAGATTAGGAAACTATGGTATGAGAAATGAACAAAGGCCATACCGTTTGGAGGATGTATTGGCTGCACACTGCAGACGGAAGGAGTTCAATGAAAATTTCCTTCAATGGAGTGACGAAGAAATATATGCTGAATGAAGAACATATTCGTTCATCCTGGGGTATCCTAATCTTCATGTTGGCCATACATTGTGTCTTGTATTATTTTCAGATTAGTTTGTCGTGAACATTAACATTGTTATTGGCTGCTTTTGGCTCTTGTATGCAGTTTATGTAGTATTATACTTAGTTTTCTGGATTTATTATGCTGCTGTGAATTTATCCTATACTAGCTTCTAGATTTGACTGATTTTGTTTGTAATGATGATGGCTTGATGTGGCTGCTGGCCTTAACTGCCGAAGCAGAGCAATTAGTACTTAACCAGGTGTACCGTCTTTATATTAGTATTATATTATATTACTTGACCATAGTGATACGTCTCCAACGTATCGATAATTTCTTATGTTCCATGCTACTTTATTGATGATACCTACATGTTTTATGCACATTATATGTCATATTTATGCATTTTCGGAACTAACCTATTAACAAGATGCCGAAGAGCCGGTTGTTTCTGCTGTTTTTGGTTTCAGAAATCCTAGTAAAGAAATATTCTCGGAATTGGACGAAACTTTCGCCCAGGGTCCTATTTTTGCACGAAGCTTCAGAAGACCGAAGAGATAACGAAGGGGGCCACGAGGCAGCCGAGGGTAGGGCGGCGCGGCCAGGCCCGGCCGCGCCGACCTAGCCTCTGGGCCCCTCGTGGCCCGCGTTGACCCTCCGCCACTTAAAGCCTCCGTCGCGAAACCCCAAGATCGAGAGCCACGATACGGAAAACCTTCGAGACGCCGCCGCCGCGAATCCCATCTCTGGGATTCAGGAGATCGCCCGCACCCCGCCGGGAGAGGGGATTCATCCCGGAGGACTCTACACCGCCATGGTCGCCTCCGGAGTGATGAGTGAGTAGTTCACCCCCGGACCATGGGTCCATAGCAGTAGCTAGATGGTCGTCTTCTCCTTGTTGTGCTTCATTGTTGGATCTTGTGAGCTGCCTAACATGATCAAGATCATCTATCTATAATACTATATGTTGTGTTTGTCGGGATCCGATGGATAGAGAGTACTATGATTATGGTGATTATCAATCTATTGTTTATGTGTTGTTTATGATCTTGCATGCTCTCCGTTATTAGTAGAGGCTCTGGCCAAGTTTTTGCTCTTAACTCCAAGAGGGGGTATTTATGCTCGATAGTGGGTTCATGCCTTCATTGAATCTGGGATCGTGACAGTAGGTTCTAAGGTTGTGATGTGCTGTTGCCACTAGGGATAAAACATTGATGCTATGTCTAAGGGTGTAGTTGTTGATTACATTACGCACCATACTTAATGCAATTGTCTGTTGCTTTGCAACTTAATACCGGAGGGGGTTCGGATGATAACCTGAAGGTGGACTTTTTAGGCATAGATGCAGTTGGATGGCGGTCTATGTACTTTGTCGTAATGCCCGGATTAAATCTCACTATATTTATCATATCATGTATATGCATTGTTATGCCTTTCTCTATTTGTCAATTGCCCGACTGTAATTTGTTCACCCAACATGCTTTTATCTTATGGGAGAGACACCTCTAGTGAACTGTGGACCCCGGTCCTATTCTTTACATAGCATACAATCTGCAATACTTGTGTTTACTGTTTTCTTTGCAAACATCTTCCACTCGATACGTTTAATCCTTTGTTACAGCAAGCCGGTGAGATTGACAACCTCACTGTTTCGTTGGGGCAAAGTACTTGGGTTGTGTTGTGCAGGTTCCGCGTTGGCGCCGGAATCCCTGGTGTTGCGCCGCATCACATTTCGCGACCATCAACCTTCAACGTGCTTCTTGGCTCCTCCTGGTTCGATTAAACCTTGGTTTCATACTGAGGGAAAACTTGCCACTGTGCGCATCATACCTTCCTCTTGGGGTTCCCAACGGACGTGTACATCTACGCGCATCAAGCTTTTTTCTGGCGCCGTTGCCGGGAGATCAAGACACGCTGCAAGGGGAGTCTCCACTTCTCAATCTCTTTACTTTGTTTTTGTCTTGCTTTATTTTATTTACTACTTTGTTTGCTGCACTAAATCAAAATACAAAAAATTAGTTGCTAGTTTTACTTTATTTACTGTCTTGCTCTCTATATCAAAAACACAAAAAAATAGTTACTTGCATTTATTTTATCTAGTTTGTTTTATTTACCGTTGCTAAAATGAATACTCCTGAAAATACTAAGTTGTGTGACTTCACAAATGCAAATAATAATGATTTCCTATGCACACCTATTGCTCCACCTGCTACTACAGCAGAATTCTTTGAAATTAAACCTGCTTTACTAAATCTTGTTATGAGAGATCAATTTTCTGGTGTTAGTTCTGATGATGCTGCTGCCCATCTCAATAATTTTGTTGAACTTTGTGAAATGCAAAAGTATAAAGATGTAGATGGTGATATTATTAAATTGAAAGTGTTTCCTTTCTCATTAAGAGGAAGAGCTAAAGATTGGTTGCTATCTTTGCCTAAGAATAGTATTGATTCATGGACTAAATGCAAGGATGCTTTTATTGGTAGATATTATCCTCCCGCTAAAATTATATCTTTGAGAAGTAGCATAATGAATTTTAAGCAATTAGATACTGAACATGTTGCTCAAGCATGGGAGAGAATGAAAACTTTGGTAAAGAATTGCCCAACCCATGGACTGACTACTTGGATGATCATCCAAACCTTCTATGCAGGACTAAATTTTTCTTCATGAATTTATTGGATTCAGCTGCTGGAGGTACCTTTATGTCCATCACATTGGGGGCGGCTACAAAACTTCTTGATGATATGATGATAAATTACTCTGAATGGCACACGGAAAGAGCTCCACAAGGTAAGAAGGTAAATTCTGTTGAAGAAACCTCTTCCTTGAGTGATAAGATTGATGTGATTATGTCTATGCTTGTGAATGGTAGATCTAATGTTGATCCAAATAATGTTCCTTTAGCTTCATTGGTTGCTCAAGAAGAAAATGTTGATGTGAATTTCATTAAAAATAATAATTTCAACAACAATGCTTATAGGAACAACTCTGGTAATAACTATAGGCCATATCCTTCTGCTAATGGTAATGGTTATGGTAATTCTTATGGGAATTCTTACAATAATAATAGGAGTGTACCCTCTGGTCTTGAAGCTATGCTTAAAGAATTTATTAGTACACAAACTGCTTTTAACAAATCTGTTGAGGAAAAGCTTGATAAAATTGATATTATTGCTTCTAGAGTTGATAGACTTGCCTCTGATGTTAATCTTTTAAAATTGAAAGTTATGCCTAATAATGATATTGATAATAAGATTACTACTACAGCAAATGCCATCCAAGTTAGAATTAATGAGAATATAAGATTAATGGCTGAACTGCGTGCTAGGTGGGATAGAGAAGAAAATGAAAAACTAGCTAAAGAGAATAATGTAGCTAAAGTTTGGACTATTACCACCACTAGTAATGCTAATTCTCCACATGTTGCTGCACCTCCTACTATCAATGGTAATATAATTGGTGTTGGCAATGTTTCTACTCCTAGTGCAAAGCGTACAAAACTGCCTGAAATTGCTAAAACTGCTGAAACTGCTTGTGATAAAACTGCTGAATTTTTTCCAACCTTGGGAACAATGATCCCATTGCTGTAGCTCATAATGATTTAGATTTTGATGATTGCCACATCTCTGAAGTTATAAAGTTCTTACAAAAACTTGCTAAAAGTCCTAATGCTAGTGCTATAAATTTAGCCTTTACAAAACATATTACAAATGCTCTCATAAAAGCTAGAGAAGAGAAACTAAAACTTGAAACTTCTATTCCTAGAAAGTTAGAAGATGGTTGGGAGCCCATCATTAAAATGAAATTCAATGACTTTGAATGTAATGCTTTATGTGATCTTGGTGCAAGTATTTCTGTTATGCCTAAAAAGATCTATGATATGCTTGACTTGCCACCATTGAAGAATTGTTATTTGGATGTTAATCTTGCCGATAATGTTAAAAAGAAACCTTTGGGGAGGATTGATAATGTGCATATTACGGTTAACAATAACCTTGTCCCCGTTGATTTTGTTGTCTTGGATATCGAATGCAATGCATCTTGTCCTATTGTGTTGGGAAGACCTTTTCTTCGAACTGTTGGTGCTGTTATTGATATGAGGGAAGGTAATATTAAATATCAATTTGCTCTCAAGAAAGGTATGGAACACTTCCCTAGAAAGAGAATGAAGTTGCCTTTTGATTCTATTATTAGAACAAGCTATGATGTTGATGCTTCTACTCTCGATAATACTTGATTTGCACTTTCTGCGCCTAGCTGAAAGGCGTTAAAGAAAAGCGCTTATGGGAGACAACCCATGTTTTTACCTACAGCAATTTTTTGTTTTATTGAGTCTTGGAAGTTGTTTACTACTGTAGCAACCTCTCCTTATCATGTTTTTGTGCCAAGTAAAGTTTCTATGTCAAAGTTGATGTTATATTTGGGATTGCTGCGCAGAAACAGCATTGCTGTCTGTCACGAATCTGGGCACAGTTCTCTGTAGAAAATTCGAAAAAATCTGCCAATTTACGAGCGTGATCCTCAGATATGTACGCAACTTTCATTAGTTTTGAGTTTTTCCATTTGAGCAAGTCTGGTGCCAGCTCTAAATTCGTCTTTACGGACTGTTCTGTTTTTGACAGATTCTGCCTTTTATTTCGCATTGCCTCTTTTGCTATGTTGGATTTATTTCTTTGATCCACTAATGTCCAGTAGCATTATGCAATGTCCAGAAGTGAAAATAATGATTGTGTCACCTCTGAATGAGTGAATTATTAATTGTGCACTAACCCTCTAATGAGTTTGCTTGAAGTTTGGTGTGAAGGAAGTTTTCAAGGGTCAAGAGAGGAGAATGATATACTATGATCAAGAGGAGTGAAAGCTCTAAGCTTGGGGATGCCCCCGTGGTTCACCCCTGCATATTTTAAGAAGACTCAAGCGTCTAAGCTTGGGGATGCCCAAGGCATCCCCTTCTTCATCGACAACATCATCAGGTTCCTCCCCTGAAACTATATTTTTATTCAATCACATCTTGTGTTCTTTACTTGGAGCGTCGGTTTGTTTTTGTTTTTGTTTTTGTTTGAATAAAATGGATCCTAGCATTCACTGTGTGGGAGAGAGACACGCTCCGCTGTTGCATATGGACACATGTGTCCTTAGGCTTTACTCATAATGTTCAAGGCGAAGTTTCTTCTTCGTTAAATTGTTATATGGTTGGAATTGGAAAATGCTACATGTAGTAATTCTAAAATGTCTTGGATAATGTGATACTTGGCAATTGTTGTGCTCATGTTTAAGCTCTTGCATCATATGCTTTGCACCCATTAATGAAGAAATACATAGAGCTTGCTAAAATTCGATTTGCATATTTGGTTTCTCTAAGGTCTAGATAATATCTAGTATTGAGTTTTGAACAACAAGGAAGACAGTGTAGAGTCTTATAATGTTTACAATATGTCTTTTATGTGAGTCTTGCTGCACTTGTTCATCCTTGAGTTTGCTTCAAATAACCTTGCTAGCCTAAACCTTGTATCGAGAGGGAATACTTCTCATGCATCCAAAATCCTTGAGCCAACTACTATGCCATTTGTGTCCACCATACCTACCTACTACATGGTATTTCTCCGCCATTCCAAAGTAAATTGCTTGAGTGCTACCTTTAAAATTCCATCATTTACCTTTGCAATATATAGCTCATGGGACAAAATAGCCTTAAAAACTATCGTAGTATTGAATATGTACTTATGCACTTTATATTTTATTAAGTTGCTTGTTGTGCGATAACCATGCTTCTGGGGAACGCCATCAACTATTGTTGAATATCATGTGAGTTGCTATGCATGTCCGTCTTGTCTGAAGGATCTATCATTTTAGTGGTTGGAGCATGCAAATTGTTAGAGAAGAACATTGGGCCGCTAACTAAAGCCATGAATCATGGTTGAAGTTTCAGTTTTGGACATATATCCTCAATCTCATATGAGAATAATAATCATTGCTACATGCTTATGCATTTAAGAGGAGTCCATTATCTGTTGTCCATGTTGTCCCGGTATGGATGTCTAAGTTGAGAATAATCAAAAGCGAGAAATCCAAAATGCGAGCTTTCTCCTTAGACCTTTGTACAGGCGGCATGGAGGTACCCCTTTGTGACACTTGGTTGAAACATGGCATGCAAAGATCCGGTAGTCCAAGCTAAGTAGGACGAGGTGCGGGCACTATTAGTATACTATGCATGAGGCTTGCAACTTGTAAGATATAATTTTCATAACTCATATGCTTTATTACTACCGTTGACAAAATTGTTTCATGTTTTCAAAATAAAAGCTCTAGCACAAATACAGCAATCGATGCTTTCCTCTTTGAAGGACCATTCTTTTACTTTTATTGTTGAGTCAGTTTACCTATCTCCTTCCACCTTAAGAAGCAAACACTTGTGTAAACTGTGCATTGATTCCTACATACTTGCATATTGCACTTGTTATATTACTTTATGTTGACAATATCCATGAGATATACATGTTATAAGTTGAAAGCAACCGCTGAAACTTAATCTTCCTTTGTGTTGCTTCAACACCTTTACTTTGATTTATTGCTTTATGAGTTAACTCTTATGCAAGACTTATTGATGCTTGTCTTGAAGTACTATTCATGAAAAGTCTTTGCTTTATGATTCAGTTGTTTACTCATGTCATTACCTTTGCTTTGATCGCTGCATTCATTACATATGTTTACAAATAGTATGATCAAGATTATGATGGCATGTCACTTCAGAAATTATCTTTGTTATCGTTTACCTGCTCGGGACGAAGAACTAAGCTTGGGGATGATACGTCTCCAACGTATCGATAATTTCTTATGTTCCATGCTACTTTATTGATGATACCTACATGTTTTATGCACATTATATGTCATATTTATGCATTTTCTGGAACTAACCTATTAACAAGATGACGAAGAGCCAGTTGCTGTTTTTTTTTGGTTTCAGAAATCCTAGTAAAGAAATATTCTCGGAATTGGACGAAACTTTCAGGGTCCTATTTTTGCACGAAGCTTCCAGAAGACCGAAGAGATAACGAAGTGGGGCCACGGGGCCAGAGGGTAGGGCGGCGCGGCCCAGGCCCTGGCCGCGCCGACCTAGCCTGGCCCCTGTGGCCCCCGCGTTGACCCTCCGCCTACTTAAAGCCTCCGTCGCGAAACCCCGCATCGAGAGCCACGATACGGAAAACCTTCCAGACGCCGCCGCCGCGAATCCCATCTCGGGGATTCAGGAGATCGCCTCCGCCCTGCCGGAGAGGGGATTCATCTCCCGAGGACTCTACACCGCCATGGTCGCTCCGGAGTGATGAGTGAGTAGTTCACCCCCGGACCATGGGTCCATAGCAAGCTAGATGGTCGTCTTCTCCTTGTTGTGCTTCATTGTTGGATCTTGTGAGCTGCCTAACATGATCAAGATCATCTATCTGTAATACTATATGTTGTGTTTGTCGGGATCCGATGGATAGAGAGTACTATGATTATGGTGATTATCAATCTATTGTTTATGTGTTGTTTATGATCTTGCATGCTCTCCGTTATTAGTAGAGGCTCTGGCCAAGTTTTTGCTCTTAACTCCAAGAGGGGGTATTTATGCTCGATAGTGGGTTCATGCCTTCATTGAATCTGGGATCGTGACAGTAGGTTCTAAGGTTGTGATGTGCTGTTGCCACTAGGGATAAAACATTGATGCTATGTCTAAGGATGTAGTTGTTGATTACATTACGCACCATACTTAATGCAATTGTCTGTTGCTTTGCAACTTAATACTGGAGGGGGTTCGGATGATAACCTGAAGGTGGACTTTTTAGGCATAGATGCAGTTGGATGGCGGTCTATGTACTTTGTCGTAATGCCCGGATTAAATCTCACTATATTTATCATATCATGTATATGCATTGTTATGCTTTCTCTATTTGTCAATTGCCCGACTGTAATTTGTTCACCCAACATGCTTTTATCTTATGGGAGAGACACCTCTAGTGAACTGTGGACCCCGGTCCTATTCTTTACATAGCATACAATCTACCCCTATACTTGTGTTTACTGTTTTCTTTGCAAACATCTTCCACTCGATACGTTTAATCCTTTGTTACAGCAAGCCGGTGAGATTGACAACCTCACTGCTTCGTTGGGGCAAAGTACTTGGTTGTGTTGTGCAGGTTCCGCGTTGGCGCCGGAATCCCTGGTGTTGCGCCGCATCACATTTCGTGACCATCAACCTTCAACGTGCTTCTTGGCTCCTGGATTAAACTTGTTTCAACAGAAAAAACTTGCCATACCTTCCTCTTGGGGTTCCCAACGGACGTGTACATCTACGCGCATCACATAGCCATATTCAAAATCAAATCTCAGTCGGGCGGCAAAATCTCCCGCCAATCTAGAAATATTTCAGACGTGTTTTTGAATGGGATAAGAAGATAGAACACGATGATAGTAACCGATATTCAAGGTGATGATGATTTGATTTTGCACTCGGCCTTGAACAGAGGTACTAGTACGGTCTCACAATTTTTTATCATTATACTTGGACCTTAGCGAAATTCAAAATCTCATAGCGGCAAAACTTCCCGCCCACAAAATACAAAAAATTCACACGCTTTCAAATTCCCATTCTACCCCGTGGAGATGACAGCAAAGTCGGTTGGTGGGGGGTCTGCCCGTCATTTTTTGGATCACCACCTCCCTAGCCCCGGAAACCCTCCCAAAAAATTCATTTCCCTCAGTCTCTCATCTGAGACCACCCACCGGAACTTCTCAAGTCCCTCTCTCTACCACCTCCACGACCACCGCACCGGAACATCCCCGCCGGACTTCCTAGCCTACCCGAGGCCTCGCGATCCTCGTCATCCGGCTGCCTGCCGGAGCCGCTTCATCGACGCCGTCATCAACCGGACCGGATCATCCCCGGCGAACCTCGAAACCATATGCTCATCCAGCAGTCTACCGCAGTCGCTTCAGCTGCGGTATCGTCCACCGCATCGGATCTTGCTCACCGACACCGCTGTGCATGAACCGGATCTGCTTCACCGGCGCCTTGCATGATCTAAACTCTTCTACTGTCGCTTTTCTATTGCTTGCCTGCAAGTTCTTGTTTAATCTGGGAACCGTTTGTGCAACGACGCGCCGTTACGTCTTTGCAGATGAGATGAGTAACCATGAAGTGTAATGGCCGTCTCTCCAACCCCAAGTAGCACATGTAGTGTACTTCATCACCGGATCTATCAACCCCAGGAAGATCTGCTGTGACTCCCACAGAGTGCTTCTCCTAATGTAAGTCCCTTGTTTTAGCGCCATGTTCTTGGTTCAGATGCTTGTTTGTCTGAAGCTCTTTTAGTTCATTCCTAGCTATGACCGTAACACCTTGCTATTTTCTACTTCATTGCTAACTTTAAGCGATTGAACATTTTGGTTTGCATTCCCTGCTCTGTAGATGTAGCCATCATAACTTCTATCTTGCTCAGTCGTTGTTACAAAAATTATAGGTATTATAGTAACATCCTGCTATTATTTAGTTCATGGCCAATTTTAAGTAATTGCACATGTTGGTTCGCATTCCCTGCTCTATAGCTTTTGGCATCGTAACTTCTATATTTGGTTTACATTCCCTGCTCTGTAGATCTAGCCATCATAAGTTTATCTTGCTCAGTCGTTGTTACAAAAATTATGGCCTGCTACTATGTTGTTTGTGCCAATTTTTTACTCCATGAACATGTTGGCTTGCATTCCCTGTACTACAGGTGATGCCATTGTTTTGTATCTAGTTCATTGTAAGCTAACAAAGTAAGGACTTAGTTTGGCATGCTATCACTCTGCTATCTAGCCTGTAGTACAAATAAACTTGTCATACTACTAGATAATAATTTTGCGTGCCATCTTGTTCTTCAAAAGCTGCATTATTGACTTGTTTCTCTGACTTGGCATGACGCTCACATATGGAAAGCTGAACATATTGGTTTGCATTCCCTCTTATACAAGTTCACAGGTGATCCCACTATATTCTGTATCTGGTCCATCCTAAGCTCCAGCATTAACTATCCTCTATGTGTTGCTCATTACAAGTTTATATCCCGAAACATCTTGATTTGCATCCCCTTCACTATAAGTTCAGGAGTATTATTTAGTTCACGGCCAAAATGAAGTAATTGCACTTGGCACATGTTGGTTCACATTCCCTCCTCTTTAGCTTTTGCCATCGTAACTTCTATTTTTGGTTTACATTCCCTGCTCTGTAGATGTAGCCATCATAACTTTATCTTGCTCAGTCGTTGTTACAAAATTTATAGCCTGCTACTATGTTGTTCATGCCAATTTTGTACTCCCTGAACATGTTGGTTTGCATGGGACTCGACAGTAGTAAGTCTGCTGTTTCATTCTAACATGCTCTGTTATATTGGCTGTTGGTATGCGGCATGCACTCTTTGTTTGCTTATTGTGCGCATTACAATGATCTTGTTATAACGACGAAATGATGAGTTCCAAATTCTTTGGCAAACAATATTGTAGTGTCTTTGCCTTTCCATTGTTGCTGTCTTAACTTGTAATGTCTTTGTTTCAGATATAGGTGCTGCATGGACAACTTAAAAGATTGCCGGATCGCTTCATTGTATTGCTAGGTTTAATTACCATTCAATTTCTCTGGGTTCTGTAATATTTTTTCAATGCCTTGCAGCTGATGTAATATTTAGTTAGTTTTTATAGTTCTTTCGCGCATTTTTTCTTTGGTGCTTGTGGTAAGTGAGGCTATCCGACGAAATCAATGCTGCGTAAATATTCTCAGTATCTAAATCACGAATTCCCATCCCTTAAACGGTCCAATTAAGCGAAATCACATATGTGCCTCCCGCAAATTCCTAAAGCGCCTATTATGCTGGCATATAAACAACAACTAAACGCTGGCCCACTTACTTATTGGGCCCCATTTGATTTACTATGGACCCACACTCTAATTGGGGGCCCACTTGCTTTAATGTGGACCCCACCCACTACTTAGTTGGGCCACCCAATTGCTTTGTGGTGGACCCCACATTCTAAATGGGCGACCTTTAAGAGGAAAGTGGGACCACCCGTTTTTGGCCCCCCACTATCTTGTGGCCGCCCTTTAAGAGGAAAGTGGGACCCACATGTGTTTTTGGCCCGCCCACTATTTGTTGGGCCGCCCACTTGCTACATGGTGGACCCCACATACTAATTGGGCCGCCCACAGAAAGTGGGGCCCACCCGTGCTTTTGGCCCGCCCACTATCTTGTTGGGCCGCCCACTTGCTATATGGTGGTCCCACATGGTAAATGGGCCCTTTAACGAAGGTGGGACCCACTGTGTTTTTGGCCCGCCCACTATCTTGTTGGGCCGCCCACTTGCTATATGGTGGACCCTACATACCAAATGGCCCGCCCATTAACAGGAATGTGGGACCCACCTGTGTTTTTGGCCCGCCACTTGCTATATGGTGGACCCCACATACTAAATGGGCCGACCCTTTAACTGGAAAGGGACCCACTGTGTTTTTGCCCTGCCCACTAGCTTGTTGGGCCGCCCATTGCTATAAGGTGGACCCCACACACTAAATGGCGGCCCTTTAAGAAAGGACCCACTGTTTTTGGCCCCCACTTGCTTCTTGGGCCAGTTGTGTAAGGACCCACATGTTAAATGGGCCGGCCCATTTAAGTTTTGACCGTCAACCTTAGAGGTTAGGCCCGGCCCACGTAACTAATGGACCAGCCCAGCTATATAGTTGACCGGTCAAACTATGTCATCTGGCCCGGCCCGCTTAAGACGTGGCGGGCCTCGTGTGGGCCTACCATCTACCACGGGTTTTAGCCGGTTAACGCCGTTAATCGCTAGTTACCGGCGTCTGCCACGTGTCGGCTTTGCATGACGTCGCAATCAACGGGCTCCTAAAACACTTGCGCAACGGTCCGATTTTCCGTGGCGGAAGGCGCCAAACGGACGGAAAAAAACGTTGTAGGACTTTGCTCGACGCTTCGACAACAACCCATATCGTCGGGTTAGGCCCATAGGCGACGAAAAATACCCCTTAGTGGACGATTTTGGGACGTTGTCTATCAGAACTTTTCTTGTAGTGGAAAACAAAAAAATTCTACCGTGAACATATGAACAAAAACCATGATCCAATCTAGGAAGAAGCAAGATCTAATCTACCAAGATCGAAGCAACAAGATGTATGTGAGACTAACCCTCGAAGATTCCAAAGCCTACGAGATTAGATCTCGTTGTTGATGTAGTCAATCGTCCGCGTCGCAATCCGCAGACTTCCGTACTCGGTCGTGCGTACGGTGTCGATGAAGCCTGTCCTCTCAACGTTCCAGCGGGCAGCGGAGGTGTGGTAGATGCCCTCGGAATCCCAGCAGCACGACGGCGTGGTGGTGGTGGTGGAGGAGAAAATTTGCAGGGCTTCGCCAAGCCGGAGCAGATGTGTAGTGGAGGAGAGAGGGCGCGCCAGGGCTAGGTCTGATGGGGTGTACACCCCCTGCCCCCTCCCCTCTTTATATAGGGGGAGCTCGGTTTGGGTGGCCCCCCAAAGCACCAAACCCATCTAGGGCCGGCGGCCAAGAGGGGGAGAGGGATTTCTCCCCCAAGTTGATCCCCCTAGGGTTTTGGGGAAACCCTAGGGGTGGCCGGCTGGGCCTTGAGGGGCATGTGCCCCTGGCCCATTAGGCTAGGATGCATCCCCTCGGCCCATGCTAGGCCTCCTAGGGTCGTGGGCCCACTGGTGGGACCCCCGGAACCTTCTAGAACCTTCCCGGTCTTTCACCGAAAAATCCCGAACTTTTCCGAAACCTAGAAATCAACTTCCCTTATATGAATCTTATTCTCCGGACCATTCCGGACCTCCTCGTGATGTCCTGGATCCCATCCAAGACTCCAAACAAAACTTCGGTCTCCATCTCATATTCCGAATCTACTTATGCGACATTGAACCTTAAGCGCGTCACCCTACGGTTCGTGAACTATGTAGACATGGTCGAGACTCCTCTCCGACCAATAACCAATAGCGGGACCTGGAGATCCATAATGGATCCCACACATGCAGCGATAACTTAGTGATCGATTGAACCATTTACATACGATACCGATTCCCTTTGTCACGCGATATTTTACTTGTCCGAGGTTCGATCATCGGTATCTCAATACCTAGTTCAACCTCGTTACCGACAAGTATGATGGGGTTCGTTGCATAGAAAACAAAAAAATTCCTACCGCAGGACGAATAAAACCAACAGATCTATTCTATGGAACAACCAAAATCTAATCTACAAGATCGAAGCAACGAGATGGAGATGAGACTAACCCTCGAAGATTCCAAAGCCTACGAGATTAATCTCGTTGTTGGTGTAAACGATCGTCCCCGGTGCTGCAATCCGGCAGCACTTCCGTACTCGGTCGCGTGTACGGTGTCGATGAAGCTCCTTCCTCTCCCCCCAGCGGGCAGCGGAGGTGTGGTAGATCTCCTCCAAGTTCCAGCAGCACGACGGCGTGGTGGTGGTAGTGGAGGAAGAAAACTGCAGGGCTTCGCCTAAGCCGGAGCAGCGTATGGTGGAGGGAGAGGCGGCCAGAGGAGGAGGCAATGATGGGGGGTGTGGCCGGCCACCCCCTCCCCTCTTTATATAGGGGGCCAGCCGGGGTGGCCCCCCTTCCCATCTAGGGTTGGCGGCCAAAGGGGGGAGAGGGCTTTCCCCTCCCCCAAGTTGATCCCCCTAGGGAAACCCTAGGGGTTGGCCGGCCTGGGCCTTGGGGGGCATGTGCCCCTGGCCCATTAGGCCAGGGAGCATCCCCTCGGCCCATGCTAGGCCTCCTAGGTCGTGGGCCCCATGGTGGACCCCTCCGGAACCTTCTAGAACCTTCCGTCAACCACCGGAAAAATCCCAACATTTCCGAAACCCGAAATCAACTTTCCTTATATGAATCTTATTCTCCGGACCATTCCGGACCTCCTCGTGACATCCTGGATCACATCCGAGACTCCGAACAAACTTCGTCTCCATACCATATTCAAATCTACTTATGCGACATCGAACCTTAAGCGCGTCACCCTACGGTTCGCGAACTATGCACATGGTCGAGACTCCTCTCCGAGCAATAACCAAGAGCGGGATCTGGAGATCCATAATGGCTCCCACATATTCAACGATGACTTAATGATCGATTGAACCATTTACATACGATGCCAATTCCTTTGTCTCGCGATATTTTACTTGTCCGAGGTTTGATCATCGGTATCTCCATACCTTGTTCAACCTCGCTACCGACAAGTACTCTTTACTCGTACCGTGGTATGTGATCTCTTATGAACCATTCATATGCTTGCAAGCTAATCAGATGACATTCCACCGAGAGGGCCGAGTATATCTATCCGTCATCAAGATGGACAAATCCCACTATTGATCCATATGCCTCAACTCACACTTTCCAAATACTTAATCCCATATTTATAACCACCCATTTACGCAATGGCGTTCGATGTAATCAAAGTACCCTTCCGGTGTAAGTGATTTACATGATCTCATGGTCGAAGGACTAAGGCAACTATGTATCGAAAGCTTATAGCAAATTGAACTTAATGACTTGATCTTATGCTACGCTCATTTGGGTGTGTGTGTCCATTATATCATTCAATTAATGACATAACCTTGTTATTAATAACATCCAATGTTCATGATCACGAAACCATGATCATCTATTAATCAACAAGCTAGTTATACAAGAGGCTTACTAGGGACTCCTTGTTGTTTACATAACACACATGTATCAATGTTTCGGTTAATACAATTATAGCATGGTATATAAACATTTATCATAAACACAAAGATATTATAATAACCACTTTATTATTGCCTCTTGGGCATATCTCCAACAAAGTACTCTTTACTCGTACCGTGGTATGTCATCTCTTATGACCTAGTCACATGCTTGCAAGCTAATTAGACGACATTCCACCGAGAGGGCCCAGAGTATATCTATCCGTCATCGGGATGGACAAATCCCACTCTTGATCCATATGCCTCAACTCATACTTTTCGAATACTTAATCTCATCTTTATAACCACCCATTTACGCAATGGCGTTTGATGTAATCAAAGTACCCTTCCGGTGTAAGTGATTTACATGATCTCATGGTCGAAGGACTAGGTAACTATGTATTGAAAGCTTATAGCAAGTTTAACTTAATGACTTGATCTCATGCTACGCTTATTTGGGTGTATGTCCATTATATCATCCACCCAATGTTCATGATCACGAAACCATGATCATCTATTAATCAACAAGCTAGTTATACAAGAGGCTTACTAGGGACTCCTTGTTGTTTATATAACACACATGTATCAATGTTTCGGTTAATACAATTATAGCATGGGATGTAAACATTTATCTTGAACACTAAGATATAACAATAACTAATTTATTATTGCCTCTTGGGCATATCTCCAACATCTCTATACCTAGTTCAACCTCATTACCGATAAGTACTATTTACTCGTACCATGATATGACATCCCTTGTGAGCCAGTCACATGTTTGCAAGATAATTGGATGACATTCCACCGAGAGGGCCCAGAGTATATCTATCTATCATTTGGATGGACAAATCCAACTATTGATCCACATGCTTCAACCTATACTTTCCGAACACGTCATGTCACCTTTATAATTACCCATCTACTAAGTAGTGTTTGATGTCATCAAAGCATCCATCCGGGACATCAAAGCATCCATCCGGTGGGTGATTAACATGATATCATGGTCGAAGGATTATGTTACTATGTATCTTAAAGCTTGAAGCAAAACGAACTTAATGACTTGATCATATGCTACACTTACCATGGGTGTATGTCAATCACATCATTCACCTAATGATATGATTGTTATTAATAACATCCAATGTTCATGATTAGAAAACCATGATCATCTATTAATCAACAAGCTAGTTTAACAAGAGGCTTACTAGGGACTCTTTTATGTTTACAAAACACACAAGTTTTAATGTTTCCGATTAATACAATTATAGCATGGGATGTAAAAATTTATCATGAACACTAAGATATAACAGTAAACACTTTTATTATTGCCTCTTGGGATATCTCCAACAGAAATACCAAAGAGAAACGATGTTATGCCCACCCCCGTCCAAAGGCCTAAAAGGACGAGGAATCCGGCTCCTCAAATCCCAAGTACTCGGGGACGCCCGAAGAAAAAGGACAAGAGGGATTTATTACAGTCTACCCCTGAAGAGGGGAGCCAGTTGAGACCTGGCACAAGTACGGATATTTCAGTGCACGAAATCCCGGACTTAAATTTTCCTATATCGGAAATACCTAGCAAAGATGTGTGCGCACACATTGGAGCGGGAAAGCTAAAGGACCTAGCTCCCGGATTGAGAAATTCGGTGGAGCAAGGGGATGTGCCCGATGCACTCCATGATGAAATGGCCATTAACTATGTTAATTCGGGTGAGTCATTCAATCGAGCCATGGAAAATGTCGACGTTAATTTTGCCATGAAAATTGCCTCAATCATAGATCTTGACCTAGAGCCTAACACGCTTGTTGATTGTAAGAAAAGGTCAGATTGGAATGATTGGAAGAAGGCAATAACTACTGAATTATTATCTCTTAATAAAAGAGAGGTGTTTGGACATGTTTGTGTAACTCCTCCCCACATTCGCCCTGTTGGCCATAAGTGGGTTTTTGTTCGAAAGAGAACCGAAAATAATGAAGTAGTAAGGTACAAAGCAAGGCTCGTTGCTCAAGGTTTCACTCAGCGGCCAGGTGTTGACTTTGATGAAACTTACTCCCCGGTCATGGATGGAATTACCTTTAGATACTTGATCTCAATGGCAGTCAACATGGACTTGAATATGATACTTATGGATGTTGTCGCCGCTTACCTTTATGGTAACTTGGATTCAAACATATACATGAAGGTACCAGATGGTATTCCTGTCCCGAACAAAGATAAAGCAAACATAGGTTTATACAATGTTCAACTTAAGAAGTCACTATATGGACTTAAACAGTCTGGTCGGATGTGGTATAATCGTTTAACCGATTTCCTTCATCATAAGGGCTACACGAGCAATGCAAATTTCCCATGTGTTTTTATACGGAGATCACAAGATGGTTTCTATATTATCTCGGTGTATGTGGACGATTTGAATATAATCGGTACATCTGAGGATATTGAGGAAGCGAGTTCCTACCTGATGTCAGAATTCGAAATGAAGGACTTAGGAAAAACCAAGTTCTGCCTAGGTCTGCAACTTGAGCATCCTCCTGCTGGGATTCTCGTGCACCAGTCGACCTACGCCCAGAAGGTGTTGGAAAGATTTGGGTTTAAAGATGCGTATCCTTCTAAGACCCTGATGATCGGAAGATCTTTGCATTAAGACAAGGACCCGTTCATGCCTAAGGAAGAGGGGCTAGGACCAGAATTCCCATATTTGAGTGCAATTGGTGCACTCATGTACCCGCGAATTGTACACAGTCGGATATTGCATTCGCCGTCAATTTGCTTGCTAGGTACAGTTCTAAGCTTACCAAGAGACATTGGAAAGGCGTTAAGGACATCTTCGATATATGCAATGAACTAAAGATCTTGGCTTGTTTTGTCGAAGGAATCAAGACCTATTAGTCGTAGGCTATGCTGATGCTGGGTACCTGTCAGACCCGCACACGTCCAAGTTGCAGACTGGATATGTTTTCCTTTGTGGTGGAAGTGCAATTTCTTGGAAATCGTCTAAGCAGACTCTCGTGTCAACTTCGACGAACCACTCGGAAATCTTGGAACTATATGAAGCATCACGTGAGTGTGTTCGGCTTCGAAGGGTGATCACCCACATCCAGGTAACATGTGGGTTGAATACCGTCCAAACCCCAACCATTATCTACGAAGATAATGCCGCTTGTGTTGCACAAGTTCAGACGGGTTATGTGAAGAGTAGTCTTACAAAGCATATACACCCCAAGTTCTTCTATGCACATAAATTGCAAAAGATGAACGCGGTAAAGGTCTTGCATACTAAGTCGTGTGAGAATCTTGCTGATTTATTCACTAAGTCATTACCGACATCTTCTTTCAAGAGATGTGTTTGTGGAATCGGTATGATGAGACTTAGGGAGATGCAAGGTTTAGGGGGAGAATCTTCACAAAATCGTCACTGAAATCTTGATCCCGATGATTGAGTACTTAACTCTGCAGTTAAGTGAATTGTACTCTTTTTTCTCTTAAGTGAGTTTTTATGAAATTTCTCACATGAAGTTTTTAACGAGGCAATTGGTGCAAAATAACAAAGTATACCATGATCCTTTTCTTTATATTTTTTCCATTGAGTTTTTCGGAGTTTTAAGACATGGATATGCGGATAATAACCAGGGGGAGTGTTGGGAAACTTGGGTCTCCGATGTGGCCCTCTTCGCTGGGAACGTTTGGCTAAGTCTTCCCCCACGTTTAACGTTAAGTGGGTCTTATCCTTTTATCCTCTAGGCCTATATATAGAAGAAACTCAATCATTGTATGTACCAGTTGATAGAAAGATCAATAAAGAGCTCTTATCATATTCTCTCATGTGTCAATTTACTTTACGCATTCGGTGTGTCTTTACTCTTACTCTTTACTGTCCGTCTACTTCATCTATGTTGTGCACCCTCGGGACCAACCAGCCGGCAAAGGTTGCACAACAATTTTAACCCAAAACTAGCATTTAGAGCCCAACAAATAGTTTAACGGTTAGCTATACAATCTACCACTGGTGAAGGTGGCCTTGGTTCTCATTTCAGCCCAAAACTAGCCCAAGCCTTACCTAACTACCAAAGTCATGTGCTTCTTTTTTCCTTCTCAAACCCTAGGCAAGTCTGAGGCAAGATCCCCCACCTCTTCTTCCCAAAAGTCCCACTGCCGTCGTTCCCACTGCCGCCGTTCTCGATTTGCTGTCACCGCAGTCCACCATCGATCCAAATCCACCTGCGCGCGAGGGCACCACCACCTACCACCCACCGCTCACCTAGGCCGCATCTAGCAGCGCTGCACCGCCAGCTCCACTTGCCACCGCGCTTCCACCTTACTTCGATCTCGCGTGCAGCCGCCCGGCCGGCAGTAAGCTCTGCAGCGCCTAGGTCTCCGCGCCCGCTCCACTCCCGCGTGAGGCAACGCCACTGCCCGCCGCCTAGTCAAAGTAGACTGTCGTCGTCTCCCTGATTCGTCCCCAACGGCAGCGCGGAAGAGGCGACGCGGGTGAAGGTCCAACATGGGACGAGGAAAGAAGCGCGCAAAAGCATCAACTAGCGAGAGCAGCAGCAGCGGCCGCAAGAGTGGAGATGGCAGCGGTGGGCTGGCTCGCGGGGAAGGTGGGTCGGAACAACGGAAAGAAGTCAGAGCGCTCCAGGAGGCAGTGAAACTGTCCGAGGCTCGCCAGCAATCCAGCTTATTGGTAACGATATTCCCCATGTATCAGTATCTTATTTTATTTCATTTCCTTCTAGATAGATGTGTTAGTTATCGCAATGCTTACTGGGCAAAGTGTTCTTCTTCTTCCCCCAATGCACTCTATAACATGATGATATATCTCTGTCAGTTACTCAAATGTATCCTTTGCTCTAGATATATCTGTGTCAGTTACTCAATGTATCCTTTGCTCTAGTCTAGTTCATATATCTCCCCTACCACACACTCTGCTGCGTGATTATTTACATCTGCCTGGAATTCCGTAACTTCTTATTTTGAGACACGTTTGCTTCTTTTCATTTCAGGATGTAAAAATAGTTCGATGGGAACTCAAGACTGATTCTCTTGATACTATTAGGATGTCTATTCATGGTTTCAAAACTGTGCTCCGTCGTAGGCGCAGACTTTTCAAAAGAGTGATGTCGCTCCATGTTAATGGTACTCCAGTCACCCAGCTGAATCATGGCCCAAAAGTAATGTTCATTGCTTTGCTTGCCTTATATCCTGTGTGAGGTCAAATTGTTGTTAATTGGGACCTAACAATATTGTTAAATTGATAACTGCAGGAGACCTATCACATTGTTGAGATCATTCTTGATGGCCATGCCGTTTTCCAACTTCTTTTTCGACAGAGTGATGGATATTTAGTTGCATTTCGTCTTCTCAAAAACGAGAAAAACCTACTTGCCTGGGAGGGATGGTTTCATTTCAGTGACCCTGACATCAAGTTACCTCTCTTTTTTGGCGAACGGAGATCAGTGGAGTGGGCTTGTGGCTACCTGACGGCAGATAAGGTGTCTATTTGCAGACACACTATGCATTCCTTAGTGACATGTGTTATGGATTATAAACCAGCAAATTGCACTAAGAAGAGCTTTGGAGGTTATGATAGGGTTATACTGTTTCAAACATGGATGGTATTGCTTGGGGAATGCCAAAGATCTGGCGTATTCGTGGAATTTGTTGAGCTCCACCATGACAGTGAACAGCCGTCTCCAGTTGGTATTGAACTTGAGGATCATCTCCATAGTTGGGGTAATTTCTGTAGCGCTGTCCTACATATACACCTAGCACTTTTGATGAGAGACTATGGCGAACGTGGTTGGGAAGAGGAATTAGAGCTGGCTGAGTCTGAACTGTCACAAGCAGTTCTGGCTGTTACATCTAAGGGTTACGAGCTTATCAACAGGTATATAGTTTATCGTCGCGAGCCAGATGGTACCGAGACTACTAAAATCAATGGTGTACTCTCCATGCCTCTTCTGTTGGGTACTGAAGTTCATCACTTGTTGCATTTGATAAAGTGCGACAGTGAACTTGTACAGGACATTCACAAGTTGATGAACAAACACCGTGAGTATTGGCCAGATGCAGATACTGAACCTGATTCAGAGCCTGATTCAGAGGTACCACCTTAGTGGTTTTGCTTATGCCTGATGTTATTGGTGCGTTATTAGCAATGGCCAAGTTAGTTCAGGTTTGCAGAAGTGGCCAGATGCATCACTGCCAGATTCTGGCCCTGATGTTATCAGCCCAATCTGCTTATCAGATTCAGTTTCTGGGCAGCATCCCTTCAGCATTGCCCTTGACAGTGCGGGATTTGGATAGTCCACTGAAGTGCCAATTTTGTGCTTGGCTTGCGGCAAAGAACTGCTGTTTGACTTCAGATAATCTTCAGAAGAGAGGCTGGCACTGCAATCCGATCTGCCAGCTATGTTCATTGCAACCTGAAACTGCCCTGCACCTGTTTGCAGCTTGCTCTTATTCAAGGCAGGTCTGGGCCTTGGTCCTGCACAAGCTGGACACCACCCTACCACTCCCCTTGTGGCTGCTTCCTGACCTGCTCCACCCGTTGTTGCTGCTTCTGGCCTGCTCCAATGGTGGTGAGACAGTTGTATTGCTTTTTTTTGCTGATAAAGTGTGTAAAGGCACAATTCTTCATAACTGGACCTTGACTTTGGTTCATCATCATCAAGTGCAGCTATCAAATGGACTCGAGTGCAAAAAACAAAAAAGATTATTTGAAGGACTGAACTAGAAGAGAGCTAAAGAAGAAAAGGATCTTTGTGCTAAGAATAGAAGAAAACTAGAGAGCCTGATTACATAGAGACCAGATGAGATCGGGAGAAAAGGAGCCGCAGCCTCCATCTCTTCGTCAGGTTGGCTTCTATCCCTAATCCCCCAACACTCTGCTCAGCTCCAGGCCACCGCCGGCCAGCAGGCGGCGTGTCACCACACCTGCCTCTTTCCACTACTCCTTCACTGACGCTGGGATGCTGCACTGCCGGGGCGTCAAGGAAGACACGCCTGCGCAGCGCTGAACTGCTGCTGCCCTTATCCAACCATCTGCTGCTGATCTTCCACAAGACGAGAACGACCTGAAGCTCTCCATCCTCTGCTGCTGCTATTTCCGTGGTGACCAAAATCACTCTTTCCGGGTCTTCTCTGTTTATCTTCTCTGCCAAGTCAACTGAAACTTTGTAATTCGAATTTGTGGTCTGTGCCTTCCAAACCATGTGAGAATTGGATACACGTGCAACCTGTTTGTTGACATGCCCCTGTGATGTACCGTTACGTGTACTACTGCGTGATTGAGGTTGTAGTGACAGACAGATTTATCTCCTGATTGTGCGTGGTGAGCTGTGCCTTGGTAATTTTGATTGATTGTGCCAGTCTTGTCAAAATTGACTATATTGTGACAATGATCTAGGACCATGAAGTTTGTAACTTGCTAATTTGGTACGTGTACTACTGCGTGATTGAGGTTGTACTGGCAGACAATGATCTAGGACCATGCAGTTTGTAACTCGAGAGATAATTATTTGCAAAAGCTCTAAACATATATTTACACCGTTTAACAGCGTACCAATGGGGGCTCTGATGTGTGTGCCTAACCGGTGACCCAGTTGCCACCGTGACCTTCCGTGTTCTGATTTTGTGCCAACAAAAAATTCGTAGGGACTCAACAATCTGACATCAAAAACAGCTATTTGGGGTTTGCTACTAGTGGTGCAATAGGGTTGTGCCACTACAATGTACCAGTGGCGCACCAAAAATATTGTGACACTAGTGGCGCACCACTTCAAACAGGGGTGGGTTGGGATTTTGGGGACCACTTACTAGTGGCGCACCATATCTCAAATTTGGGGCATGAATACGGTATCCGCGGGTATCTCGCCCGTTAGTGGTGGGGATGGGGGTATTCAAGCCCCCACCACCGCGGGGATGGCGGGTACCCGTTAGCTGATGGGTACGGGGATGGGGACCAATTTGGCTCCGTGGAGACCCGGCGGATACTCGGTAAGCACCTGACATGTGGGCCATTATGTATACAAACCCTAAAATCTACGCATCCATCCAATTATCCCCACCTCCAGCCGCCACTATCCCAACCCCTCTCTCCCGAAGCCCCTTCTTGGCCTCGCTCTTCCCCTCTCCTGGCCTCGAGCTTCCCCTGCATGATGCACGGCAGCACGCCATCTCCTTCTCCACCGGCCGGTCAAGCAGCAGGCCGCAGGGGGCAAAGGGTCAGTCGCATAGAGTCCTTCTTCCGCACGCGCTTGATCTCCACGACCAGGAGCAAGAATAGCAGTTGTGGAGTCCACGTGGAGAGTCAACCTCCCCCGCGCCCTTGATCTCGACGGCCTGGAGCAAGACGCTGGCAGCAAGGAGCAAGCGATCGGGACTCCAGGAAGGAGGAGACGCCGTCAGGTGAGATCCCCGTGGAGTCCCCGACGGGGATCGGGTACCCGCTGAAGTCGGGGACGGGGGCCATCCCCCCTCCCCCCACACAAAGCTTCACGGGGATGGCAGGTATGGGGACTGCCGGGGATCGGGGTGGGGACAACGGACTCATCCCCGGCCAGCCCCGTCCCCGTCGTCACCTTGAATTGGCGTGGATACACCGGTCAATTTGCGTCGTGCCCTTGGCCTGGAGGCAACTTTTTTTTTACCGTGCGGATGCAAATAGATGCTTTTGATCCCTTTATGTCGGGCCTCTGAAGATATCTTATGAAAGTTTTTCTTTTCCAACGTCCCTAACTCCAGCGCCAGAGTTTGAGCCAGCCCGAGCATGCCTGTGGGTCGGGCCTGGGCCAAAGATTTTTGCCCGATAGTCGGGCGGGGGCTTGCGAAGCATCAAATAGGGAAGAGGCCCGGCCCAAGGCCTGACGATTTTTTTTTTTGCTGTGATTGGCTAGGCTTGGGCCGAAATATTATGCCCAACAGTCGGGCCAGGCTGGGCCTAGGTTTTTTACGTTGGGCTTTGTTAGGCCTGAAGCCCGTCCCGAACAATGCCTACTTCCTAGGTATAATCTCACTCTTCTTTTACAAGGTGTGCACAACATGTGCACCATGTGAAAACCCTGCTGATGGCTGGTGGCGAGACTTTGTTTTTTGACAACTTAGTACCTCTTTATTCATTCAAAATAAGTGTTACTACCTCCGGTCAGATTTAATCGACGTTGGTGACTGCACTGCATGCATATACTTAGTACAATGCGCACGTAGATCTTTTCCGACCGGAGGTAGTACATCTTTAATCAAAAGATGTACAATATTAGTAGGGGGGTTCTCCATCCAAATACTAGGATTAGAAAACCTCCGGTGCCCGTACTAGCCCTATCAAATAATTGGTAAGAGTTGGGTGCCAATTTTTTGGTTAAGGAATCCTTTGCTCACATTTAGCCAACTATTTGGCAAGAATTTGTGAGTGAGAGGGATGGGCATGCATTGGCAAGCAGGCAGCCAATATTTTGGCTAGAAATAACCACAATTTGATGGGCAACACATTTTTTGGCGGGGTTACTTGGAAAACCAAACCAAACACACCCTAAAAATCGCATCTTTTTTTTATTGATGATCACACCCTAAAAACCGCATCTGTGCGCACGATAAGTCGAACCGAACAGGTCCCCTCACAAAAAAGAGTCCGAACCGAACAGGCCCGAAGGCCCCGAACGGGCCGGGCCGGGCCTAGCCTGAGTCGGAATATAATATACACCCCAAAGCGTCGTGTCTGTGCGTCCCTGGGCTCGTGGTCAAAAAAAAAAAGGAGTCGGTGTCTGAGAGCGGTCCAGGGAAACCAGGGAGAAGAAGGGGCGAGCAAAATCTCGTCCATGTTGCAGCCGCTACCAACGCCGCTCTTCTATAGCCGGCGGAGACGGTCCTCGCAGCACGCCAATGCGCAGCGACAAGAAGAGATGCTTCGCCCGGGATCAGAGCACGGCCTCAAATCGAAATCGATCTCCTGCGAACCAACCACGGAGGTGCTTGATGAAGAGATGGATTGGCAGGAAGAGGAGGAGGAGGAGGAAGAGGAGGAGGAAGAAGAAGAAGAAGAAGAAGAGGAAGAAGAGGAAGAGGATACGGATGAAGAAGTGGAAGAGGAAGAGGAAGAGGAGGAGGAGGAGGAAGAAGACTCCATGGAGACTGAGAAGAAGGAGTTCGCTGAACACCTTGCCAGTTGGGAATCCAGTTTTGGCAAGGGATACGAAGTTTTAAGTGAGTAAGCTTACCTGACTTTCGCATGCTTCTCTTCTTAGTTACTGCACGATTGTCTCAGGCAATCCTCCGGTCCGGGAGCCAAAAATATCCACTCAGAATTTAGAAAAATAAAATCAAAATTCGAATGTGCTTATATTGATACAATACACAAGAATCTCCACTCAGATCACTGGAGCCTGGGAGCCAGAAATCTCCACTCCGATCACAAGAAAAAGGATTGGTACATCTATGAAAAAAATTCCTCCAAGACTGAAGTACTGTAGCTGACAATAATACAAAATTTTGCATACCAATACAATAGCTGGCGAGGGATTACCAGTAATCATTATGTCAGTCTCTTTCACAGCAGACTGTAGTTTGTACAGAACAGCAACGTAACAAACAGAAGTAAACATAATTCAAACACCCTCATGACATTACATTACATTACATTATTGGGCAAATAAGTCTGCAGAATTTGATTACAAAAAAAAAGAGCAAGTTTATGTTCGAGGAAACTTAAAGGACCTTTCCGTTTCATTTCATTGAAAAGGTGGGGTTTTGGTTACAGTCCTCCTAGGAGGTGAGATACAAACAAGAACAAAAAAAAAAAACTAGTGCGCATCCAGGTCATTGGTGGCACAACTCCATGCCCAGTGGCTCCTGCATTAGCCCATTGTGTTGCTTTCTCCTTGATTCTGTTGACAAGCGTGCTGATAGATGGGCACGCTTGGTCAGGTTTTGCCAATAGCGTCATTTGCTGGATCAAGAGCCAGATTTGTAGGTACTGGCCAATTTCTTGGATGCCTAGGGTTCCATGATGTCCTACGCCCATCGATTTGCCAGCAGATCGTCGGCAGCGGCCTCATCTGTTTGCGGTGCCATTTAGGGATGCAGCGTAGAGGAGGGGCGCAATATCGCTGATGGAGCGCCCCTCTATCTAGCGGTCCTCCCAAGAATTTGGCGATCTAACCATTCCCCACGGTCATAGTGGTGGAGGCGAAGAAAAGGGAGCGCTCTTCCGTCATGAACTGTAGGTAAGGCTACTCCACGCTTGATTCTCGTATGTGGCTGAGCCAGCATAAGCGTAGGTGAGGCCAGTTCACTCCAGGTCGTGGGTGCCAAGGCTACCTAGCGAGATTGGTCGGGAGACACGGCGCCAGTTCACATGGCAACTGCCTCCATTGGCCTCGGCATGTCCTGCCCATAGAAATTCCTGCTGGATTTTCTCGAGTCACTTGACGATCAAGTTTAATTCCAACATTAAAGTAGAACTAGCTTCCCACAGTGAAGATGCAAACCATGCCACAAGAGTATCAGCTACTCATTTCCCTGTTGAATTATTCCCTCAAAGCATTAGTACAATTAGGAAGGAAGTTACTACTAATCGCTCAAACAAGAATTGGTACTCAAATATTTGTACAGATTGAAGACTTTTGACCCTCGACTAGAGGTTTTGGTAAAAACAACATAACGATATATGCTGGTCAGTTGTTTAATATCAACCGTAGGGGTAGCTCCTGCTGTATTTCATTGCCAAGATGAGTACAGAAAACAAAGGAGCTAAACTAATAACTGCTTTAGGTACAACTGGCAGAGAGAAAGCATGAAAGAACTAAAGCAGTTCACACCCTTCCAGCAGTGTTCAGCAGTAAATTCATGTTATTTCGTGTAAATCTGAAAGTAGCAGATGAAATCAGATCAATATATATTGAACTAAGTATATATTGCTAAGGCAATAGTGAACGGGTCAACTATCTTTGAAATGACTAGGTTAAGGCTGACTTGCATAGGCAACAGTCCAAGTGCAACATCCATTCCTGTCCAGTTTCTAGCGAAGCTAGTAAGACAATTAGTACTAGACTGTTAAACTACCAAGTCCATCCTGATGCTGCACTAAAATTTAATACTCTAATATATTCCAACAATTTGCACTAGTCTGATTTTCATATACTAGGATATAATTTCATAGAGCCAACAAAACACAAAAAGGTGAACATTTTTTAACTGAGTAAGATGAAAATTGGGTACAATGTGTGGATGAGCCCGCTGTAACAATGTTACCGGCAGTATGTAGCCAAATAAATTATGTTTTGTAACTGATCAATCGAGTAAAATCCACACTCTCTTTAGTTAGTCCATTCGTATTCATATTAGAGTATTTGCTATACACAGTTTACTAATTGGGTGCTACATGAGTGCAGCGACTCTCAGTCCAATGCTCTTTACACACTGCGCACCGGGTTTTGTCCCGTTTGGGGCTGCTCGTGTCGGAAGCCTACAGATCTATTCTATCAAAATTGCTAAAATAAAACACCTGAAGTGGCCACTGTATGTGTACGGCGTGGTTGCGGCGCGAGACTACGTGGATAAGAAACGCAATATTCTGTTCTATCGCACAAGCCTTTGCTACCAGACCCTCACTAAAAATGTAAGTATCGTATTCTTTGTATTTGTTTTACTGTTCTTATTGCCTGCTTGTTGATTAGTTCAGGACTAACGATGATATTTGCAGAATCCTTATTTGCACTTGACTGGCCCTTGTCGTGCAATTATGTCCAAGGAACCCGTCGAAATTGAAATCCAACTGAAATTAAGGGGGCAGCCTGAGGGTAGAGCATTGATCAGTAAAGTTTTACGATATAACAATCCTTGCAATCTTGACCATTTTTATTCCTACCCCTCCAACCGCTTGTGCAAAATGGAGTTATGCTTCGAACAACTCGAACGGTCATGCCAGGCCACTGTGGTGGGTGTTCATGCTATTGAAGGGTCGCCTTTTAAGTATGGCGGACAAGTTGTTTGTTCTACATTACCTTGGGAGGATCCTTTTAGGAAAGTTGTCCTATTTGATTCGAAGAATGGGACAGAGGGATGAAGAGGGATAGACATAGGGCTCGACCCGTCGCTCCCCTCGCGTCGCTCCCGCGAGCGACCGGGGGGAAACCCTAGCCGCCGGCCCCCGCGCTCCCCTCCTCCCTCCCCTCTCCTCGCCGCCGCCAGGGCGTGCTGGCGGGCGAAGCCTGGCCAGCGAAGGCGGCGGCGGGGCACTCTCTCCCCGCTCGGTGGTGACGGCGCGGGCTGGTGGCGCCGAGCGGCGGCGTGGCGAGGGGCACGGCGGCGCGGTGGCGGGCTCTCGTGGCGGCGCTGGGGATCTGGCCGACGGCGTGGTGGGCTTCGTCGGGCTGCTGCTGCTGTGGCCGGCGGCGCCGGGGCTGCCTCGATCTGTTTCGCCCCCGATCTGGCGGGGTGGTTTTCGTCTCCCGCCGCGTGGCAGGCCGGCGCCCCGGGCTCCTGCGCGGCCGTCTCGGCGCAGCGGGCGGTGCGGGTCACGATGAGGACATCCCTACCTCACTACTACCTCCGTCATTACCAATGAAGATGAACCTGCTGTGAAGCTCAAGTCCAATGAAGTCGGATTGGACCAATGACACGAGCTCGTGCGAAGCTACTTAAACAACAGTGAACTTGTTCCTAAACGATACTTTGATTGATGAGAACTTATACCTAAGTCCTATTACTTATGTATCATCAGGTATCAAGAGGAGACGAGCATCGCACGAGGAGAGGAGCAGCTGGACATGAAGACGGACGTCAAGATGGCCGAAGCTGGACATGGAGCTGGACATGAAGATATCTCATGGACGCGCGAGGAGGAGCGGAGGCATGCGCGAGGGAGAAGAAGGTCAGGCCGGTCAGAACCCGGTCAGACGCCCCAGACCGCCAGCCGGTCCTCGGCTCGACCGGCCGCTAACGGACGACGACGAAGCCCTCGACGGACGAAACCAATCCAGCTTTCCCCACCGTGACCGGACCACGACCGGATCCGGTCCAGCCCGGTTGACCGCCGCCAACGGACCGGCCGGTCCACACGTCGATCGGATCCTGGACGCGTCGAGTTCCCCTCGATCTATTTCGGTTATTCTTGTATCTTTTCGACCAGAACTCATCCCGGCCTATATAAGTGCCCAGGACGCCCCCTAGCTGCTTTAGACCACGTTTAAGATAAACCCTAGTTCTTAGTTGTTTGCTCGCAAAACTATTGAATTCCCTACACCATATTGCTTGGATATTGTGTAGATCCTGTTCAAGTCTTGTGTGATCTGCTGTTCCATTGGGAATTAGACGGTTGCAACTTACCGCTTCGTGGTCGGCGGCTACGTGCGCAAGTGTGTTCTCTAAAATAAGATAACACGGCCAATAAGATATGCAAAGCACCAAAACCCTAATGAGCAGCCTGTCGAGCGGTAAAACTAGTCTCTTCTGGGAAGTTCCTAGTCACGTATTTCGAAAGGCTGTGTCTATGGTTGGGAACAAGCACACTGTACGCTATGTGGACTCGGAGTAACAAAACTGA
The DNA here is from genome assembly GCA_030979885.1 of Lolium multiflorum. Lineage (NCBI taxonomy): Eukaryota > Viridiplantae > Streptophyta > Magnoliopsida > Poales > Poaceae > Lolium > Lolium multiflorum. Next base: position 198,677,244 of record CM061753.1, on the reverse strand, counting down.
CACAATATGATAAACTAGATGATAGAGAAAACTCAAACCCTAACAATTCTACTAGAAGAAAGATAAAGTTACGCAAAAACAACTACGAAAAGCAACTAAAACTCGAAATTAGTGCAAGCTATGGCTATGGCAAACCCTAACCCTAAATATTTTTGGCTTTTTCTGGATAGGAAAACACTCACAACTCAACTATGGGGTGGATTGTGGATGGCTTACCGAGGAAAACTGAAATCTGATACCAAGATGATAAGGGGTGGCCCGATCTTCTCAGTAAGCAACGGTGATGATGATCACGGGTGATGGCAGCGGAGATACACGACGATGAAGTGGATGATAACTTGTATGACGCAACGAGATCTCTCGATTGGTCCCTGTCGCCATGCAACAGCTCTCAACCCGCAAGATATTCGCAACTCCACACACTTGCGCACGTAGCCGCCGACCACGAAGCGGTAAGTTGCAACCGTCTAATTCCCAATGGAATAGCAGATCACACAAGACTTGAACAGGATCTACACAATATCCAAGCAATATGGTGTAGGGAATTCAATAGTTTTGCAGAGCAAACAACTAAGAACTAGGGTTTATCTTAAACGTGGTCTAAAGCAGCTAGGGGCGTCCTGGGCACTTATATAGGACGAGTTCTGGTCGAAAAGATACAAGAATAACCGACCTGAATAGATCTGGTCGAGACAGAGACGCGTCCGGTCAGGATCCGGTCGACGGCTGTGGACCGCGGTCCTGGCGGCGGTCAACCGGTGTGGACCGGACTGTCCGGTCGTGGTCCGGTCAACCTGGGACCGAGAAACGGTTTCCTTTTGCCCGGGAGGGCTTCGTCCGGTCGTCGTCCGTTAGCGCCGGTCGACGCTGTGGACCGGGCTGGCCGGTCCCGGGTCTGACCGGTCTGGACCGGCCTGGACTTCTTCTTCTCCTCTCGCGCATGCCTCTCCTCCCTCGCGCGTCCATGAGATATCTTCATGTCCAGCTCCATGTCCAGCTTACGGCCATCTTGACGTCCGTCTTCATGTCCACTGCTCCTCTCCTCGTGCGATGCTCGTCTCCTCTTGATACCTGATACATAAGTAATAGGACTTAGGATAAAGTTCTCATCAATCAAAGTATCGTTTAGGAACAAGTTCACCGTTGTTTAAGTAGCTTCGCACGAGCTCGTGTCATTGGTCCAATCCCGACTTCATTGGACTTGAGCTTCACAGCAGGTTCATCTTCAGTTGGTAATGACGGAGGTAGTAGTGAGGTAGGGATGTCCTCATCAGTCACTCTCGCTGGCCAGCGTGGCGCTGGGCGGCGGTGTGCCTGCGTGCGTGGTGCGTGCCACCGCTGGTCGGTGGTGGTGTGGCTGCGAGGGTCGCCTGCCCCTTTTCTCAGCCATCATCCTGCAGCGGTTCTGCCGCTGGGGCTGGCGGGTGCCGTGGCTTTGCAGATGGCGGCCATGGTGGTGACGTGTTCCCCACCCGGGGGGCCGTCGTGGCTGGGCGTTGAGCCCCGCTGTCTTGCCATCAGTGGCAGCGGACGCTGCTTTCGTCTGTACTGATGTGCCCCATGGTGTTGCAGATGGCGGCCATGGGTGCGGTCTCTTCCTCGATGTGAGGTGAGCCGTGGCTTGGCTGGCTGGTCGGGTTCTTCTGTGGCATGTTCGGCGCAGGTGGTCTATGTGCGTGCTCTCGGCTAGCCTACCCTTCGGGTATATCGAACCCGGTGGGGTTGGGGTTGCCCTCGGTGGTGCTATGTCTTCGACTACGGCGGCGACCCCTGCGTGCGGTGTGGGTGCTCCATGCCCCTTGGCTCCTTCCGGTGGCACACAGGCATTGTGACGTCATCTCGGACACGCGCGACCTTTCGGCCACACCCTCGACACAGTGGTGTCGGTGCGTAGTGTGGTCTCGGATGCGCGTTGCCCTTCGATTACGTCGATGGTGCAGTGTCGCCGTTTGGGTCCCTCCGCCGTGTCTGGCAGGCTCCTCCTTGTGATCGCTGAGCTTGGGTCGCGATGAGTCTTCTCATCGGTCAACCGTCCCCCCAAAGGTTTGCGGGGTGGCTTTGTTCTTCTCTCCCGCTCTTGTGTTAGTGTTGGGGTGTGTGTTTTTCTTTTCTTCTCTTCTCTTGTAACCCCCGTGTACTCTGTTCACTTGAACCTATCTTGTAGAGGCTGAAAATGCCTCATAGACAACTTTGAAATATATTCAGGTGGGGAGGTTCCTGAAATGAAAAAAAAAAAAAGAATGGGACAGAGCGAATGGTTTGTGAAGGAACAACGAGTGAAGAGTCACATGGTTACCTCGATCTGTCAAGGTGTGTTGTTTCTGTACAAGGAATGCTCAAAGTTTTCATACATACCTACTCACGCTCTGGTGCTATCCTTGCAAGTGGTCGGGTGGTGTTCAAAGCCAAAGAATGCCAAATGAGTAAAGCTACATGTGTTCTTCACGGCAGCAAGGCCTCCAAAGGGAAGGACTCTAAAGTAAAGATTACTGTTGCTTGGTCCCGCCTGGTTACAACCAAAAACTGTGTCGAGCTTAAGTGCCTAACTAATGTTTAGTGAAGCTCGAGCTTGATATTGCTACGGAAGTTCGGTACTCATCTTGCGATTGAGCATAACTCCTAAGTTGACTGTTCTACAGTATTTGTTATGTGAACCACTAATATGAAGTAGTATAATAATCAGACCAAATACATGGCATTGTTAAACAGTCCGTTTCAAGTCTAGTTATTAACATTTGTTAATTTGAACTGAAAAATTAACAATGGTAATATAGCCAATGTTATGTTGAATAGTCAAAAAAGGTTAATAACACCTATGCTCAAAATTCCCACTTCTGCATCGGATTCAGATCGCCATCTCGAGCTCTACAGTCTATCAACCTACACGGTGCAGACGCGCCAAAATTGTGGTGGAAGCCGATGGAAACGAAGCTTCGACAGGAGACGTGCCAAAATTGACCTCACCAACGACGGGGACGGCGCGGCTGTACGCAGCGCAAGTTGGCGGGGGTGAGGAATGAAACTTAGGCTAGGGGGTGCAGAGTCTTAAGGTTGTGTGGGTGAAAGCTCACCATCAACGAAGCTTGGAGCATTTCCAGCTGCGTCCTCCAAAACGACCTCCAAAGGTATTTGGGGCACGTCGGATAATTTTTCGTTCTCAGCTCCCAAAGCTTTCTTTCGTCTGGTGCGGTCTAATATGTTGTCTGGCGTCGCGAGTCCGTCCCCGGTCCAGAGGGGACGCTGTGGGCACGCCGGACACAACGAAAAGCGAGACGGAGTGGTGGGCCCGACGCGTCAGTGGTACATTCAAGTTTAACGTAACCGTCGCCTACCTTGTGCCGGAAGTTATTGGCGCGCATCGGCTGTGCAGTTTTCGCAGATGATACCTTGTCTCGTCACGCCTAGCTTTCTGTGCCGGCGCTAATGAGTGCCGCCGCTCCCCCGCCTCCTTCCGGCCTATAAAAAGGGGCGCTCTCGCATCGTCCCTCACACACAAACCTTAACGCCTTTCTCCCCAACCCTAGCCGCCACCATCTCAAGAGTCGAGGGCCTTTCCATGGCTGGTAGAGCCGTAGAGGCAGAGGCCAAGGCCAAGGTCGTGGTCGCGGTCGCGACCGTGCTGGAAGGCCTGCACGGTCGCCGTCGCCTGCGATGTCGTCGTCTTCCGAGGGGGAGAGGGAGTTCGAGTTCTTCGTCGTCCTCAATGGCGACCCACTTGGCATCCTGAGGCTTCCTGACAAGTTCGCTGAGTTCGTCGCCGGCAACGAGCTGGCCGCGCTGCAGCTGCGGGAGGCTGGCTGCGGCTTCTGCCTGTGGCCGGTGGACGTGCTCTTCGACGGGCGCGGCAAGATGTACGTCCACACCGGTTGGGAGAAGTTCGCGCGCTAGCACGACCTCCAAGCCAGCTGCGTGCTCACATTCTCGTACCAAGACGGCGAGGAGATGAGTGTGAAGGTGTTCGACGACACGTCCTGCCACCGGCACTACCACAACGACGATGAAGAGGAGGACGATTGAACACGCCGAGTGTTCTTTCTTCGCAGCCAAAATGGTCACGGAGGTTTCTGTATATTCTCCTTGCAAAGGACCAATAGGGCTATCATTACCAGCTGGATTTTCCAGTTTGGGTGAATGAGAGTGTTTTTTCTTGGCAGCGAACATACGAAATCTGTGAAGCCAACTATAATTAGGTTTCCTCATTTTGCAATGTTTTAACTATGTATTAGTTTGTGAAAATCATGTTTCAAACTATGTCTTAGTTTGTGGAAAACCATGTTCCCAATTATGTATTAGTTTGTGTAATGATCCTCCTCTTTATTGAAATAAAAATGCAAAAAAAAGTATTTTAATGTGAAAACAAGTTTGGGGGCCACGTTTGGGGGGCGCGGCTGGGGAGCGACGTCCCCCAAACGTGGCACGAGGAAAATGCGTCCCCAAACGCTTGATCCGACGCCGTTTGGGGGTCGCTTTGGGGGACGCGGCTGGAGATGCTGTTAGGGTTTTGGTGTGAGGGGAGGTCGCCGGAGACGGGAGAGATGGGGGGCGTAGAGGGGGTCAGGCAGGGCGGTAGCAACGACTCAAGCAGCGTGGGGCGGCTAGGCGCGCACGAGAGCGCCGCTAGCCGTGGGTGGCGACGGCATGCAGTTAGGCCAGTGGGAGAGGCAGTGGAATCTTGCTCGGGGGCTATGCTCGGCGGTAGGAAGAAGAAGGGGTGCAGAGGAAGTAGAAGTATGCGGGGATGATGGCACGGGTAGTTTGTGGTTTCCTTCAAGCGTCGGTGTCATCTCCGACGTGAAGCATCAACTAGGAGCGTCCTGCATGTGGTAATAGGGTATGCACGAAGCGTCTCCCTCGTGGGACGCTCTCGAAAACGGCCGTTTTACTCAAAATGTAACATTTTTATAACTGAACTAATTTGAATCCAAACAAAAAGTACACCGCCTCTCGGTTGCTTTCTGCACGTAACGGGCTACAACCCAAGTCGATCGCTCCAGCACGCTGATGGGTGATGAATAGACTTTGCTCCTTTTCAAGCCTATCCCTTTGGCATGTTCCTATCCACATTTATCCTTGAGCTTAAAGCTGACATTTTTAGACTCTAAAAAGTCTCACAAAGGCCTGAAAAACACCTTTGTTGGGCCTGTGGGACCCTTTTTTTCTCTCCGAGACCTAAAATATCTGGAATAATTAAGTTGGCAAAATAGTGTTGAAAACTGCAGTTTTCGAATTTTAAGCGTGAAAGCTTTTTTAATTGAAAAAAAAGAGTTTGTTTTGCCAAAAAACTGTCCCCGTGGAAAAATGATCTGTTATCTAAGCCTGACTCCCCTAGCCTGCATGATATTGCAAAGTTTGGTTATTGCACGAATACAGGCTTGTTTAAAGGAGACCAACGGCTGTAGCTCCTGGTCTGTGCAAACCAATCGTCCGTCACAATCCAAGCACTAGCACACCAATTTAGATCGATGCCGTTGTTATCCCCACCGTCGCCGCCGGCTCCCAAGAACGGAAGCCGGCGGCAGCTGAGTCGGAGCCGAAGGAGACAATCCAAGAGGTCGGCCAAGAGGAGCTGGGCGGAGCTTCCCCTGGACGCGTTGCTGTGCATCTTCCACAAGCTTGACCACGCCGACCTCATGTTCGGAGGCGCGGCGACGGCGTGCCGCTCATGGCGAGGGGCCACGCGCCAGCCAGAGCTATGGCGCCACATCGACATGCGCGGCCACTCCCGGCTCAACAGGACAGCGCGACTCGCCATCTCGCTCAGCGCTGGGCAGTGCGAGGCGTTCTTGGGCGATGTCTGCGTCAACAACGATCTCATCCTTTTCCTAGCAAAGCAGTAAGACAACTCTACTTTCTGATATTCCTATCCACAATCCCTACCTTGTTTCTAGAGGTTTACTAATTCGGCTGCCTGTCCTCGATATGCTACGAAATCTGTTCTCACAAGTATTTATGTCTAACGCTTCAAAAAAAAAAGTATTTATGTCTATATTTTGGCTACGTACTGACGACATGAAGATATACCCTTGCAGGGCACCCTCGTTAAAGAGCCTTCGTCTCGTTGAGTCCTATGGTGTCGACACCGAAATATTTGCGGAGGCAATTAAAAGGTTCCCCCTGCTCGAGGAGCTCGAGCTTTCGCGTTGTAACATTAGACATGTTTGGCATGTGATTCAGTTCTGCCCACAATTGAAGCACTTTAGGCATGTCAAAAAGGGATACCACATCCGCGACAACTACTACGACACTGGTTGCGGTACCCACAACATGGAAGCCTCTGCAATTGCGAGGATGCCCGGGTTGCTTTCCCTGCAGCTCCTCGGCGACCACCTGGACAATGAAGGGCTATCAGCCATCCTTGACAACTGCCCACACCTAGAGTTACTTGACTTGCGCGGTTGCCTCAATATCCGCATGGACAGCAGCCTGCGCCTCAAGTGTGCCTGGGTCAACTGGGAGAAACTGTGCCGGTATACCTTAACTGATGACCGGGTGCATTTTTGCGTCGACCAACTTGCCCTTTCCTACGACAAATCAACTGATGACTACGAGGATTTTCAGCAATGGCAGACCTATTAGCAAGGTAGTATTGTTATACGGGTGGCACGAACGACCATACTGGCATAGTCAGAATTAAGACGACGACGACTCTGATAATCGTTTTCTCTACCTTACTAGTGTTGAAGAGGGTATTAAAGAACATCATAGGATTCTTGACAATGCAGGTATATCAGGAACAAATGAAATATTTTAAATCTGGATGTTCTGATGGAACTGCCTGAATATTTTCTTCCCTTCCCGCTCATTGATGTTTATAAGGTGTTCTCTTGCTTTTATTTGGCACCCCAAGTTTTTTCTCTCTCCAGAATTCCCCTCTCTGCATCAAGTTACTTCATTTCACTAATGGATCTGCGGAATATATACGGTTCCAAGTTCCAACATCCGAGCCATAGAAAGTTGTTGGTAATGTTTTGCTTTTTCTTAGGGAAGACCGTGGTTTAGGTCTCCCATGTTGATTGGAGTATGTTCGTGAACTCGTTCCTTTGTGCTCATAAGCTTGTCAAAAATTTTTTTTTTTGGAGCAACCGGCAGGAGCACTGCCTTTTCATTAAGCAAGAGGGAAAACTATACAAATGTACAAAGGGGCATGTTTGTTAAAGGTGTAAAACATGCTAGAAACCACCAAGGATAAACCAAAAACTGGCCCTTATCTTGTAAGTATTGAAAGTCTCCACGTTTGAGCCTATAAACCGACAAAGGCAAGCCCAAGTATCTCATAGGGAAGGACGTTCTCGTAGCCGGGAAAGGTTGAAGGATGTCCTCAAGGTCGAGACCGTCGCATTGGATCGGGGCTACGAGGCTTTTTTGGGGGTTGGCCTCTAAACCGGTCACTTCACCAAAGGTAGCAAGAATTGAAGCGAGGCAAGTGATATCCTCTTTTATTGGGGCCACGAAAATCGCCGCATCATCGGCATACAAGGAGGTGCGCGCAACCGTAGCTCTTCCAAGAAGGGGGTGCAACCTGGTTTATTGTCTGGTTGATTGGAAAGCACACGCAGGCTTCATGCTTTTTATCCTTGACGAACCTGAATTACCTGGTTGACCAGAGGGGCCCGTCCTGTCGCTCCCCGCGGGGGACGGGAGGGAGACATCAAACCCTAGCCCCAGCCACCCCTCTCCCCGCCCCCCTCCGCCGCCGCCGCCGGCGTTAGCCGCCGGGCAAAGCCCGTGCAGTGCCGGCGGCGGCGGATCTCTGGATTCCGCTCGTGAGGCAGCGGCGCAGGGCTCTCCAACCCTGGCGGCGGGATCTACAGCGACGAGCCGGCGGCTCCTCGCGCGGTTGGCCGGCGCGCCGCGGCGAGGCGGCTCCTCGTGGTTGAGGCGGCGGAGCTCGACGATGCAGACGTCCTCCTCACGGGCGACGGCTGCGGAGGCGCAGCTTCTTCTGGTGGTCTCTTGGACGCCGGGGCGGCGGCCTCGGGTGGTGTGGCGGCGTCGACGACGGCGGCTAGTGGCGTCCGCGGGTGCGCGCCGCCGTTCTTGGCCACGTGGGTGGCAAGGTGGCGGTGGGTGTCGGTCGTGGCTTGGGGGTGGCTCCGGCGACCTTCCGCCAGATCTGAAGGTGAGCTTTTTCCTCTCTAGCTAGCTCTCCTCCCCCTCTTGCTGGTCGTCGGTCCTTGATGGATTCGGGGACGGTTTGAGGGGTGGTGGTCTGAGTTCGGGACCGGGAGAAATCCTTGGTGGCTGGTCCACCACGGCAGTGGCGACGCCATGGGCGCCGCATTTCCTCTTTAGGCGCTGCTGAGGTCCCGTGTGCTCCCAGCCCGGTCTTGTTCCCGGGTGAAAACCCACAATCCTGTGGACTGGGCGACGACGGCGCCATGGGCGTCGCTTCCTCCTTGGGGGCGTCGCTTTGGGAACGGTTATCGGTGGAGGGCGGCGGAGGTGGTAGGCGGCTCGTTGGGGTGCCCGAGCATGCTCGGTGCCCTGCTCCTTCCTTTCAGCGATCGTGGCCCCTGTTTGCTTTCTTTGTGGTGTCTCCTTTGACCGGCGGCAGCTCAACTCTGGTGGCTTCGTCAGCTTCGGCGAGGTGTGTCTGGTTTCTGGCCAGGTTGGCGTTTGGCTTGCTTACCCCATTGCTCAGGGGAGCGTATCTGATGTCCGACGGTCCGGCGTCCTTCGAGCCAGGACGAGAGGGTAGGGATCCCTCTTCGGCATTGGAAATGGTTGGTGTCGCAGCTCCCCCAACCTGCGGCGTAGACGATGACTTCCCTCAAAGCAGCAGGTGGATCCCTCGAGCCTGTGCTGCGTCTTCCCTGGTGGCTCCGCGTAGAGGCTTCGACATCGACAAGCTGCTTTTCTTGTTTATCTAGTGCTTTTGATGTTCGTTGTGTTGTAAACTGGTTGCATCCTGTATCTTATCCTGGCCGGTTGAAGGGCTTTGTTAATTCAAAGTCGGCCTCTTTGAGCCTTCTCTCTAAAAATTACCTGGTTGACGTATCTGCTGTCTGCGTTTAAAATCACAGGTACAGGCTTTGCTTCATATGTGGATTTGCAGCCAGAGCACCTGTTTGTTCTTGTTTGATATTGTTGGCACTTTATATACATGCACTGACGTATATATGGATGTGCACAGGTTGACATGGATGCATAAACTATAGGTACCATTGATCGCTGAACTAGGAGTGCAAGATAAAGCATATTGCAAAAGATAATCTTTTTTGGAACTTATAAAAACCAGAAGAAGAAACAAAACATTGATTCAGCCCGTGGCGGATCGAGGATTTTAGATAGGGCCAAGTTTGAACATTCCATGGAAGTTTGGGCTAACCTGGATTTTTTCCATCCTCTTTTTCTATGATATACAGGCTGCTTGAAAATCTCCTCTTTCCTACCTTAGAAATCGTGAATTCAATTTTCCAATAAAATGCCATTTTATTAACTCAAATGTTGTGCCAACCTCCACTTGACTAGGATGCACACGACCAACCAAAGTGCAAAAAAAGTCGCTTAACATATCTCAAAACAGAAAGATAAAGCAATCCATAAAGCAATCCAATGTGCTCGAAGACTGACCCACATGAAGCTTTCGAGCAGGACCGGCCCGCTCCCGTCGCTCCCCCCGCGGGGCGACCGGGGCGCCCCCGTCTCCCTCTCCTCTACCCCCACCCTTCTCCTTCCCCCCGCCGCCGCCGCCGGCGGGAGCCGCCGGGCAAAGCCCGGGCGGTGCAGGCGGCGGTGGTTTTCTCCTCCCACCGCCTGCTGGGAAGGCCCGACGGGGCGGGTCACGCCCTTGCCGCGGTGAGGCGCGTCGGTTCCGGCACGGGCCGGCATTGCTCCGGCCGTGGAGGGCCGTGTGGTCGGCGACTGCAGCGTGGAGCGGTCGTGCGCGGCGCTGCTCGGTCCGCCGGCGGCTGGGTCGCCTAGGGTTGGCGTGTGGCGGCGGGATCTGGGCCTGTGGGCCCAGATCTGGGCCTGCCAGGGCCTGGCCGGATCTGGCCATGTTGGTTTGCTCTCGGGCCTGATCTGGGTACAGAGGGCCCGGATCCGACGACCTGGCCGTTCACTGCCGTGGGAGTCTGGTGTTCTCGGGCTCTCCGGCGGTTTTGACGTCGCTTGGGGGCGAGGTTCTTGTCGGCTATCCGGGATGGGTCCCTGGGCTGGCGCATGCTTTCCGGGTAGGCAGTGTGCCCAGTACTGCTGCTGCTCTCGCGGCGGTAGTCTGGTTTTTCCCTCCGACTAGTTTGAGCGTGCAGGTGCTGGCGACCTGGGGATGGTGAGGTCGTTGGGTTGCCGCCGATATAGCGTCGTTGACGTCTAGATCTGAGTCTGGCCGGGCATTGCCAACCAGCGTTTGCGTTCACCCTGTGGATGAGTCTAGCTGGGGCTAGTTCATAGGGCGACTTAGGTCGGGGGCGTGGTAGCGATTGCTGCCTTGTCTGCTCTACGTCCTCGTGATGGCGACCGGAATTTTGATCGGGTTGGACCTCGGCGAAAGCTGCATATGGCTGTGGCCTGTGCCGGTGACGGCGTCACCTGCGTGTGTCGCTCCCTTGTTGAAGGCGTCCCGATGATGTCTCCTGTTCGAAGTGATGGACTCTGTCCCTCCGCCCCAATCTTCTCTCCTGGGGCCCTCACTTTGTGCTTGCTTCTCTAGTAGTGTCTTGTGGATCACCCCGTGATCTCTCGTTGGTGTCACAGCCCACTCGCAGCATCGGCCTGGCTGCTTTTACACGGTTTGCTGCGGTAGCTGATGCCCTTCCTAGCGCCTTGGGGGGCTTTGCTAGGGCGGCGTCTGGTCGTAGCTTTGCCGGTGTGCTTATCCCATTGCCAGGGGATGATGTTGTGTTCTTGGTCTGGACCTAGCCCGAGCTCCAGGGGTGGTGGCTCTCGGGTCTGGGTGAAAACTTTGCAGGACCTTTGTTTCTGCCGACGACGATGACGCATTCTCGCGCCATTCACCTTCTTGGAGGCGTCGCCGCAAGACCCCCTCCTTTGGTTCCTCAATCTCTGCTAGGTCATCGGCCCGTCGTTGAGTTCCTCATGGGTTGCAGTCTTGGTGCGGTGGAGGTTTGTTGGTGTGGACTTGGTCGTGTTTGCTCCGGTGCTGCAGAAGACAAGGCTCCCTCTTCATAGTTTAAGTTGGCGCTTCAACTCGTCGTTATCTATGTTGTCTTCTGTTTTGGGTTCCGTTGTGTGCTTGACGTGCGTGTGTTGTAACTTCTGGTGTAACTCCTAGCCGGTTGATGGCTTTGTTAATTCAAAGCCGGGCTCATTTCGAGCCTTCCGTCTAAAAAAAGACTGACCCACATACTACATCGCCATTTATGTGGGGTGAACAGTCCCAGTTTGGCTTGTAATTACTATCAACATTGCATTCATCATCTTCTCTTTTAGCCACAAATTGAGTTCAGATTTGAGATTACTAACATGCTAACAACATGCAATAGACTACTATAGGGTTTCAGAATTCCTTGCATCTCTTAGATATCCTAAAACACGGAGAAGATGTGAATCTCAGGTTTAGAGGCTACAAATAGAGATGACCTAGATGTGTGCATTGCATTCATGCATAGGGAGAATTTTTCGCGTTTTCAAATAAAACTTGTCACAGTAACTGAAGTTTCACTTGAGTTGATGGAATGGAACTAGATCATCAAGTGAAGAGCTATAAACCTCAATGTGACCTTTGCTAAAACCTTGTTTTGGGTAGAGGTGATTTGATCTATGGGTTAGATCGATCAAATGGAACTAGAACTATTACAACAACACCTTAACTGAGGATCAAATACTAGATCTTGTAAAAGATCATAATATGGCATTCCTTGCAACAACTTATGGATAACCATTCAACTACAACTCAAGGAACAAGAAATAATGGAGAAACTATTCTTGACCTATCTTTTCCATGTCCTTAACTAAATCAATGTCCTTGCCATGATCCTCATGTTATATCCTCAATCTTGAATTCATGACATGGACAACTCCTTGTGCATCCTATATTTATCCATCCAAATGTATTTTCATCAAACCTAAGATAAGGGAGGTAACAATCCATATATCCAGATGATCACATCATCATCTTAGTATAACGCTAGGTTATGATTCAAGTCATTTCCAAGTGAGAAAAGATGTTGGTCCTAACTCAGCCATGTGCATACAAAGAAAATATAAGAGAAGAGTTATACCCTAGTTGTTCAGGAAAACACTCTCTTGGAGGTGAGAGCCATATTCCCTTAGTGATACCTCAGGAAGCCAAACCCTTGACCATAACAATTTGGTAAATGATCATAAACCCTAAAGTAAGAAGCTATGGAGAATAATTTGATGATGTCTATGCATGATCATGATTTGGAGATATAGAATAACAAGTTAAACCATAATGTCATAAGAAGATATCATCCATCACATGGAATGGTAGGGAGGCTACTAATTAATAAGCACCCCTAGCCTATTCTTAACATCTCGAATAGAGAAGTATTAACATTATACCAAAACCTTGCCTAGCCAAGCACCCCGTGTCAACCCTAGTAATATTTTGAAGTAATTATCACCTTGTTGTGAGCAAGAGTAATCCTAATCAACTCAAGATATTTCTTATAGACCTATAAACCTAGATCATATCCCAACCTGAACTTGTATACCACTTAGAAATTAACCACAAGTAAATTTAAGACCATGTCATAAAGTCAAACACAAGGGGGTGATTAGCTAAACAAACCTTAGTGCAGTGATCTACATTCCGATCCAAAGTTTTTGATCAACTGGTTTTTCCTTAGAAATAACCAAGAACATGAAATCATGCCATGAGGTCATCTCCTTAAAAATAAATCCAATAATCAGATTATCTTGTAAATCATTACGAGGTAATACAAAATAAAACCTTTATATATCACTAATTAATTCAACAAGTCTTTGTTAAAATACTTTAAAACTCAAAGTAAAAAAATAGTGGAATTATCACTATTAAGAATACCTATTTAGACACATTAAAAATTATAAATACACAAAGGCACAAAATAAACTTTTAATACAACCTTGGACCTAACAATATCCTACTGTGAGGAAGTCACAATTTTCAAATAGTTCAATCAGAATAGAATTCGAAATGCATTTTGAAATCATGCCATGAGAGAGGAATTCAAATTAAAACACAACTATATTAGAAAAAGGATTTGAAATTTAAGAAAGCAACTTTGATACAATCTTTTAAGAAAATTCACAACATTCATACCTTTAAAATTCTACAAACAGGGAGGAATTCAAATTTGAATAACAACAACAACAACAACAACAACAACAACAACAACAATAACAACAACAACAACAACAACAACAACAACAACAACAACAACAACAACAACAACAACAACCAAGCCTTTTCCCAAACAAGTTGGGGTAGGCTAGAGTTGAAACCCATAAGATCTCGAAGCCAAGTCATGGTTCAGAACATGGATAGCTAACTTCCACGCACCCCTGTCCATGGCTAAATCTTTGTCGATATTCCAAACCTTCAGGTCTCTCTTAACGGGCTCCTCCCATGTCAAGTTTGGTCTACCACGACCCCTCTTAACATTCTCAACACGCTTTATCCGTCCGCTATGCACTGGCGCTTCCGGAGGCCTCCGTTGGATATGTCCAAACCATCTGAGACGATGTTGGACCAGCTTCTCTTCAATCGGTGCTACCCAACTCTCTCCCGCATATTGTCATTCCGTACCCGATCCTTTCTTGTGTGGCCACATATCCATCTCAACATGCGCATCTCTGCTACACCTAACTGTTGGATATGTCGTCTCTTCGTTGGCCAACACTCCGCGCCATACAACATCGCAGGTCGGATAGCTGTCCTATAAAACCAGCCTTTTAGCTTTTGTGGCACTCTCTTGTCACAGAGTACGCCCGAAGCTTGGCGCCACTTCATCCAACCAGCCTTGATTCGGTGGCCCACATCTTCATCGATATCGCCATCCTTCTGCAACATGGACCCCAAATATCGAAATGTGTCTCTCTCCGGTACCACCTGCCCATCAAGGCTAACCTCTCCCTCCTCGTGCCTAGTAGAACTGAAACTGCACCTCATGTATTCAGTTTTAGTTCTACTAAGCCTAAAACCTTTCGATTCTAGAGTTCGCCTCCACAACTCTAACTTTCTATTAACCCCCGTTCGGCTATCATCGACTAGCACCACATCATCCGCAAAGAGCATACACCATGGGATATCTCCTTGTATATCCCTTGTGACCTCATCCATCCCCAAATCAAAAAGATAAGGGCTCAAAGCTGACCCTTGGTGTAGCCCTATTCTAATTGGAAAGTCATCAGTGTCGCCATCACTTGTTCGAACACTTGTCACAACATTATCATACATATGCTTGATGAGGGTAATGTACTTTATTGGGACTTTGTGTTTCTCCAAGGCCCACCACATGACATTCCGAGGTATCTTATCATATGCCTTCTCCAAATGAATGAACACCATATGAAGGTCCTTCTTTTTCTCCCTGTATCTCTCCATCAGTTGTTGTACCAAGAAGATGGCTTCCATGGTAGACCTCCCAGGCATGAAACCAAATTGGTTTTTGGTCACGCTTGTCAACCTTCTTAAGCGGTGCTCAATGACTCTCTTCCATAGCTTCATAGTATGGTTCATCAGCTTGATTCCACGGTAATTAGTACAACTTTGAACTTCCCCTTGTTCTTGAAGATTGGTACTAAAATACTCCGCCTCCATTCTTCGGGCATCTTGTTTGACCGAAAAATGAGGTTGAAAAGCTTAGTTAGCCATACTATCGCTATGTTTCTAAGGCCTCTCCACGCCTCGATGGGGATACCATCAGGACCCATCGCCTTGCCTCCTTTCATCCTCCTTAACGCCTCCTTAACCCCAGACTCCTGGATACGTCGCACAAAGCACATGCTGGTATCATCAAAGGAGTCGTCTAGCTCAATGGTAGAGCTCTCAAGCTCTCCATTGTAAAGGTAGTCAAAGTACTCCCGCCATCTATGCTTGATCGCCTCATCCTTCACAAGAAGCTGATCCTCTCCATCCTTGATGCATTTGACTTCGTTGACATCCCTCGTCTTCCTCTCCCTAAACTTGGCTATCTTATAGATGTCCCTTTCGCCTTCCTTCACGTTTAACCGTTGGTAGAGGTCCTCATACGCCCGACCCCTTGCTTCACTCACCGCCCGCTTTGCAGCCTTCTTCGCCACCTTGTATGTTTCCATGTTAGCTGCACTCCTGTCTAGATATAGGCATCTGAAACAGTCCTTCTTCTCCCTAAATAGGAATTCAAAATTGAATTCAAACAAAAATATAAAATATAAGATAGAAAACAGAAAAAGAGGAGAGGACTTACCAGAACAGGCCACCGCAGCCTAGGAGCAGCCCAAGCGCAACCCAACACCACCCTACGCTATCCCAACCCTACCCACCATACCGATTTGGTATAAAAAGAAGAAAGGCGTCCTCTTCTTACAGATGGTCGACAATGCGATGGAGATCCTCTGCTATGTCCTCATCGATGATAAGGACGATCCCAGACGCAAGCACTGTCACAGACCATGGCGCATAACTCTCGAATCTTCCGCCAGTCAGAGCACTAAGATCCGCGCTCGAAATGCAACCGACATTGCCAACATATCTAGTCCATCGCCAGTGAGGAAATGATCTTGCAGACCTCACCGTGCCCTATAAATCTATGCATAGCTTCGCTGTTTAACCCTAGCACCTCAGAACCCTCGCATTTCCCCTCAAACCCTCTCTATTCCTCGAATTTATGTGAAACCCGCCGCAAGCATTGAGCATGAAGCCAACGACTGGAGCCATCCTAGAGTCCATGGCGTAGCTCATTCGATGCGGCGCATCGCGTAGGCCATCCTGGTGGAGTCACACATCGATGGACGCTCGGATCAGCATGAATTGAACCGTTTTTTGTCGCCGGTGATCGCCGGAATCCGTGAATTTCCGAGCACCACCATCTCCGATCGACTTCGCCGAGCATGTTAGTGTAGGAGTTCATAGCAGAAAACCAAAAATTTATAACTAGGGCGTACTCCAAATGCGCAAGATCTATCTAAGAGTAATGTTGTAACGGAGATGGTTATGGTAATGTATCCTCGTAGAACGAAAGCGGTTAACGTTCGGCCAGAACATGGTTGATGTAAGCGTACTCGTCGCCGGCCTCAGGGTCATGTTCAATGTCCTCGTACGACATCGAGTGTCGCAAGTTTTGCACCTCGTAGGTTTCACACACTTACGGTTTTGGTGACGACACCTGAACCTCTTGATCCAACTGAGATTGCGGAAGTAGATCTTCTGGATCGGAATCCCAACAATGTTCCCGCGTACCAGATGGTGTCGACTCTCTCCGTGCACTTCCCTTCTAGGAGCCGTATTCGGAAACAATCACCCTAGAGAGGGGTCTTGAGAGATTTATGTGTGTCCCTTTTTCCTCCATATGCCAATGATGTGAGACAGCTCCCAGACCACTCCGAACACCATTCGGATTCTCCAGGAACCCTTTCCGGTTCTCTCTCTCTCTATATATATTTTTTTTTCTTTTCTTTGGTGATACCAATTACCAAAACGACCTCTAAGCATCTTCAACCCTTAAGCGTGTTACCCTACAGTTCATGAATAATCAAACATGACCGATACACCTCTCCGGTCAATGATCAATAGGGGGCCGGGATGCCCATAATGGCCCCTATGAATTCCACGAAGATATGATCGTCGTTTGAACAATTACGTTGAGTCCTATTCCCTTTGTTACGTCGATACCTGCACTCGTCCGAGATATGATCATCAAAATCATCATACATAGTTCGACAAGGCCATTCAACTCGTTCCCGTGTGATTCAATCCTCATGACCTAGTCATGCGTTGCACAACTTGGATGTAATCTCAACGAGTGGGTCCAGAGTATCTCTCCATAACGCGGATGAACAAATTCCGCTCTTGATACATACGCCTCAACCCTTCACTTTGGAATACCCAACTACATATCTATGATCACCCTATTACGGTGTGACGGTTGATGCAATCAAAGCAGCCTGTGGTGACAGTAATTAGATCAATATGATCTTATGGTGCAAGGATTAGGTAACTACGCTTTCATAAACATCGCACCATTGAAATTTGTGACTTGATCGCGTTGCAATGCTTATATATAATCATAATGGGTATGTCCATCATATCATTCACCAAATGATATGATCTCATTGTCAAATGACGTGTATGTTCATGATCGGGAAACCTCGATAATCAAATGACCACAATGAGCTACTTCGCACACATATGCTTACAAAGGGACCCTATTTTGTTTGTAATACCACACATGTATCAATATTTCTGATTAATATAGTTATGGCATGACACAAAACTATTATGAATAATGAAGATATAATAATAAATACTCCTTATTATTTGCTTCTAGGGCACTATGTCCAACATTTAGCACAACCCTGGTGAGCTTGAGCATCTTCCAAGCAATCTATTTCATCCCCATGTGATATGTAGCTCACGTTTGATGTCTCGCTGGAGCACGCCGCCATAGAGCATGCTTGCCGACGTAGTTCCGATGGTCCTCCGAGAAAAGCGTCACCACCATCGTGTTCAGCTTGGTGTGGGGGCTCGAAAACACCTTGTTGGCAAGTGAGACCCCATGACAGATTTGACCTAGTCAGCTGCTGGGGTGGCGTCTGACCTGGCCTAGGACCAACTGCCTCAGTAGTTAGGGTTTGACCGGTACACATGGCATTTCCTATTTTATTTAAATTCTAGATTTTTTTTGAAACTTAGAAAATTCATATCAAATGCATATCAAATCAGAGAAATGCAAATAAGATATCAAAATTTCTATAAAAATAAACTTATCCATTAAAAATTAAATGAAATTTTTTTATTTAAAAATGAAAATACAATTATTTAGTACTAATTAATTATGCCTTTTCTCTTATCCTAAATTCTGAGAAAATTCAATAATCCATAAAATTTCCAAAATAAGTAGTAATTATTAGAAAATTAAGAAAACACAAAATTTTTTATTTTATCATAATCTCATTAAGATTATGATTATTGGTATTTAAACTCTAAATTGTATTAGTCCTTATCATTTTCTTCAAATGATAAAAATAAGAAAAATGTTAAACCCATTATTAACTTGTTCTTAAAAGTTGTTTATTAACATCAACTTTACTCCTCAAGTTATTACTTTAAAATTGTATAACAAATTGGAAGCCCTAATTTCGTTATTAATAAAACCCTAATTCCATAATTTTATGTGAAGTCCTAATTTAGTAAAACTCTTGAAAAAAAATATTAAATTAATCATCTTGTTCTAACAACTACTTATAGACCTTTACCAAGTAATTTTATGCTCATACCCTACTAAAGTTACACAAGTCCCTAATACAAGTAAATATTCGGTTTTATGGTTTTTATTTGCAGGATCTATTCGGTGAAAACCCGCGTGACCCCTTATATGCGTTTTTAAGGGGCGAGATTTACGGAATGAGTTGCTTTAATAGGACAAAAACTGATCTTTCACTAGAGTTTAAGTGCCAAAACTAGACTTTCTTCAGCCTAGATCAAACACAAACAAGGGTCAGGTGCCGGCGTTGATTTTTACTGGTAGTACCATATAACAGCTAGTAAAAAAACTGTGCTTTAGTTTCTCATATAAATTTGATGGCGTTAACCATTTTCCAGGGAAAAATGGCAAAGCAGATATTCGGTGAGATTAGTACCGAGCCTAGCTAATGCCCCGGTCACAGTCCATAATAAAACCAAGTCTTCCGTGTTTAACGCCACAGCTCCTCGTCGCGATGCCGTTGCTATCGCCACCGCCGCCGCCGGCGGCTCCCAGCGGCGGGAGCTCGCGAAGGCTCGGGAGCCGGATCCGAAGGAGGCGATCCAGGAGGAACTGGGCGGCCCTGCCACTGGACGCGTTGCTGTACATTTTCCACAAGCTGGACCACGTCGACCTCATGCTTGGAGCGGCGTCGAGGACGTGCCGCTCCTGGCGCAGCGCGGCACGCGAGCCCGAGCTGTGGCGCCGCATCGACTTGTGCGGCTACTCCCGTCCCTTCCGCGAGACGATCAGCCTCGACAGGATGGCGCGGCTCGCCATCTGGTTCAGCGCCGGGCAGTGCGTGGCATTCATGGGCGAGCACGGCTGCGTGGATGGCGACCTCCTCCTCTTCCTCGCCGAGCGGTAAGATTCACGCTCCCACGAATCTCCCACCGAATTATAAGTTTGACCAATCAAGTAGATACCAAATCAAGAATATATTTTCATAGCATACTTATTAAATCTTGTAGAAGTTTACATTTTTTATCTCAAACTTACACTATGTTGACTTTGACTCAAAATATATGTCTTTGTTTTGACAAACATGGGTACTAGCAAATAATAGGCAACCACATACCATCTTTCATACGTAATAAAAACTGCGGGGATTCCATTCACAAAAAGTAATAATGTGTATATTTGTGCTCCTTATGAACACACCCTATTCAAATGAAATGGTTGGGCGGTGATAAAGCGGTATTCTATTAAAGCAGTAAGAGCATCTCTAGCAGCCCGTAAAAACGCGAACTGAAAATCCAGAGTTCAGTTCATCGAACTCGTGTTTACGGTTCGAAAAATGGTTGGCGCAGATCGGAATCGGTAAACAAAAACTGTAAAAAAGCATATTCCTAAATATGCCACTGGACCTACATGTCAGAGCCTTTTTTTTTTCTCTCCTCCCTTTTCTTCTTCCTCCTTGCTCCATCACCCACGTACGGTCGCCCTGCTCCGGCTACGCCCCGCCCGCCCCGCCCCGGGCTCCGCCCGTGCCGACCCGCCCCGCCTCCGCCCGTGCGCGCGCCTCGCCGCCCGAGCCCCCGCGCCTATGCCGCCGCCTCCGCTCCGTGCGACTCGCCCGCCAACCCCACCTGCCTCGCGCACAGCGCCGCCACCCCGCTCCGCCATGCCTCGGCCCGTCCCGCCGCGCCGCCCGCTCGCCTCGCCGCCGCCGGCGCCGCTCTTCCCCATGCCACGCCGCTCCGCCCGCCGCCGC
Source organism: Lolium multiflorum (assembly GCA_030979885.1). Lineage (NCBI taxonomy): Eukaryota > Viridiplantae > Streptophyta > Magnoliopsida > Poales > Poaceae > Lolium > Lolium multiflorum. Next base: position 198,657,177 of record CM061753.1, on the reverse strand, counting down.
CCCGTAGCGAGCTCACATCGCACCGCGCGAGCTCACGCTGCCCACAAGCTCGCCCTGCCCCGTGCCACCCCACGCCGCAGCGAGCTCGCCCCGCCCGGTGCCGCCCCACGCCGGCGCGAGCTCGCCGGAATTTGGTCGGATTCCGGCGAATTTGGTTGGATTCTGGCGACTGTACCGGCGGAAGCAGTTAGCTCGAGCTGAAATTTCAGCGCGCCACGAGTAGGGGTTCGCGTTCAGTTAGCTGTTTCAGCCCTTACAAATACATGTCGAGTTGGGTTTTCGGTCTCGGCCCGAAAACTTTTTTTTCGGTTTTGCCTCGTTTACGGCTGATCTGCGCCGTTTTTTGAACTAAATCCGTAAATTGGCAGTTATTTTTCGCTTTTGCCCAGTTTACGGGCTCTGTTAGAGATGCTCTAAGGATGTCCCAATGTCGCACTTTTTTTACCCTTGAACTAATTTCTCCCTTCAAAAGTGGCAAATAATGATTTATTTGACTAGCATATAATGGGATACTTAGATCATGCGTTATTCTTGCAGGGCACCCTTACTTAAGACCCTCCGACTTCCCATGGTCTATCATCACAATCAAGCATTTGTAGAAGCAATAAAGAAGTTTCCTATGCTGGAGGAGTTGGAGTTCTGCCAATGCAAGGACAGGAATGTCACATGGATTATTAGGACTTTAGTCACATGTTCTCTGCAACTGAGGCACTTAAAATATGTCAACAGAGGAGGTTATCTTCTTGCCGACAATAGAGACGCCTTAGAAATCGCAAGGATGCACGGGTTAAGCTCCCTGCAGCTTTTCTACTGCAACCTTGATAACAAGGGGCTAACAACCATCATTGACAACTGCCCTCACCTAGAGTCCCTTCACCTTCACTATTGCGCCAATGTTGTTATTGATAGCAGCATGCAAACCAAGTGTGCCAGGATCAAGACGAAGAAGCTATATCCTTATGTCTATAATGACTTCACTAAGTATTTCGAGCCTGGCGACCGTACTAGTCCTTGCTCCACTTTTCGCATATACCGCAATTACGGTGATGAGGTTGACTTTCAGTATTTGTATGCCGAGGACCATGATTCTGCTGACTACGATCATTCTTGCTACTTTAGTCGCGCCGGGGAGACTGATTTTGAAGAGCAGGAAAGGAGTTTCATCAATGGCACACGTAGACGTCGACATAGGTACCTTAGAATCTAATAATGAATTGCTGATCTTGATGTGTTCTGCTGGGTCTGGATGTTGTTGTCTTCCTTGATCACCGGTGTACTCTTGCCAGGATTTGGAACCAAGGGCCTGCATGGGGCTCAAAGTCTGTTTAAAGTTATTAAATTGTCCTAACAAAGACAACAACTGCTCTTCAGAACATCAAAAAAGAGGCCGGCGATGCTTTGTTCAGTTCGCTAAAAGGCTAGCAGCTTAATTACACTTTCTCAGCCAGAAGTCTGTATCTACTCTCTCGTATCTCTTTGTGCGAAACTGAGAATCAAATTTTCCATCCCGTGGATGAGGACTGCATGCAAATAATTAAAGTGCTCCAAATTAATATGTGTGTCCGTTAATTTTAGTCCAAACCGTGGAGGACTGCATGTGAAGAAGGTTACAGGTGAGTCTCAGTTTGAAGTGTCAGACTGTACATGGTTGAGAAAAAAATAAAGATAGATGTATACTTTGGTCCAAGATTTGCATGATCGCTTCCGGCTGAGTATCGCAATGTTTGAATGCTATTCTTCCAAAGGGTAGAGAGATAAACTTCCCTTGGTCCTCAACATGCCCCTTAAAATACAACTTTATAATAAATTCTGAAATAAAAATTTGTTCTAAGGGTACTTCGTAGAAAGTTCACACACGCAATCATGCATTAAGTGTCCATCTATATACATTTCCTCCAAATATTTATAAATATATTAGCACAATCAAAATGTCGAGATTATGACTCTAGTATATTATATACGAGAACTCTTGCAACCCAGAAGAATGAGTACAACTAAATCATAACACCAACTTGGATTTTAGTTTTTCACATAAATTTTCTACACAAAACAAAACAAAATCGCTTCTTGTGTGGGTGGTTATTCGTGATTACCAAGGGCAATTTATTGCTGCAAGATGTTGTTTCTTACCCCATGTGGCATCGGCAACCTTAGCGGAGGCAATGGCAATGAAGGAAAGGTTATCTCTAGCTATCAACCGTGGATGCAATTCCATTATAGCTGGGTCTGATTCCATGGAGACTATAGAAGCATGTAAGGGAGAACAAATATGGTGGAGCGAATCCTCAACGATCTGTGCAGGCTGTGTGGATACGGCGTCCACTTTTGAGAGTATTTCTTTTAAACATATTCCGAGAGAAGCAAATAAGGTGGCGGATGACTTAGCTAAGTTCAGTTTTTTTGAATAGTCTCTCCTGTAATTGGGTCGATAAATCCCGTAGTTTCATTTTAAACAATCTTGTAGGAATGTAACTATTGCTTAAACTCGAAGCAGCAAGTTTCAAACGCAATTTTTTCCTTACCAGGGTATCTAAGGGGACTAGAAGGTTTTTAATGAGCAGGCTTGCTTGCTTAATATATATTGTGGTTTCAAAAAAAATAGCTTTTTGTGTGAAAGAAAAGAGAAAAAAAACAAAAGGAAAACGCTGGCGTTCAGCCGGGGGATCCGACGTTCGCGAACGACGCGTGTCCTGCGTGAAAGCGATACCAACCGCCCCACCATAACCTTATCTCCCCGCAGCGCTCCTCTTCCACTCGTCTCTCCACATCTTCCCGGAAACAGGCCATCACGATCTCGCCCAAATAACCGCATTCGCCATGGACACGCAGCCCTGCCGCGCGTGCCGGCGAGGTCGCGGCTCTCCATAGCCATTGACTCCCGTCGCCATGGACACGCAGCCTCGCCGTGCGCGCCCCAGTCATCTGCGGCAAGGTCGCGGATCTCCATAGCAATTTACTCCCGCCGCCGTCGACCCGCAGCCCGCCACGCGCGCCCCATGCAACTCCGGCGAGGTCGCGGCTCTCCATAGTCATTGACTTCGGCCACCATCGACCCACGCAACCATGAGCTCCTCCACCGTCGCCATGACGAACACGCAGCACCGATGCTGCTAGCAGAGGAGTCGGGCCACACCGTCGCTGATGCTGGGGCGGCGGAGGACTTTCCAGGCCGTGAAGCTACAACCAGTGACGGGAGCTAATGCTCCCAGCGGTGTCACCGTCTGCTACAAGGAGAGGCGGCGTCTGCTACAAAGCAGCGTCGATGTCTACTACAAGGGCAGCACGGCGGTCTCTGCTACAATAGGTGACGACCGCTGCTACAAAGGGTGGCGATGACGGCTACAAGCAGCGATGGCGATGTGCTACACGTGGTGGACGTTGCTACAAACGACGGGATGACAGCGGTGGTTGCTGCAAACGGCAGCGGCCGTTGCTACAAACGGTGGCGGTCGTTGCTACAAACTTGGTGCCGCCATGCTGCAAGGAGGCCGGCGAGGCTGTCGGCGGCAGTCGTTGCTGCAAACGGCAGCGGCCGTTGCTACAAACAGGGCGCCGCCGTGCTGCAAGGAGGCCGTCGGTGGTGGTTTCTACAAACGGCGGCATCCGGTGAGGACGTCGGCGGGGCTACCACATGCCAGCGGTGAAGGTACATGTCCAAGACAGACGGTGCTGCATGCGCGCGGCGCTGTTGTCAAAGCTGGGCAGCGGTCATATTTTCTCCCTGATGGATGTGTTTTGTTTTTTTCCTCCATCCGGGACGTTGACCTGATCTGGCGGTTGCTAACACCTGCATCGAACGGCTTGCGACCCGGGGGATCGGGGATTTGATCCCCGGGGACGCTCAGCACTGGCCAAAATCGCTTGCGAGGTTAAAGCCACAGCTCCACATCGCGATCGATCATCGATGCCGTTGCTATCGCCTCCCCCGCCGCCGCCGGCGCGGGCTCTTGGGTGCGGGAGGCGACGACTGAGCCGTATCCGGAGGCGACGACTGAGCCGTATCCGAAGGCGACGATCAAAGAGGGCGGAGAGGAGTAACTGGGCGGAGCTGCCCCTGGACGCGTTGCTCCAGGTCCTCCACAGGCTAGTACATTTTTATAGCCAACAACCGGCTATACTATTGGAATTGCTCTAATTGACATATTATTTAGACCTAGTTGCCATATTAATTATGCCTGGTGGCCAGGTTAGGATGTCAATAATTTTCGTGTTCAGTGGGTAGGTCATACCAGATTAACGAGAAAAATTGACAGGTTCATTATGCCCAATTGCCTGTTTAATTAAGCATCATTGCCAGGTTTCAACTAGAACTAGTTACCCGATTTACTAAATTTCAGACTTTAAAATCTGTAGCTGCAACACGAGGAATCCATCTTCCACGAACAAATTGATGCGCATGTAGCTGGAGGTCACTCCAGGTTCACGTGAAGAAATCAAAGACTATCTCAGGGAAAAAAATGAAGACAACGAACGGGTGCAGTACTCAGCGCCGTGGCCGTGGTTCGATTTGCTCATCGGCGCGAGCCTCCTCACTACGTGCTCGACGGCGGTGGCCTCCACCGCAGCTCCGTGCTCGACGGCGACGGCGGCATCCAGCGCTCCTCCACGCTTTTGCGGTGGCGGCGGCCTCCCCGCCGCTCCATGCTCGGCGGCGACGATGACCTTCCCCCAGGTCCCCTGCTGCGCCGTGCGGCGACGGCGACCTCCCGCGCGGCTCCGTTCTCGGCGGCCTCCACCGCGGCTCCGTGCTCAGCGGCGACGGCGGCATCCAGCGCTCCTCCGTCCTCGCAGCGGTGGTCTCCCGCCGCTCCATGCTCGGCGGCGACGACGACCTTGCCCGCTGCGTCGTGCAGCGACGGCGCGGGAGCCTCCTCTGCTCCTCTTTCCTGTCGGTGCGGTGTCTCCTCGTGGTTTTGACGGACAGACTTTGTGTGGTCGTGAGGACTCGGGATAAGGTGGAGCTGAGGATAAGATGTGATCCAATCCTTAAGGGAGCGATGCCTATTTTTCCTAATACTAACCGCCGCACGGGAACCTAGCCATGCGGCGCTTAACTGTAGATTTTCCCTTCTTTCTTTGGTACAAAATGCATTCTGAAATTACAGTAGTATATGTTTTACTGAAACAAATCAGTTTATGTTTTCTCACTGTGAAATAAGAGAAGGCAAAAAAAAAATTGTAGTAGGGGGAACATCACGGCTTTTATATAATAACACAAATAAACTTTTATTCAACTTTTATATGACTTAAAATCATGTTTCATAGCGACCTAGGATTTCCAGAAATTGGGAGTGTAAGTGCATAACCATGCCGAACCAAGAAGCAAAAGCATTTGGAAATAATTTAACTTGGCAAACAGATAGGACTCAACTTTCACTCAAATATAAGAAATAAGAAAAGATTGAACTCTGCTAATTAATGTTATGGAAAGTTGAAGGAGTACTGCAGATAATTAGATGTAACACAAACCTTTCACATACTAAAAAATAAGAGTGAATTCCACTTCTTATCCCGTAGTTTTGCAGTTGTGACACTAATTGTCCTGTTGAATAAAAAATCATCTAGATTATGCATTTTAGAATATTTGGACCCTCGATTTCTGATGCATATTCATTGGGCAAGCTATGAGGTGATTACCTACTTTCAAAAATATCAGTACGGGGACGAGGAATGGAACAATTGGATAAGATAAGTCTGGATATAATCGTAGATGAGGACCTCCGATATTTACACATTTTGTCGCACCACATCGATGAAATACGCCGGTCCTATCTAACAAAAACAACAAAATGTCAAATTGGGGTAAAACCATGTTTAGAGACTCCTAGATGGGATATTTTTGTAAAAGTTGCACTAAATGGGGTAATATGTGTCACAAATGCGCAACTATAGGGTAAAAAGTGAAATTCACTAAAAAATTAATGTCAATGCTTATGCTTGTCGTGCCCTATGGCAATAACCTCAAGAACATACTGTGTGCAAATGAAATGCTGGAGAAGTGACGAAATGTTTATTTCATTGTAGTAATGATGACTGTTCTGTTCCATCATCTGAAATTTCTATTCTCTTTTATGTGAATAACGAAAATGAAATATTTCATTAAGAATCTGACAATAATGTTTGTGCATATTTCGATGTTATGCAAGTTGCTAATTAAGATCATGTGCTATCCTTGCAGGGCACCCTTACTGAAATGCCTTCATCTTATCGATTGCCATGATATAACCAATGAAGCCTTCGCAGAGGCAATAACTAAGTTTCCTCTGCTGGAGGAGCTCGAGCTTTGCAAATGTTACAGTATATATGACGCACGGGTGTTTGAGGTTGTTGCCACAGCTTGTCCACGGTTGAAGCACTTCAAGCATGTGGAAGACGAAGGATATGCACAATGTCATAGAGATGTATACCGTGCTGACAGCAACAGTGGAGCCATGGCAATTGCAAGGATGCAAGAGTTAAGGTCCTTGGAGCTTTTCCGATGTAGCCTGGATGGCCAAGGGCTGACAACCATCCTTGACAACTGCCTTCACCTAGAGTCCCTTGACATACGCAGGTGTTGGAATATCACTGTCCTGGATAGCAACCTTCGATCCAAGTGTGCCCGTGTCAAGACGAAGAAGCTGTATCCATATGCATTCACTGATGATTGGGAGCATTTTCAGTCCGGTGGCCACGATGACTTCACCAATGACTCAGAGTATTTCGAGCCCGGCAGCCCTATTAGTTATTGTTCTTCATGGTCTATGGATTTTTCCCACGATGAAGATGATAATGATGAGCGTGATTGTCAGGTATTTTTCATCGCGCCATGCGACTCTGATGATTCCGATCATTCTCGCTACTTTAGTGACGCCGATAAGATCGAGTTTGAAGAGCATGATAGGACACTTTCCAAGGGCATGCGTAGGTGCATGAGAATCTGAAGAATTGATCTACACTTCTAGATGCGTCGACAGAAGTGCCTGGTCAGATTGGGCCCTCTTTCATGGCCAGTAATTTCTTGCTTTGATTTTTGTCCGCAGGCAGGTTCTTTTATTGGGGTTCATTAATAGGATTTCTGGACTGATTATATGTAGCTCAGTTTATACTGCAATAAAGAGGTAACAGTTCAGTTCAATGCAATAAGGAGGTCAGCGGTGTTTTACTTCAGGTGGCTTGAAATAAGTATAGGAGGCTGAGGAAACACATTGTAATACGATTTGCGCTTTCTACAGAAGAATTATTGATTTTCTTACTACTATTATTAGATTCGGCTGAAAAATTTCAGTAGCCTATGTGATGCTTTCGGCTTCATCAATCACTGACCCTGTAAATATCCATGTAAAACTGACACTGACATGGATGTTTTTGTCCTCTTGGCGAGATCTGACATCTCTGCAGTTTCCGTTCTGAGTTACAAATAGCTTTGCTTCAAATTGTCCCCTGCTTATTTTGCTTGGATTTTCGACCAAAGTTCTGCAGGTGGGCATGACGTGCAGACCACCCTCGTAGGAAGAGTCTTGAGCGATCTCAACTAATCTGGGGCACCACCGTACCGGCAGCCCAGGAAGGAATTCCATATATGGCCGCGCAGCCGCAAGAAAGCAACGGCGACGGTTGCAGCGGAGGAGGAGAGTCCAAATAAATGGGCGGACATGCCGCTGGATTGGATCTTGGCCGTCTTCGACAAGCTGGATCACATTGACATCCTGATGGGCGCTGACCAGGTGTGTCGCTCCTGGCGTCGCGCAGCGCGGGACGAGCCCAAGCTATGGCGCCGCATCGTGATGCGCGGCAGCGCCGACCTCTCCTTTAGGCTCAACAGACAGGGGATGGCCTGCGCCGCCGTCCGACGTAGCGCCGGGCAGTGCGAGGCGTTCAACGGTGAGTACGCCGGCGACGATGGATTCCTCTTGTACCTAAGCGAGCAGTGAGCATCTCAACTTCCTGAAGAATCTTTTACGGAGTATTATGATTTAGCTTAGGGAAAGGCTTTCTATCCGGCAACCGATAGCTCGCCCGCGATGTGTCGTTCCCATGCGGTCCTATATGGCCCTGATTTTTCGGCCCAAAATTAAAGTGTTGTTTTTAAAAAAAATCTACAATATTGTTTCCAGATTGTAACAATTAGATAAAAAATTGTTGTAAATTTACACTGGCATAATTTGTAAGATTTTTCTAAGTGATATGTGACGAAATGTGTGTTTCTTGATATGTTGTAAACACATGACTTTTTTGTTGGAATTATTTGTGATTTTTGGTGTAATTGTTTTAGTCATGGATACTTTTTTTTCGTAGAGATGTTGTAAATGTTCGTTAGTTTTGTAATAATTGCGTATAAAAGTTATAGAGAAAGCATATCAGAGATGTTGTAATGTTTACCTGGACGTTTGCCATAAATTATTTTGTTGTAATCGCCAATAAATTTTGGTAAAAATAGTTGGTGATTTTTGTTGTAATTGGATATATATAAAATGTGTTATTTTTAACCAAATTTTCACAGCCACGAACACATGTTTTTTGTTGTTATAGCTTTTGATTTTTTTATTTTAATTGCTGTCAATTTTTGTTGTAAACCAACCTATCGCAAAACAATTGTTGTTTAACCAGCAAATTTGGTGCACATGAGCACCAGTGCTCCTGGTTTTTAAAATTTTTAAAAACTGTATATCTATGTTTTAAAAAATCATCATATTTATTCCGTGAATACATACATATGTCATGAATACTCGTGCAAAATTTCGTTAGAGATTGCATTGTATTTTGAGCTACAGGAAAAAAAACAAATTTGTTAATACGTATAGTGGCATATATTTGTCAGAAATTTGTCTTTTTTGTATAGCTCAAAATAGAACATATTTTTCTTCAAAATTCACACAGTATCTTCGAAATGTTTATATGTATGTGAGTACTTAATATCAATTTTTTTGGAATTCCAAAAATATGATTTTTAGAAAACAGGAGCACTGGTGCTCATGTGCCAAAGACATTTTGCGCTTTTTTATAATACTATTTGTTTACATTTTGTAATTTTTTTTGTTGTAATAGTACATATATTTTGTAAGCGGAGTGAGATATTTTATTGTAATACTATGTATGAGACTCGGATCAGTCGTCGAGTGGCAGTTTTGTCGTAAATATTGAGAAGGCCAGGCCCAAAGAAACATACCCTTTCGGGTTAACTAGAGAAGTCTAGTACTGCGGGTTAATTATCCAAAAACTGGGGGGAAAATGCAAATGTTACAATGTGGCTGATTCCAACCGTTAGATGACGATCCGACGACGCGGAAGACAACCGATTTTAGGGGTCGCCATCAGGCGACCCACGCCCATCGTTCGCCTTTAGCTTAACTCATTTGTTCGTTTTGTTAGTGATGTATAGTCCCCTGTACTGTATTTTTCCATAGTGTGAGGGGTTTCCCTGCATATTGTACCATGTACATGTACTGGCCTTTGGCCCACTGTGAATACTAGTTGCTATTCCAACATGGTATCAGAGCTCATGGTCTAGCTCTTTGCACGTTGCAACTCCGTGCTCGATCCGCGCCGCCGCCGATGATCTTTCCGGCCGCCGCTGCTCCTCTTTCTTTTTCCTCTCCTGCTCTTGTCGGGATCGAGCTCTTTTCAAGTAATTTAGTCCTTTTTCGTCCAAATCGAGCTCCAAATCGGTTTTCCGCCCGCTCGGCTCCGCAGCCACCCTGCCCCGGCCCCGCCGGCCCTGCCCCGGCCTCCCCCGGCCGGCCCCGCATGGCCCCCGTCGGCCCAGCCCCGACCTCCACGCTGCCCCGTTGCCGGCCGCCGACGGGGCTGCCTCCGGCCCCCGGCCCGCCGCCCGGCCGCGCCGCCCCTGCCCGGCCCGCCGTCCCGGCCCGGTGCATGCCTTCCTGGGTGAGCTCGTGGCCGACCTAGCTTGGCCACGCGCGGGCTGCTGTTCGTCTGGTTCGATCTAGATCCAGATCCAGATCAAAAAAAAAGGAAATAGCGTCCTCTGCATCTGGCTATGTCAGTATTCCTCGGTGCCCAGTGATATTTGATGGTACTAACTATGGAGAGTTTGCTGCCTTTATGCGCATCCACATGCGTGGTCTTCGGCTGTGGGGTGTTCTTACTGGCGAGGTCTCTTGTCCGCCGCACCCCACTACTTGTGCCTCCTACTCCACCGTCTGTGCCGCAGGCCCTTGCTGAGGATGCTACTCAGACTGATCAGGATGCAGCCAAGTCTGCCGAGGCTACTACTGATGAGGCATATGAGGAGTAGGTACTTGCTTATTCAGAGGCTCTTGGCTCTTACCGTGACGTTGGCTACCTTTACTCGGTGGTGTGATGAGGATGCCGGGTTGTCGTTCTTTCTCGAGTGTTCAGCCACGTTTGCCTCGAGTTTATGGGCCTAGCCACTGTTGCCGAGATGTGGTCTCACCTTCGCCCGCTATCAGCCTTCGGGGATTCTTTGTACTTGTCTGTGTTACGTCGGGAGCATGATCTTCAGCGGGGTGACTCTACGTTGATGAGTTCTACACCTAGAGTGCGGCAACTGGCGCCGCTTGACTCTCTTCGCAGTACTTGCCAGTGTTGCCGGACAGTCCGTTCAGATATGGACTTCCAGAGGATCCATGAGTTCTTGTCTCGTCTTCGCCCAGAGTTTGAGTCTCGTCGTGCTCAGTTGTTTGCTCGAGGCCGTGTTCCTATCTCAGAGGTGCTCACTAAGCTTCGGGCTGAGCAGACTCGTCTGCGTGGTGCTGGACTGCTTGGGACACCCTCTGTTCTTGCTGCTCGAGTTCCCACTGCTCCTCCACCGCTGCTTCTACCCACACCAGCGCCTGCTGCCTCTGGAGAAGCCCGCCCTTCTCGTGGTGGGAGTCGTCCTCGCCCTCCTCGGTTCTGCACTCACTGTCGGAGGCATGGTCACCTTGAGTCTGACTGCTACCAGAAGCAGCGGGGTGTGCCTCCCCGTGCTACACTGATGACCCACAAGTATAGGGGGTGTATCGTAGTACTTTCGATAAATAAGAGTGTCGAACCCAACGGGGAGCGAAGGTGTTGACAAGCAGTTTCGATGAAGGATTCACTATAAATGCTCACAGACAAGTATTCAGGGGGTTTTGATATAGCAGATAAATAAAGTACAAGTAAATAAAATGAGAGAGAAATAATTGCAGCGAGTGGCCCAATCCTTTTTAGCACAAAGGACAAGCCGGTTTGTTTACTTATAATGACCAAACGTTCTTGAGGACACACGGGATTTTAGTCTAGTGCTTTCGCTTCATACGGCTGATTAATCTTCATTGTTTTGATAAGTGTTGTGTGGGTGAACCTATGCTAATGCACCGCCCTTCCTAGGACTAATACATACTTGTGATTATACCCCTTGCAAGCATCCGCAAATACAAGAAAGTAATTAAGATAAATCTAACCACACCTTAAACTCGAGATCCTGCTATCCCTCCCGCACCGATATACTAACGGGGTTTAGGTTGCTGTCACTCCGGCAACCCCACAATTAGCAAACGAATACAAGATGCACCCCCTAGGCCCATAAAGGTGAAGTATCATGTAGTCGACGTTCACATGACACCACTAGAAGAGTAACACCACAACTTAAATATCATAACATTGAATACTACTCAACAATAATTCACTACTAACATCCAGACTTCACCCATGTCCTCAAGAACTAAACGAACTACTCACGAGACATCATATGGAACATGATCAGAGGTGATATAATGATGAATAACAATCTGAACATAAACCTTGGTTCAATGGTTTCACTCAATAGCATCAATAACAAGTAGTAATCAACACCGGGAGAGTTTCCCTATCAAACAATCAAGATCCAACCCAAATCGTTACAGCGGTGACGAGATGCAGCGGTGGAGATGGCGGTGTAGATGGTGGAGATGATGATGATGATGATGGAGATGATGTCCAGCTCGATGACGATGGCGATGGCGTCGATTTCCCCTCCGGGAGGGAATTTCCCCGGCGGACGCCGGAGAGCTCTTTTTCTCTGGTGTTTCTCCGCCCCGCAGAGGCGGCTGTCAACTCCGTAACTCCCTGTGTCTTAGGTTTCGGGATGAAGAAGTACGCGAAGGAGAGGCGGCCGAGGGGGCTGTGGGCCCTCCCCACAAGGCGGCGCGGCCAGGCCATGGCCCGCGCCGGCCTATGGGGGGGCCCATGGCGGCCCCTCCTTTTGGCTCCCTTCGTCTTCTGGAAAAATAGGAATTTTCGTCTAATTGCCGTCAATTGTTGATCTTCAGAAATATGGTGCCCTGACGGTGCTTTTTCCAGCAGAATCCCGACTCCGTGAATAATTCTCCAATGATCACGAAACATGCAAAATAGATGAAATAACATAAGTATCATCTCTAAATATGAAATATATCAATGAATAACAGCAAATTATGATATAAAATAGTGATGCAAAATGGACGTATCAACTCCCCCAAGCTTAGACCTCGCTTGTCCCCAAGCGAAACCGAGCTCGATAAACAAGACCACATGTTTATGGAGTGAAGAGTCGATAAATAAAATACGGACAAGAAGCATCATATTGATTCACACAAGACATTCTAGTAAACATTCTCTTCATATAACTCAACTTGAAATAAGTAAAGAGAAATCACAAGTAAAGGTGCATAGGAAATCATAAATGGTTATGTCAAACTTTGTTCTTGGTCAGAGAACTACTAACGGATTGTACTTATCTTCTAAGCAAAGTTCTCATATTAGAATTTATATAGCAGGGCTTTCATTCTCAATCATAACAATCTCCTCATAATCATTGATAGCTTCCAAAGTCATATTCATTCAGATAAAATTTGTACTAAACAAGAAAGCATAAAAGACATGATTAACTGAATCATAGCATAAATGGTTGTTTCACAACAACTCAATTGCTTGCTTAAGTTAGAGGGAAATAGGTTTACTGACTCAACATATAAGTAAAAGATAGGCCCTTCCCAGAGGGAAGCAGGGATTAAATCATGTGCTAGAGCTTTTCAAGTTTTGAAATCATGTAAAGAGCATAAAAGTAAGATTTTGAGCGGTGTTTGTTGTTGTCAACGAATGGTAGCGGGTACTCTAACCCCTTGCCAAACAGACCTTCCAAGAGCGGCTCCCATGAAGGACGTCATCTCTACCAGCAAGGTAGATCATCCCCCTTCTCTTTGTTTACACATGTATTTTAGTTTTATTATGGTTGACACTCCCCCAACCTTTGCTTTCACAAGCCATGGCTAACCGAATCCTCGGGTGCCTTCCAACATTCACATACCATGGAGGAGTGTCTATTGCAAAATTAAGTTGCTTACTGATAAATCAGGGCAAAACATGTGAAGAGAATTATTAATGAAAGTTATTAATTGGGGCTGGGAACCCGTTGCGCTCTTATTGCAAAGTTATTGGATAAGCGGATGTGCCACTAGTCCATTGGTGAAAGTCCGCCCAACAAGATTGAAAGATAAAACACCACATACTTCCTCATGAGCTATAAAACATTGACACAAATAAGGAGTAATATAGTTTGAATTATTTAAAGGTAGCACATGAAGTATTTACTTGGAGTGGCGCAAAATACCACATAGTAGGTAGTTATGGTGGACACAAATGGCATGGGTTTGGTCTAAGGTTATAGATGCATGAGAAGCATTCCCTCTCAATACAGGTTTTTGGCTAGCAAGGTTTGATAGCAAGCATAAAGGTTGAGGGAAACAAACAAATATACATGTGATAGAAACAATCATGCATCTTTCTTGTAAGCACAAGCAATTTTAACTTCAGAATACTAAACTTATTAGCATAAAGATAATAAAGCAATATATCCACATGTATTTACTTTTCCTACTTAACATCATGTTGTTGTTTCTATTGACCAATGCTAAGTTTGCCAAAACCAAATAGATTTACTTGATGCTCCCAAAGTGATATCAATACCAATGTCAAGAGTGATCATATAATAGAGATTGCAAACTAAAATAAGGTGTGCAAAAGGTAAATGATAAGACTTCTCATTAATATTTCATAACGATAACTCACACCAACGGATACATAGATAACCAACTAAGAGAGAGATATACTTCCACACTGCAACCTATTCCATATAATAACTTCCCTACTCATGATATGACACTACTAGATAGTAAAAGATAAAGATAGTGATGATGTGATACCGCGGCACTCCCCCAAGCTTGGAACAAACCAAGGGGATGCCAATACCGATGATGAATTACTCCTTCGACGGTGATGGTGGTGGATTCTCTCGACAAGCTTCTTAACAAGTTCCTTTAAATCCTCAATCTCATAGGTGAGGTTGCGAATCAGCTCCGAGTTGTGCTCAACGCGGCTCATAATCATGTCAGGTGGCGAGTCCCAACTCCTAGAGTTGTTTCCCCATCCTTCAGCTTCAGATTTCATCTCTCCTGCAATGTTAGAACGATCTATATCCCAACCACTTGGCAACACTACCTTGGGGGTCCTTTCAGTTTGACGATTGTAGATTAGATTGCGGAAAGGGTGGTAATTGCCTGGAGAAGATGTCCTTGGAGCTAAAAAACGACGTGGAACTGCTCCTCCGGTAGCGATCCGTGCACTTCTCTTGGTGTTGGATGGATTTGATATCACGCCAATGCTTGCAATGGTGGCACGCTGGTGTACTCGCGGAATCTCCTCCACTTCTTCCTCATCCTCGCTCTCGACTTCTTCCTTCAATTCAGGTCTTGAATATCTTCCTCCAAAGGTCCCTTGTCTTTGTTGTTGGAGACCATGGTGCTTCTAAACCAAAATAGATCCTGGCAGAAAACAGCTCGAAACAAAACACGACGAGAAAACGATATACGGACTTCCAGGGGTCCGGGGGATTATATAGCAGTAATTTTTACGACAGGAAAGTACCGAGATCGAACAAGAGTCGGAGAGGGACAACGAGGGGTGTCCTCATAGGGCGGCGCGGCCAGGCTGGGCCCGCGCGGCCTATGGGGGCACGCCTCGTGCGTCTCCTCCACTCCGTTTCGATCTCGTAATTTTTCATATTTTCCAAAAACAACAGAAATATTGTTCGGACAGCTAAACGTGGACTTTTTATTACTAAAATTGTTACCTATTCAAAGTCGGACTCTGCATGACTGTCAATTTAATCTTTGATGAAAGCTTCCGGAGTTATCACTTGAATAATATCAATATCTTCATTATAAGAATCTCCAGAAATATAATGCTTGAGTCTTTGTCCATTCACTACTTGTGTAGCGTTACCTTCCAAAGAGCTAATTTTTATTGCTCCTGAACGATAGACTTCCTCAATAACATATGGTCCTTCCCATTTTGAGAGTATTTCCCTGCAAAAAATCTGAGACGAGACCGATACAATAGAACTTTATCTCCAACATTAAATTCTCTTTTAATAATTCTTCTATCATGCCACTTCTTAACTTTCTTTAAAAAGTTTAGCATTCTCATAAGCTTCACTTCTCCATTCATCTAAAGAACTCAATTGTAGCAACCTCTTCTTACCAAGTTTAAAATCTTTATTAAGTTCTCTTACAGCCCAATAAGCTTTGTGCTCTAGTTCTAAAGGTAAATGACAAGCTTTTCCATAAACCATTTTATAAGGAGACATTCCCATAGGATTTTTATAAGCAGTTCTATAAGCCCACAATGCTTCCTTTATCTTACTAGCCCAATTATTTCTAGATTTATTAACAGTCTTTCCCAAAATAGCTTTAATTTCTCTATTTGATAATTCTACTTGCCCACTAGTTTGAGGATGATAAGCTGAAGCAATTCTATGATTAATACCATATTTGGCAAGAGTTTTTCTAAAACCACCATGAATAAAATGAGAACCTCCATCAGTCATAATATATCTAGGTACTCCAAATCTAGGAAATATAACATCTAAAAGCATTTTTAAAGAGGTCTCACCATTAGCACTTTTTGTAGGTATAGCTTCCACCCATTTAGTAACATAATCAACAGCGACAAGTATATGAGTATTACCTTCTGAAGAAGGGAAAGGACCCATGAAGTCAAATCCCCAAAAATCAAATGGTTCAATAACAAGATTATAATTCATAGGCATTTCATTGCGTCTAGAGATATTACCAACTCTTTGACATTCATCACAAGATAAGATAAACTTCCTTGCATCCTTGAAAAGTGTTGGCCAATAAAAACCTGATTGTAGAACCTTTTGTGCGGTTCTATCTCTCCGGCGTGATGTCCTCCATAAACACTACCATGGCATTTACTCAATATCTCTTGTTGTTCATATTCTGGGACACATCTTCGCATAATACCATCCACTCCTTCTTTATATAAGTGTGGGTCATCCCAAAAATAATGCCTCAAATCATAAAAGAATTTCCTCCTTTGCTGAGCTGAAAAGGTTGGAGGCAAATACTTCGAAACAATAAAGTTAGCATAATCAGCATACCAAGGGCTCTCTCGCGAGCTCACCTTTATTACAGCCAATTGTTCATTTTGAAAACTATCATTAACAGGAACAGGATCATAAGTAATATTTTCCAATCTAGACAAATTATCAGCAACAGGATTATCAGCACCTTTCCTATCTACAATATGTAGATCAAATTCTTGCAAAAGAAGAACCCATCTAATAAGCCTTGGCTTAGCATCTTTCTTTTCCATTAGGTACCTAATTGCAGCATGATCTGTATGAATTGTGACTTTTGAATCAACAATATAGGGTCTAAACTTGTCACATGCAAAAACTACGGCTAATAACTCTTTCTCTTGTAGCATAATTTCTTTGAGCAGCATCTAGGGTTTTACTAGCATAATGAATAACATTCAATTTTTTATCTACTCGTTGTCCAAGAACAGCACCTACAGCAAAATCACTAGCATCACACATAATTTCAAAAGGTAAATTCCAATCAGAGGTTCAACTATAGGAGCAGTTGTTAAGGCTTTCTTTAGAGTTTCAAAAGCTTCCTTACAATCATCATCAAAAACGAAAGGTACATCTTTTTGAAGAAGATTAGTAAGAGGCTTTGAAATTTTAGAGAAATCTTTAATAAACCTCCTATAAAAACCAGCATGACCAAGAATACTACGAATACCTTTAACATCCCTAGGATAGGGCATCTTCTCAATTGCTTCAACTTTAGCTCTATCAACTTCAATACCTCTTTCATAAATTTTATGTCCCAATACAATTCCTTCATTAACCATAAAGTGGCATTTCTCCCAATTAAGAACAAGGTTAGTTTCTTCACATCTCTGCAAAACTTTATCAAGGTTTCGCAAGCAATTATCAAAAGAATTCCCATAGACAGAAAAATCATCCATGAATACCTCAACAATCTTTTCACAAAAGCCATGAAAAATAGCAGACATGCATCTTTGAAAAGTAGCAGGAGCATTACATAAACCAAAAGGCATATGCCTATAAGCATAAGTTCCATAGGGACAAGTGAAAGTGGTTTTCTCTTGATCTTTAGCTCTAACAGCAATTTGTGAAAACCCATAATATCCATCAAGAAAACAGAAATGAGTATTTTTAGACAACCTTTCTAGCATTTGATCAATAAAAGGTAAATGGTAATGATATTTCTTAGTAACTTTATTAACTTTTCGAAAATCAATACACATTCTATACCCTACAACTACTCTTTGAGGAATAAGCTCATCATTATCATTAGGCACAACAGTTATACCTCCTTTCTTAGGAACACAATGCACAGACTAACCCATCTACTATCAGCAATAGGATATATAATACCAGCTTCAAGAAGTTTTAATACCTCATTTCTTACCACATCCTTCATCTTGGGAATTAGACGACGCTGATGTTCAACAACAGGTTTTGCACCATCTTCTATATTAATAGCATGTTGGCAAATAGCGGGAGAAATCCCCTTCAAATCATCAAGAGTATAGCCAATAGCTCCTCGGTGCTTCTTCAATATTTCCAATAACCTTTCTTCCTCAATATCTGAAAGCTTAGCACTAATAATAACAGGATATGTTTTCTTCTCATCAATATAAGCATACTTAAGATTATCAGGTAATGGTTTCAAATCAAATACAGGATCTTCTTTTGGTGGTGTTGTAACACCTAAATCCTCAACCGGTAAGTCATGTTTAAGAATAGGTTGACGAAGTAAAATTTCATCAAGCTCATCCCTTTCTTCCCTAAAAACTTCACTCTCACTATTCTCCAAATATTGCTGCAAAGGATTACTAGGAGCAAGAGCAATAGATGCACACTGTTCAACTCTAAAATCATCATTAGGCAAATCAGCTTTATAAGGAGTTTTGGCAAATTTAGAGAAATTAAACTCATAAGATTCACCAGCAAATTTAGTAACAATTTTCTCTTTCTTGCAATCTATAATAGCTCTACATGTATTTAGAAAAGGTCTACCAAAAATAATAGGAAAAAACCTACTAGCAGCAGAACCAAGTACCAAAAAGTCAGCAGGATATTTAATCTTACCACATAGAACTTCAACATCTCGGACAATACCAATGGGAGAGATAGTTTCTTTATTAGCTAGCCGAATAACCACATCAATATATTCAAGTTCACAAGAACCAATTTCATGCATAATTTCCGTGTAGAGCTCATAAGGAATGGCACTAATACTTGCACCAATGTCACATAAACCATAATAGCAATGATCACCAATTCGAACAGAGAGCACAGGAACACTGGCTTTCATAGACTTATTAGGATGCGAAACAATATTAGAGGCATCTTCACAAAAAATAATATGACCATCTTCCACATTTTCAGTCACAAGATCTTTAACTATTGCAACAGCAGGTTCAACTTTTATTTGTTCTTCAGGTTCTATGGGTTTCTTTGCACTTTTATTAACCACACTAGTTATAACAGAATACTCCTTCATTTTAGCAGGGAAAGGAGTTTTTTCAATATAAGCTTCAAGAACATGATCAACAGTTTTAATTTCAATACATTTACTTTTAGGTGAATCAACTTTATCTTTATATGGTTCATGATACTTATCAAAATTCTTCCTAGGCAATTCAAAATGAGAGGCAAAGGCTTTATAAATATTTGCAACAACTTGAGAGTCAAGACCATATGTAGCACTCATATTACGATATTCATCAGTATCCATAAAAGTTTCAATGCATTCATAATTGTAATTTATACCTGACACTCTACCTTTGTCGTTCTCCCATCCTTCAGTATTTTCTTGGAGTCGATCAAGAAGGTCCCATTTAAACTCTTCTTTATTGCGTGTGAATGATCAAGAACAAGAAGTATCCAGCAAGGTTTTATCTTGAAAAGACAGTCTTGCATAGAAATTATCAATAATAATATTACCAGGAAGCTCATGAATGGGGCATTTGAGCATTAAAGACTTCAATCTCCCCACGCTTGGGCAATACTCTCTCCATCATGAGGCCAGAAGTTATATATACGATTGCGGTCTTTGTGAATTTCACTTGGAGGATAGAATTTAGAGTAAAATATAGGCACAATATCCTTCCAATCAAGAGAACGTCCATTCTTCAGCAGTTTGTACCAATGCGCCGCTTTACCAGATAGCGACATAACAAACAATTTCTTCCTAACTTCATCCATTGAAATACCTGCACATTTGAATAACCCGCATAATTCATGTAAAAACAGTAAATGATCTCCAGGATGAACAGTTCCATCCCCTTCATAGCGTTATAGCCACAACATGTTCAATGATTTTCATAGGTATTTTATATGGTATTACTTCCTCACCTGGCGCCTCATCCACTACCTGCAGTAGTAGTAGATTTCCAAATAGAAATTCAAGGGAGGATCTCTCCATAATGACTTATAGTAGCAAGCAGAAACAAAATCAGCACGTACAGAAAAGTTTCCTTACCAATTCCACTTACCAATAGCGCTTCACTCCCCGGCAACGGCGCCAGAAAATAGTCTTGATGACCCACAAGTATAGGGGTTGATGTCTACTCACGCTTCTTTTCCTGTAGACAGTGTTGGGCCTCCAAGAGCAGAGGTTTGTAGAACAGCAGCAAGTTTTCCCTTAAGTGGATCACCCAAGGTTTATCGAACTCGTGGAGGAAGAGGTCAAAGATATCCTCTCATGCAACCCTGCAACCACAAAGCAAGAAGTCTCTTGTGTCCCCAACACACCTAATAGGTGCACTAGTTCGGCGAAGAGATAGTGAAATACAAGTGGTATGAATGAATATGAGCAGTAGTACGGCGCCAGAAAATAGCTTGCTGGCGTGCAGTTGATGGTAGTAATATTGCGGGAAGTAAACATGCAGTAGAACAGTAAACAAGCAGCGATAACAGTATTTAGGAACAAGGCCTAGGGATCATACTTTCACTAGTGGACACTCTCAACATTGATCACATAATAAATAAGTTCTCTTTCCTTTGTGCATATACTCTTGTTGGATGATGAACACCACTAATTGTGTAGGATTACACGAACCCTCAATGCCGGAGTTAACAAGCGCCACAACATTCGATATTCATGTTTAAGTAACCTTAGAGTATAATAGATCTTTGCAAAATAAACCAAGTACTAACATAGCATGCACACTGTCACCATCACACTACGAAGGAGGCATAAATCACATCAATACTATCATAGCGATAATCAATTCCATAACCTACAAGAGATTATGATCATAATCTACGACAAGAACTACACGATGCACACACTGTCACCATTACACCATGCAGGAGGAATATACTACTTTAATAACATCACATGAGTAGCACATAGATAAATAGTGATACAAAACCCATTGCAATCATAAAGGGATATAAATAAGCACTTCACTATGCCATTCATAACAGTGAATAAGTATTCTGTGAAATATAGCCTAAGAGACCCACACGGTGCACACACTGTCACCTTTACACACGTGGGACAAGGAGTCTCCGGAGATCACATAAGTAAAACCCACTTGACTAGCATAATGACATCTAGATTACAAGCATCATCATATGAATCTCAATCATGTAAGGCAGCTCATGAGATTATTGTATTGAAGTACATAGAGAGAGATGAACCACATAGCTACCAGACAGCCCCGAGCCTCGATGGAGAACTACTCCCTCCTCATGGGAGCAAGATGTGATGAAGATGGCGGTGGTGTCGATGGAGAAGCCTTCCGGGGCACTTCCCGTCCCGGCGGCGTGCCGGAACAGAGACCCCCCAGATCTTGGCTTCGCGATGGCGGCGGCTCTGGAACTTTTCTTGTACCGTGGCTTATTCGTATCGTGTTTTAGGTCAGGGTCCTTTATATAGGCGAAAAGGCGGAGTCAGAGGGTCGACGAGGCGGCGACACACTAGGGGGGCGCGGGCCCAGCCCTGGCCGCGCCGCCTATCATCTGGGCCCACCAGGGCTCCCCTCTCGGTGGCTGTCGGTGTTCGGAAGCTTCGTGGAAAAATAGGATGCTGGGCATTGATTTCGTCCGATTCCGAGAATATTTCCTTACTAGGATTTCTGAAACCAAAACAGCAGAAAACAGGAACTGGCACTTCGGCATCTCGTCAATAGGTTAGTTCCGGAAAACGCATAAATACGACATAAAGTATGCATAAAACATGTAGATATCATCAATAAAGTAGCATGGAACATAAGAAATTATAGATACGTTGGAGACGTATCAGTGGGTGTATCGTAGTACTTTCGATAAATAAGAGTGTCGAACCTAACGAGGAGCAGAATGTTGACAAGGTTTCGATGAAGGATTCACTGTAAATGCTCATAGACAAGTATTCAGGGGTTTTTGATATAGCAGATAAATAAAGTACAAGTAAAAAAAATGCGAGAGAAATAATTGCAGCGAGCGGCCCAATCCTTTTTAGCACAAAGGACAAGCCGGTTTGTTTACTTATAATGACCAAACGTTCTTGAGGACACACGGGGATTTTAGTCTAGTGCTTTCGCTTCATACGGCTGATTAATCTTCATTGTTTTGATAAGTATTGTGTGGGTGAACCTATGCTAATGCACCGCCCTTCCTAGGACTAATACATACTTGTGATTATACGCCTTGCAAGCATCCGCAAATACAAGAAAGTAATTAAGATAAATCTAACCACAGCCTTAAACTCTGAGATCCTGCTATCCCTCCTGCACCGATATACTAACGGGGGTTTAGGTTGCTGTCACTCCGGCAACCCCACAATTACCAAACGAATACAAGATGCACCCCCTAGGCCCATAAAGGTGAAGTATCATGTAGTCGACGTTCACATGACACCACTAGAAGAGTAACACCACAACTTAAATATCATAACATTGAATACTACTCAACAATAATTCACTACTAACATCCAGACTTCACCCATGTCCTCAAGAACTAAACGAACTACTCACGAGACATCATATGGAACATAATCAGAGGTGATATAATGATGAATAACAATCTGAACATAAACCTTGGTTCAATGGTTTCACTCAATAGCATCAATAACAAGTAGTAATCAACACCGGGAGAGTTTCCCCTATCAAACAATCAAGATCCAACCCAAATCGTTACAGCGGTGAGATGCAGTGGTGGAGATGGCGGTGTAGATGGTGGAGATGATGATGATGATGATGGAGATGATGTCCAGCTCGATGATGATGGCGATGGCGTCGATTTCCCCCTCCGGAGGGGAATTTCCCGGCGGATTCCAGCCCGCCGGAGAGCTCTTTCTCTCCGGTGTTTCTCCGCCCCGCAGAGGCGGCTCTGTCAATTCTCCGTAACTCCCAGGTCTTAGGTTTTCGGGACGAAAAGTACGCGAAGGAGAGGCGGCCGAGGGGGCTGTGGGCCCCCTCCCCACAAGGCGGCGCGGCCAGGCTAGGGCTCGCGCCGGCCTATGGGGGGGACATGGCGGCCCCTTTTGGCTCCCTTCGTCTTCTGGAAAAATAGGAATTTTCGTCTAATTGCCGTCAATTGTTGATCTTCAGAAATATGGTGCCCTGATGGTGCTTTTTCCAGCAGAATCCTGACTCCGGTGAATAATTCTCCAATGATCACGAAACATGCAAAATAGATGAAATAACATAAGTATCATCTCTAAATATGAAATATATCAATGAATAACAGCAAATTATGATATAAAATAGTGATGCAAAATGGACGTATCATACACCAAGCTGCCACTGTATTGGATTATACGCGTCTCCTTGCCTCCTCCGGCTCTGCTTCGACGGGTACTGCTGCCTCCGCGGCTGTTTCCTCTCCACAGTCAGGTACATCTTCGTGGGTTCTGGATTCTGGAGCTTCTTTTCACATGTCCCCTGATTCTTCCTCTCTCTCTTCTCTTCGACCTCTTCCTCTTCCTGTTCGTGTTCTAACTGCCGATGGTACTTCTCTTCCTATTGCTAGTCGTGGCACTCTTTCTACTTCCTCCTTTTCCGTTCCTGATGTTTCTCATGTTCCCCGTCTTACCATGAACTTGTTTTCCGCTGCTCAACTCACTGATTCTGGTTGTCGGGTCATTCTTGATGTTGATTCTTGTTCTGTTCAGGACACTCACACTCGGGCACTGGTTGGGGCTGGCCCTCGGTGCCGTGACTCCCAGGGACTTTGGGAGCTTGACTGGCTTCATGTTCCTTCCTCTACCACTTCATCGACTGCACCATGTGTGCTTGCTGCTTCCACTACCGCCTCCTTCTAGCAGTGGCATCATCGTCTTGGTCATCTCTGTGGTTCTCGCTTGTCGTCTTTACTTCGTCGATGTCTTATGGCGTCTGTCTCAGGAGATGTCTCGCTTCAGGGTTGTCAGGGCTGTAGGCTTGGTAAACAAAATCAGTTACCTTATCCTACTAGTGAGTCTGTATCTCAGCGTCCCTTTTATTTGGTCCATTCTGATGTATGGGGTCCGGCTCACTTTGCTTCAAAGGGGGGCCACCGCTACTATATTATTTTTATCGATGAATTTTCTTGTCACACTTGGATCTATTTTATGACTTCTCGCAGCGAGGTTCTCTCGATATATAAGCGTTTTGCTGCCATGGTCCATACTCTGTTTTCCACGCCCATACGTGTCTTTCGGGCCGATTCTGCTGATGAGTATATCTCCCAGTTGTTGCGTGTTTTTCTTGCTGAGCAGGGCATTCTTGCCCAGTTCTCCTGCCCGGCGCCCATGCCCAAAATGGCGTGGCTGAGCGCAAGCATCGCCACCTGCTTGAGACGGCTCGTGTGATGATGATCGCCGCCTCTCTTCCTCCTCACTTCTGGGCTGAGGCTGTGTCTATTTCCACCTATCTCATCAATCTTCAGCCCTCCACAACCTTGCAGGGTGGTATTCCTCTTGAGCGTCTTACTGGTCACACTCCGGATTACTCGACCCTTCGTCTTTTTGGTTGCGTTTGCTATATTCTTCTTCCTCCACGCGAATGCACCAAGCTGACTGCTCAATCTGTTGAGTGTGTCTTCCTTGGCTACAACCCTGAGCACAAGGGATATAAGTGTTGGGATCCTATTGGTCGTCGGATGCGCATATCTCGGGATGTCACTTTTGATTAGTCCCGTCCTTTCTACCCGCGTCCCTCCTCCGCTTCCTTCTCGGCGGATGATATCTCTTTTCTCATGTTCCCTGACTCACCTTCTCCTATGCCTCAGGTCCCTGCACCGCCGAGTCTCTCGCCACTTTATCCTCCTTTGCCCACCAGACCCCCTCTCCTTCCTCACCACCTTCCCCACCCTCCACACCTTCCTCTCCCATGTCACCTTCCTCGCCTACGGTGGTTCCTCCCTACCCTTTTCACTACTCCCGTCGTCCATGTGAGGATGATCCTGCTTCTTCTGACGCACCCTCCACCTCTGGTACGATGCCCTCTCCGTCTGAGCCGACTCATCATCTTCGTGCTCAGCCTCGTCCTCCTCCTAACCGCTATTCTCCCACTCACTACGGCCTCTCTGCTGTCCTTGAGCCGACTTCTTATCGGGATGCCGTTACTCATCCCGAATGGCAGCTAGCGATGGCTGAGGAGATTGCTGCTCTCGAGCGTACGGGCACCTGGGACATTGTCGCCCCTCCTTCCTCTGTACGTCCCATCACCTGCAAGTGGGTCTATAAGGTCAAGACTCGCTCCGATGGTTCCCTTCAGCGCTAGTCTTGTGGCTTGCGGTTTTCAGCGGAGCATGGTCGCGACTATGATGAGACCTTTGCTCCAGTGGCTCACATGACCACTGTTCGTACTCTCCTTGCTGTTTCTTCTGTTCGTCGATGGTTGATGTCTACGTTCCCCCTCCTTTCCTGTGGGCCTCCAAGTGCGAGGTTTGTAGAACAGCAGCAAGTTTTCCCTTAAGTGGATCACCCAAGGTTTATCGAACTCAGGGAGGAAGAGGTCAAAGATATCCCTCTCATGCAACCCTGCAACCACAAAGCAAGAAGTCTCTTGTGTCCCCAACACACCTAATAGGTGCACTAGTTCGGCGAAGAGATAGTGAAATACAGGTGGTATGAATATATATGAGCAGTAGCAATGGTGCCAGAAAATAGCTTGCTGGCGTGTAGTTGATGGTGGTAGTATTGCAGCAGTAGTAACGCAGTAAAACAGTAAACAAGCAGTAGTAACTCAGCAGTATTTAGGGACAAGGCCTAGGGATTACACTTTCACTAGTGGACACTCTCAACATTGATCACATAACAGAATAGATAAATGCATACTCTACACTTTTGTTGGATGATGAACACATTGCGTAGGATTACACGAACCCTCAATGCCGGAGTTAACAAGCTCCACAATAATGCTCATGTTTAAGTAACCTTAAGTGTAAGATAGATCAAAACGACTAAACCAAGTACTAGCATAGCATGCACACTGTCACCTTCATGCATATGTAGGAGGAATAGATCACATCAATATTATCATAGCAATAGTTAACTTCGCAATCTACAAGAGATCATGATCATAGCATAAACCAAGTACTAACACGGTGCACGCACTGTCACCTTTGCACACATGCAGGAGGAATAAAACTACTTTAATAACACATCACTAGAGTAGCACATAGATAAATTGTGATACGATGCACATTGCAATCATAAAGAGATATAAATAAGCACTTCACTACGCTCTTCAACAGTGAATAAGTACTTCGTGAAATATAGCCTAAGAGACCCACACGGTGCACACACTGTCACCTTTACACACGTGGGACAAGGAGTCTCCGGAGATCACATAAGTAAAACCCACTTGACTAGCATAATGACATCTAGATTACAAGCATCATCATATGAATCTCAATCATGTAAGGCAGCTCATGAGATTATTGTATTGAACTACATAGGAGAGAGATGAACCACATAGCTACCGGTACAGCCCCGAGCCTCGATGGAGAACTACTCCCTCCTCATGGGAGCAGCAGCGGTGATGAAGATGGCGGTGGAGATGGCAGCGGTGTCGATGGAGAAGCCTTCCGGGGGCACTTCCCCGCTCCGGGGGTGCCGGAACAGAGACTCCTGTCCCCCAGATTGGCTTCGCGATGACGGCGGCTCTGGAACTTTCTCGTATCGTGGCTTTTTCCGTAAGGGTTTCGATGCGGGGGCTTTATATAGGCGAAGAGGCGGCGCAGGAGGGTCAACGAGGCGACGACCATAGGGTGGCGCGGCCAGGGCCTGGGCCGCCACCATGTCATCTGGACCCACCAGGGCCCTCCGCGGCTCTCGGGTGTTCTGGATGCTTCCGGGCAAAATAGGAACCTGGGCGTTGATTTCGTCCAATTCGAGAATATTTCGTTACTAGGATTTCAAACCAAAAACAGCAGAAAAAGGAACTGGCACTTCGGCATCTTGTTAATAGGTTAGTTCCGAAAATGCACGAATATGACATAAAGTGTGCATAAAACATGTAGGTATCATCAATAAAGTAGCATGGAACATAAGAAATTATCGATACGTTGGAGACGTATCAGCATCCCCAAGCTTAGTTCTGCTCGTCCCGAGCAGTAAAACGATAACAAAGATAATTTCTGAAGTGACATGCCATCATAACCTTGATCATACTATTGTAAGCATATGTAATGAATGCAGCGATCAAAACAATGGTAATGACATGAGTAAACAACTGAATCATAAAGCAAAGACTTTTCATGAATAGTACTTCAAGACAAGCATCAATAAGTCTTGCATAAGAGTTAACTCATAAAGCAATAATTCAAAGTAGAGGTATTGAAGCAACACAAAGGAAGATTAAGTTTCAGCGGTTGCTTTCAACTTATAACATGTATATCTCATGGATATTGTCAACATAAAGTAATATAACAAATGCAATATGCAAGTATGTAGGAATCAATGCACAGTTCACAAAAGTGTTTGCTTCTTGAGGTGGAGGGAGATAGGTAAACTGACTCAACAATAAAAGTAAAAGAAAGGTCCTTCAAAGAGGAAAGCATCGATCGCTATATTTGTGCTAGAGCTTTTATTTTGAAAACATAAAGAGAGCATAAAAGTAAAGTTTTGAGAGGTGTTTGTTGTTGTCAACGAATGGTAGCGGGTACTCTAACCCCCTTGCCAGACAAACCTTCAAAGAGCGGCTCCCATTTTATTTTATTTTTGGGTGGCACTCCTTCCAACCTTTCTTTCACAAACCATGGCTAACCGAATCCTCGGGTGCCTGCCAACAATCTCATACCATGAAGGAGTGTCTTTTTATTTTAGTTTTATTATGATGACACTCCTCCCCACCTTTGCTTTCTCAAGCCATGGCTAACCGAATCTTTCGGGTGCCGTCCAACAATCACATACCATGGAGGAGTGTCTATTTTTGTTAATTAATTTGGGACTGGGAATCCCATTGCCAGCTCTTTTTGCAAAATTATTGGATAAGCGGATGAAGCCACTAGTCCATTGGTGAAAGTTGCCCAACAAGATTGAAAGATAAACACCACATACTTCCTTATGAGCTATAAAACATTGACACAAATCAGAGGTGATAAATTTTGAATGGTTTAAAGGTAGCACTCAAGCAATTTACTTTGGAATGGCGGAGAAATACCATGTAGTAGGTAGGTATGGTGGACACAAATGGCATGAATATTGGCTCAAGTATTTGGATGCATGAGAAGTATTCCCTCTCGATACAAGGTTTAGGCTAGCAAGGTTATTTGAAACAAACACAAGGATGAACCGGTGCAGCAAAACTCACATAAAAGACATATTGTAAACATTATAAGACTCTACACCGTCTTCCTTGTTGTTCAAACTCAATACTAGAAATTATCTAGACCTTAGAGAGACCAAATATGCAAATCAAATTTTAGCAAGCTCTATGTATTTCTTCATTAATGGGTGCAAAGCATATGATGCAAGAGCTTAAACATGAGCACAACAATTGCCAAGTATCACATTATCCAAGACATTTTTAGAATTACTACATGTAGCATTTTCCAATTCCAACCATATAACAATTTAACGAAGAGGAAACTTCGCCATGAATATTATGAGCTAAGAACACATGTGTTCATACGAACCAGCGGAGCGTGTCTCTCTCCCACACAAGGATGAACTTATTCAGAGAACTAAGATAACAAAACAAAAACAAAAACAAAAATAAAAGCACACAGACGCTCCAAGTAAAGAACATAAGATGTGACCGAATAAAAATATAGTTTCACTAGAAGAAACCTGATAAATTGTCGATGAAGAAGGGGATGCCTTGGGCATCCCCAAGCTTAGATGCTTGAGTCTTCTTGAAATATGCAGGGATGAACCACCGGGGCATCCCCAAGCTTAGACCTTTCACTCTTCTCGATCACATTATATCACCCTCTTCTATTGACCCTTGAAAACTTCCTTCACACCAAACTTCAAGCAAACTCATTAGAGGGTTAGTGCATAATCAAAAATTCACATGTTCAGAGGTGACACAAACATTCTTTTCACTTCTGGACATTGCATAAAGCTACTGGACATTAATGGATCAAAGAAATAAATCCAACATAGCAAAAGAGGCAATGCGAAATAAAAGGCAGAATCTGTCAAAAACAGAACAGTCCGTAAAGACGAATTTAAAGATGGCACCAGACTTGCTCAAATGGAAAAACTCAAAACTAATGAAAGTTGCGTACATATCTGAGGATCACGCTCGTAAATTGGCAGATTTTTTCGAATTTTCTACAGAGAACTGTGCCCAGATTCGTGACAGACAGCAATGCTGTTTCTGCGCAGCGATCCCAAATATAACATCAACTTTGACATAGAAACTTTACTTGGCACAAAAACATGATAAGGAGAGGTTGCTACAGTAGTAAACAACTTCCAAGACACAAATATAAAACAAAGTACTGTAGCAAAATAACAC
This sequence comes from Lolium multiflorum, assembly GCA_030979885.1. NCBI lineage: Eukaryota > Viridiplantae > Streptophyta > Magnoliopsida > Poales > Poaceae > Lolium > Lolium multiflorum. Next base: position 198,627,945 of record CM061753.1, on the reverse strand, counting down.
ATGGGTTATCTCCCAAGAAGTTCTTTCTTTATAGCCATTAAGATGGGCTCAGCAGTTTTAATGATGCACTCACAAGAAATAGTAGTTGAAACAAAAGAGAGCATCAAGAGGCAAATTCAAAACACATTTAAGTCTAACATGCTTCCTATGCATAGGAATCTTGTAAATAAACAAGTTCATGAAGAGCAAAGTAACAAGCATAGGAAGATAAAACAAGTGTAGCTTCAAAAATTTCAGCACATAGAGAGGTGTTTTAGTAACATGAAAATTTTTACAACCATATTTCCCTCTCTCATAATAACTTTCAGTAGCATCATGAGCAAACTCAACAATATAACTATCACATAAAGCATTCTTATCATGAGTCTCATGCATAAAATAATTACTACTCCCAACATAAGCATAATCAATTTTATTAGTTGTAGTGGGAGCAAATTCAACAAAGTAGCTATCATTATTATTCTCATCATCAAATATAGGAGGCATATTGTAATCATAATCAAATTTATCCTCCATAACAGGTGGTAACAAAAGACTACTATCATTATAATCATCATAAATGGGAGGCAAAGTATCATCAAAGTAAATTTTCTCCTCAATGCTTGGGGGACTAAAAATATCATGCTCATCAAAACCAGCTTCCCCAAGCTTAGAATTTTCCATAGCATTAGCAACAATGGTGTTCAAAGCATTCATACTAATAACATTCCCATTATCATGCATATAAAGTTCCATGGGTTTTTTAATTCTTTCTTCAAACACATCATGTCCTAATTCAAGATAAAGTTCATAAAGATCTCTCATTTTATTGTTGTCTTCCATTAAGCCTAACTAGTGTAAACAAGAAACCAAATGTCGCAATTGCAGAGTCTAAAGGAAATAGCTTCGAGTACTTACAACGGCGCCGGAAATAGCTTAGTAGCCAAGATCCGGAGTGTGAGTACCTTTTACCTTTTCCTCCGGCAACGGCGCCAGAAAAGTGCTTGATGTCTACGTTCCCCCTCCTTTCCTGTAGAGTGTTGGGCCTAAGTGCAGAGGTTTGTAGAACAGCAACAAGTTTTCCCTTAAGTGGATCACCCAAGGTTTATCGAACTCGGGAGGAAGAGGTCAAAGATATCCCTCTCATGCAACCCTGCAACCACAAAGCAAGAAGTCTCTTGTGTCCCCAACACACCTAATAGGTGCACTAGTTCGGCGAAGAGATAGTGAAATACAGGTGGTATGAATATATATGAACAGTAGCAATGGTGCCAGAAAATAGCTTGCTGGCGTGTAGTTGATGGTGGTAGTATTGCAGCAGTAGTAACGTAAAACAGTAAACAAGCAGTAGTAACTCAGCAGTATTTAGGGACAAGGCCTAGGGATTACACTTTCACTAGTGGACACTCTCAACATTGATCACATAACAGAATAGATAAATGCATACTCTACACTTTTGTTGGATGATGAACACATTGCGTAGGATTACACGAACCCTCAATGCCGGAGTTAACAAGCTCCACAATAATGCTCATGTTTAAGTAACCTTAAGTGTAAGATAGATCAAAACGACTAAACCAAGTACTAGCATAGCATGCACACTGTCACCTTCATGCATATGTAGGAGGAATAGATCACATCAATATTATCATAGCAATAGTTAACTTCGCAATCTACAAGAGATCATGATCATAGCATAAACCAAGTACTAACACGGTGCACGCACTGTCACCTTTGCACACATGCAGGAGGAATAAAACTACTTTAATAACACATCACTAGAGTAGCACATAGATAAATTGTGACACGATGCACATTGCAATCATAAAGAGATATAAATAAGCACTTCACTACGCTCTTCAACAGTGAATAAGTACTTCGTGAAATATAGCCTAAGAGACCCACACGGTGCACACACTGTCACCTTTACACACGTGGGACAAGGAGTCTCCGGAGATCACATAAGTAAAACCCACTTGACTAGCATAATGACATCTAGATTACAAGCATCATCATATGAATCTCAATCATGTAAGGCAGCTCATGAGATTATTGTATTGAACTACATAGGAGAGAGATGAACCACATAGCTACCGGTACAGCCCCGAGCCTCGATGGAGAACTACTCCCTCCTCATGGGAGCAGCAGCGGTGATGAAGATGGCGGTGGAGATGGCAGCGGTGTCGATGGAGAAGCCTTTCGGGGCACTTCCCCGCTCCGGCAGGGTGCCGGAACAGAGACTCCTGTCCCCCAGATCTTGGCTTCGCGATGACGGCGGCTCTGGAACTTTTCTCGTATCGTGGCTTTTCCGTAAGGGTTTTCGATGCAGGGGCTTTATATAGGCGAAGAGGCGGCGCAGGAGGGTCAACGAGGCGACGAGACCATAGGGTGGCGCGGCCAGGGCTGGGCCGCGCCACCATGTCATCGGGCCCACCAGGGCCCTCCGCGCTCTCGGGTGTTCGGATGCTTCCGGGCAAAATAGGGGGCGTTGATTTCGCCAATTCCGAGAATATTTCGTTACTAGGATTTCTGAAACCAAAAACAGCAGAAAACTGGCACTTCGGCATCTTGTTAATAGGTTAGTTCCAGAAAATGCACGAATATGACATAAAGTGTGCATAAAACATGTAGGTATCATCAATAAAGTAGCATGGAACATAAGAAATTATCGATACGTTGGAGACGTATCAATGGTCTGTCTCTTAGCTTGACGTGCAGAATGCTTTTCTTAACGGTGAGATGCACGAGGAGGTGTACATGCAGCCACCTCCTGGCTACTCTATTCCCGATGGCATGGTATGTCGTCTCCGGCGCTCTCTCTATGGCCTTAAGCAAGCCCCTCGCGCCTGGTTTCAGCGTTTCGCCTCTGTGGTGACCTCTGCTGGTTTTGTCCACATGACCCTGCGCTCTTTGTCCACACATCTTCTCGTGGTCGGACTCTTCTTCTTCTTCTTCTTCTTCTTTATGTTGATGACATGATCATCACAGGTGACGACTGATACGTCTCAAACGTATCTATAATTTCTTATGTTCCATGTTACTTTTATTACAATACTTGAGTGTTTTACACATACTTTACAACATTATTTTACATTTTTCGGCACTAACCTATTAACAAGATGCCAAAGTGCCAGTTGCTATTTTTCTGCTGTTTTTGGTTTCAGAAATCCTAGTAAGGAAATATTCTCGGAATTGGACGAAATCAACGCCCAGGTTCCTATTTTTGCACGAAGCTTCCAGAAGACCGAAAGGGAGGCTGGGGCCACGGGCGCCGCCACACTAGGGCGGCGCGGCCAAGGGGGGCTGCGCGGCCCTAGTGTGTGGGCCCCCGTGACGCCCTTTGACCTACCCTTCCGCCTACTTAAAGCCTCCGCGTTAAACCCCTGTACCGAGAGCCACGATACGGAAAACATTGCGAGAGGCCGCCGCCGCAATCCCATCTCGGGGATTCAGGAGATCGCCTCCGCACCCTGCCGAGAGGGGAATCATCACCTGAGGGGCTCTACATCATCATGCCCGCCTCCGGATTGATGCGTGAGTAGTTCATCCTTGGACTATGGGTCCATAGCAGTAGCTAGATGGTTGTCTTCTCCGCTTGTGCTTTCATTTTATTAGATCTTGTGAGCTGCCTAACATGATCAAGATCATCTATTTGTAATGCTACATGTTGTGTTTGGTGAGATCCGATGAATAGAGAATATTATGTTAAGTTGATTATCAATCTATCATATATGTGTTGTTTATGTTCTTGCATGCTCTCCGTTGCTAGTAGAGGCTCTGGCCAAGTTGATACTTGTAACTCCAAGAGGGGTAATTATGCTCGATAGTGGGTTCATGCCTCCATTAAATCTGGGACAGTGACAGAAAGTTCTAAGGTTGTGGATGTGCTGTTGCTACTAGGGATAAAACATTGATGCTTTGTCTAAGGATATTTGTGTTGATTACATTACGCACCATACTTAATGCAATTAGTTGTTCGCAACTTAATACCGGAAGGGGTTTGGATGATAACCTGAAGGTGGATTATTTAGGCATAGATGCATGCTGGATAGCGGTCTATGTACTTTGTCGTAATGCCCTGATTAAATCACATAGTAATCATCGTTGATATGTATTGAATCTTTATTTGTCAATTGCTCACCTGTAATTTGTTCACCCAGCATGTTAGTTATCTTATTGGAGAGACACCACTAGTGAACTGTGGACCCCGGTCCATTCTTTTACATCTGAATACATTCTACTACTTTTACTGTTCTTTGCAAACAAACACCATCTTCCACTCGATACGCTTAATCCTTTGTTTTCAGCAAGCCGGTGAGATTGACAACCTCATTACGTTGGGGCAAAGTACTTTGATTGTGTTGTGCAGGTTCCACGTTGGCGCCGGTTTCACTGGTGTTGCGCCGCACTACATTCCTCCACCAACAACCTTCACGTGCTTCTTGGCTCCTACTGGTTCGATAACCTTGGTTTCTTACTGAGGGAAAACTTGTCGCTGTGCGCATCACACCTTCCTCTTGGGGTTCCCAACGGACGTGCCGATTACACGCCAAAGAAAGACTTTTTTTCGGCGTTGCGGGGAGATCAAGACACGCTGCAAGGGGAGTCTCCACTTCCAATCTCTTTACTTTGTTTTTGTCTTGCTTTATTTTATTTACTACTTTGTTTGCTGCACTTAAACAAAACACACAAAAATTAGTTGCTAGCTTTACTTTATTTACTGTCTTGTTCTTTATATCAAAAACACAAAAAAAATTAGTTACTTGTCTTTATTTTATTTGCTTAGTTTATTTTACTACTGTTATAATGGGTACTCCTGAAAATACTAAGTTGTGTGACTTCACTAGCACAAATAATAATGATTTTCTATGTACTCCTATTGCTCCACCTGCTACTACAGCAGAATTCTATGAAATTAAACCTGCTTTACTGAATCTTGTTATGAGAGAGCAATTTTCTAGTGTTAGTACTGATGATGCTGCTGCCCATCTTAATAATTTTGTTGAACTTTGTGAAATGCAAAAGTATAAGGATATACATGGTGATATTATAAAACTGAAATTGTTTCCTTTCTCATTAAGAGGAAGAGCTAAAGATTGGTTGCTATCTTTGCCTAAAAATAGTATTGATTCATGGACTAAGTGTAAAGATGCTTTTATTAGTAAATATTATCCTCCTGCTAAGATTATATCTTTGATAAGTAGCATTATGAATTTTAAACAATTTGATAATGAACATGTTGCTCAAGCATGGGAGAGAATGAAATCTTTGGTAAAGAATTGCCCAACCCATGGACTGACTACTTGGATGATCATCCAAACCTTTTATGCAGGATTGAATTTTTCCTCAAGGAACCTATTGGATTCAGCTGCTGGAGGTACTTTTATGTCCATCACTCTAGGCGCCGCAACTAAATTACTTGATGATATGATGATCAATTACTCTGAATGGCACACTGAAAGAACTCCTCAAGGTAAGAAGGTAAATTCTGTTGAAGAAACCTCTTCTTTGGGTGATAAGATTGATGCTATTATGTCTATGTGATACGTCTCCGACGTATCGATAATTTCTTATGTTACATGCTACTTTATTGATGATACCTACATGTTTTATGCACACTTTATGTCATATTCGTGCATTTTCTGGAACTAACCTATTAACAAGATGCCGAAGTGCCGTTCCTGTTTTTTTGGTTTCAGAAATCCTAGTAACGAAATATTCTCGGAATTGGACGAAATCAACGCCCAGGTTCCTATTTTGCCCGGAAGCATCCAGAACACCCGAGAGCCGCCAGAGGGGCCCTGTGGCCCCAGATGATAGGTGGCGCGGCTGGCCCCCGGCCGCCAGCCTATGGAGTGGGCACCCCTTCGACCCTCCGAGGCTGCCCTTCCGCCTATATAAAGCCCCTGCATCGAAAACCCTTACGGAAGAAGCCACGATACGCGAAACCTTCCAGAGCCGCCGCCATCGCGAAGCCAATATCTGGGGGACAGGAGTCTCTGTTCCGGCACCCTGCCCGGACGGGGAAGTGCCCCCGGAAGGCTCCTCCATCGACACCGCTGCCATCTCCACCGCCATCTTCATCACCGCTGCTGCTCCCATGAGGAGGGAGTAGTTCTCCATTGAGGCTCGGGGCTGTACCGGTAGCTATGTGGTTCATCTCTCTCCTATGTACTTCAATACAATAATCTCATGAGCTGCCTTACATGATTGAGATTCATATGATGATGCTTGTAATCTAGATGTCATTGTGCTAGTCAAGTGAGTTTTACTTATGTGATCTCCGGAGACTCCTTGTCCCACGTGTGTAAAGGTGACAGTGTGTGCACCGTGTGGGTCTCTTAGGCTATATTTCACAGAATACTTATTCACTGTTATGAATGGCATAGTGAAGTGCTTATTTATATCTCTTTATGATTGCAATGTGTTTTGTATCACAATTTATCTATGTGCTACTCTAGTAATGTTATTAAAGTAGTTTTATTCCTCCTGCACGATGTAATGGTGACAGTGTGTGCTGTGTTAGTACTTGGTTTATGCTATGATCATGATCTCTTGTAGATTGCGAAGTCAACTATTGCTATGATAGTATTGATGTGTATTATTCCTCCTACATAAGCATGAAGGTGACAGTGTGCATGCTATGTTAGTACTTGGTTTAGTCGTTTGATCTTTCATGCACTCTAAGGTTATTTAAATATGAACATTTAATTGTGGAGCTTGTTAACTCCGGCATTGAGGGTTCGTGTAATCCTACGCAATGTGTTCATCATCCAACAAGAGAGTGTAGAGTATGCATTTATCTATTCTGTTATGTGATCAAAGTTGAGAGTGTCCACTAGTGAAAGTCTAATCCCTAGGCCTTGTTCCTAAATATGCTTACTGCTTTGCTCGTTTTATGCATTACTGTCGTTACTACGCATGTTTACTTCCTGCAATATTACTACCATCAACTGCACGACCCACTTTTCTGGCGCCATACTACTGCTCATATTCATTCATACCACTTGTATTTCACTATCTCTTTGCCGAACTAGTACACCTATTAGGTGTGTTGGGGACACAAGAGACTTCTTGCTTTGTGGTTGCAGGTTGCATGAGAGGGATATCTTTGACCTCTTCCTCCCTGAGTTCGATAAACCTTGGGTGATCCACTTAAGGGAAACTTGCTGCTGTTCTACAAACCTCTGCTCTTGGAGGCCCAACACTGTCTACAAGAATAGAAGCACCCGTAGACATCACTATGCTTGCAAATGGTAGATCTCATATTGATCCTAATAATGTCCCTTTAGCCTCATTGGTTGCTCAAGAAGAAAATGTTGATGTGAATTTCATTAGGAACAATAATTTCAACAACAACTATAGGCCATATCCTTTTAATAATGGTAGTGGTAATTCTTATGGTAGATCTGTTTTGCCTAATGAGGAAAAGATATTGGAAATTGAAAGAACTACTAAGAGCTTTATGCAATCGCAATATGAGCAAAATCAATTGTTTACTAAAACTATGAATGAACAATCTGCCTTGTTGAAAAATATAGGAAATCAACTTGAAAATTTGAATGTGAAAATTTCTGGTTTGCAAACTAAACTTACAAACGCTGAAAAGCGAATCTCATATATGTCTGAATCACAATCTTCTTTAATTAATAAAATGGCTGCTAAACCTGAGGATAATGATACAAAATTTTCTGCTACAGCAAATGCCATCCAAGTTAGAATTAATGATAATATTAGATTGTTGGCTGAATTGCATGCTAGGTGGGATAGAGAAGAAAAAGAAAAACTTGCTAAAGAAAATAATGTAGCTAAAGTATGGACTATTACCACCACTAGTAATGTTAATTCTTCACATGTTGCTGCACCTCCTACTATCAATGGTAAAATAATTGGTGTTGGCAATGTTTCTACTCCTAGTGCAAAGCACAAAACTGCCTGAAACTGCTGAAACTGCTTGTGATAAAACTGCTGAAATTTTTCAAAATATTGGTGACAATGATTCTATTGCTGTAGAACATAATGGTTTAGATTTTGATGATTGTCATATTACTGAAGTTATAAAGTTCTTACAAAAACTTGCTAGAAGTCCCAATGCTAGTGCTATAAATTTAGCCTTTACAAAACATATTACAAATGCTCTCATTAAAGCTAGGGAAGAGAAATTAAAACTTGAAGCTTCTATTCCTAGGAAGTTAGAAGATGGTTGGGAGCCCATCATTAAAATGAAATTCAATGACTTTGAATGTAATGCTTTATGTGATCTTGGTGCAAGTATTTCTGTTATGCCTAAAAAGATTTATGATATGCTTGACTTGCCATCATTGAAGAATTGTTATTTGGATGTTAATCTTGCCGATAATGTTAAAAAAAACCTTTGGGAGGATTGATAATGTGCGCATTACGGTTAACAATAACCTTGTCCCCGTTGATTTTGTTGTCTTGGATATCGAATGCAATGCATCTTGTCCTATTGTGTTGGGAAGACCTTTTCTTCGAACTGTTGGTGCTGTTATTGATATGAGGGAAGGTAATATTAAATATCAATTTCCTCTCAAGAAAGGTATGGAACACTTCCCTAGAAAGAGAATGAAGTTGCCTTTTGATTCTATTATTATAACAAGCTATGATGTTGATGCTTCGTCTCTTGATGTTACTTGATTTGCACTTTCTGCGCCTAGCTGAAAGGCGTTAAAAAAAGCACTTCTTGGGAGATAACCCATGTGTTTATTTTACTACAGCAATTTTTGTTTTGTTGAGTCTTGGAAGTTGTTTACTACTGTAGCAACCTCTCCTTATCATGTTTTTGTGCCAAGTAAAGTTTCTATGCTAAAGTTGATGTTATATTTGGGATCGCTGCGCAGAAACATCATTGCTGTCTGTCACGAATTCTGGCATAAGTCTCTGTAAAAAATTCGAAAAAATCTGCAAATTTACGAGCGTGATCCTCAGATATGTACGCAACTTTCATTAGTTTTTAGTTTTTCCATTTGAGCAAGTTAAGTGCCCAGTACAGATGCATCTTTACGGACTGTTCTGTTTTTGACAGATTCTGCCTTTTATTTCGCATTGCCGCTTTTGCTATGTTGAATGAGTTTATTTGTTCCATTAACTTTCAGAAGCTTTGTGCAATGTCCAGAAGTGTTAAGAATGATTGTGTCACCTCTGAATATATGAATTTGTGGTTATGCACTAACCCTCTCATGAGTTTGCTTGAAGTTTGTGTGAAGGAAGTTTTCAAGGGTCAAGAGAAGAGGATGATATACTATGATCAAGAAGAGTGAAAGGTCTAAGCTTGGGGATGCCCCGGTGGTTCATCCCTGCATATTTTAAGAAGACTCAAGCATCTAAGCTTGGGGATGCCCAAGGCATCCCCTTCTTCATCGACAACATTATCAGGTCACTTCTAGTGAAACTATATTTTTATTCCGTCACATTCTTATGTTCTTTACTTGGAGCGTCGGTTTGTTTTTATTTTTATTTTGTTTTGAATAAAGTTGGATCTCGCCATTCTTATATTGGAGATATTACGCTCCGCTTTTTCTTATGGAACACTTGTGTTCTTAATTGTGCTTTAATGTTCATGGCGAAAGCTTATTGCTTCGTTAAATTGTTATATGGTTGGAATTGGAAAATGATGCATATGGTTTGACAATTTGGCAATTGTTTGAGCTCTCATAGATCATGTTTAAGCTCTTGCATCATGTAGTTTAATCTATTAATGAAGAACTACTGTAGAGCTTGTTTAATTTGGTTTGCATGATTGATCTCTCTAAGTCTAGATATTTTCGGGTAAAGTGTTTGAACAACAAGGAAGACAGTGTAGAGCCTTATAATACTTGCAATATGTTCTTGTGTGAGTTTTGCTGTACCTGTTCATACTTGTGTTTTCTTCAAACAACCTTGCTAGCCCAAACCTTGTACTGAGAGGAAATGCTTCTCGTGCATCCAAACACCTTGAGCCAAACACCATGCCATTTGTGTCCACCATATCTACCTACTATGTGGTATTTCCTGCCACTCCAAAGTAAATTACTTGAGTGCTACCTTTAAATTTCATTCCTCTACCTTTACAATATATAGTTCATGGGACAAATAGCTTAAAAACTATTGTGGTGATGAATATGTAGTTATGTGTCTTAATTTTTATAAGTTGCTTGTTGAGCGGTAACCATGTTTTCTGGGGACGCCATCAACTTTATCTTTGTTGGATATCATGTGAGATGCTATGCATGTTCGTCTTGTCTGAAGTAATGGATTTCATGATCAAATGGTTTGAGTATGCATATGTTAGAGAAGAACATTGGGCCGCTAACTAAAGCCATGTATCATGGTGGAAGTTTCAGTTTGGACATACAACCTCAATCTCTTATGAGAATATTAATTATTGTTGAATGCTTAAGCATTAAAAAGAGGAGTCCATTATCTGTTGTCTATGTTGTCCCGGTATGGATGTCTAAGTTGAGAATAATCAAAAGCGAGAAATCCAATGCGTGCTTTCTCCTTAGACCTTTGTACAGGCGGCATAGAGGTACCCCTTTGTGACACTTGGTTGAAGCATATGTTATGCGATGAGAATCCGTGTTTTCCGAGATAGTAGGACAAGGTGCGAGCACTATTGGTACTCTATGCATGAGACATGCAACTTGTAGGAAGTATTATGCATAGCACATATGAATTATTACTACCGTTGACAAAATTGTTTCTATGTTTTCATAACAAAAAGCTCTAGCACAAAAATAGTAATCCATGCTTCCCTCTGCGAAGGGCCAATCTTTTACTTTATTGTTGAGTCAGTTTACCCATTCTTTCTAGGGATTTCTATTTTCGTGCCCCTGGTTCGTTAGTTGTACTCAGTTTTCCCCAGTCCCTTAGTTTTTCCTCAGTTTTCCCCTCCTCTAGTTTGAAACACGCACAAGTGCTGGAACGGCCGGTAGCCGTCAGGTCAGAGGCCTTGACCGTTAGTCTGACCGGGTGGGGCCGCACAGGGGCAGCTCCTCCCTGACCGTCTCGTGCTGACGGGTAGGGTCAGGAGACACGTCGGAGCAGCCATCCATTTATCGCTGACGTGTGGGCCGTTTTATTTTTCATGATTTTATATGCGGTGCTGCCAATGACAAATGGGGCCGCTCTATAGGGCTGCCGCAGCCAATGACCAGTGGGGTCGTATATTTTTCAGTAAAAGACATATATTGCCGCTCTGTGGGGCTGCCGCAGCCAATGACCAGTGGGGTCGTCTATTTATTTAGGGAAACTCATATATTGCCGCTCTGTGGGGCCTCCGCAGCCAATGACCAGTGGGGTCGTATATTTTTCAGTAAAAGACATATATTGCCGCTCTGTGGGGCTGCCGCAGCAATTGACCAGTGGGGTCGTCTATTTATTAAGAGAAACTCATATATTGCCGCTCTGTGGGGCCTCCGCAGCCAATGACCAGTGGGGTCGTCTATTTTTCAAGTAAAAGACATATATTGCCGCTCTGTGGGCTGCCGCAGCCAATGACCAGTGGGGTCGTCTATTTATTAAGAGAAACTCATATATTGCCGCTCTGTGGGGCCTCCGCAGCCAATGACCAGTGGGGTCGTCTATTTTTCAGGAAAAGACATATATTGCCGCTCTGTGGGGCTGCCGCAGCCAATGACCAGTGGGGTCGTCTATTTATTTAGAGAGAAAAAATCATATATTGCCGCTCTGATATATGTCTTTAGAGAATATCATAGAGAGAAGCAACAAGTTCGCTAATTAATTATTCTTAAGCTAGACCGGAGAAGCGCTGGCAGCTCGTTCCCCACCGTCGGACGGAGCAGCCATCGCCGGCGCCTCGTCGCGCCGCCGGCTCTGTCCCCCGGCGGCGTCGGACGAACTGCGGCGCTGCACGTCAACCACGGCTCCAGCACTTGTTTCGTCCGCACGCATTGTACCCACCGCAGGAAAGTCCGCCGCAAGCAGATCCGCCGCCCACGACGACCGGGATTTGTTCCGCGCACCAATTGGCATAGCTTGGTAAGACCTCCGCTTCTGCCTCCCCCGCCCCCTAATCGATTCGGTTCCCGTAATTTATTGGAGTTTGCAGGTACGAAATAGTGCTCAATGTCTCGTCGTAGCGGGTACACCGGCGAGGGTGGGGATTCGATCATGTCGTGGCCACGTTCTACTTCTCCTACCTCGTCGGAAGTGCAGGTATATAGCTTCAGCTCTCTGTACTACCGTTGAATTTGAAGTTCCGCCATGGCTTGTTGGGGTGATTTCAGTTGTTCTTTTTTCCATTATTGTTACAGTTAGCCAGGCAAGCCGATGATCCATGGTACATTGCATACCAAGATGAATCAACCCAGTGGTGTAGCCAGAGGATGGATTTGGAGGAGAAGGTGGCCAATTTAGGTGATGAATTGGCCCGTAAAAACCTGATGATATTCGAGCTGAAGCGTATTGTGGAGGAAGAAAAGAAGAATTCAGAGCTTATTCGCAAGGAGAAGTTGAGAGTTGAGACAGATCTTGCCGTATTTGATCAAGTGGTAGAAAATCTAGAACATGAACTTAAAGTGATGGGAGAGGAGAAAAGTAGATTCATCTGTGCAGTTTTATTAGGTGTCATCCCTGTCCTAGCAGTTATGTGGTTCTGGTAGACGATTTAGTATAGAATTGTTATTCAGTAGATGGCTCTAACCACTGTATTTTGTTGTGGCTCTAAGCACTGTATTTCGGTGTACAATTTCCTACTTGTGCTAAGTAATGCGCACGATAATTTTAGCATGCATGAACATTTTATAAAAGTGAAGGGATCCCAAAAGTGAATGCATGTACCAGCCTCCGGATCAAATACATATCAATATCTTCCCAATCAAGTTGGGATAGAATTCAAATCATACATACGGATGTACATGGACACATCAAGAACGTGAAGAAGCTTTTTTTGAGACGGAGGTAGTAGTTCAAACAATTTTATCCCAATTGGAAATTGAAAAATACAAATTTATAATAATTTATCCTAATTTGCGCCATCAAACGTTGAAGCGATGTTATCGGCGATGGCTTCAATGTTCGTGGCATCGATGACCAGTGTCGGAACCGCCGCTGTCTTGGTGTACTTCACCAGCGACGGATCTGCGGAGGGCTGGATCGGCGGCTTTGCAGCGCGGTTGTAGACGATGGCTTCAATCGTCTTGGCATCGATTCGCACTCTCGGCACCGGAAGTGAGACATCAACAGGCTGGGTCTGCGCCGTCGAAGCGATGTTGTAGGCGATGGCTTCAATGTTCGTGGCATCGATGACCACTGTCGGCACGGCCGCCGTCTTGGTGTTCTTCATCATTCAACAGATCTGAGAATAGAATCGAAAGTGAGACAGAGAGAGACATTTCAACTATTTCTGACGGTTAGATCCTCACCGGCACTCTTAGATCCACGGCGCACGCACGGTTAGATGCACGCCGCCGCACGCACGGTTAGATCCGCGCCCGCACGCCGCCGCACGCACGGTTAGATCTGCGCCGCCGCCGCCGCACGCACGGATCTGCCGCCGCACGCACGGTTAGATCCGCCGCCGCCGCCGCCGCACGGTTAGATCTGCGCCGCAGGCCGCCGACGACGGTTAGATCCGCGCCGCCGCACGCACGGTTAGATCCGCGCCCGCACGCCACCGCAAGCACGGTTAGATCCGCGCCGCCGCACGCCACCGCAAGCACGGTTAGATCCGCGCCGCCGCACGCACGGTTAGAGAGAGGAGGGTTGGTAGGTATGTGCTCTGCTCTTGTCTCCGTATGCGTCCATCGTGGTCCATAGATACAGGCCGTGAGTACAACCAATGATCGAACGGTGCAAGCGTTCGTTGAGCTTTCATCCAACCAAGATCCGTGTGACATACATCTCGACCAATCAGAGATCAGCCAGTGAGTACAAGTTAGGAAAACTGAGTAGAACTGAGAGGGGGAAAAGTGAGGAAATGTTTATCGGAAGGGCAAAACTGAGTATGACTGAGTAAGACAAGTGGGCCCGGAGGGGAAAACTGAGTAACACTAAGTAAAACAGGGGCACCCAAATAATAAACGGACTAAGGGAAATTGAAGCTTTTGGCATAAAAATTGTAAAATTGTGTTATTTGAACAATATATTACATTTTGGCCGACTAGATATTGTTTGCAACTCAAAGATACACAAGTGTGACGAATTTGGACTCATTTGGACAAAGTTTGTAAGCATAGTGGGTATTTGGGAGGTGTATTGAGCAGAAAGCCCTGCATCTTCATATCTAGTAGCTCATGGACTAGGAAGTGGTTTTGAAGCTTTTGGCATAAAAACTTCATATCTCTATATTTCCTTTTCCATTATTATTTCTCTAGGTTGTAGGTAACATAACAAGGCTCAATGGGAAGGTTCCACCATGTTTTGAATTATTTTGAATTGAACCCTAAAATGTTAAAACCCTAAAACCCTAAAACCCTAAAACCCTAAAATGATAAATGTGGCTTAAATGTGGCATACAAATTGTTCATACAAATTCAAATTGTTCAACACAAAGGCATCCCCAATACAAATTGTTCAACACAAAGGGATCCCCAATACAAAGGGAACCCCAATACAAAGGGAACCCCAATACAAATTGTTCAACACAAAGGGATCCCCAATACAAAGGGAACCCCAATACAAAGGGAACCCCAATACAAATTGTTCAACACAAAGGGATCCCCAATACAAAGGGAACCCCAATACAAATTGTTCATACAAATTCAAATTAGTTGTTCAGAATAAAATCTTTTTCTTGCTCCTGGTGTGACTCGCCGGGGCCACCACCTTACTCCGGGTAACCCTACCAGGGATATTACCGGTGTCTACCTTCCTTTTGCCCTCTTTCTTGTTCTTCTTCTTCTGCGAAGCTTCTGCTTTTTCTTCTGCCATGAGCTCTTCGAAGTGTGCATCACACATGGCCTTACAACTATCGAGGCAATGTCGATAATACTGTTGACTCTCCTCTGGACTCATCGGTTGAAGCCATTCTACATCCATCTGTTCCCTCTGCTCTCGATCCATCGGTTCAATCTCCTCATGTTGAACTGCTGCTTCAATCTCCTCTGCATTTGCTGCTTCAATCTCCTCATGTTGAACTGCTGCTTCAATCTCCTCTGCATTTGCTGCTTCAATCTCCTCATGTTGAACTGCTGCTTCAATCTCAAGTTGAATTGCTGCTTCATTCTCCTCTGCATTTTCTGCTCCCGCCTGATCTTCCATTCCAAAAGCCGGATCAACTCCATTTTTACAAAGCCTAGCAATGTGTCCAGGGATTCCACAACGTTTGCACTTACGTTTTCGAATCGGTGCACCACCCTCTGCACTAGCTCTGATCCTATTCTTCCTCGGCCTACCTGCCGGTCTAGTCAATACTGGAGAGTACAGTTTGAAGCCTGGATCGACTTTCATCCATTGGTCTTTTCCCAACAAGGTAGGAACATTCATAGCATATGCAGCCCTAAATTTTGCAACAGAGAAATACTCTGACACATACTGATCAACTTCACCATCTTCACCCCCTATAACACTCATGAAAAACAATGCGTGTATGCAGGGTATCCCACGGATCTGCCATCCCCTACAATGGCATGTCCTATCAACCAAACTCACTGGATACCTCCACTGCCTGTTTTTACTGTCAGTGTAGGTTACCTCAGCCTCCATTCCTTTTCTGACGCATTGCATCCTCAATTGTTTTGCCCTCTCATGCAAAGACTTAATCAAAGATGGGAGCATGAGATGGCCAACATAATTTGTGGATGCAATTCTTTGACGCAGATCGATCTTTATCATGATCATCTGCCTAATCTTATCAAATATTTGCCACAACATAAGCCCTTTCAATGACTTGACCTTTGAGTTGAAACTCTCCGCAAGGTTACTTGTTACATAGTCTACCTTGCAAATTTCATTGAATTGGCTTCTTGACCACACCCTACCATGATGTTCATCCAAGTACTCCTTCACCCCAGGTTTTTGTTTATACAACACATCCAAATGAAACTTATGCTTCCTAGAGCTGCATGTGTATGAAGCTGGCCATAGGTTGTCAGTAAAAACTTTACCCTTGAATTTCTTTGTAAAATTCTGTACCAAGTGTCGCATACATTCCCTATGCTCCACTCCAGGGAATACTGCTTCTACCGCACTCTCCAAACCTTTGCAAGCGTCTGTGTGGATAACAAGTCCTGGTGGATGACCTATAAGGTCGCGCAAGTTCTGCAGAAACCAAGTCCAACTTTCCTCTGACTCAACCTCCAAAACTCCATAAGCAACAGGGAACATCCAATTATGTCCATCAACTGCAGTAGCAGCAACTAGCTGTCCTTTAAACCTACCATGAAGAGCTGATGCATCCACGGCCAAATAAGGCCTGCAACCGTCCAAAAAGCCTTTCCAGCAAGCTTTGAAACAAACAAAAGCCCTTCTAAAACATTCCTTGTGCATTACCTTCCCGCTTTTCAATTTGTAGGGAACTGTATGCTTGTCTATTGCTACAACACTGCCTGGACTAGCCATCTCCACTTCAGCTTTGAAAGTGTAAAGCAACTGAAAGCTTTCATTCCATGGACCATTGATCTTGTCAAGAGCCATTTCCTTTGCATAGAACATCCTCATGTAAGGTACTTTCATCCCTTTATACTTCTCAGCCACCTTTTTCTGGAGTGCCGTTGGACCAAGTGAAGGAGTTTCTCTCAGCCAATCTAGGATTATATCTGCCAACCACCTAGTCTTCGCTAGCTTTGTTTTCAGGTCTGGCTCTCCCCCTAGAGGTGGACACCTATGGATCTCCTTATTAACCTTTATCTGAAACATAATGATAAGGGATGTCAGTAATAGATAACAAATTTTACACCGTGATCTAAATACACAACTGGTTGGCGTAGTACCTGAACCAAGCTGCTTCTGCGCATTGTGGATGCATGCAGCCTAAACCTACACCTTGGGTATGGGCATTTAATTGTGAACCTACCTGGCTCACTTTTAATAACCTCATAATTATTCTTAGTGAGAATGTGATATGTAGTAATTGCATTACGGCAGTCCATCATCGTTTGAAACACGGTGCCTTTTGCAAGCTGAGGATTCTCCCTGTTCCACTCAATTGTTGGCAAGTCTTCGCCTTCGTAATCGGCTAAAACGAGGCTGTCATCGTTCTCATTCTTCTCTTCATCATCAGTCTCATCAAATCTGGCACCAAAAGCAATATCTTCCATGTATTGATCCTCCATTGCCTGCTTACTGCATCGATCTACCAATTCAGGAAACATTAACTCATCCTCATCATCTTCAGGAGACTGATCCGCAATCTCTGCATCGTCCTCCACATTGACCACAGGAACGATCTGGCTACCACTCGCACTGGGGACAGATGGTGCTGCTGTGGACCTACAAGGATCGCCGCGGCGCACACTATTAGCAGAGGCAGCAGCAGTAGAGAGACATGATGCCCGACCACCTGATGATGCCCCAACACCAGATGATGCCTGGCCCCTGTCCACGTGGACACGAATTTTACCGAAATGGCAAGAAGCATTCAAAGCAAAAAGAATTCCCAGATCATCGTCGGAAATTAGTGGAACCAATCTTCGCTCCGTGCTGTTGAAATATTCGAAATGAACTGCATCGAGAGAGCTCCAGGAGTACTTATCGAAGATGTTAGCTTTCAAATCCCTCAACGAGATGGTGGTTGCAACCACCGCAGGGAAGTAAAACCCATTCATTAGGCGTTTAGAATCACGCGTAAAGCTAGAATCCAGCCTAACCACCAGCCGAAAAGCCAGCGCTGGATCAATCCTATTCGAAAAGCAACGCAGTTAGTTGAGCAACAACGATTGGCGCTCAAAAACTGCCTACTGTTAATTCACATAGGCAGACGATGCTTACCCAGATGGAATCCATGCGTTAGATCCCTCCGATTCCCAATCTTCTCCGCGGCTGACGGGAAGAGGCGGTACACCAGACGGATATACAAACTCTACCGCGACAGGGGTAGATCTAGATCTGTTGGAGGCGGATCCCTCTCCGCCTCCCGGGGGTGGTGGTGGGGGCGGGGGCGGCTCGGCGGCGGACGACGCCATAAGGTAGGAGGGCAGGACGGCGTGGCGGCGGAGGGGCGGTGTGTGAGCTCCTCCAGTATCGGGCGGAGTGGAAAGCTTTGGGTGAGCTCCTCGAGTCAACAGTCAACATAGTTCGAAAGAAACGGTCAATTCAACACCAACGCGGCTCCCTAGCCGTCACCGGTAACGGTGAAGGCCACTGACCAGACGGCAACCCTCCCGTCTGAGCGTCTGCGACGGGTTTCAAACTAGAGGGAGGGGAAAACTGAGGAAAAACTAAGGGGAAAACTGAGTACAACTAACGAACCAGGGGCACGAAAATAGAAATCCCTTCTTTCTATCTTAGAAGCAAACACTTGTGTTAACTGTGTGCATTGATTCTTACATGTTTACTTATTGCACTTGTTATATTACTCTATATTGACAAATATCCATGAGATATACATGTTACAAGTTGAAAGCAATTGCTGAAACTTAATCATCCTTTGTGTTGCTTCAATTCATTCTACTTTGAATTTATTGCTTATGAGTTATCTCTTATGCAAGTCTTGTTGATACTTGTCTTGAAAGTATTATTCATGAAAAGTTTTGCTATATGATTCATTTGCTTAGTCATTATCTTTGTTAGCAATCTTTTGTTCAGATCACTCCATTCATCTCATATGCTTTACAATAATGTTGATCAAGATTATGTTGGTAGCATGTCACTTCAGAAATTATTTGTGTTATCGTTTACCTACTCGAGGACGAGTAGGAACTAAGCTTGGGGATGCTTGATATGTCTCAAACGTATCTATAATTTCTTATGTTCCATGCTACTTTTATTACAATACTTGAGTGTTTTACACATACTTACAGCATTATTTTACATTTTCCGGCACTAACCTATTAACAAGATGCCGAAGTGCCGGTTGTTGTTTCTGGTGTTTTTGGTTTCAGAAATCCTAGTAAGGAAATATTCTCGGAATTGGACGAAATCAACGCCCTGTCCTATTTTTGCACGAAGCTTCCAGAAGACCGAAAGGGAGGCGAAGTGGGGCCACGGGCGCCGCCACACTAGGCGGCGCGGAAGGGGGGTCGCGCGGCCCTAGTGTGGGCCCCCGTGACGCCCTTTGACCTACCCTTCCGCCTACTTAAAGCCTCCGTCGCGAAACCCCCTGTACCGAGAGCCACGATGGAAAACATTACTGAGAGGCCACCGCCGCGAATCCCATCTCGGGGATTCAGGAGATCGCCTCCGGCACCCTGCCGGAGAGGGGAATCATCACCGGAGGGGCTCTACATCATCATGCCCGCCTCCGGATTGATGCGTGAGTAGTTCATCCTTGGACTATGGGTCCATAGCAGTAGCTAGATGGTTGTCTTCTCCGCTTGTGCTTTCATTGTATTAGATCTTGTGAGCTGCCTAACATGATCAAGATCATCTATTTGTAATGCTACATGTTGTGTTTGGTGAGATCCGATGAATAGAGAATATTATGTTAAGTTGATTATCAATCTATCATATATGTGTTGTTTATGTCCTTGCATGCTCTCCGTTGCTAGTAGAGGCTCTGGCCAAGTTGATACTTGTAACTCCAAGAGGGGTAATTATGCTCGATAGTGGGTTCATGCCTCCATTAAATCTGGGACAGTGACAGAAAGTTCTAAGGTTGTGGATGTGCTGTTGCTACTAGGGATAAAACATTGATGCTTTGTCTAAGGATATTTGTGTTGATTACATTACGCACCATACTTAATGCAATTATCTGTTGTTCTTAATACTGGAAGGGGTTCGGATGATAACCTGAAGGTGGATTATTTAGGCATAGATGCATGCTGGATAGCGGTCTATGTACTTTGTCGTAATGCCCTGTAAATCACATAGTAATCATCGTTGATATGTATTGAATCTTTATTTGTCAATTGCTCACCTGTAATTTGTTCACCCAGCATGTTAGTTATCTTATTGGAGAGACACCACTAGTGAACTGTGGACCCCGGTCCATTCTTTTACATCTGAATACATTCTACTGCTTTTTACTGTTCTTTGCAAACAAACACCATCTTCCACTCGATACGCTTAATCCTTTGTTTTCAGCAAGCCGGTGAGATTGACAACCTCACTGTTACGTTGGGGCAAAGTACTTTGATTGTGTTGTGCAGGTTCCACGTTGGCGCCGGTTTCACTGGTGTTGCGCCGCACTACATTCCTCCACCAACAACCTTCACGTGCTTCTTGGCTCCTACTGGTTCGATAACCTTGGTTTCTTACTGAGGGAAAACTTACTGCTATGCGCATCACACCTTCCTCTTGGGGTTCCCAACGGACGTGTCGACTACACGCCAACGACCCTGAGTACATTGCCTTTGTCAAGGCCCGTCTTCGTGATCAGTTTCTCATGACTGATATTGGTCCTCTCCGCTACTTTCTTGGGCTTGAGGTCTCCTCTACCTCCGATGGCTTCTATATCTCCCAGAAGAAGTATATTTAGGACCTTCTCACTCGTGCTGCTCTTGGTGATGAGCGCACTGTCGAGACTCCTATGGAGCTCAATGTCCATCTCCGCTCCACTGATGGTGATCCTCTTCCGGACCCGACTCGCTATCGTCACCTGGTTGGGAGCCTGTCTATCTTGCTGTCACCCGTCCTGACATCTCCTATCCGGTCCACATTCTGAGTCAGTTCATGGCTGCTCCCACTAGTGTCCACTATAGTCATCTTCTTCGTGTCCTCCGCTATCTTCGTGGCACTATCTCCCGTCGCCTTTTCTTTCCTCGCTCCAGCTCCTTACAGCTCCAGACCTACTCAGATGCTACCTGGGCTAGCGATCCAGAGGATCGCAAGTCTCTTTCTGCCTACTGTGTCTTTCTTGGTGGCTCTCTCATTGCTTGGAAGACCAAGAAGCAGGTTGCAGTCTCTCGTTCGAGTGTCGAGGCTGAGTTGCGAGCGATGGCTCTCTTGACGGCTGAGGTGACTTGGTTACGCTGGTTACTTGCGGACTTTGGTGTTTCTGCTGATGCCCCGACTCCTCTCTTATCGGACAGTACTGGTGCCATCAGCATTGCGCGTGATCCGGTGAAGCACGAGCTCACCAAACACATCGGTGTTGATGCCTTCTATGTGCGTCATGCTGTGCAGCATCAGGTTATGGCCCTTCATTATGTGCCTTTCGAGCTACAGCTTGCTGACTTCTTCACGAAGGCCCAGACTAGAGCACAACATGGGTTCTTTCTCTCCAAACTCAGTGTTGTTGATCCACCATGAGTTTACGGGGAAAGATCGACGTTGCCGTGCGGCACTTTGCACGCAAAGGCCGCTATACGCACGACAAAGGCTTTGCCGTGCGCGCACGCACGGCAAAGACTGCCCGGCAAATCCAGCGACGGCAAAGGCAACGTTGCCGTGCGCGCCATCGCACGGCAAAGACCGTTGCCGTGCGCCTGTTCTTTGCCGCGTCCGTACTTCGCCGTGCGGCAGAACGTTGCCGTGCGTGCGTGGCTTTGCCGCGCGGTGACATTGCCGTGCGCTCCTCCTTTGCCGTGCAGGCAGCGCTGCCGCGCTACTCCGTGCGATATCTTTGCCGCGCGCAGGGCCAGCCCGGCAAAGGCCTTTGCAGCAGACCCTCCCGGATCTCCCAGCGACACAGGTGGCGCCACGTGGCCCCTTTGCCGTGCGTGTGCACACGGCAAAGAGACCAAAAGTCCTTTGCCGTGTGCACACGCACGGCAAAGGGCCCTGCATTTTTCATTTTTTTGCTGTTTTTCAATTATCCCTGCATTTCAAATATTGCATTTCACAAATATAGCATATATAACATATATATCAACATATGATCACCAAACACATCAACAACACCACAAATACATCGAGCACACATAGTTCATGCATACAATCCGTTACATAGAGTCCACATCGAGCACACATAGTTCATGCATAGCAATGTCCATTATTACAATTCATAACAAGTGCGAACAATGCATTACAACGACGACGAGTGCACGAAGACCATGCCATCAACCTTGTCCTCCTCCGCTTCCGCCGGCCTCATCGTCATTGCCTTGTGACATATAATCTATAAGCATGTTGATGGAATGAACATTTGCATTTGCATATTGAACACTTGAACAAGTAGCGGGTTGGGCACAAGAGGACTCACCGCGGTTCATGCTCCGGATGATGTTCATGTTGTTGACGGTGACAGGTGTCCCCGGGGTCTGAGTGGGCGGTGGCGGCATCCACGGCATGGAGTAAGGTGGAGGAGCAGCAATACTCCCCGGTGGAGTAGACAGAACCGTCTGGCTCATCAGCCAGCTCATCTGTGCCTGCTGCTGCTGCATCATCTGCTGCTGCTGTTGCATCTGCTGCATCATCTGTATCTGCTGCTGCTGGTACTCCAGAATCTGCTGCTCCATGTGCGCCCTTTGCTCCTGGGCCGCCTGCTCCTTCGCTGCCATCTCCTCCTACGTTGTGTTGCCGCGATGTCATTAACATTTCAATGGAAAGCATGTAAAGGAAATGTAGAGGCTCGAGGAAGAACATACCCGTAACCGCTCGACAGCTAGATCCGAAGCCCGTGGCCGGGGCTCTACCTCAGGCTGGCCGCTCTTACGACCACGACGGATCTGGCGGAGAGAGGGAACCTTCGCTGGGTCGACGCACCCGTCACCAAACCATAGGCGGCCATGCTTCAAGCCTTCTCCCGCAAGCACCGCGACCTCAGGGTCAAAGTCCTCGGCCTCTGGGTTGGCCTCCTCGCCGTACTTCTGCTTGAACTTGGAGACATACGACGTGCACTGGGTCTCGCATTGCGGGTTAACCCACACGGACCCCGTCTCAGGATCAGGCGTCTTCCTTTGCTTCATCTTCTTTAGCACGGCAAAGACGTTAGGCTTCGCTCCTGTCCTGAGTTCCTGCAAAAGAGAACATGTAATCAAGTGAAGTGGCACACCCTTGCGGAGTTAACAAATATATAACATGAATTCAAAGAATGAAGGAACCATTAATTTGCTCACCTCGTTCTGCAGGTGAAGAGAGATGGGGATGCTGCCTTGGATATGCGATCCACCTCGCATCTCTGCCCGCTTCTTCTTGCCCTCCTCGTGCTTCTTGAGGTACTGGGGGCATGTCCACCACATGACCATCGCAAGAAAGCACCTATCGTCGTTGCCGACGTACTGAGGAGGGTTCTACATGCACAAGATAAACCCATTATGGTAAAATAAACTACATGGCGATAAAGCAAATCAATAACACATAAATGCAAATACCTGCATGTACTGCCACGGCTGCATGAGCGTGTCGCGAGCGTCCTCCTTAGTCATGTGGACGAAGCGGTCGGCGTGCCAGTCGCGGACGCATTGAACACGTGCCTCGTAGTGCATGCCAGTCACCCTCTTCCTTGCAAGCTGGTGTAGGACATCATCGCACGCAGTCTCCTTGCCCTCGGCCCTCTTGAAGTATTTCTGCAACCATGCACATAGGTAAAACAAGGGGCATTAGTGCAATTATTGTGAACCAAGGAGAGTGTATGAATGGTAAGAAGTCAAAAGTCACGTACCCAGAATTTGGCAACAACCAAATCCGCCGCGGTGCCGCGGCCCATAGGATCTTCCGCGAGGCTGTAGTGCGCCCACCTCCAAGCTACGTCGCAGCCACCAGTAGGGAAATTGACTATCCCAGGGAAATACCATCTAAGTAGGCCCCCAAGGATGTTCGAGTACCCACGTGGCGGTCTCTGCGACGGGTCTTCATACTTGAACGAGCTGCACCATGAAACGACAACATCAATATGTATGTGATAATAATTTTGATAATGACAAAATTGCGATAACGAAATGCCAAAAATTAACATGTACCTCCTTCCATAGGGCACTAGAACAACGTGCCTGTAGCGCCAGGCCTTCAGCGCGGGGAGCTGTGTTATCCCACGCCGATATGGCTTCCTATCACGTGGCCTCAGCCTCTCCACAGCTGGAACGTACTGGTAATCCGCCGGCTCTACCCAATCTAGGCTTTGATCAGGATCGAACACTAAGTTCCCCAACCCCTCATCCTCCGAGAGGTCCTCCTCGTCCCCCTCCTCCCCCTGGTCCTCCCCACCCCCCTCCTCCTCCTGGTCCTCCCCACCCCCTCCTCCTCCTGGTCCTCCCCACCCCCGTGGTGCTCCTGGTCCTCCTCCTCGTCATCATCATCGGCTGCGGGAGGGGGGCTAGGACTAGGAGTGAGTACCCGCGTCGCATTCTTCCTACGCGGCCGCGCTGTGGTAGCGACAGGAGGGGGGCTAGGAGGGGGGCTAGTAGGTCGGCCCCGCCTCGAAGTCCCTACACCTACCAAGTCCTTGAGCTTCTTTTTAAGACCGCCACCCTTTTTTTTTGGCGGCATGCTTCAATCACCTGCAAACACAAATGAAGAGAGTGGTTTATTAGTACGCAATATTGTAAAGAGATAAATATTAGTGAAAGCAACAAAAATATAAGTAGATGAACATTAATGAAAGCAACAATAATGCAAAAGGATGAACATTAATTAGTGGAAGCAACAAATAGCAAGCATAGAGTTCTCTCAAACATAGCACGGAGTTCTTACAAATAACCTAGCTAGACAATCTCTATTACACGGAGTTATTACAAATAACCTAGCTAGCCTCACAATTACTACTACATAGATCAGTAGCCTGTGTCGCCGTCCGTGATTGGACCGCGTGTCTCATCATCGTCATCAGGCTCGGCGAACCAATAATCATCAATGAAACCTGGAGGTGGTCCATCTGCATCGAGGTCAATCCCTGCTCTGAACGCCTCGAGCAAACTCAGGTCTTCCGGGGCACAAACATCCTCAGCTTCATCTTCTGCATTGTCCCCATCCATGCCCGCATCTTCTTGTTCATCGTCTACGACCATGTCATCGATAGTCGGCAAGGCGATTGTGAAATGCCCGGGGAGCCCTTCTTCCTGATAGAACTCGACACTCTTTGCTGAGGGGTCTACGCGGCGGTAATCGTCCTTGTTTGGCGGGGGCGGCCTATTGCGTGAAGGCACCGTCATCACAACATCCCATCCATGTAGACGTTTTGTCGGGTTTCTGCACGCGTACGGGAGATAGAATACTTGAAAGGCCTGGGTAGCCAAGATGTACACATCCTCTCCCTTATAAACAGAGTTCCTTTCAACTTCGACCAACCCAATTTCAGGATCCCGTCTCACCCGACGTGGGTCAAACCAATGACATTTGAAGACGACGGGATTTAGCCCTTTCTGAAACCCGTAATTCAGCTCGTATATACCCTCGACTCTTCCATAGTAATGGAGCCCATCGTCACCTTGACATACCACCCCGCTATTTATTGTCTTCGCGTTGGGCCGGCTTGTTGTGTATTTATGGGTCTGGAAGCGATACCCGTTCACGTCATAGGAGTTGAACGCTTCGAGGGAATGGTCAAAGCCCCTAGCAATTTTTCTTAGCTCTGACTTCATCTCTTTGTCAGTTCTTGCCTACAAGTTTAGCACGAGAAGTTTAGAACGAGAAATGACCGATAAATGTCGGAAGTGCTAGCTAATTTGGGATAGAAAAGTACCAAATTACAGAACCAGCTACTAAAACCGAAACCGCCGCCCTTATCGAAAATTTGCTTGGATTCTTCCGGGGTAGGCTCCCTGTGGGTATTCTTCCAATGTATAGCCTTGAATTGCCTATACCGATGAAAAGAGGAAGAGTTAGCCACGCAAATACGAGTGAATGTTTGCGAATAACTAAATGGTTCGCACTTACTCGATGTACGGCTTCACTTCGACCATGGTGTTCAAGACATACGAGTGGATCAAGGTCCGCTCCTGCAGGTCCGTTCTGTACGGCTTCGAGCCACTTGACTTGCCACCAAGCCCCACGAAGATGCTAAGCTTGGGTACTTCTTCATTGTTGGCGGCATTGTAACGGAGGACCGGGTTGTGCTTTGTGGGAATGTTGGGATCATAGTGCTTAGTGGTGAAGTTTGCCACCTCCACGTTCAGGACTGCCTCGGCTATGGATGCTTCGATCTTGCATTTATTGCCAGTCATTTGACGAAGCTTTTGTGTTTCTCTCTCGGGACCAAACTGCCAACGGCCCCAATTCGGCCCCCCTTTAAGCATTCCTCCGCGAGGTGCAGGATCATATGTTGCATCGGATTAAAGAACCCTGGAGGAAAGATCTTCTCTAGATCGCAAAGCAACACGGGTGCCTCTTCATCCAGCTTCTCAATCACTTTAGTGTCTAACTCCCTAGCACAAATCTGGCGGAAGAAAAAACTCAACCTCGCTAGCACTCGCCAAGTCTTCTCAGGGACATAGCCTCGAATCATCACCGGCATTATCCGCTCAAGCCATATGTGGTAGTCATGACTCTTCAGCCCTTGTACTCGCAACGTTTCAATGTTCAGACCCCTCATCCAGTTGGCTGCGAACCCATCAGGGAAAAACAAGGAGTCCTTCATCCATTGGAAGACCTCCCTTTTTTGGGCCTTTGTGAGACAGAACGGAGCGTGTGGCTTAGTCCAAGTTTTTTTGGCACCATGAGGTGGCTGCATGTTCAACTCCGGCCTATCGCACCACATTTCTTGATCAATTCGAGCCTTTATGTTATCCTTCGTCTTCTCGGTGTCCACAATCGTGCTCCAAATGGCTTCACTGATATTCTTCTCGGTGTGCATTACATCAATGTTATGCGGGAGCTCGAGAAACTCAAAGTAAGGGAGCTTCCATAAGCACGGCTTGTGAGTCCATTGGTGTGTCTCCCCATATCCCAAGAAACCATTCCCATCAGGGCTAGGCTTAAGAGCATCTAACTCGGCCTTGATTTCCGTTCCGGTCTTCGGAATTGGCTTCGGGCCACGGACAACACGGCCTTTCTTGAAGCTCTTTACATCACTCCTGTATGCATGCCTCCGCTCAAGGAACTGTCGAGCTTCATCAAAGCATGAATACTTGCCTCCCTTGTTTAGCCAGAAGAAAGTCACGGCCTGCCTGCACTGTGGGCAAGGCCACTTCCCATGTGTACACCACCCGCAGAACAAAGCACGTGCTGGCAGGTCATGCAGGGACGTGTGGTACCACACATACATATCGAAGTACTCCTTCTTTGATGCGTCATATGTTCGGATCCCGCGACCTTCCCAGCCACGAACCAAGTCATCCACCAGCGGTTCCAGGTACACATTCATGTTCTTACCCGGGTATTTGGGCCCTGGGATTATCATCGACACAAACATGTTCTCTGATCTCATGCAGACGCCAGGGGGAGGTTCATGGGAATAACAAACACTGGCCAACAACTGTATACTGCAGCCGACATACCATATGGATTGAACCCATCGGTTGATATCGCAACTGCTACGCTCCTCGGGTCACCTGCTTTCAGTGGAAATTTCTTGACAAAGTTCTTCCATGCAGTACCATCCGACGGATGTATCATCTTGTCGGTGTATCTGTTTCCTTCCACGGCCCACCTCATCTGTTGGGCAGTATCCTCGGTCATGAAGAGCCGCTGGATCCTCGGTAGAACTGGAAGATAGCGGAGGATATTCTTGGCAACCGTGGTCTGCCTCTTCTGACCATCACCATTGCGGTCTACCTCAAAGTACCTAGAGGAATTGCATTTGATGCAATAATTTGTGTCAGCGTGCTCCTCTCTGAATAGCATGCATCCCTTTGGACAAGCGTGTATCTGCTGAGATGACATCTTAAGGTCACTGAGCAATTTGGTCGAATAGTAGAAGTTTTGCGGCAAGAGGTGCCCTTTCGGCAGAAGGCTGCCTACGATGACCAGAAGTTCATCGAACCCATCTCTGCACAAGTTCCTATGGCACTTCAAGGCCATAAGGCGAGCGATGGCATCTAGTTGGGTAACCTCTGTATTTTCATGTAGGGGTTTCTGCGAAGCAAACAGAGCCTCATAATACTCCTTTGTGTTTTCCTCCGGGTCCTCACTTGTCTCCGCATCCTGAGGTGTCTCCACCTCTACATGAGGGCTTTCAGGCACATTACCATTAGCCAAGTTTTCTAAGCACCTATCAAAACCAGTGTCATATTCCCCCCTAGGTTGAATCTGCCGCACCTCCTTCCTAGCACGTTTCTTTGCCTTTTCTCCATGGTAAGTCCAAATCCTGTAGGACGGTGTGAACCCAAACTTGATCAGGTGCATACTCATAGTTTCCTTGTCCTGTGCCTTTCGGTTAGCGCACTTACTACAAGGGCACCAAACACTTATAGGTCTGCTAGGTATGGCAAACGCCCTATCCACAAACTGCTCGGTCTTTTCTCCCCATTCATCAGTATAGTTCCACTGACTGATTCTGCCATCGTACATCCAGCCACGATTATCCATCCTCTAATCAGCAACAAAACAGACGAACATAGCATTTATATATCAAATACTCAATCTATGCATCATATATTTATTTATTTTACGCGTGCATCAACCTGAAACTCTACTAGGTGGGCTCCTAGCAGCCGCCGGATCCGTAGATTGAGTACGTTCTCCCAGCTCTACCCCGATCCGAGACAGAATTTCGGCAGCACCTCCCCGCTGCTCTCCCGATACACGTCTCGGCAAAAAGCCGAGAGGGGTGTGCATCCGGAGAACAACGGGGAGGCGCTACCGAAATCCTGTCTCGGATCGGGGTAGAGCACGGAGAACGTACCCAACTACGCATCCGCCGGCTGTCCCGATAAATGCCGTAAGAGTTACGGTTCATAATATGCGAGACCACTAATGCATATTTATCCGCGTAACCCTTACGGTCGGGAAGAGACGCCTAGGTATCGCGACAGACTTGGTGATCTAGACACAAAGAAAAACCTAGGTACAAGAGAGGTGAACAGATTCTCACCCTCGAAGCGTGATCGACAGCCGGCGAAGAAGACCAACGACCCCCCGACAAAATCCCCTCCAGAAAAACGCTCCTCAAGCACCCCGACAACGCCGGCCCCTGTGTCCACCTCGAAACATCGTCTGCATAGCGAGAAAAGTAATTAGAGATAAAGACCATTTGTTTGCTCTAAACCCCACTATTGTAAATACAATATTTCTAATAAATTGTACCCTCCAAGTTCTAAAATAATTTCTATACTAAACTACCCTATTTTCATGCATATTTATTGTAACTACTAATTAGCATGCATAATATTTTTTAACTACCCTAAATACAATAACGGTTTGTTTGGATGTTTGCTTTCGGGCTTGGCATTAGGCATTGGTATCTTGCAGGCCCGAATATCCCGAATTCAGAGCGTTTGGATGGCCTAGATATTCATGCGATGTATTCGGGCTTAATATTGAGGTCGCGAGAGTTGGCCTACCGAGCCCGCTCCCGAATACAGAGGCCAGGACCTAAACATTGCTATGCATTCGCTTCTCCCTTGTCTTCCCCGTATGTGGCTCGTCTAGCCCCCAACCCCCCTCGACTGAAGTCGAGTTGCGCCCGACCTAAGGATCGACGGCGACGCAGGTACCACCGCCGCCCATCCCGCCCTCCTCCTCCGGCACGAGCACGGCGCTGTATTCCTGCCCCGCCGTGCTCCCCCTGCGACTTTCCCTCCCCTCCAACTTTCCCTCCCCTCCAGCTCCACCATCTCATGGCTGTCTTTACAGGACCACTCCACCGAGCTCCGGCGGCGGGCGCACCTCCACCCCGAGCCCCCGCGTTCGGCACAGCTTCGTTGCCGCAGCCCGCTGCCCCTGCCGCTTCCTAGAGCTCCGGCGGCCGGCCTTCTCCCTTCTACCCTCTCCCCTGTCGCCGTGCTCTCTCCCCCACACAGGCTCAGGCTCGATCTCACTACTCACTTGTGTGCAACACGCGTGGGTGAGTTGAAGAAGATGACCGGCAATCTACACCCTCGTCTATCCATGTTAGAGATAAGATAACTGAAACCGTGTAATACACAATATTTTTATCCTATGTTACTATTTGACTTATGTATCCTCTCCGACTCCTGTAACTTCTCCTATTGATGATATAAATTGAAGAGAAACAACTTATGATTTCCATCAAGTTGAATCGCATCAATACTTTGTCAATCCATTCTCTGCAAAAACTAGATAAAAATTAGTATGGATGTGCTTTGGATGTGAGTGTGATGTTGCTTATGAGAGTGATATGAAATTGTTTGTAAAATGAACTTGTAAAAAATGATTGTGAGAGTGTGTATGTTTCTATTTGTCGAACTGATACGTGTAATGGGTTGCAAAATTGCATTGATAAACAGTATAATGATCAAAGTCCCATATAACTGAAATACCTCACTTTAAACATCCAAACAACATTTTGGTATTCAACTTCAGTATAATATATGGATTCCAATATCTACACATCCAAACAGAAATATTGACATTCGGTCTTAATATCAATATCCTGGATATTGGACATTCAACCCAATGCAATGCCAAACCTCCCAATGCAAACATCCAAACGGAGCATAAGTAATATGAAAATTTCAAAAAAAAAGAGGCACATACCTCACGCCCGACGCGCGCGGGAGGCTGCAGGGCAGCAGAGGCGGGCCAGGTGGTCGCGGCCGGAGCTCTTCACCACCGGCGAGGTGGTGGTAGCGGCCGGAGCTCTGCGGCTGGTGGCGGCTCGGGTGGTGGCGAGCAGGAGGCCGAGGAATGGCCGAGGCGGACGAGCAGCAGCCGGCGAGGGAGGCGCGGGCAGCACAGCCGCCGGCGGGGGAGAGGTGACGGCGTGCGGGCGTGGCTGGTGGCGGTGGGGGTGTGGCTGGTGGCGGGGAGAGGAGGCGGAAAGAAGCAGCAACAAGAGGCCGGGAGAGGCGGCGGGGGATAAGCAGCAGCAGCGGCGGGGGAGAGGCGGCGGCGTGCGGGCGTGGCTGGTGGCGGTGGCGGCGTGGCTGGTGGCGGGGGAGAGGTGGCGGCGGCGTGCGAGCTAGCTCGATGCGAAGGGAAGACAAGATCTGGCCGGCCGGTCGGGACGCGATGCATATTAAGATCTGGTCCTTTGCCGTGCACACACCTATGCCGTGCGGCAAAGGTCCTTTGCCGTGCGGCCAGGACTTTGCCGTGCGCTTTGGTACCTTTGCCGTGCGGCAGAGTTCTCTGCCGTGCGTTTGTGCACGGCAAAGGTATTTAAAATTTTGTTTAACATTTTAATTATAAAAAACATTTAGTTTTATTTCAAAAATATATTAATCCTTTTTTGTCAACATGTGTATTATTTAATAATGTACGTATCATGCTTTTCAAATTTCAAAAAATTTACCATTGCACAAATAGCTCCCCGGTACCCTAATTAAACCCTAAACTGGGGAGGCAGGGGAGGAGGGTCACACATACCGCCGGAGCACCGGAACCGTAACCCTGAACCCTAAACACTAGCCCTACCCCTAAACCCTAGCCCTCACCCTAACCCTAACCTAAAAGAATGAGAAGGTACATTGGTGCACCCTCGCGCGGAGAAATCTAGGGGGTAGACCCGCCGGGCACACGTTCCGCTGTTTTGGGGGGAGGAGGGGGAGAACGAGCGTCGGAGCACCGGAACCCCACCAAATCTTGCATGTGGGCCTATGCTATGTGTAAAAGTGTGGTGCAGGTGTAATGGTGAAAAATTAGCTCCCCTAAACCCTAGCCCTAACCCTACACCTAACCCTAACCAGTAGATCAGGCACACCGTGATAATGGCTCTAGCTGCGGGTATATGTGCCATAGGGTCCCAATCTTGGTTCTCCATGTGTATATGTACTAAACAAACCTAAAAGAATGAAAAGTTACATTGGTGCACCCTCGCGCGGAGAAATCTAGGGGGTAGACCCGCCGGGGCACACGTTCCGCTGTTTTGGGGGAGGAGGGGGATAACGACCGCCGGAGCACCGGAACCCCACCAAACCTTGCATGTGGACATATGATATGTGTCAAAGTGTGGTGCAAGGTCTAATGGTGCAAAAGTAGCTCCCCTAAACCCTAAACCCTAAACTGGGGAGGCTTCGAGCCCTAAACCCCTCTAAATCCCTAAACCACGACGCCGGAGCTGCAGAACCATGCATCATAAACCCTAACCCTAACCCTAAACCCTAAACCTATACCTAACCATAAATACTTACCTTTTAAACTAAACCCTAGCCCTAGCCCCTAAACCCTAGCCCTAACCCTACACCTAACCCTAACCAGTAGATCAGGCACACCGTCGATCGTGTGATAATGGCTCTAGCTGCGGGTATATGTGCCAAAGGGTCCCAATCTTGGTTCTACATGTGTATATGTACTAAACAAACCTAAAGAATGAAAAGTTACATTGGTGCACCCTCGCGCGGAGAAATCTAGGGGGTAGACCCGCCGGGGCACACGTTCCGCTGTTTTGGGGGAGGAGGGGGATAACGACCGCCGAGCACCGGAACCCCACCAAACCTTGCATGTGGACATATGATATGTTTCAAAGTGTGGTGCAAGGTCTAATGGTGCAAAAGTAGCTCCCCTAAACCCTAAACCCTAAACTGAGGAGGCTTCGAGCCCTAAACCCCTCTAAATCCCTAAACCACGACGCCGGAGCTGCAGAACCATGCATCATAAACCCTAACCCTAACCCTAAACCCTAAACCTATACCTAACCATAAATACTTACCTTTTAACCTAAACCCTAGCCCTAGCCCCTAAACCCTAGCCCTAACCCTACACCTAACCCTAACCAGTAGATCAGGCACACCGTCGATCGTGTGATAATGGCTCTAGCTGCGGGTATATGTGCCAAAGGGTCCCAATCTTGGTTCTACATGTGTATATGTACTAAACAAACCTAAAAGAATGAAAAGTTACATTGGTGCACCCTCGCGCGGAGAAATCTAGGGGGTAGACCCGCCGGGGCACACGTTCCGCTGTTTTGGGGAGGAGGGGAGAACGACCGCCGGAGCACCGGAACCCCACCAAACCTTGCATGTGGACATATGATATGTGTCAAAGTGTGGTGCAAGGTCTAATGGTGCAAAAGTAGCTCCCCTAAACCCTAAACCCTAAACTGGGGAGGCTTCGAGCCCTAAACCCCTCTAAATCCCTAAACCACGACCGGAGCTGCAGAACCATGCATCATAAACCCTAACCCTAAACCCTAAACCTATACCTAACCATAAATACTTACCTTTTAACCTAAACCCTAGACCTAGCCCCTAAACCCTAGCCCTAACCCTACACCTAACCCTAACCAGTAGATCAGGCACACCGTCGATCGTGTGATAATGGCTCTAGCTGCGGGTATATGTGCCAAAGGGTCCCAATCTTGGTTCTACATGTGTATATGTACTAAACAAACCTAAAAGAATGAAAAGTTACATTGGTGCACCCTCGCGCGGAGAAATCTAGGGGGTAGACCCGCCGGGGCACACGTTCCGCTGTTTTGGAGGGGGAGAACGACCGCCGGAGCACCGGAACCCCACCAAACCTTGCATGTGGACATATGATATGTGTCAAAGTGTGGTGCAAGGTCTAATGGTGCAAAAGTAGCTCCCCTAAACCCTAAACCCTAAACTGGGGAGGCTTCGAGCCCTAAACCCCTCTAAATCCCTAAACCACCGGAGCTGCAGAACCATGCATCATAAACCCTAACCCTAAACCCTAAACCTATACCTAACCATAAATACTTACCTTTTAACCTAAACCCTAGCCCTATCCCCTAAACCCTAGCCCTAACCCTACACCTAACCCTAACCAGTAGATCAGGCACACCGTCGATCGTGTGATAATGGCTCTAGCTGCGGGTATATGTGCCAAAGGGTCCCAATCTTGGTTCTACATGTGTATATGTACAAAACAAACCTAAAAGAATGAAAAGTTACATTGGTGCCCCGCGCGGAGAAATCTAGGGGGTAGACCCGCCGGGGCACACGTTCCGCTGTTTTGGGGGAGGAGGGGGAGAACGACCGCCGGAGCACCGGAACCCCACCAAACCTTGCATGTGGACATATGATATGTTTCAAAGTGTGGTGCAAGGTCTAATGGTGCAAAAGTAGCTCCCCTAAACCCTAAACCCTAAGGAGGCTTCGAGCCCTAAACCCCTCTAAATCCCTAAACCACGACGCCGGAGCTGCAGAACCATGCATCATAAACCCTAACCCTAAACCCTAAACCTATACCTAACCATAAATACTTACCTTTTAACCTAAACCCTAGCCATAGCCCCTAAACCCTAGCCCTAACCCTACACCTAACCCTAACCAGTAGATCAGGCACACCGTCGATCGTGTGATAATGGCTCTAGCTGCGGGTATATGTGCCAAAGGGTCCCAATCTTGGTTCTACATGTGTATATGTACTAAACAAACCTAAAAGAATGAAAAGTTACATTGGTGCACCTCGCGGAGAAATCTAGGGGGTAGACCCGGGGCACACGTTCCGCTGTTTTGGGGGAGGGGGGAGAACGACCGCCGGAGCACCGGAACCCCACCAAACCTTGCATGTGGACATATGATATGTGTCAAAGTGTGGTGCAAGGTATAATGGTGCAAAAGTAGCTCCCCTAAACCCTAAACCCTAAACCCTAAACTGAGGAGGCTTCGAGCCCTAAACCCCTCTAAATCCCTAAACCACGACGCTGGAGCTGCAGAACCATGCATCATAAGCCCTAACCCTAACCCTAAACCCTAAACCTATACCTAACCATAAATACTTACCTTTTAACCTAAACCCTAGCCCTAGCCCCTAAACCCTAGCCCTAACCCTACACCTAACCCTAACCAGTAGATCAGGCACACCGTCGATCGTGTGATAATGGCTCTAGCTGCGGGTATATGTGCCAAAGGGTCCCAATCTTGGTTCTACATGTGTATATGTACTAAAAAACCTAAAAGAATGAAAAGTTACATTGGTGCACCCCGCGCGGAGAAATCTAGGGGGTAGACCGCCGGGGCACACGTTCCGTTTTGGGGGAGGAGGGGGAGAACGACCGCCGGAGCACCGGAACCCCACCAAATCTTGCATGTGGGCCTATGCTATGTGTCAAAGTGTAGTGCAAGGTGTAATGGTGCAAAAGTAGCTCCCCTAAACCCTAGACCCTAGCCCTAACCCTACGCCGAACCCTAACCAGTAGATCAGGCACACCGTCGATCGTGTGATAATGGCTCGAGCTGCGGGTGTATGTGCCAAAGGGTCCCAATCTTGGTTCTCCATGTGTATATGTCCTAAACAAACCTAAAAGAATGAAAATTACATTGGTGCACCCTCGCGCGGAGAAATCTAGGGGTAGACCCGCCGGGCACACGTTCCGTTGTTTTGGGGGAGGAGGGGAGAACGACCGCCGGAGCACCGGAACCCCACCAAATCTTGCATGTGGGCCTATGCTATGTGTCAAAGTGTAGTGCAAGGTGTAATGGTGCAAAAGTAGCTCCCCGGTGTGACCTTCCTCACCGTTGGGCGATAACACTTAGGAGATTTTCCGAACCGCGGGTTGCTCCGAAACCGTGATATATGTGGGGGATGAACATATATGGAGACTAATTTTGTATTGCACATAGTGTAATAAATAGTCATCAAAAATAAAAACTAATTAACAAAATAAATATAAGTAGTAGATGAAATAAAATAGTTAGAAAAACAAATAAAATGTATATTGGCGCACGGCAAAGGGAGCAGCGCACGGCAAAGGACCCTTTGCCGTGCAACTGGTCTGTCTGCACGGCAAAGGGGCGGGACACGGCAGTGCCCAGGCCTTTGCCGTGCATTGTTTCTTTGCCGTGCGGCTTGCAGGGACTTTGCCGTCCTACTATCTTTGCCGTGCGCTGCTCCCAGACTTTGCCGTGAGATACTGCTTTGCCGTGCGCCAAGTCTTTCTTTGCCGTGCTTGGTTCCTTTGCCGTGCGCTGATCCCATACTTTGCCGTGCGTTTTGACGTTGCCGTGCGTTCTTCTTGCTGCGCACGGCAAAGAAATCTTTGCCGTGCAGCAGCTCACGGCAAAGATAGGCTGCACGGCAGCGCCTGATTTTCCCGTAGTGAGTGTTAGTGATGTATAGTCCCTTGTACTGTATTTTCCCATAGTGTGAGGGGTTTCCCTGCATATTATACCATGTACATGTACTGGCCTTTGGGCCACTGTGAATACTAGTTGCTATTCCAACAAGTTTAAGGTCGAAAATTTAGTGTTAGTGGTGGTCGACCCGGTTTTGTGGATGTTTCCTTGTTTAGGCTGGGCAGATGGCTTCATGACTTCTTTTCGTTGATTCTCTGGTTGTTGCATATGCTATTAATTGCAGTTTACTTTTTCAAAACTTTACATATAACTTTGGTTTTAATGATCATGTCAATTTATCTTCTCATTTGTATCCCTTTTCAAAAAACAAAATGTTTCTGAAACAACGCAAACCAAGGTCGGCGCTAAATATTTGCTTCTGTTGACCAGCTGGATCGGCCATAGTTTAGTTGGCTCATAGTAGCCCGTAGTAGGTCGATCATGTAAACACTTGTCAATAAGGTGTTAACAGGATGCAATCCCATGATCTGAAGACTTCTCGTTCTCCCTGAAAAGTACCTGCCCTCAAGATTGTCTATTTGAATTTAGTTCTTAATAAGCTGCTGCTTGGAAGATGGTACCTAAATACTTCCTCTAAGACCTTTTAGCTGTGGTGTAGGTTCACTCATTTTAGTGTGTATCTAGACGTGTTTATGTAGGTTCACTCATTTTAATCTGTCTCTAATCCACTTCGAAATATCTAAAAGATCTTACATTAGTGAACAGAGGAAGTCTATACTCTAGTAAGCCTAGCTGGATAAATAACGACCGAAGAAGCTCTTTGGTGAGCAATTGTGGGCATGATCATTCCCCAACAAGCATCTTGTTACATTGGCCTCACTCTCACCCCTCTCTTATCCTCCGTCCCGTGGCTCGCCCATCTCCTTCGCTCGTCTGTGGTAGAAATCAAACAAAAGGGAGTGGGAGAGCGGCAGAGCCTTACAAGTTAGAAGAGGTAGGCGGTTAGGCCCGTGCAGAAGGCAGGGGAAGAGGAAGAATGTTGCGTTCTTCTGTGCTAAACAATAAGGTGGTGCTGTCGGAATTTCTCCCGTGGTCATGGGTGATCTTGACATAGTAATTGGTCAAATTTTAGCGTGATCTTTATATTCTAGGCAATACACAGGAGACAAAATTCTTTGTTCAGCTACCATAATAGCTGTTTCTGAAATTAATTTTCAAAAAAAAAAGCTGTTTCTCAAATTTGGAAGTGTTTAGACTTGAGAGGCCAACAGATAACTATGTAAGAAACAATATTTGGTAACTGGTAGCTGGACTGAACTTCGAAAATGACTTCAGAGTTCAGACTTACGAGAGATAGAGACTGAAGCTAACTAAATACTATTCTTTAACTTATGGTTTGGCTAATTTTTGTTTTTGAAACATAGACTTCACTTTGTTCAACTTACACAAGAATCGTCAGATCAATGCAACTACTGTGGCCACATTAATTGGCATATAACTTTGGTAGATATTCATTCTCACAATTAATCTTCCACGTTTCCAGACCTGACAACAAATTTATAGGTAAAAATTGTCCAAGCATGGATCTGTCATTAAATGCTTTCATCCTTTGTGATGACTTATTCTTGATTTAATCCGTTGAGTATTGTTTTATTTTAGCTGTCCTTATTTCAAACTGGCTATATATATATACTTTGTTGTATCTTAAATAACAGAACATTTCCAGTCTTCTGTATATTAGTTGTTGGTTCGTTAGAATAAAACTCGTGTTCTTTCTTTGCAGGTCTTCCTGTTTGAAGAGCCTTCGCCTCATCTCTTGTGTCTGCGTCTCATTGGAAGGCTTTGCAGAGCTAATAACAAGGTTTCCTCTCCTAGAGGAGCTTGAGCTGTCGCAATGTTCTGAGCTAATAGAAAAGACACATTTACGTTGTGAGGTGTACGAGATTCTTGGGCGAGCATGCCCACAGCTGAAGCATTTCATGCTGAACGGGCGACAACATAGGAAGAATTAAGTGTATAAACTTGCAGGGTGAAAATCCAAGGTCTGATCTTAATTGATTGTGTCTGGCAATGATCTTGCTAAAGGCATTGTTTTGTAAGTGCGGACTTTCTCCGGGGTGAAAATCTATAGTCATTGATAAGGGTGATGACGGTGCTTGTGCACTGTTTCCTTCCTGAGTTGAAGGATTCCTAGTGCTGTTTTGGTGGTGTTTGGTGTGTTATGACAAAAAATTGATCACTTTAGTGAGACTTTTCTTTTCTATCATCACTATGGTCATTAGGCACTACGTTGTTGTTGCAGAGGCTGGTTATAATTGGTATCTTCGCAATATTATATTATTTTTACCAAAAAAATAATGCTTGGATCAGTTTGATGGTTTGCGATGGACGTGGGGCACGGACCATGATGCCCGGGGCACTACGGGAACCCGCCGAGGGGCCGACGGCCGGCAGCCGTCGGCACAGCATCAACTGCCGTCGGCCCACGCCTGTGCCGACGGCCGCCGTCGGCACAATATCGCCTCGGCACAGACCGGCCCGCCGTCGGCACAGCCTTTGCCGTCGGCACAGATGCCAGACCGACGGTCAAACGACGCCGTCGGCACAATAGCCGTCGGCACAGTCAACGTGGGGCCCGCGGAGCATCTAACGGCCGTTAGGTCAGGAAGGTACTGTGCCGACGGCCAAGCCGTCGGCCCATCCACTGTCATCGGGCGACCAGCGGCTGCCACGCGTCCACGCCCTGCTGCTGCCGACGCCACGCCGTCGGCCCATCCACTGTCATCGGGCGACCAGCGGCTGCCGCGCGTCCACGACCCTGCTGCTGTGCCGACGGCCTAGCCGTCGGCCCAGATCCTTCGGCGCACGCTGCCGCCCGCTCCGCGCGGCTGCTGGGCACCACCTTCCTGTGCCGACGGCATAGCCGTCGGCACAGCCCCTGCCATTTGGCACGTCCAGGGGGCTGTGCCGACGGCTATGCCGTCGGCACAGACCATACCATTTGGTTTCCCGCTGCATTTCCTGGCCCAGCACAGCACGCACAGCATAAATAGCAGTAATATACATTGAAATGCATCACAAATGTTGCACAACACATAATCATCATCAAATGTAGCAACAACATCATCGTGATACAAATATGTAGCATGTAGCACACACGATCATCATACATCGTCGACACATAGCACTCACGATCAACGCACACCCGCTAGACACCTAGCTAAGGGGGACCGAAGATCAGGGGAACCAACCAAGTTCCGTAGAACCATGGCCTGAACCATCGCCAGCAGGTGAAAACTCTGAAGCACCGGGAGAATGGCGGCCGGGGTGCATCGGTGTGCCCTCGCGCGACGAATCAGGAGAGGGTCGGTTCCGCGAACTTCCCGTGCCCTACATGTTTGACAAGAGTTAGCATCTTACACATGGGAAAGGAAAGCGGTGAGAAATGGTTAGGCACAGGACTTACCGGAGTCCGTGCGTAGTATGTGGCCGCGAAAGCTTCCCTCGATGGGCACACTGGAGTCGGCCCCGGCCTAGGTGGCTCCTCTTCCGGAAGTGCGATCCTCTCTCCAGTCTGGAAGAACGTCCTGAGCGCCTGCAAGATAGTTTAGATGTCAAGCGCTGCAGATATAAAATAAAGGGGAGGTGGGACTTGTCATGTCTTTGAACCATAAAAGATTGGAACTTACACGACTCGTCGCCTCCTGATACTCTTCCCAAGCCGCTCTCTTGAGGTCCCACTCTGCTACAACCGTCAAATACTTCTCATAAGTGGCAGCGTAGGCGGCCTCAAAGTTAGCCTACAATTTCCAAGAAAAGGAGCCACGTCAATTTAGCCATTCAGGAATGAATGTTGGAAAGAAGATGAAAATGAGAAAACTTACATCGGTACGACGGTGTCGAGGAGGCGCGACCGGTGGGTCGCCGGCGGTGAGGGTAGACCTGATCTGCGTGAGGGTCCTCTGCGGCTTGATCACCCCACTAAGAAGCTTCGTACGGCCATGCTCCGCGCCGCGCCCCGCCACCATAATCGCCGTCAAGTCGGTCTCCTGCTCAATAGGATCATCCACCTCCGGATGAAGACCCTTGAACGCCGAGCAGTACTTGTCCAACTCCTCTTCGGCATAGCCGAAGTACTCGGGCAGCGAGGGCTGAGGCTGGCTCAGATCGGGCTGCTTCAG
Source organism: Lolium multiflorum (assembly GCA_030979885.1). Classification (NCBI taxonomy): domain Eukaryota; kingdom Viridiplantae; phylum Streptophyta; class Magnoliopsida; order Poales; family Poaceae; genus Lolium; species Lolium multiflorum. The sequence continues at coordinate 198,587,810 of CM061753.1, read as the reverse complement.
CTTCATCTTCTGCCACCCTCCCACCTCGGTGAGAGGCTCCCCGAGTTCCGCCTCCTGCACGGCAAAAGAAATGGTATGTGTATCAAGTAGTAATATGAGGGGAAGTAAATGCAAGTTGTTCCATGTATATATGTACCTTGTGCTTCCTGTAGCGCTCAGTGCTGCGGCTTCCTGCACTGTGTGTTCCTCCGGTGCCACGGTTTGCCTTGTTGCGCGCGCTCTTGGCGTTGAAGTCGGCGTCTTCGCCAACCCACCTCGCTACCAAGGCCTCAAATGCGTCTTCCTTATTCTCGCACCATAGGGGCATAACCTGAAAAACCAAAACTCATTTGAAGAACACATAATGCAATCCCAACTATGCAGCAACATAGAGTCTCATTGAATATTTACTTACCCTCAAGTAATCTTCCTTCGTCAGCTGAGGATCGTTCCTGATATTGTCAGCTTTCTTGACCCTCATGCCCTGCTCAGCCTTGAAGTGCCCGATGCAGGTATGCTTCTGATTGTACCACTGTTGCCTTGTCAACCTCTGACAAGCCCTAGTCAGTACCGCCTTCCCGTGCTCAACCATATCATCAGGCACCTTATAATGGGTCTGCAATCATGCATAAGAATAATTGTGAGAGAGACATGAGTTAGCATAGTGTGATCATCAACTATGAAGTAAACTCGAGAAGCATGCTTTACCCAAAACTTGGTGTACACGGCGTCAGAAGCTGTCCCAAAGCCCGGGCAAGGAGCTGCCTCATAGTCCGCCCAAGTCTCGGCTAGCTTCCTCTCGCCGCCGGGGACCGGAGTGTAAAAGCCCGGCCAATACTGCCTAATAAGAGCTCCAATCAGGCTCGACGGCTGGCGAACCCCCTTGTCATATGTCCAATTGCTGCACAATAATCAAAACATTAGTATGCCAATCAGTTATGCACAATAATGAAAACATTAGTACATAGCAAAATGAATCTACATGTTCAAAATTAAACTTACTCTTTTTCGTTCGGGATGATGAGGGCTTTCGCCTCGTGGCTAGTAGGCTCCCTCCTCTCATCAGGGACTTGCGCTTCACCACGAATGCGCAACTTCTTCGGCGCCATCTCCCTCTCCGCCTCCTCGTCCTGCCCCTCCACCTCCATCTCCACCTCCATCTCCACCTCCATCTCCCCCTCAGTAGACTGTGTGTGAGCGGACTGGGAAGCCACGTCGCCAGAAGCAGAGGGTATGTCACCAAGGAAAGGTCCACCTCCACCTCGTCCTCGTCCTCCACCTCCACCTCGTCCTCGTCCTCCACCTCCGCCTCCGCCTCGTCCTCCAGCTCGTCCTCCACCTCCACCTCGTCCTCCACCTCCACCACGTCCTCCACCTCCACCTACACCTCCACCTCCAACTCCACCCGTGTCATCGTCCGCGTAACGCGAGCTGGCACGCGTTGGTCTTCCACTTCTAGTGGTCCCGGTGAACTTCTGGGTCCTCATGGTCTTCAGCAGGGAGTTCATGGATTCCTTGCTTCCGCTCATATTGATCAATCACCTGCATTGACAAAGAGTAAACAAGTAAGCATTCATGCCTTAATAAAATGTAGACACTAAGCAAAAAAAAACATATGGCGAAGCATGTTGAAAAATAGATACTAAGCATAAGAAGCATATTGAAAAATAAATACTAAGCATAAGAAACATATTGAAAAATAGATACTAAGCATAAGAAGCATATTGAAAAATAAATACTAAGTATAAGAAGCATATTGAAAAATAGATACTAAGCATAAAGACATAAAGGACCCTCACCTCGAATCATCACTATCATAATGAGGCATTGGGTTCTCATAACGAGGCGTTGGGTTCTCATTTTCACTATCACTATCAGTATCATGTGAGTAATGAGGTTGGGTGGGAATGTCCGGTGGAGGCTCATCATTGAACCCATTGCCCTCATGTAACTTGGTGAGCATTTGTATGTCCTTTAGGTCCACCACTGTTTCACCATGAAGATGTGCCTCGTTCTCGAGGTCCTCAAGACCAATTTCTATTTCGAAATCCCCAAAGTTCTCTTGCTCTTGATAAAAAATTCCCTCGTATGTTACAGGGTCAATGTTGTTGTAATCCTCGTCGGAGGGCATGGGTAGCTTACCATGTGGTGATACCTTGAACACGACTTCCCAGCCTTTGAGATACTCCTTTTGACATGGGTAGGGCAAATAATAAACTTGCTTGGCTTGGGTAGCCCCAGTATTTATAGTTTTTGGGTTAGGCCGATTCTTCTGGTGATACTCTGTATGGAAGCGATACCCATTCACATCGTACTTCTCATACATTGAGATTCTACGGTTGCAACCCTGGGAAACACATCTCAGCTCATCCGTCATCTCAACGTTGGGATCACCTCCCTACAAATTCAGTTCAAATTGTTTCTTTGCATTAGTTACGGATTGCAAAAGTATTGGCTAAAAGGGACTTGTTAGAAATTACTTTTTCGTAGAACCAATCCAGGAATTTTTTCTTTCCGGGACGACTCTCTTTCAAAAGAATCTCCATCTCCGCATCAGAGGGATCCGTCGATCTCGTCCAATATTCATCCTTGTATTGGCTAAAAGGGAGAAAAAACGTATTAGACCAAAATCGAGTTACTAATTGCAAAGTAATTTGTTCACCATTTTACCTTATGAATTTGAGCACTTCTTGCATGTTCGTAACCACATAAAACATTATGCAATCTTTCTCTTCCTTTGTCAAGATGCCCTTTTTAGAGGCACCAGCCTTGCCACCGTGACATTTGAAGAGGAGGAGCTTGGGGTCATGCTTGGGCTCGTCGATATTGTACCGAGATATCGGGTTATGCATAGTGGGAACATCATCCGCATAGTACGTTGTCGTGGCGTCTGCCATCTCCCGAAGGATAGTTGCCTCAGCTATGCATGCTTCAATCTTATTTTTGTTGCCACATTTGTTTCGAATATACTTGAACTCTCTCTCAATACAAAACTGCCAACGATACTGCACCGGTCCACCCAAGAGTGCCTCGTTCGCAAGATGCACAATGAGATGTAACATCGGAGTAAAGAAACCTGGTGGAAAGATCATCTCTAACTTGCATAACAACTCCGGCACTTGATCATGCAACTTCTCAATCACCGACTCACATATCTGCTTAGCACAGACCGTGCGGAAGAAATGGCTCAACTCCGCAAGCACTCGCCAGACATGCTCGGGGAGATACCCTCGAACCATCACCGGCATCAGCCGCTCAATCCATATATGATAGTCGTGACTCTTGAGCCCGTTTACTTTTCCTGTTGTAAGATTGACTCCCTTACTCATATTCGAACAATAGCCATCTGGGAACATAACGGCGTATTTCAGCCACATCATTGCCTCCTTCTTCTGGAGACTATCAAGCACGTAGTTGGCATGCGGCTTGACCCAATTTTTTCGATTGCCCTCAGGAGGATGCATGTGTAGTCTTTGCCTGTCACACAGATTCTCAACATCGACTCTAGCCTTGACATTATCCTTTGTCTTGTCAGGAATGTTCAGGACGGTGTTAAAAACGGACTCCCCCACATTCTTTTCGGTGTGCATCATATCGATGTTATGGGGAAGTTCGAGATCCTTGTAATACTCGAGCTGCGTTAAGCCTGGCACGTGAGTCCAGTTGTGTGTCTCACCATATCCCACATATGTTTTGCCGGGTTCTTTACTACGCTGGAGAGCACGTAGCTCACCATCAACAGTTTCACCATTGAACTTTGGTATCGTTTCTTCTTCACGCACAACTTTGCCCTTTGTGAAGTTCTTTTTGTCTCCTCTGAACCGATGCCCTCTTTTGAGGTACTTTCGATGTTTGTCAAATGCGACATATTTGCGACCCGCATTCAGCCAAATGAACTCCAGTCGGTGCCTGCACACTGGGCATGGAAACCTACCAGCTGTACAATGCCCGCAAAATAGAGCGTACCCAGGTAGGTCGTGCATGGAATATTGGAACCAAACTTTCATGACAAAGTTTGTCTTCGTTGCTCGGTCGTATGTCAAGGTCCCATGGTGCCAAGAGTGGTGCAAATCATCCACAAGCGGTTGCATGAATACACTCAAATTCTTCCCCGGGTAATCAGGCCCTGGAATGATCATCGACAGGAATATGGTCTTCCTTTGCATAAGGACTCCGGGAGGGAGATTGAGCGGAATAACAAACACGGGCCAACAGCTGTACGCGGATGCTGACATACCATATGGATTGAATCCATCGGTTGCTATCGCAATTCTGACATTCCGAGCATCATTTGCCTTATCAGGGTGTTTTGCATCGAAGTTCCGCCATGCTTTACCATCAGATGGGTGCCCCATGTTTAGCCGTCCCTCCTCGTCCTTGAATCTCAACCCGTTCTTATGCCACGTCATCTGTTTGGCTGACTCCTCGGACATGTAAAGCCGTTGGATTCTTTTTATGAACGGGAGATAACGAAGAATCTTCACGGCGACTTTTGTCTGCACCTTCTCACCATTAGCTCTGGTTATCTCATGATACCTAGAGGACCCACACTTGCTACAATATTTGTCATCCGCAAACTCTTTCCAAAACAAAAGACAGTTTTTGGGACAACAATCATACTTCACATAATCCATGCTGAGCGCTTTCAACATTTTCTTTGCTGCATACATGGTTTTAGGCAGACAATGGCCTTCGGGCAACATGTTACCAACTGTTACCAGATTTTTTTCAAAGCATGCACGGGTGCTGTCGAACTGGGCCTTGTCGGCTAGTACTTGCGCGATGGCATCGAGCTGAGAAATTTTTGCACCCTCGTATAGAGGCCTCTTAGCCGCAGCCATCATATCATAGAAGGCCTTTGCGGTAGGCTCGGGTTCCTCCGGTTCTGGCGGTTCCTCCGGTTCTGGCGGTCCCTCCGGTTCTGGCGGTTCCTCCTGTTCTGGCGATTCTGGCATGTAGGCATCGTGGAGATCATCTAGCAAGTATCTAATCCCATCGTCCTCATTGCCATCGATTCGCTGCCTCATCACCTCACCTCTGTCACGTTCGTACTGAGCAAAGTCGACACACGTGACGTAATCAGGCATATACCCATTCAACCAAAGATGTTTAGTCATATCATCCTTTCCGTGACGATGACGCCTCTTGCAACGAGCGCAAGGGCAACTTGGACGAACGCCTGACTTTGAACCACGCGCTAACTCCTTCACTAATAAATTGGTCTTCCATACCCACTCTTCTGTCATTTCAGTCGAACTAGCACGGCCACTGTACATCCACCCATTATCAGCCATCCTCTGCTTGATTGGGAGACAAACAACAAATAGTACCATGAAATTAAATGCATCATATTTTTATTTATTTTACCGGGCGAAACGCATGCATCAACCTACATCTCTACTAGGTGGGCTCCTAGCAGCCGCCGGATCCGTAGTTGGCTACGTTCTCCATGCTCTACCCCGGTCCAAGTCAGAATTTCGGCAGCACCTCCCCGCTGCTCTCCCGATACACGTCTCGGCAAAAAACCGAGAGGATGTGCATCCGGAGAACAACGGGGAGGCGCCGCCGAAATCCTGACTCGGACCGGAGTAGAACATGGAAAACGTAGACAACTACGCATCCGCCGACTGTCCCGTAAATGCCGCAAGCGTTACGGTTGAAAATATGCCGACCACTAATGCATATTTATCCGCGTAACGCTCGCGGACGGGAAGTGACACCTAGGTTACGCAACTTTACTTGAAAAATGAATCTAGTGATGTAAAAATATGGAGGAGGTGGAGTTTTAGCTCACCCTCGGCGATGTCGGCGACCGTCTCGAATCGCGTCAAGCAGCAGGGACCCGGGGTCGTCACGCCATCGGCCTAGTTTAGACAACAACAAATTCAAATTGTTAAAATCATATTTCTATTTCTATTTGCTATTTTCCATTTCTATTTCTATTTTCTATTTTCCATTTCTATTTCTATCTCCTATTTTCCATTTCTATTTCTATTTGCTATTTTCCATTTTCTATTTCTATTTGCTATTTTCCATTTCTATTTCTATTTTCTATTTTCCATTTTCTATTTCTATTTGCTATTTTCCATTTCTATTTCTATTTTCTATTTTCCATTTCTATTTTCCATTTCTATTTCTATTTCCTATTTTCCATTTCTATTTCTATTTTCTATTTTCCATTTCCATTTCTATTTTCCATTTCTATTTTCCATTTCCATTTCTATTTCTATTTCCTATTTTCATTTTTGTTTCTATTTGCTATTTTTTCCAAATTGCAACAAGTAATTAGTAAAATGCAAAAAAAAATACACACCACGGGGAGGCAGGGGCGGATTCGGGGAGGCGGCGGCGTCGGAGCAGTGGAGGCGGCGGCGTCGGAGCAGTGGAGGCGCGGCAGGGTCGGAGCAGTGGAGGCGCGGCAGGGTCGGAGCAGGGGAGGCGGCGGCGTCGGAGCAGTGGAGGCGGCGGCGGCGCGGCAGGGGCGGAGCAGGGGAGGCGGCGGCGTCGGAGCAAGGGAGGCGGCGGCGGCACGGCAGGAGCGGAGCAGGGAGGCGGCGGCGGCGCGGCAGGGGCGGAGCAGTGGAGGCAAGGGCGCGGCAGGGGCGGAGCAGGGGAGGCGGCGGCGGCGCGCGGGGTTGGGGGAGGGCAGCGGCGCGCTGGCTTGAGGAAGAGGGAGCGCGTGCGTGGCTCGGTCGGCCCGACCAATTAAGTTAATCAAACCCTATCTGTGCCGACGGCTAGGCCGTCGGCACACTTTTTTTTTCTATTTTTATTTTTATTTTTCTTTCTATTTTTCTTTTTCTTTTTTTTTTTTTATTTTTATTTCTTTATTTACTTTTGCGGTGGTTGCTAGGAGCTGAGCGCGCGGGGTGGAGGAGCTGAGGGTGGCGACACATAAAATGACGCCACGCGGTTATTTTTATTTCTATTTCTATTTTTCTTTTTATTTCTTTATTTTATTTTGCAGTGGTTGCTAGGACACATAAAATGACGTCACGCGGCTCCGCGCGATTTTATGACTTCGTTTACTTCGCCAACTGTGCAAAACGGGGCCGCCGGGACATGCGGTATGGCCGTACCGGGCGCGCGGTTGCACCCGTCCGCCAACGCGCGAAACGGAAAACATTTAGCACATAAAATAACGCGTCATAGACCTAAAAACATTTTTCCCTCCATTTATTGAGCGAAGGAAAGTGTCGCCGTTTAAATCCGGTCAGTTTCAGCGGATTCGGCGGGACACCGCAGAAGCGGGACGGATTCCCAGATGGCTACCGCGCGCATATGGCATGTGATAGGTGGTGCGTAGGAGGTATCCTACCGCTGCGCGGAGGTCCCGCGCAATACTGAAATGCGCACCATGTAGCTGCTTCACAAAAAAAGCCCTTCCGGCACCCCGAAAATGGAAAAACCGTCGCCCGTGGTTCGGATTGGAAATCCGCGACCGGGCCTTGCTTCCCATCCTAGGGCCCACGCACGTGCCAAATATGGCCTCGTTCCGACAAACTATGTGGTGAAACGGGCCGTTTCCTACTCATTTCCCTAAAAGCCATAGAACTCCGGACGTGATAGCCCTGTTCGTGAAGGGTTTTTCAAGATAATTGCCGTATCCCAGTTCCGTCTTTTGCAGTGGTTGCTAGGACACATAAAATGACGCCACGCGGCTCCGCGCGATTTTATGACTTCGTTTACTTCGCCAACTGTGCAAAACGGGGCCGCCGGGACATGCGGTATGGCCGTACCGGGCGCGGTTGCACCCGTCCGCCAACGCGTGAAACGGAAAACATTTAGCACATAAAATGACGCGTCATAGACCTAAAATTTTTTTCCCTCCATTTATTGAGCGAAGGAAAGTGTCGCCGCAGTTCAAATCCGGTCAGTTTCCAGCGGATTCGGCGGGACACCGCAGGAAGCGGGAGGGATTCCCAGATGGCTACCGCGCGCATATGGCATGTGATAGGTGGTGCGTAGGAGGTATCCCCGCTGCGCGGAGGTCCCGCGCAATACTGAAATGCGCACCATGTAGCTGCTTCACAAAAAAAGCCCTTCCACCCCGAAAATGGAAAAACCATCGCCCGTGGTTCGGATTGGAAATCCGCGACCGGGGCCTTGCTTCCCATCCTAGGGCCCACGCACGTGCCAAATATGGCCTCGTTCCGACAAACTATGTGGTGAAACGGGCCGTTTCCTACTCATTTCCCCTAAAAGCCATAGAACTCCGGACGTGATAGCCCTGTTCGTGAAGGGTGATACGTCTCCAACGTATCGATAATTTCTTATGTTCCATGCTACTTTATTGATGATACCTACATGTTTTATGCACATTATATGTCATATTTATGCATTTTCTGGAACTAACCTATTAACAAGATGCCGAAGAGCCGCTGTTTTTGTTTTTGGTTTCAGAAATCCTAGTAAAGAAATATTCTCGGAATTGGACGAAACTTTCGCCAGGGTCCTATTTTTGCACGAAGCTTCCAGAAGACCGAAGACCTAACGAAGTGGACAGGCCACAGGTGGCCGGCGCGGCCCAGGCCCTGGCCGCGCCGACCTATCCCCGGGCCCCTCGTGTGGCCCCCGCGTTGACCCTCCGCCTACTTAAAGCTTCCGTCGCGAAACCCCAGTACCGAGAGCCACGATACGGAAAACCTTACAGAGCCGCCGCGAATCCCATCTCGGGGGATTCTGGAGATCGCCTCCGGCACCCTGCCGGAGAGGGGATTCATCTCCCGGAGGACTCTACACCGCCATGGTCGCTCCGGAGTGATGAGTGAGTAGTTCACCCCTGGACCATGGGTCCATAGCAGTAGCTAGATGGTCGTCTTCTCCTTGTTGTGCTTCATTGTTGGATCTTGTGAGCTGCCTAACATGATCAAGATCATCTATATGTGATACTATATGTTGTGTTTGTCGGGATCCGATGGATAGAGAGTACTATGATTATGGTGATTATCAATCTATTGTTCATGTGTTGTTTATGATCTTGCATGCTCTCCGTTATTAGTAGAGGCTCTGGCCAAGTTTTTGCTCTTAACTCCAAGAGGGGGTATTTATGCTCGATAGTGGGTTCATGCCTTCATTGAATCTGGGATCGTGAAGGTTCTAAGGTTGTGATGTGCTGTTGCCACTAGGGATAAAACATTGATACTATGTCTAAGGATGTAGTTGTTGATTACATTACGCACCATACTTAATGCAATTGTCTGTTGCTTTGCAACTTAATACTGGAGGGGTTCGGACGATAACCTGAAGGTGGACTTTTTAGGCATAGATGCAGTTGGATGGCGGTCTATGTTCTTTGTCGTAATGCCCGGATTAAATCTCACTATATTTACCATGTCATGTATATGCATTGTTATGCCTTTCTCTATTTGTCAATTGCCCGACTGTAATTTGTTCACCCAACATGCTTTTATCTTATGGGAGAGACACCTCTAGTGAACTGTGGACCCCGGTCCTATTCTTTACATAGCATACAATCTACTTGTTTTACTGTTTTCTTTGCAAACATCTTCCACTCGATACGTTTAATCCTTTGTTACAGCAAGCCGGTGAGATTGACAACCTCACTGCTTCGTTGGGACAAAGTACTTTGGTTGTGTTGTGCAGGTTCCGCGTTGGCGCCGGAATCCCTGGTGTTGCGCCGCATCACATTTCGCGACCATCAACCTTCAACGTGCTTCTTGGCTCCTCCTGGTTCGATTAAACCTTGGTTTCTTTCTGAGGGAAAACTTGCTACTGTGCGCATCATACCTTCCTCTTGGGGTTCCCAACGAACGTGTGAGTTACACGCCATCAAGCTCTTTTCTGGCGCCGTTGCCGGGAGATCAAGACACGCTGCAAGGGGAGTCTCCACTTCCCAATCTCTTTACTTTGTTTTTGTCTTGCTTTATTTTATTTACTACTTTGTTTGCTGCACCTAAACAAAACACACAAAAAATTAGTTGCTAGTTTTACTTTATTTACTGTCTTGCTCTCTATATCAAAAACACAAAAAAATTAGTTACTTGCATTTACTTTGTCTAGTTTGTTTTATTTACCGTTGCTAAAATGAATACCCCTGAAAATTCTAAGTTGTGTGACTTCACAAATGCAAATAATAATGATTTCCTATGCACACCTATTGCTCCACCTGCTACTACAGCAGAATTCTTTGAAATTAAACCTGCTTTACTAAATCTTGTCATGAGAGATCAATTTTCTGGTGCTAGTTCTGATGATGCTGCTGCCCATCTCAATAATTTTGTTGAACTTTGTGAAATGCAAAAGTATAAAGATGTAGATGGTGATATTATTAAATTGAAAGTGTTTCCTTTCTCATTAAGAGGAAGAGCTAAAGATTGGTTGCTATCTTTGCCTAAGAATAGTATTGATTCATGGACTAAATGCAAGGATGCTTTTATTGGTAGATATTATCCTCCCGCTAAAATTATATCTTTGAGAAGTAGCATAATGAATTTTAAACAATTAGATACTGAACATGTTGCTCAAGCTTGGGAGAGAATGAAAACTTTGGTAAAGAATTGCCCAACCCATGGACTGACTACTTGGATGATCATCCAAACCTTCTATGCAGGACTAAATTTTTCTTCGCGGAATTTATTGGATTCAGCTGCTGGAGGTACCTTTATGTCCATCATATTGGGGGCGGCTACAAAACTTCTTGATGATATGATGATAAATTACTCTGAATGGCACACGGAAAGAGCTCCACAAGGTAAGAAGGTAAATTCTGTTGAAGAAACCTCTTCCTTGAATGATAAGATTGATGTGATTATGTCTATGCTTGTGAATGGTAGATCTAATGTTGATCCAAATAATGTTCCTTTAGCTTCAATGGTTGCTCAAGAAGAAAATGTTGATGTGAATTTCATTAAAAATAATAATTTCAACAACAATGCTTATAGGAACAACTCTGGTAATAACTATAGGCCATATCCTTCTGCTAATGGTAATGGTTATGGTAATTCTTATGGGAATTCTTACAATAATAATAGGAATGTACCCTCTGGTCTTGAAGCTATGCTTAAAGAATTTATTAGTACACAAACTGCTTTTAACAAATCTGTTGAGGAAAAGTTTGATAAAATTGATACTATTGCTTCTAGAGTTGATAGACTTGCCTCTGATGTAAATCTTTTAAAGTTGAAAGTTATGCCTAATAATGATATTGATAATAAGATTACTACTACAGCAAATGCCATCCAAGTTAGAATTAATGAGAATATAAGATTAATGGCTGAATTGCGTGCTAGGTGGGATAGAGAAGAAAATGAAAAACTAGCTAAAGAGAATAATGTAGCTAAAGTTTGGACTATTACCACCACTAGTAATGCTAATTCTTCACATGTTGCTGCACCTCCTACTATCAATGGTAATATAATTGGTGTTGGCAATGTTTCTACTCCTAGTGCAAAGCGAACAAAACTGCCTGAAATTGCTAAAACTGCTGAAACTGCTTGTGATAAAACTGCTGAAATTTTTTCCAACCTTGGGAACAATGATCCCATTGCTGTAGCTCATAATGATTTAGATTTTGATGATTGCCACATCTCTGAAGTTATAAAGTTCTTACAAAAACTTGCTAAAAGTCCTAATGCTAGTGCTATAAATTTAGCCTTTACAAAACATATTACAAATGCTCTCATAAAAGCTAGAGAAGAGAAACTAAAACTTGAAACTTCTATTCCTAGAAAGTTAGAAGATGGTTGGGAGCCCATCATTAAAATGAAATTCAATGACTTTGAATGTAATGCCTTATGTGATCTTGGTGGTTATGCCTAAAAAGATTTATGATATGCTTGACTTGCCACCATTGAAGAATTGTTATTTGGATGTTAATCTTGCCGATAATGTTAAAAAGAAACCTTTGGGGAGGATTGATAATGTGCATATTACGGTTAACAATAACCTTGTCCCCGTTGATTTTGTTGTCTTGGATATCGAATGCAATGCATCTTGTCCAATTGTATTGGGAAGACCTTTTCTTCGAATGTTGGTGCTGTTATTGATATGAGGGAAGGTAATATTAAATATCAATTTCCTCTCAAGAAAGGTATGGAACACTTCCCTAGAAAGAGAATGAAGTTGCCTTTTGATTCTATTATTAGAACAAGCTATGATGTTGATGCTTCTACTCTCGATGTTACTTGATTTGCACTTTCTGCGCCTAGCTGAAAGGCGTTAAAGAAAAGCGCTTATGGGAGACAACCCATGTTTTTACCTACAGCAATTTTTTGTTTTGTTGAGTCTTGGAAGTTGTTTACTACTGTAGCAACCTCTCCTTATCATGTTTTTGTGCCAAGTAAAGTTTCTATGTCAAAGTTGATGTTATATTTGGGATCGCTGCGCAGAAACAACATTGCTGTCTGTCACGAATCTGGGCATAATTCTCTGTAGAAAATTCGAAAAAATCTGCCAATTTACGAGCGTGATCCTCAGATATGTACGCAACTTTCATTAGTTTTGAGTTTTTCCATTTGAGCAAGTCTGGTGCCATTTCAAAATTCGTCTTTACGGACTGTTCTGTTTTTGACAGATTCTGCCTTTTATTTCGCATTGCCTCTTTTGCTATGTTGGATTTATTTCTTTGATCCATTAATGTCCAGTAGCATTATGCAATGTCCAGAAGTGAAAATAATGATTGTGTCACCTCTGAATGAGTGAATTATTAATTGTGCACTAACCCTCTAATGAGTTTGCTTGAAGTTTGGTGTGAAGGAAGTTTTCAAGGGTCAAGAGAGGAGAATGATATACTATGATCAAGAGGAGTGAAAGCTCTAAGCTTGGGGATGCCCCCGTGGTTCACCCCTGCATATTTTAAGAAGACTCAAGCGTCTAAGCTTGGGGATGCCCAAGGCATCCCCTTCTTCATCGACAAAATCATCAGGTTCCTCCCCTGAAACTATATTTTTATTCAATCACATCTTGTGTTCTTTACTTGGAGCGTCGGTTTGTTTTTTTTGTTTTTGTTTGAATAAGATGGATCCTAGCATTCACTTTGTGGGAGAGAGACACGCTCCGCTGTTGCATATGGACACATGTGTCCTTAGGCTTTACTCATAATGTTCATGGCGAAGTTTCTTCTTCGTTAAATTGTTATATGGTTGGAATTGGAAAATGCTACATGTAGTAATTCTAAAATGTCTTGGATAATGTGATACTTTGCAATTGTTGTGCTCATGTTTAAGCTCTTGCATCATATGCTTTGCACCCATTAATGAAGAAATACATAGAGCTTGCTAAAATCTGATTTGCATATTTGGTCTCTCTAAGGTCTAGATAATATCTAGTATTGAGTTTTGAACAACAAGGAAGACAGTGTAGAGTCTTATAATGTTTACAATATGTCTTTTATGTGAGTTTTGCTGCACTTGTTCATCCTTGAGTTTGCTTCAAATAACCTTGCTAGCCTAAACCTTGTATCGAGAGGGAATACTTCTCATGCATCCAAAATCCTTGAGCCAACTACTATGCCATTTGTGTCCACCATACCTACCTACTACATGGTATTTATCCGCCATTCCAAAGTAAATTGCTTGAGTGCTACCTTTAAAATTCCATCATTCACCTTTGCAATATATAGCTCATGGGACAAAATAGCCTTAAAAACTATCGTAGTATTGAATATGTACTTATGCACTTTATATTTTATTAAGTTGCTTGTTGTGCGATAACCATGCTTCTGGGGAACGCCATCAACTATTGTTGAATATCATGTGAGTTGCTATGCATGTCCGTCTTGTCTGAAGGTCTATCATTTTAGTGGTTGGAGCATGCAAAATTGTTAGAGAAGAACATTGGGCCGCTAACTAAAGCCATGAACCATGGTGGAAGTTTCAGTTTTGGACATATATCCTCAATCTCATATGAGAACAATAATCTTTGCTACATGCTTATGCATTTAAGAGGAGTCCATTATCTGTTGTCCATGTTGTCCCGGTATGGATGTCTAAGTTGAGAATAATCAAAAGCGAGAAATCCGAAATGCGAGCATTCTCCTTGGACCTTTGTACAGGCGGCATGGAGGTACCCCTTTGTGACACTTGGTTGAAACATGGCATGCGAAGACCCGGTAGTCCAAGTTAAGTAGGACGAGGTGCGGGCACTATTAGTATACTATGCATGAGGCTTGCAACTTGTAAGATATAATTTTCATAACTCATATGCTTTATTACTACCGTTGACAAAATTGTTTCATGTTTTCAAAATAAAAGCTCTAGCACAAATACAGCAATCGATGCTTTCCTCATTGAAGGACCTTTCTTTTACTTTTATTGTTGAGTCAGTTTACCTATCTCCTTCCACCTTAAGAAGCAAACACTTGTGTGAACTGTGCATTGATTCCTACATACTTGCATATTGCACTTGTTATATTACTTTATGTTGACAATATCCATGAGATATACATGTTATAAGTTGAAAGCAACCGCTGAAACTTAATCTTCCTATGTGTTGCTTCAACACCTTTACTTTGATTTATTGCTTTATGAGTTAACTCTTATGCAAGACTTATTGATGCTTGTCTTGAAGTACTATTCATGAAAAGTCTTTGCTATATGATTCAGTTGTTTACTCATGTCATTACCTTTGTTTTGATCGCTGCATTCATTACATATGTTTACAAATAGTATGATCAAGATTATGATGGCATGTCACTTCAGAAATTATCTTTGTTATCGTTTTACCTGCTCGGGACGAGCAGAACTAAGCTTGGGGATGCTGATACGTCTCCAACGTATCGATAATTTCTTATGTTCCATGCTACTTTATTGATGATACCTACATGTTTTATGCACATTATATGTCATATTTATGCATTTCCTGGAACTAACCTATTAACAAGATGCCGAAGAGCCAGTTGTTTTCTGCTGTTTTTGGTTTCAGAAATCCTAGTAAAGAAATATTCTCGGAATTGGACGAAACTTTCGCCCAGGGTCCTATTTTTGCACGAAGCTTCCGAAGACCGAAGACCTAACGAGTGGGCCACGAGGTGGCCGGGGTGGCCGGCGCGGCCCAGCCCTGGCCGCGCCCTCCCCCCTGGGCCCCTCGTGTGGCCCCCGCGTTGACCCTCCGCCTACTTAAAGCCCGTCGCGAACCCCCGCACGAGAGCCACGATACGAAAACCTTACGAGACGCCGCCGCGAATCCCATCTCGGGGATTCTCGAGATCGCCTCCGCACCCTGCCGGAGAGGGGATTCATCTCCTGAGGACTCTACACCGCCATGGTCGCCTCCGGAGTGATGAGTGAGTAGTTCACCCCTGGACCATGGGTCCATAGCAGTAGCTAGATGGTCGTCTTCTCCTTGTTGTGCTTCATTGTTGGATCTTGTGAGCTGCCTAACATGATCAAGATCATCTATATGTGATACTATATGTTGTGTTTGTCGGGATCCGATGGATAGAGAGTACTATGATTATGGTGATTATCAATCTATTGTTCATGTGTTGTTTATGATCTTGCATGCTCTCCGTTATTAGTAGAGGCTCTGGCCAAGTTTTTGCTCTTAACTCCAAGAGGGGGTATTTATGCTCGATAGTGGGTTCATGCCTTCATTGAATCTGGGATCGTGACAGAAGGTTCTAAGGTTGTGATGTGCTGTTGCCACTAGGGATAAAACATTGATGCTATGTCTAAGGATGTAGTTGTTGATTACATTACGCACCATACTTAATGCAATTGTCTGTTGCTTTGCAACTTAATACTGGAGGGGTTCGGACGATAACCTGAAGGTGGACTTTTTAGGCATAGATGCAGTTGGATGGCGGTCTATGTTCTTTGTCGTAATGCCCGGATTAAATCTCACTATATTTACCATGTCATGTATATGCATTGTTATGCCTTTCTCTATTTGTCAATTGCCCGACTGTAATTTGTTCACCCAACATGCTTTTATCTTATGGGAGAGACACCTCTAGTGAACTGTGGACCCCGGTCCTATTCTTTACATAGCATACAATCTACTTGTTTTACTGTTTTCTTTGCAAACATCTTCCACTCGATACGTTTAATCCTTTGTTACAGCAAGCCGGTGAGATTGACAACCTCACTATTTCGTTGGGACAAAGTACTTTGGTTGTGTTGTGCAGGTTCCGCGTTGGCGCCGGAATCCCTGTTGCGCCGCATCACATTTCGCGACCATCAACCTTCAACGTGCTTCTTGGCTCCTCCTGGTTCGATTAAACCTTGGTTTCTTTCTGAGGGAAAACTTGCTACCGTGCGCATCATACCTTCCTCTGGGGTTCCCAACGAACGTGTGAGTTACACGCCATCAAAGGGTTTTTCAAGATAATTGCCGTATCCCAGTTCCGTCTTTTGCAGTGGTTGCTAGGACACATAAAATGACGCCACGCTCCGCGCGATTTTATGACTTCTTACTTCGCCAATGTGCAAAACGGGCCGGACATGCGGTATGGCCGTACGGGCGCGCGGTTGCACCCGTCCGCCAACGCGCGAAACGGAAAACATTTAGCACATAAAATGACGCGTCATAGACCTAAAAACATTTTTCCCTCCATTTATTGAGCGAAGGAAAGTGTCGCCCCAGTTCAAATCCGGGTTTAGCGGATTCGGCGGGACACCGCAGGAAGGGAGGGATTCCCTGGCTACCGCGCGCATATGGCATGATAGATGGTGCGTAGGAGGTATCCTACCGCTGCGCGGAGGTCCCGCGCAATACAAAATGCGCACTATGTAGCTGCTTCACAAAAAAAGCCCTTCCGGCACCCCGAAAATGGAAAAACCATCGCCCGTGGTTCGGATTGGAAATCCGCGACCGGGGCCTTGCTTCCCATCCTAGGGCCAACGCACGTGCCAAATATGGCCTCGTTCCGACAAACTATGTGGTGAAACGGGCCGTTTCCTACTCATTTCCCCTAAAAGCCATAGAACTCCGGACGTGATAGCCCTGTTCGTGAAGGGTTTTTCAAGATAATTGCCGTATCCCAGTTCCGTCTTTTGCAGTGGTTGCTAGGACACATAAAATGACGCCACGCGGCTCCGCGCGATTTTATGACTTCGTTTACTTCGCCAACTGTGCAAAACGGGGCCGCCGGGACATGCGGTATGGCCGTACCGGGCGCACGGTTGCACCCGTCAACGCGCGAAACGGAAAACATTTAGCACATAAAATGACGCGTCATAGACCTAAAAACATTTTTCCCTCCATTTATTGAGCGAAGGAAAGTGTCGCCCAGTTCAAATCCGGTCGTTTCCGATTCGCGGACACCGCAGAAGCGGGAGGGATTCCCAGATGGCTACCGCGCGCATATAGCATGTGATAGGTGGTGCGTAGGAGGTATCCTACCGCTGCGCAGAGGTCCCGCGCAATACTGAAATGCGCACCATGTAGCTGCTTCACACAAAAGCCCTTCCGGCACCCCGAAAATGGAAAAACCGTCGCCCGTGGTTCGGATTGGAAATCCGCGACCGGGGCCTTGCTTCCCATCCTAGGGCCCATGCACGTGCCAAATATGGCCTCGTTCCGACAAACTATGTGGTGAAACGGGCCGTTTCCTACTCATTTCCCCTAAAAGCCATAGAACTCCGGACGTGATAGCCCTGTTCGTGAAGGGTTTTTCAAGATAATTGCCGTATCCCAGTTCCGTCTTTTGCAGTGGTTGCTAGGACACATAAAATGACGCCACGCGGCTCCGCGCGATTTTATGACTTCGTTTACTTCGCCAACTGTGCAAAACGGGGCCGCCGGGACATGCGGTATGGCCGTACCGGGCGCGCGGTTGCACCCGTCCGCCAACGCGCGAAACAGAAAACATTTAGCACATAAAATGACGCGTCATAGACCTAAAAACATTTTTCCTCCATTTATTGAGTGAAGGAAAGTGTCGGTTCAAATCCGGTGGGTTTCAACGGATTGCGGACACCGCAGCTGGGAAATTCGTCAACGCCGGCTACATGCAAGGTTAGCCAAACCCTACATCACACTTGTGCACATATGCTAGGGACATATGCAAGTTTTTAAGCGGTTCCGACGCTCCGCTGATCTGTATCTTCGGAAACCCTAGGGCGGGGACCCCGCAGATCTACCCCTATAGCTTTCTCCGTGTGACGGTGTAACAATGGATTTTTTTATTTGCTTTGGTTTGTTTAGGACATATGTACATGGGAAACCATAGGTTGGGCTTACTTTACCATAAAATAGGCTCCATTTTAGCCGTACCAGGAGTTTGCACATACAGATCCTTGATTTTCACCAAGTGCTGGCCCATGTCTGCGAAAATAATCGTCAACGCCGGGTACATGCAAGGTTAGCCAAACCCTACATCACACTTGTGCACATATTCTAGGGACATATGCAAGTTTTTAAGCGTTTCCGACGCTCCGCTGATCTGTATCTTCGGAAACCCTAGGGCGGGGACCCCGCAGATCTACCCCTATAGCTTTCTCCGTGTGACGGTGTAACAATGGATTTTTTTATTTGCTTTGGTTTGTTTAGAACATATGTACATGGGAAACCATAGGTTGGGCTTACTTTACCATAAAATAGGCTCCATTTTAGCCGTACCAGGAGTTTCCACATACAGATCCTGGATTTTCACCAAGTGCTGGCCCATGTCTGCGAAAATAATCGTCAACGCCGGGTACATGCAAGGTTAGCCAAACCCTACATCACACTTGTGCACATATGCTAGGGACATATGCAAGTTTTTAAGAGGTTCCGACGCTCCGCCGATCTGTATCTTCGGAAACCCTAGGGCGGGGACCCCGCAGATCTACCCCTATAGCTTTCTCCGTGTGACGGTGTAACAATGGATTTTTTTATTTGCTTTGGTTTGTTTAGGACATATGTACATGGGAAACCATAGGTTGGGCTTACTTTACCATAAAATAGGCTCCATTTTAGCCGTACCAGGAGTTTCCACATTCAGATCCTGGATTTTCACCAAGTGCTGGCCCATGTCTGCGAAAATAATCGTCAACGCCGGGTACATGCAAGGTTAGCCAAACCCTACATCACACTTGTGCACATATGCTAGGGACATATGCAAGTTTTTAAGAGGTTCCGACGCTCCGCCGATCTGTATCTTCGGAAACCCTAGGGCGGGGACCCCGCAGATCTACCCCTATAGCTTTCTCCGTGTGACGGTGTAACAATGGATTTTTTTATTTGCTTTGGTTTGTTTAGGACATATGTACATGGGAAACCATAGGTTGGGCTTACTTTACCATAAAATAGGCTCCATTTTAGCCGTACCAGGAGTTTCCACATACAGATCCTTGATTTTCACCAAGTGCTGGCCCATGTCTGCGAAAATAATCGTCAACGCCGGGTACATGCAAGGTTAGCCAAACCCTACATCACACTTGTGCACATATGCTAGGGACATATGCAAGTTTTTAAGCGGTTCCGACGCTCCGCTGATCTGTATCTTCGGAAACCCTAGGGCGGGGACCCCGCAGATCTACCCCCTATAGCTTTCTCCGTGTGACGGTGTAACAATGGATTTTTTTATTTGCTTTGGTTTGTTTAGGACATATGTACATGGGAAACCATAGGTTGGGCTTACTTTACCATAAAATAGGCTCCATTTTAGCCGTACCAGGAGTTTCCACATACAGATCCTGGATTTTCACCAAGTGCTGGCCCATGTCTGCGAAAATAATCGTCAACGCCGGGTACATGCAAGGTTAGCCAAACCCTACATCACACTTGTGCACATATTCTAGGGACATATGCAAGTTTTTAAGAGGTTCCGACGCTCCGCCGATCTGTATCTTCGGAAACCCTAGGGCGGGGACCCCGCAGATCTACCCCTATAGCTTTCTCCGTGTGACGGTGTAACAATGGATTTTTTTATTTGCTTTGGTTTGTTTAGGACATATGTACATGGGAAACCATAGGTTGGGCTTACTTTACCATAAAATAGGCTCCATTTTAGCCGTACCAGGAGTTTCCACATACAGATCCTGGATTTTCACCAAGTGCTGGCCCATGTCTGCGAAAATAATCGTCAACGCCGGGTACATGCAAGGTTAGCCAAACCCTACATCACACTTGTGCACATATGCTAGGGACATATGCAAGTTTTTAAGAGGTTCCGACGCTCCGCCGATCTGTATCTTCGGAAACCCTAGGGCGGGGACCCCGCAGATCTACCCCTATAGCTTTCTCCGTGTGACGGTGTAACAATGGATTTTTTTATTTGCTTTGGTTTGTTTAGGACATATGTACATGGGAAACCATAGGTTGGGCTTACTTTACCATAAAATAGGCTCCATTTTAGCCGTACCAGGAGTTTCCACATACAGATCCTGGATTTTCACCAAGTGCTGGCCCATGTCTGCGAAAATCGTCAACGCCGGGTACATGCAAGGTTAGCCAAACCCTACATCACACTTGTGCACATATTCTAGGGACATATGCAAGTTTTTAAGAGGTTCCGACGCTCCGCCGATCTGTATCTTCGGAAACCCTAGGGCGGGGACCCCGCAGATCTACCCCTATAGCTTTCTCCGTGTGACGGTGTAACAATGGATTTTTTTATTTGCTTTGGTTTGTTTAGGACATATGTACATGGGAAACCATAGGTTGGGCTTACTTTACCATAAAATAGGCTCCATTTTAGCCGTACCAGGAGTTTCCACATACAGATCCTGGATTTTCACCAAGTGCTGGCCCATGTCTGCGAAAATAATCGTCAACGCCGGGTACATGCAAGGTTAGCCAAACCCTACATCACACTTGTGCACATATGCTAGGGACATATGCAAGTTTTTAAGAGGTTCCGACGCTCCGCCGATCTGTATCTTCGGAAACCCTAGGGCGGGGACCCCGCAGATCTACCCCTATAGCTTTCTCCGTGTGACGGTGTAACAATGGATTTTTTATTTGCTTTGGTTTGTTTAGGACATATGTACATGGGAAACCATAGGTTGGGCTTACTTTACCATAAAATAGGCTCCATTTTAGCCGTACCAGGAGTTTCCACATACAGATCCTTGATTTTCACCAAGTGCTGGCCCATGTCTGCGAAAATAATCGTCAACGCCGGGTACATGCAAGGTTAGCCAAACCCTACATCACACTTGTGCACATATGCTAGGGACATATGCAAGTTTTTAAGAGGTTCCGACGCTCCGCCGATCTGTATCTTCGGAAACCCTAGGGCGGGGACCCCGCAGATCTACCCCTATAGCTTTCTCCGTGTGACGGTGTAACAATGGATTTTTTTATTTGCTTTGGTTTGTTTAGGACATATGTACATGGGAAACCATAGGTTGGGCTTACTTTACCATAAAATAGGCTCCATTTTAGCCGTACCAGGAGTTTCCACATTCAGATCCTGGATTTTCACCAAGTGCTGGCCCATGTCTGCGAAAATCGTCAACGTCGGGTACATGCAAGGTTAGCCAAACCCTACATCACACTTGTGCACATATGCTAGGGACATATGCAAGTTTTTAAGAGGTTCCGACGCTCCGCCGATCTGTATCTTCGGAAACCCTAGGGCGGGGACCCCGCAGATCTACCCCTATAGCTTTCTCCGTGTGACGGTGTAACAATGGATTTTTTTATTTGCTTTGGTTTGTTTAGGACATATGTACATGGGAAACCATAGGTTGGGCTTACTTTACCATAAAATAGGCTCCATTTTAGCCGTACCAGGAGTTTTTCCACATTCAGATCCTGGATTTTACCCCTACAGTCTATAATCTGCCTGAGTTTTGGGACCATTCCCACCTTCCGATGCTCGATTTCTGACGACACACAATAATGATACACTTAAGAACTTGAGACCCACACACGTTACAAAGCACTTAAATAACTAGACCCACACACAAACCAAAGCACTTAAAGAACTAGACCACACACAAACCAAAGCACTTAAAGAACTACACCCACACACGAAGCAAAACACTTAAAAACTACACTTCTAACACACAAACCAAAACACTTAAAAAACTAAACCCACACACGAACAAAGCACTTAACACTGGGTCGACACATGACCCGTTAGACACACGGACTCGACACACACACATACTAATCAGTTCTCGAAATCTTCGTCCTCGCTAGGGGTGTCCTCTGAAGCGGTACTTGAGAGGTACTGGAACCACCGTTCATCATTTTCCCCCCATGTTGACGCCTCTCCTTTGGCGTACTCCGCGTCATATTCGGCCCTCCTCTGCCGCTTTCCCGCCCTCCTCTCTCTCCTGTACGCCTGCTTCTCCTTCCAGAATGCGCGCGTGGCCGCGACGTCTCCGGGATGGTCTCTGCGCCACTGTGCCATGAACTGCTCGTCCGCCTCGGTGGTATCAATCCGCCGCTGGCCATCTCTGAACCGCTGCGCTTCACCCTCTGAGCGAAGTAGCGGCTCAGTAGAGAGACTCTCGGCTTCCGTCAGAGACCTGACCTCCGGGAAGTTCAATTCGTGGCGCGACCGGCCAAACCTCCAAGCCGCAACGTCGTATGCGCGGGCAGCAGCCTCCTTCGTGTAGAAGGTGCCGAGCCACACACGCACACCACCGGCGGTGATTTCAGACGCGAAATGGCCCGTGTTGCTACGGCGACGAGGAGCCATCTCGACGGCAGCTGAGCTCAGAGGATTCTGTGGTGTTTTTTGGATGAGAGAGTTGATGAGGAGAGAAATGTTGCTGGTGATGTTAGTGTGGAGAAGACATGGCTATATATAGGACGACGACGGCTGAAACGGCGGGAAAACTTGGCGGGAGAAAATGGGCGCGAGAAGAATGGCGGGAGGGAAAGAGCGGGAAAAAATGGCGGGAAAGTTGGAGGAAAAATTGGCAGGGAAGCTGTGCCGACGGCCTGGCCGTCGGCCTACATAAGAAATGCGCGAGAAGAATGGCGGGAAAAAGGGCGGGAAGAAGGAAAAAAGGGCGGGGAAGCTGTGCCGGCGGCCTGGCTGTCGGCCCACATCACGCCGTTTGCCACCTGGTGACGCCGTTGTCGGTGGCTGTCGGTGGCCCCACCATCTGTCCATGTGCCGACGGCTAGGTTACGTGCCGTCGGCACAGACTGGGTTTGTGCCGACGGCTAAGGTGTGCCGACGGCGGCCGTCGGCTCTAGGGTTTCTGTGCCGACGGCCAGGCTGTGCCGACGGCCAATTTACTGGGCTGACGGCGAGTGAGGCTGTGCCGACGGCCGCCGTCGGCATAGATTATGGCCGTCGGCACGTCGGCGGGTTCCCGTAGTGGGGTATTGCAACTATATGCACGAGCTGCGCTCATTGCAGATCATCGCCAACAACCTCGCCAGCGAAGGGCTGGCAGCCATCTTGGAGAACTGCCCGCACCTGGAGTCGCTGCCTCGCTGGACATATGCCATTGCTTCAATGTCAGCATGCATGCTGGATAACGTAGAGAGCGATCGAGGGCACACTGCTGCGGCACAAGTGCGCCCGTATTAAGACGGTGCGACTTCGTGGTGACTCCACCCTTGACTATGAATTAGAGGTTGGAAGCCCTAGGTTCGTTCGCAAAGAAGTAGACGGGTACGTATGTCTACTACGTCCCACCTCGACAATTACGAGTTTCTAGGAGCATGAGCACGTTCATGTAATGAGAATAATCTTCGAGCATGCGCTTGTCCATGTAGAGAACAGCTTTCTCGTCAAGCACCATAGCCTTGCCATCTTCTTCGTTGTAAGCAACGGTATAACCATGCATATTGCGGTGCAGTGAGTAAATGCCTACATGTACTCTCTTTTTCTGCAATCGAAGAATAAATATCTACTTGCAGACCTTCATCCTTATGGCAACCTGGGACGTGCATGTCTTGGAGATTCTTCATCCTCATTGATCTTTTCCCACCGAAGCTGCATTATTATGTAGTACAAACTACTGTGAGAAAGGAAGTAAGCATGCATGGCTAAGAAAAACAAAGACGGTTGTTAATTAGGAAATATTGCCCAATTTTATTTGCATCTCCAATGAGGCAATTGCCTCGTTAATCTTGCTTCTCCTTGGGATTAGCAATGTAGCGAAAATCATATCTGCCGTGTAGTTGATTTCGAAACAAATTTTGAAGTAGGACTCACTACAAGACCACCGACATATCGCGGCACATAAGTTGGATGACACATCACCAGGCTTCAGAAGTTTTTGTCCCCGGTGGATATACTTGTCGCAACACATGGGAAGGATGATGTATAATTATGCGCCGTGGAATATTTGATCTATACCCGCACAAAAGTGGGTCGTGGTAATGCCACAAAAGGCATGAGCGCAGTCATATAACATATATTACAACGTCATAGATTCTTTACGAGTGGGTCCTGGGCGGGAGGCTGGTCAAGATTGCTCCATTGGTTGATGTGTTCCACCAAAGCGCCGTTGGCCTCGTGATTATTTATATTTGGGCCACCACATCTCTACTCTCCCCAATTTCTCTTATACCTCTCTCCACAAAAGCTTCGAGATGGCGGTACACGCACATTTTGGGTCATTAGGTTAAATCTAATACAATATATTTGTGGTTTTTTGATGGAGATATGTATTCTCACATTTATTGATATCTTGATTTCGCACATTTACCGATTCCTCGATTTCACAAATTTGAGGATTTCTTGATTGCACAGTGATGTTTTTTTTTTCTCCCGGAGATCCAGTAATGAGTACGCAAGGATACCCCCGATCTGGAATGGGATGGTGCTGATAGACAAGCCCGATTCATGTGGGAGGCCAACAAAGGAAATTTTCTCATTTGGGGTGGGGGGAGGGGGGTAGATGACCACAAAATCTACACTAAACCATCCATTATGGATTGAGAGGTCTGATGGCCCCTTGTGACCCACTGCATGTTGTAGTGTACAAGTCGTTGGCATAACAATCATAAAACACCGTTTGATAAATATTACACCCCTTAGTGTGGTACAACATAAACATCATGGATCCAAAGTTATCTCCTTGTGAACTCAAATTCACAAGAAAAAAGTGTACAAAAACTTCAAGATCCTCCTTAGTCCAATGAGGATTCACGGTAAATGGAAAATTCAAATCTGAGCTCGGCAACTTATTTAGTAGGGTTCTATGCTGCTCGGCTCATCTATCTTACTCTAAGATTTCTAACTTTTTGCATAGTAGACTCCTCTCCTACGAGTTCATTGGTAGCTTCCTCCTCATTTTTATTGTACTCTAAGCAAGGGTTTAAGAAGTAATAGATTCAGTACACTAGGATTACTGAGCAAGTTCTGTAGTGATTGTCTGATGCTCTATCTAGAGTCGTGGATCAACGAATCATGGGCTTTATGATAGTTTTTGAAAATTGTTTCTTAGATAGTTAAGTTTTAGATTTTGAAAAAGTGATAGCCTTGCACTGGACGAACTGGACCCCGACGACTTCCTTCGATGCCTTGCACCGGAATAACTATCGAAACAAGGGGGGAGAGAGAGGGCTCGATGCTAGGTACCCCTCGCAAGCCATGTTGTACATGGATACCTGGAGGAGGGAGTTGGGGGATTTGTCTTGGGGGTGGAGCTTGAAGAAGAATAGGAGGTCCCACAAAAATCTGAATTTGGGCTGCACAAAGCTCCTTTTCCAAGCCACGCCTTGAAGAAGATGTGTTCCCCGACCTCTGGGATCGGAATCTCATCCACCCCTGAAGCGGGCCATCCGTGAGCCTGCAGCATGCCATCTGTGAAGTATTTCTTCACCATTTCCTCCATGACAGGAGGATCTTCCGAAGTTGCTTGACATCGTCCGGGTTCCCTTCGACTTTTGGATGGAGCTCTTGGGTCCATGGTGCTCGGTGAAGAAGTTTTGGGAGAAATTTTGAAGTGTTTTCTCGCAGAAATGGCGGCATCTCGAGGAAGAAAAAGAAATGGAAGTGAAAGAAAAGCCACGGTGAAACGAAGAGGCACCGTGGTGTCCTCCATAAATAACTGCCACATGGTAAAACCGTCGCGATGTTTACATCCATTAGAGGAAAAGCCGCATGGAATTATTTTGGGTCATTTTTTAAACGATCGAGGCGAGAATGATGGTTTGCTCCATCCGAGGGAGAAACGCTTCATAAGTATGACACGACTGACACGGAGATAGATTGATTGACAAACACTTCATGCTAGTGATTAAAAAACGAAAAAAAGGGATCTTTGACTCCTGATGATTTTAGAAGGCAACTTCTGGTAGTGATTCTAATTCATAGAGTTCAAAAAGACGCTACTCGAAGGACACGAGCCTCGGCATGATCCAATTCGCATAAGATCGGGTGTTCAAATCATAAGTCGACATAGTATAATACAGTTAACTGTATTATTTAGATGCTTTCAAGAATTTATCTAGACCATGACAAGTGACTTCTAGTTGAAGCTGCATCAAGGCGACTCACAGGAGAAGCCGCAGCAAGCTCAAAACAAACACAATGGCTAATAATGTAGGAAGACCAAACATGTATATCCATGGCGAAGATGGTCCAGACGACAACGTAGTCCCATTTATACAGCCGCTTTCTAGTTGGGCTTGGAAAAGAAGAGACTTGGGTCGGCTCTGAGAAGGAACAAAGAGTGAAGTGTATGATTGATTCTTTATTGATGAAAAGTTCAGGTATATATATGTCCTGAACCGGTGTCTTACAATGTCGGTTTACATGTTGGTGCCTCTTGGAACAGACGTGATGTCCCTTTGGGATCGACAGCGTTTGATCAACGCTAACTGTAGGCAGTTAGCTTATAGGAAATACTAGCTGCTATCTTAGCCTAAAACTGACGCTAAAAACTCTTAGCTTATTATTTCCTAACACTCCCCCTTGAGCAATGGTGTCTATAATATCTCCAATGTCTTGAAATTTTCCATAGCGTCTTGAGTGCTTGAAAACCTTGATAGTCCATAATCTTGAAAGTTTGAGAATCTCCAATCTTGTCCAAATTTATCCTCGAAAAATCCTGTGAAAAAATATAAGCAGAGTATAGGAATCCGATATACCGTTGGTATAATAATTGTATCTTTAAAACCTATATGAGAAATCCGTTGGAGAACTCATAAGGAAAGAGTACAATATATTATTATCGGATGATAAATACTAAGTTTAGTCCTGAGAGATTTCTCCCCTTGAACTTTGCAGATTTCTAAGTCGTCTCATACCAATGCCATGAATGCATTTTTGAAATGCAGCTGTTGGTAAAGACTTAGTGAACAAATCTGCAAGATTGTCACAAGATTTTATTTGCAAAATATTTATTTCTCCATTTTTCTGTAATTCATGAGGAAAGAACAGTTTTGGAGCAATATGTTTTGTGATATTACTTTTAATATATCCCATATGCATTTGAGCAACACATGCTGCATTATCTTCATAGATAATAGTTGGTGATTCTAATGAACCTATGCTGCATGAGGTCTGGATGTGATTAATCACTCTGCGAAGCCATACACACTCACATGAAGCTTCATATAATGCAATTATTTCAGAGTGGTTAGTGGAAGTTGCTACTAGAGTCTATTTAGTTGACTTCCATGAGATAGCAGTTCCACCGTATAAAAATACAAATCCAGTTTGTGATCTAGCATTATGGGGATCAGAAAGATAGCCAGCATCAGTATAGCCAGTCAAAGTCATGTCTTGATTCTTCTTATAGAATAAACCAAGATCTTTAGTACCTTGTAAATATCTGAAGATATTTTTCACTCCATCCCAATGGCGTTTTGTTGGAGCTGCACTGTATCTAGCCAGTAAATTTACTGCGAAGGCAATATCTGGCCTATTACAATTAGCAAGGTACATTAGTGTTCCTATCGCACTAAGGTATGGAAACTCAGGTCCTAATACATCTTCGTTATCATCCCTAGGTCTAAAAGGATCCTTTTCTATATCAAGGGATCTAACGACCATGGGTGTTTTGGATGGATATGATTTACCCATATTGAATTTTTCCAAAACTTTCTGAATATATGCGGGCTGATAAACGAGTATTCCTGAGGGAAGATGCTCAAGTTGTAAACCTAAGCAGAATTTGGTTTTTCCCAAATCCTTCATCTCAAACTCCGTCATTAAATGATTGCGTGCTACAGATATATCTGTCGCGTTACCAATGATGTTGAGGTCATCAACATAAACTGAATTGATGCAAAATCCTTTTGAGGATTTCTTTATGAAAATGCATCGACATTCATCATTATTTGAGTATCCTTTCTGAAGAAGGAACTCACTAAGCCGGTTATACCACATTTGACCCGACTGCTTTAAGCCATAGAGTGACTTTTGTAATTTTACACAATACATGTTGCGATTTATGTTTGGATTAGGGATTTTAAGTCCATCAGGGACTTTCATATAAATATCCGCATCGAGTGACCCATATAGATATGTGGTCACTACATCCATTAGCTGCATTGATAAATTCATTTGTACTGCCAATGATATTAAGTATCGAAACGTAATTCCACTCATTACAGGAGAATATGTATCGTCGTAGTCGATACCGGGTCTCTGCGTAAACCCTTGTGCTACTAGTCTCGCTTTATATCTCACCACCTCATTATTTTTTTCCTTTTTCGAACAAAAACCCATTTAGCTCCCACAGGGAAGACTTTTTGAGGAGTAGGTATTACTTTAGAGAATACCTCTCTTTTATTAAGCGAGCGCAGTTCTGCCTCAATTGCCTCCTTCCATTTAGGCCAATCCGAGCGCTTCAGGCACTCTTTCATAGATTTTGGCTCTGGATCCAGTTGAAGGGTTTTAGCAATTTTAGAGGAGAAATATGTGTCGACAAGTGTAGTCTTTCTATTGTATGATTCTCCCGAATCGATATAGTTTATGGAAATTTCATTGATTTCTGCAGGCACCGTGTGATTTCCCATAACAACGGCGTCTGGTTGTTTCGATGTCCCAGCATTAGAATTTGTGTGCATATTTATGCTAGGTTCTTGATGTTGAACATCATCTTGGTGTCTATCAACTTCAGGTTGATTTGCATTTACCGTCATAGATTTCCTTTGTTTCCGCGGTGGCTTTGGAGAAGCCTTTTCCCTTGAGACCAGATTTCTCCCCCTTTTATTTGCAATTGGGAGTTGAGTAGTTTTATTTGGTACCTCTACTCGTTCTGGTGCATTGACTGCAGGGATATATGATTTAGTGACACCTTTGTGATCAGTAAATGCGTCTGGCAAGTTATTTGCAAAGTGTTGCAAATCTATTATTCTCTAAACTTCAGATTCTTTAGTACGTGGATCTAAGGATTGGATGCCTGTTACATTCCAATCTATTTCCTGGCATTCTTTGTGGTTTGTTTCTCCCCCTAATGCCGGGAAATGATCCTCATCAAAAATTGAATCAGCGTACCGGGCTGTAAACAGGTCCCCTGTTAGGGGTTCTAAATATTTTATAATTGACGGAGATTTATATCCCACATAGATTCCAATTTTTCTATGGGGGCCCATGGAGGTACGCTGCGGTGGTGATATCGGTACGTATACAACGCAACCGAATTTTCGCAGGTGGGAAATACTTGGCTGATTGCCTCGTACTATTTGAAATGGGGAAGTTTCATGATATGCAGTTGGTCTGATTTGCATCAGATCTGCGGCGTGTAAAACCGCATGTCCCCAACAAGAGGTTGGTAAATTGCAATTCTGCAATAATGGTCTAGCAATTAATTTTACTCTTTTGATTAAAGATTCAGCCAATCCATTTTGAGTATGAACATAAGGTACAGAATGTTCTAGATGAATGCCTAATGCCATACAATAATCATTGAATGCGCGTGAACTGAATTCAGCCGCATTGTCCATTCTTATTGTTTTAATCCTGTGTTCAGGATGATTTGCTCTTAATTTGATAATTTGAGCTATTAATTTGGCAAAGGCATGATTACGTGTTGATAATAAACACACATGTGACCATCTAGTAGATGCATCAATTAGCACCATAAAGTACCTAAATGGTCCAGATAAAGGTTGTATTGGACCACATATATCTCCTTGAATTCTTTCAAGAAAATTAAGCAACTCATTTTTAACTTTGAGGTAGGATGGCCTAATAATTAATTTCCCGGTAGCACATGCGGTGCATACAAAATCTGATGACTTGGGAAATCTTTTAATTGGTAAATTATGACCAATAGAATTGCTTATAATTTTTCTCATCATACCTATTCCAGGATGACCAAGGCGATCATGCCAAGTCTTGAATTTATCAAGATTTTGAAAAATTATTTTGTACGCAACATAAGGTACGGGTTTGATGTATGTAAAGTATAATCCGGATGAAAATGAAGGGAATTTTTCAAGAGTTTGTTCCTCATATCCGTCGCTTTTTGTTAAAAGCAAATATTCTTTTTTATCCATCTTAACGGTTTTAAGATGGAAATCATTTGATCGGATATCTTTGAAACTTATAAGGGTACGTGTTGATTCAGGATACAAGAGTGCATTCTGAATTACAATAGTAGTACCCATAGGGAGTGTGAATGTGGCTCTTCCAGAACCAATTATTGCTTTGTTACTCCCGGTTATAGTCATAACATCTTCCTTTCTCTTAGTAAGAGTTTGGAAGTATTTTGTTTCCCTTAAAATTGTGTTAGTGGTAGCACTATCCACTAAACATAATTCTTCTTCCATCGGTTTTTCCCGTAATATTTCTAAAAATAGAAAGAAAATATTTTAGAATAAATTTATTTTATTCATATATTCATCAAATTACATACATAGTATTTATATTACAAATTCAAAATAAATACATTACAATATTATGTCTGATTCACATAATACAATACATGTAGTCTGAAAGACTTTATTCTACTTGTTGTTATACAATATATAACACATCGTAGTATTTGAATAGCTAAGTGACATCAATTATTTAGGAGATCAATTGAGGTCTCCAAAAACATCTTGGGTGTAGTCCACAAGCATGTCTTTATCGAGGATGATGTTGTCCTTTGACTTGAATTCTTCAATAGCACTTTGAGAAGGACTAGCTTGAGGGTTGTCTTCAATGGCATTGAAGTGAGCTTCAACCTTATTTCCATGAACTTGCTTCCCTTTTCCTCCATACTTCATGTATAGGTCCACTAGGTGCTTAGGAATACGACATTTGTTTGTATGATGATTCGCACATCCACACCTTTGACAAACTTGAGAGTTGTCATTTTGATCATTTTTCTTGAAATGACCTTTCCCCTTAAATTGACCATTGGTCCTTTGACCATTATTCTTCCACTTTCCCTTGAATTTTCGGAAGTTCCTCTTACGGTTTCCGAATTTATTAGTAAAATGAGCATTAGCATGTGCTTCAGGGATCGGCATGGCACCCGTTGGGTGAGCGTTGTGATTTTTCATGAGAAGTTCATCATGCTTCTCGGCCTAAAGTAATGTGAATATAAGCTTAGAATACTTCGTGTATTTGTGTTGACAATATTGCTGCTGCAATATCCTCATCGAGGGATGGAAAGTGCATAAGGTTTTCTCGATTAAATCTTCATCTGAAACTTTCTTCTTGCAAAATCTCAGTTTGGAGTTAACTTTATGCACAGCAGAATTATATGCCGCAACGGACTTAAAGTCCTGGAACCTTATGAGAGACCATTCTCTCTCGGCTTCCGGCAACATAACCGCTCTTTGTTGGTCATATCTCTCCTTGAGGGAGTTCCATAAAACTAGTGGATCCTCCTCCATCAAATATTCATTTTTTAAATCGGGGGTGAGGTGGTGCCTTATGAAATGTAATGCCGCATACTTTGCCACTTGGGGTATTTCTGGAGCATTTTCGGGAGGTGTGATAATCACGGGACCAAGACCACGACCATTTAAATTTATTTTCATATCAATGGCGTAGCTGGCACGACCTTGAAACCATTCCGGATGCCGGTTATCAGGGTCTTTCAAACGTTGCTGGTCCTGCCGTGCTTCCTTTGTATCATTTGTCTTCCCATACACGCCCAAGAAGCTTAGGAGGTTCACGCAAATATTCTTCGTAACGTGCATCACGTCGATTGCAGAGCGGACTTCTAGAACTTTCCAATATTCTAGCTCCCAGAATATAGATTTCTTCTTCCACATGGGTGCGTGTCAGCTCCCTTCGGAATTGATTGTCCGCCAGGACCCTTTCCAAAGATGACTTTCAAATCCT
Organism: Lolium multiflorum; assembly: GCA_030979885.1. Taxonomy (NCBI): domain Eukaryota; kingdom Viridiplantae; phylum Streptophyta; class Magnoliopsida; order Poales; family Poaceae; genus Lolium; species Lolium multiflorum. The sequence continues at coordinate 198,555,787 of CM061753.1, read as the reverse complement.
TGACCATATCAAATACCTCAGCACCAGTGCGTTCCGCAGGCTTCGGCCGGTGATCTGCCTTGCCGTTGTAATGCTTGCCTTTCTTTTTTACTGGATGATTTTTCGGAAGAAATCGACGATGCCCAAGGTACACGTTCTTCTTACAATTTGGCAAATGTACACTTCAGTCTCATGTAAGCAGTGCGTGCATGCATTGTATCCCTTATTTGACTGTCCCGAAAGGTTACTAAGAGCAGGCCAATCGTTGATGGTTACGAAAAGCAACGCTCATAGGTCAAATTCCTCTTCTTTGTGCTCATCCCACACACGGACACCAGGTCTTCCCCACAGCTGTAAAAGTTCATCAACTAATGGCCTTAGGTACACATCGATGTCGTTGCCGGGTTGCTTCGGACCTTGGATGAGCACTGGCATCATAATGAACTTCCGCTTCATGCACAACCAAGGAGGAAGGTTGTAGATGCATAGACTCACGGGCCAGTGCTATGGCTGGAGCTCTGCTCACCAAAAGGATTCATGCCATCTGTACTTAGACCAAATCTTATGTTCCTTGCGTCAGCTGCAAAATCTTTAAACTCTCTGTCGATCTTTCTCCATTGCGTTCCATCTGCGGGGTGTCTCAACTCCCCGTCCGACTTACGGTCCTCTTTGTGCCATCGCAACAACTTGGCATGCTCTTTGTTCCCGAACAGACGTTTCAACCGTGGTATTATAGGAGCATACCACATCACCTTGGCGGGAACCTTCTTCCTGGGTTTCTGGCCCTCAACATCGTCACCAGGGTCATCGCCTCTGATCTTATAACGCAATGCAGTGCATACCGGGCATTCATTCAAATTCTCGTATTCACCGCGGTAGAGGATGCAGTCGTTGATGCATGCATGTATCTTCAGAACCTCTAAACCTAGAGGGCAGACAACCTTCTTTGCTTCGTACGTACTGGCGGGCAACTCGTTATTCTTTGGAAACATATTCTTCAACATTTTCAGCAAGTTTTCAAATGCCGAGTCAGCTACACCTGCCTGTGCCTTCCATTTCAGCAAATCCAGTGTGCAGCCCAGCTTTTTCAGACCATCATCGCATCCGGGGTACAACTTTTCTGTGATCCTCTAACATGCGATCCAAATTCTCCCTCTCCTTTTCAGTTTCGCAGCGACTCCGTGCATCAGCAATGGTCCGACCAAGATCATCAACGGGCTCATCACGTGCCTCTTCTTGATCACCTTCCCCTTCACCTTCCCCACCTTCAGCATCATCCATGAAAGTATCACCGAAATGATCAAGATAGCTCTCATCGATGTCATCCCCTTCTTCATCTTCTTCCATTATAACCCCTCTTTCTCCATGCTTGGTCCAACAATTATAGCTTGGCATGAAACCATGCCGAATCAGGTGCAGGTGAACTTCCCTTGAGGAAGAGTAACCCTTCTGATTCTTACAGTCAACACATGGACAGATAACAAAACCCCCTGCTTGTTCGCATTAGCCACTACGAGGAAATCTTTCAAACCCGTAGTGAATTCGCCGGAGAGTCGGCTAGCGTACATCCATTGCCGATTCATCTGCATTATTATAATACAAAATATATAATTAACCATCATGCATTTGTTAAACTAAATACAAATTAAACAATGAACTACACACATATGCATATTTTATCAATGACACATATATATGAAAGGTTCAAGTTGTTGCTAACCGCGATCGAGGAGGAAAAAATAAATGAGGAAGCTCGATCAAGTGTGGCTCCGACACTTCATATCATGTTTGTTTCATGCTCTTGGGACATTTCATCAAACACCTTGTGTGCATAAGAGGAGCCAAAAGCAAACCCTACACCCCCTTGTGAAGTTTGTGAAGAGAAGTGGCACCAAATGGCTAAGTGCTGTGGGCTGAGTGGTATATATAGGGGAGGGGCTTTAGTCGCGGTTGGCCAGGCCAACCGCGACTAAAGGCCTTTGGGCCAGGCCTGAGGACATTTAGTCGCGGTTGGCCTGGCCAACCGCGACTAAAGCCCCTCCCGTCCACCAGCTGGCCACCGAGCGCCCTGGGCCCAGGCCTTTGGTCGCGGTTCGCCACAAGGGCCGCGACTAAAGGTCCCATTGGTCGCGGTTCTTGCATATCCGCGACTAATGGGGCTGTCCGGAAGGCCTTTTTTCTACCAGTGGGCCCATGATAGATAGTTACTTCCATCAAGTTGTAGTTCTTGAAATTCTTTTTTACTGATGTCACCCATTTTTCCTGCATGTATGATCATGCATTTAATTAATTTTACTTGATAGTAAAATTTATTTTGGTAAGCAACAAATTTGTTCTAGAGGAACAATTTGAACGCGGATGAATTTAGAGCGCGGGATAAAATTGTTGTACCAAATAACATGTTATAATATGCTAGAGACAAATATATTAATAACATGGCACATTACATACTTGTGACTTCTAATAGACATAAGGTCTAGAAATATGTATTTATGTCACAATACACTGTTAAACTAAACAAAGAACAAACTAATGGTTCTAAACTGAGATTAACAGCTATGAGATTAACAGCTAGTAATACGTAAGTAAATTAACACTGAGTTCACGCAGAGGATAAGGCAACGTGGCTGCCTAAGGGCTTGTTTGGATGCAGGGGATCCCGGGTGGTTCCGCGCGTTTTCCCCGGCCGAAAAAAACCCGGGTCGAATTGGCCCGGGGCGGCCCACCGTGCCGTTTGGTTGTATACGGGGGAGAGTTGTCGTTCCCTTCCGCGACTTTTCCCTGGGAGCGCTATCCACGAGTCCGGAGGTCGGGAACGAAATCCTCTGGCTCGCTCGCTCTCTCGCATGCGAGGCGACGGCACGGCGGCGCGGGCGTGCGGCGCGTCCACTCCGGCGACCACGAGGGAGGCCCCGCTCCCGAGAGCTGCGCCTGCACGTTTCTTCCCTCTACTGCCTATCCCCTCGCCGGCGTCCGTCCTTCCCCATCTCCCAAGATCTGCTCCGCCGCAATTCTCATGTCCCCTCCGGCGATGGCGACGGCCGGCCGTCGGGATTGACGAAGGTTATCCACTATTCCTTCTCCCATCCTAGGTTTGCTTCTCCACTCATGTCTGTGTTCTAGCACTGATGAATTGTTGCTCTAGGTTAGGGATGTGAGCACCGACTCCAATTGCTAGATTTTTTCTTTTGTGTTGCTTACCATAGATCTATACCTATGCACTATCCTGCCCTGGATCTGTACATCTTTGTGCTGCTCCATATCTAGAAATCTAGGAACGTGAGCACTACCTCCTGCACTGATGTTTGGCTTTATATTAATCTAGTAGTAGTCAGTTCTGGTGGTACTAACTGAACATCACATAGCACTCCAGAAATATGTGGTCAACTTTGGCCATGATCTGTTATGATAGATTAATAGTTGGGCTCTCGATACAAGTATCTTCTTCAAGATTTCCTAGCAAATGCATGAAAAAAGTGAACTGAACTACTACTTGATAGTCTCCCTGTTGATAGTGTGATTATCTGATTGTACTTCTTGCTCACCTCATGTGGCAAAATAATAAGAAGTGTGAATTATTGTTGTAACGTAGCTCTTTGTTAAGATCAGGTAGGATAATATATTCAGCCATTCTTGCTTTGTTTTGTACAGATCAAAGTCATTTGTTGCACTGGCATTATACTTTATATAAGCTCAAAATATAAATGTTATACATCAACTTGGTTCAAGTTGGCTGAGTAAAGTTATTGTCAAGGAAGAATTATAACGATTGTCATCTCACTTGGTTAAAGTTGGCTGGATGTGTTTATTTGTGAAGATCCATTTTATTAGTTCATGCCTTACCTGTCCCCCGCGCTGATGAGCTGCTGGTCCTGATCTTGCAGGCTGTCGACCGGTCCTGGAGGAAGAAGCTCGACGATTTTGCAGGTATTGCATATCTTATTCTTTATTTTTTGTTACTACTCCCGGAGTACTATATTTTACCTTTTTCTCTTTTTTACCAGTAGTACATGGTAAATTAGTTACAGCAGTAGTTTTAGGTAGAGCATGTAGAGGGAGAAAGAGCTTGAAGCTCTGGCACTGTACAGGCTGCTGATAAATATCGTAAACCCTCAATGGAATTTGCAAGCCTATTTGAACAATGATGCAACCATATTAGTTGTACTTGCAGATATCGATATGTGATTATGTGTACTCTGATAAAGTAATAGACTACTTCATCACAATGCTATTTCTGATTTTTTTTTGTGTATTCTGATAAAGTAATAGCCTATTCCGAATCGTAAACCCTCAATGGATTTTTTTTCTGTGGAATGGAATTAGGGTAGATGATGAATTATATTCATGAACTTTGAAGATGTATATCAATGTTACATAATCAGTTTAGATGTTACATTTTCCGCACATCCTTATATAGTGACTACTACAGTTTCCGTGGTAGTTCAGTTACATAGTTATTCCAAAATTTTCATGTGAGGGCGGGGAGGAGTATAATGCTTATTCAGTTATTCCAATTCTGAATTTGCAAAACAACAGTTAATTAATCAATAATACTGCTCCCTTCCAATTCTGGTTTATCTTCGCGAATATTAGTATGGGCTCAATATTTAAATATCATCTTATCTTTTCACCTGTAGGATTACAGAATTTGCTTGACTGAGCTTGCAAGCGATGTGGTCGTCGAGGAAGGAGAAGTGTCTTTCCATCTCCACAAGGTGAACATTTTCTCCATCTCTCTCCATGTGTTATTCCCTGTTCTTCCTCCGATGGAATGCAGATTCGTTGAAAGGCATCTTGAATGTGAGGATGTAATATGCTAAATAAGGAAGCCGTTATTCTCTGTGAAACACCATCCAAATTTGCCGGCGCTGGATAGGGATGGCGGAGCGGACTCCCTCGGCCAGGACCGGTAGAAGGCGAGGAGGTCTCTAGAAGACGAGAACATGGACGTGGCGGCCCCTTCAAAGACGAGAGCAGCGGCGGACGGCGGCTAAAGATGGAGCTGGTAGCGGCGACCCTCCGACGACGAGAGCCACGGCGGACGGCGACCAAAGGTGGCGGTAGCGGCGACCCCTCCGACGACGAGCAGACGACGGCTGGAGGTGGTGCTGGTCGCGACGCCCCCTGGGCATGGCTGGGGCGACCCCTCCGATGGCGAGCAGAGCGACGGACGACCATCAGCGCCTGGAGGTGGAGCTAGGCGCCGCGGCCGTCGCCTGGAGGTGGAGCTAGGCGTGGCGGCTCCTGCAACAGCGAGCAAAGTGGACGGTGGCGAAGATTCGAATTTGAATTTCGAAATCTAGGCCTAATTTGCAGGGTATTCAATGTGTTATGGATTTTTTTTTTGCAAAAATCCATTTGTACTACACGTGCAAAACTTATTTTGGTTCGGAGTATTATTTTTGTCAATATGTAATTACTTGTGATTCATCCAAAATGTAGGTTGTTAATGTGATTTTTAACTACTCCAGGATTATTTACACGTTTTTTGATTTGCTGGAATTGTTTACCAATTGTCTACGTATGCGGTGAAACAATTCAACTCGGTTTCTTTCTCCCTGGGCTGTTTTCGGTGCATTCCCTTAACTTTCCCGTGCGTCCAAACAACATCAGGGATTGGGCCCGTTTTTCCCACGATAGTAGGGGTTCCCGGATGCACCGCTAAATTCCCGCCAGGGGTCTGATTCCCTGGTTTATTCTCCCCCAACTACCAAACGAGCCCTAAGACTTTTCTTTGGCCACGGCTTGGACATGCGGTCAAAAGGGGAATAGGAAAGCGTCCTGTAGATAAAATCCTGTCGGCTCCTCCCGTGACCCACGATGCGGTGATGCCACTGTCCTTCTTCAAGCCGGCGCCCCCAGGCCAGCGATTCAGCGGCGCCCTGGTCCCTCCGCAGAGGAGGAGCGCAGGTGGGGGGCGGCCTCGTTGAGGTGGAGCTCCGCGAAGCGGCCGGTGAGGCCGAGGGCCTCGGGGGACCAAGTCCCTCTGCGGGTGCCGGCGGGGCGGGCTGCCATGGTCGACGCGAAGCGGCGGAGAAGCACCCTGGCCTCCGGCGAGGGAGTGGGGAGGGCAAGGGACGTCGCTGGCGGCGCGTCCTCGTTCTCCTCCTCCAATTCTTCTGCTGTTGGGAGGTTGAGGCTGGGGACGAGCGCGCGGGCACGAGCGGTTGCCACGGCCTAGTTCCCTTCCATCTCCGTCTGGAGGTTGGTGGTGAGCGCCGGCGGGAGCGCGTCCACGGCAGCCGCAATCGGCGGCTCGAAGAACTCCTTCACCGAGGCGTAGCCCGGCGGAGCGAACTGCTCCGGCTCCTTGTCGGACGGCAGGTACCCTCTGTATCCATGGCACATGTGGTAGCACACCGGCGGAGGCGGCTGCGCCGCTGGTTCGTCGTCGCTGAAGTCTCCCTCGGGGTCGTCCAAGAGCAAGTCGGCGCTCGGCCCGCCCAACAGCCACTCCATTGGCGGGACAGTGAAGGCCGGTGGAGGAGGCAGCAGGTCGTCGGCGTCCGCAGTGATGCTGGAGGCAGAGGCCTCGTCCTCGTACTCGGCGTCGACTATATGTTCTGCATCAACATCTGGTTGGGGCGGCGACGGAGGCCGCCACCAGGGCCATAGCGACGGCGAGGGGCACCAAGCACTGCCCTGTGGTGGCGGATGCCACCATTCCTGTTCCGGTGATGCTGAAAGCGCCGGCCAAAGTTCCAGCGACTTGTAGCGGCAAGTCTGAAGTTCCCGCGACGAAAATGGGAGCGGCCATACTCCCTGGCAACAAATCGTGCGAAAGAAAAAGCTTGTTCCGGCAGCGGCCGGAAAGCCATTCTTTTCTCACCTTTTCTCTTCCTACTTCTCTGTTCTCTCCTTGGCCTATTGCTAGGGCCAGAAAGCCATTCTTTTCTCACCTTTTCTCTTCCTACTTCTCTGTTCTTTCCTTGGCCTATTGCTAGGGGCAGAGCCAGTGCCGATGAAGTGAGAAGCAACAAAGAGTGAAGTGGATGATTGATTCTTTATTGTTGAAAAGTTCAGGTATATATAGGTCCTGAACCGGTGTCTTACAATGTGGTTTACATGTTGGTTGCTCTTGGAACAGACGTGATGTCCCTTTGAGATCGACAACGTTTGCAACGCTAACTGTAGGCAGTTAGCTTATAGAAAATACTAACTGCTATCTTAGCCTAAAACTAACGCTAATAACTCTCTGCTTATTATTTTCTAACATGCTCATGCCAAGTGAGTCAGCAAGCAAAACGTTATGGAGACTTGCTGTACAACACAAGTAGCATAGGTCGAGTCGTAGATCAAACGCCCGTACCAACTCAGGTGACCATGTAAGCCCCACGTCATCCCTTTTATAAGGTAGTGTGAGACGACAAAAGTAGAGAGAGAGAGCCAATAGACAAAAGAACTAGCTTTAGGGTTTTGCGAGAAGCCTAAATCGGTGAGTAACCATGTTTTTTTTTAGATAAGGGAGCATGGCCCCAGGCTCTGCATCTATGATGCACGCGGTTTTGCTTTATTAAAAAAGAGTACGAGTTCACCAAATTTTAACTATTACATTTAAGGATAAGCTAAGATCGATACATGAATCAACCATGAGGAAATGCGGCACATAGAAATACTATCCATTTGCTATTTTATTAAGATGCCGACATCCAATAGCCTGGAAAAAGAAGTCCTGAGCAATCACTAGCATCCGGTTGCATCCAGTAACCATATCCTCCCGCTGATTCGGCGGGAGAAGGAAAACCCATTGTTGAATCCAATGAGCAGCTCGTCGGATAATCTACAAAAAATTAGTTACATTTTTTTATTAAATATATATCATTCCTACTTCTCCAAATAGACTAACAAAGTGTTATCGTTCTTTCACACACCATTAAGCCATTTACCAAACATATTAGTAAAATTAGCCGGTGGAGAAATGTTATAAGAAATATAGACCATGCGCCATATAATTTTTTGCAAAAGGGAAGCCAATGAACAAATTATTAATGGTGTTTTCGCAGAATAAAAAAACCAACATTTTTGACATCCATTCCACTTCCGGTTTGCTATGTTATCCTTAGTAAGAAGCACCTTGTTACTAAGGAACCACATAAATATCTTAATTTTGATAGGGATCTTTAATTTTCACAGATATTTACGAAGGAAAATAGTATGTCCATTCATCAAATCAAGGTACATAGACTTGACTGAAAATAAACCCGAATCAGTAAGTTTCCAAACAAACCCGTATCGAGTTCGGTTGACAAATTAATTGTCATAAGCCGCTGGCAGAGATGCATCCATTGCAACCATTTGTTGTCATTCAAACCTCTTTGAAAAGAAATATTCAAAGGCGCAATAGCAAGTACCGTAGATACGAGAACATTTTTATGTTGAACAATGTTATATAAAGTTGGATATTGCTGAGATAGAGGCAACTCCCCCATCCAAACTCGCACTCGTCCCATTACCAACTTTGAAAAAAAAACTCACTTAAAAAATTCATGCTTGACATGCGTGAAACCTTTCCAAAAGGACGAGTCATTAGGATTAGCTTCAACTTGTGCCAGAGTTTTATTTTTGAGGTATTTCTTGTGCAGCAATTGCTGCCACATTCCTTCCTCCGAAAGGAGTTTAAGCAGCCATTTACTGAGTAGACATTAGTTCTTTAATTCAAGTACCTCTATTCCTGACCCACCTTGATCCTTGGGTCTGCATAAAATATTCCATTTCGATAATCTTATGGAACACTTGTGTTCTTAATTGTGCTTTAATGTTCATGGCGAAAGCTTATTGCTTCGTTAAATTGTTATATGGTTGGAATTGGAAAATGATGCATATGGTTTGACAATTTGGCAATTGTTTGAGCTCTCATAGATCATGTTTAAGCTCTTGCATCATGTAGTTTAATCTATTAATGAAGAACTACTGTAGAGCTTGTTTAATTTGGTTTGCATGATTGATCTCTCTAAGTCTAGATATTTTCGGGTAAAGTGTTTGAACAACAAGGAAGACAGTGTAGAGCCTTATAATACTTGCAATATGTTCTTGTGTGAGTTTTGCTGTACCTGTTCATACTTGTGTTTTCTTCAAACAACCTTGCTAGCCCAAACCTTGTACTGAGAGGAAATGCTTCTCGTGCATCCAAACACCTTGAGCCAAACACCATGCCATTTGTGTCCACCATATCTACCTACTATGTGGTATTTCCTGCCACTCCAAAGTAAATTACTTGAGTGCTACCTTTAAATTTCATTCCTCTACCTTTACAATATATAGTTCATGGGAAAAATAGCTTAAAAACTATTGTGGTGATGAATATGTAGTTATGTGTCTTAATTTTTATAAGTTGCTTGTTGAGCGGTAACCATGTTTTCTGGGGACGCCATCAACTTTATCTTTGTTGGATATCATGTGAGATGCTATGCATGTTCGTCTTGTCTGAAGTAATGGATTTCATGATCAAATGGTTTGAGTATGCATATGTTAGAGAAGAACATTGGGCCGCTAACTAAAGCCATGTATCATGGTGGAAGTTTCAGTTTGGACATACAACCTCAATCTCTTATGAGAATATTAATTATTGTTGAATGCTTAAGCATTAAAAGAGGAGTCCATTATCTGTTGTCTATGTTGTCCCGGTATGGATGTCTAAGTTGAGAATAATCAAAAGCGAGAAATCCAATGCGTGCTTTCTCCTTAGACCTTTGTACAGGCGGCATAGAGGTACCCCTTGTGACACTTGGTTGAAGCATATGTTATGCGATGAGAATCCGTGTTTTCCGAGATAGTAGGACAAGGTGCGAGCACTATTGGTACTCTATGCATGAGACATGCAACTTGTAGGAAGTATTATGCATAGCACATATGAATTATTACTACCGTTGACAAAATTGTTTCTATGTTTTCATAACAAAAGCTCTAGCACAAAAATAGTAATCCATGCTTCCTCTGCGAAGGGCCAATCTTTTACTTTATTGTTGAGTCATTTACCCATTCTTTCTAGGGATTTCTATTTTCGTGCCCCGGTTCGTTAGTTGTACTCAGTTTTCCCAGTCCCTTAGTTTTTCCTCAGTTTTCCCCTCCTCTAGTTTGAAACACGCACAAGTGCTGGAACGGCCGGTAGCCGTCAGGTCGAGGCCTTGACCTTTAGTCTGACCGGGTGGGGCCGCACAGGCAGCTCCTCCCTGACCGTCTCGTGCTGACGGGTAGGGTCAGGAGACACGTCGGAGCAGCCATCCATTTATCGCTGACGTGTGGGCCGTTTTATTTTTCATGATTTTATATGCGGTGCTGCCAATGACAAATGGGGCCGCTCTATAGGGCTGCCGCAGCCAATGACCAGTGGGGTCGTATATTTTTCAAGAAAAGACATATATTGCCGCTCTGTGGGCTGCCGCAGCCAATGACCAGTGGGGTCGTCTATTTATTTAGGGAAACTCATATATTGCCGCTCTGTGGGGCCTCCGCAGCCAATGACCAGTGGGGTCGTATATTTTTCAGTAAAAGACATATATTGCCGCTCTGTGGCTGCCGCAGCAATTGACCAGTGGGGTCGTCTATTTATTAAGAGAAACTCATATATTGCCGCTCTGTGGGGCCTCCGCAGCCAATGACCAGTGGGGTCGTCTATTTTTCAGTAAAAGACATATATTGCCGCTCTGTGGGGCTGCCGCAGCCAATGACCAGTGGGGTCGTCTATTTATTAAGAGAAACTCATATATTGCCGCTCTGTGGGGCCTCCGCAGCCAATGACCAGTGGGGTCGTCTATTTTTCAGGAAAAGACATATATTGCCGCTCTGTGGGGCTGCCGCAGCCCAGTGGTTCTATTTATTTAGAGAGAAAAAATCATATATTGCCGCTCTGATATATGTCTTTAGAGAATATCATAGAGAGAAGCAACAAGTTCGCTAATTAATTATTCTTAAGCTAGACCGGAGAAGCGCTGGCAGCTCGTTCCCCACCGTCGGCCGGAGCAGCCATCGCCGGCGCCTCGTCGCGCCGCCGGCTCTGTCCCCCGGCGGCGTCGGACGAACTGCGGCGCTGCACGTCAACCACGGCTCCAGCACTTGTTTCGTCCGCACGCATTGTACCCACCGCAGGAAAGTCCGCCGCAAGCAGATCCGCCGCCCACGACGACCGGGATTTGTTCCGCGCACCAATTGGCATAGCTTGGTAAGACCTCCGCTTCTGCCTCCCCCGCCCCCTAATCGATTCGGTTCCCGTAATTTATTGGAGTTTGCAGGTACGAAATAGTGCTCAATGTCTCGTCGTAGCGGGTACACCGGCGAGGGTGGGGATTCGATCATGCCGTGGCCACGTTCTACTTCTCCTACCTCGTCGGAAGTGCAGGTATATAGCTTCAGCTCTCTGTACTACCGTTGAATTTGAAGTTCCGCCATGGCTTGTTGGGGTGATTTCAGTTGTTCTTTTTTCCATTATTGTTACAGTTAGCCAGGCAAGCCGATGATCCATGGTACATTGCATACCAAGATGAATCAACCCAGTGGTGTAGCCAGAGGATGGATTTGGAGGAGAAGGTGGCCAATTTAGGTGATGAATTGGCCCGTAAAAACCTGATGATATTCGAGCTGAAGCGTATTGTGGAGGAAGAAAAGAAGAATTCAGAGCTTATTCGCAAGGAGAAGTTGAGAGTTGAGACAGATCTTGCCGTATTTGATCAAGTGGTAGAAAATCTAGAACATGAACTTAAAGTGATGGGAGAGGAGAAAAGTAGATTCATCTGTGCAGTTTTATTAGGTGTCATCCCTGTCCTAGCAGTTATGTGGTTCTGGTAGACGATTTAGTATAGAATTGTTATTCAGTAGATGGCTCTAACCACTGTATTTTGTTGTGGCTCTAAGCACTGTATTTCGGTGTACAATTTCCTACTTGTGCTAAGTAATGCGCACGATAATTTTAGCATGCATGAACATTTTATAAAAGTGAAGGGATCCCAAAAGTGAATGCATGTACCAGCCTCCGGATCAAATACATATCAATATCTTCCCAATCAAGTTGGGATAGAATTCAAATCATACATACGGATGTACATGGACACATCAAGAACGTGAAGAAGATTTTTTTGAGACGGAGGTAGTAGTTCAAACAATTTTATCCCAATTGGAAATTGAAAAATACAAATTTATAATAATTTATCCTAATTTGCGCCATCAAACGTTGAAGCGATGTTATCGGCGATGGCTTCAATGTTCGTGGCATCGATGACCAGTGTCGGAACCGCCGCTGTCTTGGTGTACTTCACCAGCGACGGATCTGCGGAGGGCTGGATCGGCGGCTTTGCAGCGCGGTTGTAGACGATGGCTTCAATCGTCTTGGCATCGATTCGCACTCTCGGCACCGGAAGTGAGACATCAACAGGCTGGGTCTGCGCCGTCGAAGCGATGTTGTAGGCGATGGCTTCAATGTTCGTGGCATCGATGACCACTGTCGGCACGGCCGCCGTCTTGGTGTTCTTCATCATTCAACAGATCTGAGAATAGAATCGAAAGTGAGACAGAGAGAGACATTTCAACTATTTCTGACGGTTAGATCCTCACCGGCACTCTTAGATCCACGGCGCACGCACGGTTAGATGCACGCCGCCGCACGCACGGTTAGATCCGCGCCGCACGCCGCGACGCACGGTTAGATCTGCGCCGCCGCAGGCCGCCGCACGCACGGTTAGATCCGCGCCGCCGCACGCACGGTTAGATCCGCGCCGCCGCACGCGCCGCACGCACGGTTAGATCGCGCCGCCGCAGGCCGCCGCACGCACGGTTAGATCCGCGCCGCCGCACGCACGGTTAGATCCGCGCCGCGCACGCCACCGCAAGCACGGTTAGATCCGCGCCGCGCACGCCACCGCAAGCACGGTTAGATCGCGCCGCCGCACGCACGGTTAGAGAGAGGAGGGTTGGTAGGTATGTGCTCTGCTCTTGTCTCCGTATGCGTCCATCGTGGTCCATAGATACAGGCCGTGAGTACAACCAATGATCGAACGGTGCAAGCGTTCGTTGAGCTTTCATCCAACCAAGATCCGTGTGACATACATCTCGACCAATCAGAGATCAGCCAGTGAGTACAAGTTAGGAAAACTGAGTAGAACTGAGAGGGGGAAAAGTGAGGAAATGTTTATCGGAAGGGCAAAACTGAGTATGACTGAGTAAGACAAGTGGGCCCGGAGGGGAAAACTGAGTAACACTAAGTAAAACAGGGGCACCCAAATAATAAACGGACTAAGGGAAATTGAAGCTTTTGGCATAAAAATTGTAAAATTGTGTTATTTGAACAATATATTACATTTTGGCCGACTAGATATTGTTTGCAACTCAAAGATACACAAGTGTGACAAATTTGGACTCATTTGGACAAAGTTTGTAAGCATAGTGGGTATTTGGGAGGTGTATTGAGCAGAAAGCCCTGCATCTTCATATCTAGTAGCTCATGGACTAGGAAGTGGTTTTGAAGCTTTTGGCATAAAAACTTCATATCTCTATATTTCCTTTTCCATTATTATTTCTCTAGGTTGTAGGTAACATAACAAGGCTCAATGGGAAGGTTCCACCATGTTTTGAATTATTTTGAATTGAACCCTAAAATGTTAAAACCCTAAAACCCTAAAACCCTAAAACCCTAAAATGATAAATGTGGCTTAAATGTGGCATACAAATTGTTCATACAAATTCAAATTGTTCAACACAAAGGCATCCCCAATACAAATTGTTCAACACAAAGGGATCCCCAATACAAAGGGAACCCCAATACAAAGGGAACCCCAATACAAATTGTTCAACACAAAGGGATCCCCAATACAAAGGGAACCCCAATACAAAGGGAACCCCAATACAAATTGTTCAACACAAAGGGATCCCCAATACAAAGGGAACCCCAATACAAATTGTTCATACAAATTCAAATTAGTTGTTCAGAATAAAATCTTTTTCTTGCTCCTGGTGTGACTCGCCGGGGCCACCACCTTACTCCGGGTAACCCTACCAGGGATATTACCGGTGTCTACCTTCCTTTTGCCCTCTTTCTTGTTCTTCTTCTTCTGCGAAGCTTCTGCTTTTTCTTCTGCCATGAGCTCTTCGAAGTGTGCATCACACATGGCCTTACAACTATCGAGGCAATGTCGATAATACTGTTGACTCTCCTCTGGACTCATCGGTTGAAGCCATTCTACATCCATCTGTTCCCTCTGCTCTCGATCCATCGGTTCAATCTCCTCATGTTGAACTGCTGCTTCAATCTCCTCTGCATTTGCTGCTTCAATCTCCTCATGTTGAACTGCTGCTTCAATCTCCTCTGCATTTGCTGCTTCAATCTCCTCATGTTGAACTGCTGCTTCAATCTCAAGTTGAATTGCTGCTTCATTCTCCTCTGCATTTTCTGCTCCCGCCTGATCTTCCATTCCAAAAGCCGGATCAACTCCATTTTTACAAAGCCTAGCAATGTGTCCAGGGATTCCACAACGTTTGCACTTACGTTTTCGAATCGGTGCACCACCCTCTGCACTAGCTCTGATCCTATTCTTCCTCGGCCTACCTGCCGGTCTAGTCAATACTGGAGAGTACAGTTTGAAGCCTGGATCGACTTTCATCCATTGGTCTTTTCCCAACAAGGTAGGAACATTCATAGCATATGCAGCCCTAAATTTTGCAACAGAGAAATACTCTGACACATACTGATCAACTTCACCATCTTCACCCCCTATAACACTCATGAAAAACAATGCGTGTATGCAGGGTATCCCACGGATCTGCCATCCCCTACAATGGCATGTCCTATCAACCAAACTCACTGGATACCTCCACTGCCTGTTTTTACTGTCAGTGTAGGTTACCTCAGCCTCCATTCCTTTTCTGACGCATTGCATCCTCAATTGTTTTGCCCTCTCATGCAAAGACTTAATCAAAGATGGGAGCATGAGATGGCCAACATAATTTGTGGATGCAATTCTTTGACGCAGATCGATCTTTATCATGATCATCTGCCTAATCTTATCAAATATTTGCCACAGCATAAGCCCTTTCAATGACTTGACCTTTGAGTTGAAACTCTCCGCAAGGTTACTTGTTACATAGTCTACCTTGCAAATTTCATTGAATTGGCTTCTTGACCACACCCTACCATGATGTTCATCCAAGTACTCCTTCACCCCAGGTTTTTGTTTATACAACACATCCAAATGAAACTTATGCTTCCTAGAGCTGCATGTGTATGAAGCTGGCCATAGGTTGTCAGTAAAAACTTTACCCTTGAATTTCTTTGTAAAATTCTGTACCAAGTGTCGCATACATTCCCTATGCTCCACTCCAGGGAATACTGCTTCTACCGCACTCTCCAAACCTTTGCAAGCGTCTGTGTGGATAACAAGTCCTGGTGGATGACCTATAAGGTCGCGCAAGTTCTGCAGAAACCAAGTCCAACTTTCCTCTGACTCAACCTCCAAAACTCCATAAGCAACAGGGAACATCCAATTATGTCCATCAACTGCAGTAGCAGCAACTAGCTGTCCTTTAAACCTACCATGAAGAGCTGATGCATCCACGGCCAAATAAGGCCTGCAACCGTCCAAAAAGCCTTTCCAGCAAGCTTTGAAACAAACAAAAGCCCTTCTAAAACATTCCTTGTGCATTACCTTCCCGCTTTTCAATTTGTAGGGAACTGTATGCTTGTCTATTGCTACAACACTGCCTGGACTAGCCATCTCCACTTCAGCTTTGAAAGTGTAAAGCAACTGAAAGCTTTCATTCCATGGACCATTGATCTTGTCAAGAGCCATTTCCTTTGCATAGAACATCCTCATGTAAGGTACTTTCATCCCTTTATACTTCTCAGCCACCTTTTTCTGGAGTGCCGTTGGACCAAGTGAAGGAGTTTCTCTCAGCCAATCTAGGATTATATCTGCCAACCACCTAGTCTTCGCTAGCTTTGTTTTCAGGTCTGGCTCTCCCCCTAGAGGTGGACACCTATGGATCTCCTTATTAACCTTTATCTGAAACATAATGATAAGGGATGTCAGTAATAGATAACAAATTTTACACCGTGATCTAAATACACAACTGGTTGGCGTAGTACCTGAACCAAGCTGCTTCTGCGCATTGTGGATGCATGCAGCCTAAACCTACACCTTGGGTATGGGCATTTAATTGTGAACCTACCTGGCTCACTTTTAATAACCTCATAATTATTCTTAGTGAGAATGTGATATGTAGTAATTGCATTACGGCAGTCCATCATCGTTTGAAACACGGTGCCTTTTGCAAGCTGAGGATTCTCCCTGTTCCACTCAATTGTTGGCAAGTCTTCGCCTTCGTAATCGGCTAAAACGAGGCTGTCATCGTTCTCATTCTTCTCTTCATCATCAGTCTCATCAAATCTGGCACCAAAAGCAATATCTTCCATGTATTGATCCTCCATTGCCTGCTTACTGCATCGATCTACCAATTCAGGAAACATTAACTCATCCTCATCATCTTCAGGAGACTGATCCGCAATCTCTGCATCGTCCTCCACATTGACCACAGGAACGATCTGGCTACCACTCGCACTGGGGACAGATGGTGCTGCTGTGGACCTACAAGGATCGCCGCGGCGCACACTATTAGCAGAGGCAGCAGCAGTAGAGAGACATGATGCCCGACCACCTGATGATGCCCCAACACCAGATGATGCCTGGCCCCTGTCCACGTGGACACGAATTTTACCGAAATGGCAAGAAGCATTCAAAGCAAAAAGAATTCCCAGATCATCGTCGGAAATTAGTGGAACCAATCTTCGCTCCGTGCTGTTGAAATATTCGAAATGAACTGCATCGAGAGAGCTCCAGGAGTACTTATCGAAGATGTTAGCTTTCAAATCCCTCAACGAGATGGTGGTTGCAACCACCGCAGGGAAGTAAAACCCATTCATTAGGCGTTTAGAATCACGCGTAAAGCTAGAATCCAGCCTAACCACCAGCCGAAAAGCCAGCGCTGGATCAATCCTATTCGAAAAGCAACGCAGTTAGTTGAGCAACAACGATTGGCGCTCAAAAACTGCCTACTGTTAATTCACATAGGCAGACGATGCTTACCCAGATGGAATCCATGCGTTAGATCCCTCCGATTCCCAATCTTCTCCGCGGCTGACGGGAAGAGGCGGTACACCAGACGGATATACAAACTCTACCGCGACAGGGGTAGATCTAGATCTGTTGGAGGCGGATCCCTCTCCGCCTCCCGGGGGTGGTGGTGGGGGCGGGGGCGGCTCGGCGGCGGACGACGCCATAAGGTAGGAGGGCAGGACGGCGTGGCGGCGGAGGGGCGGTGTGTGAGCTCCTCCAGTATCGGGCGGAGTGGAAAGCTTTGGGTGAGCTCCTCGAGTCAACAGTCAACATAGTTCGAAAGAAACGGTCAATTCAACACCAACGCGGCTCCCTAGCCGTCACCGGTAACGGTGAAGGCCACTGACCAGACGGCAACCCTCCCGTCTGAGCGTCTGCGACGGGTTTCAAACTAGAGGGAGGGGAAAACTGAGGAAAAACTAAGGGGCTGGGGAAAACTGAGTACAACTAACGAACCAGGGGCACGAAAATAGAAATCCCTTCTTTCTATCTTAGAAGCAAACACTTGTGTTAACTGTGTGCATTGATTCTTACATGTTTACTTATTGCACCTGTTATATTACTCTATATTGACAAATATCCATGAGATATACATGTTACAAGTTGAAAGCAATTGCTGAAACTTAATCATCCTTTGTGTTGCTTCAATTCATTCTACTTTGAATTTATTGCTTATGAGTTATCTCTTATGCAAGTCTTGTTGATACTTGTCTTGAAAGTATTATTCATGAAAAGTTTTGCTATATGATTCATTTGCTTAGTCATTATCTTTGTTAGCAATCTTTTGTTCAGATCACTCCATTCATCTCATATGCTTTACAATAATGTTGATCAAGATTATGTTGGTAGCATGTCACTTCAGAAATTATTTGTGTTATCGTTTACCTACTCGAGGACGAGTAGGAACTAAGCTTGGGGATGCTTGATATGTCTCAAACGTATCTATAATTTCTTATGTTCCATGCTACTTTTATTACAATACTTGAGTGTTTTACACATACTTTACAGCATTATTTTACATTTTCCGGCACTAACCTATTAACAAGATGCCGAAGTGCCAGTTGTCTGGTGTTTTTGGTTTCAGAAATCCTAGTAAGGAAATATTCTCGGAATTGGACGAAATCAACGCCCTGTCCTATTTTTGCACGAAGCTTCCGAAGACCGAAAGGGAGGCGAAGTGGGGCCACGGCGCCGCCACACTAGGGCGGCGCGGCCAGGGGGGGTCGCGCGGCCTAGTGTGTGGGCCCCCGTGACGCCCTTTGACCTACCCTTCCGCCTACTTAAAGCCTCCGTCGCGAAACCCCTGTACCGAGAGCCACGATACGAAAACATTACTGAGAGGCCACCGCCGCGAATCCCATCTCGGGGATTCAGGAGATCGCCTCCGGCACCGGAGAGGGGAATCATCACCGGAGGGGCTCTACATCATCATGCCCGCCTCCGGATTGATGCGTGAGTAGTTCATCCTTGGACTATGGGTCCATAGCAGTAGCTAGATGGTTGTCTTCTCCGCTTGTGCTTTCATTGTATTAGATCTTGTGAGCTGCCTAACATGATCAAGATCATCTATTTGTAATGCTACATGTTGTGTTTGGTGAGATCCGATGAATAGAGAATATTATGTTAAGTTGATTATCAATCTATCATATATGTGTTGTTTATGTCCTTGCATGCTCTCCGTTGCTAGTAGAGGCTCTGGCCAAGTTGATACTTGTAACTCCAAGAGGGGTAATTATGCTCGATAGTGGGTTCATGCCTCCATTAAATCTGGGACAGTGACAGAAAGTTCTAAGGTTGTGGATGTGTTGCTACTAGGGATAAAACATTGATGCTTTGTCTAAGGATATTTGTGTTGATTACATTACGCACCATACTTAATGCAATTATCTGTTGTTCGCAACTTAATACTGGAAGGGGTTCGGATGATAACCTGAAGGTGGATTATTTAGGCATAGATGCATGCTGGATAGCGGTCTATGTACTTTGTCGTAATGCCCTGTAAATCACATAGTAATCATCGTTGATATGTATTGAATCTTTATTTGTCAATTGCTCACCTGTAATTTGTTCACCCAGCATGTTAGTTATCTTATTGGAGAGACACCACTAGTGAACTGTGGACCCCGGTCCATTCTTTTACATCTGAATACATTCTTTTACTGTTCTTTGCAAACAAACACCATCTTCCACTCGATACGCTTAATCCTTTGTTTTCAGCAAGCCGGTGAGATTGACAACCTCAATTACGTTGGGGCAAAGTACTTTGATTGTGTTGTGCAGGTTCCACGTTGGCGCCGGTTTCACTGGTATTGCGCCGCACTACATTCCTCCACCAACAACCTTCACGTGCTTCTTGGCTCCTACTGGTTCGATAACCTTGGTTTTTACTGAGGGAAAACTTACTGCTATGCGCATCACACCTTCCTCTTGGGGTTCCCAACGGACGTGTCGATTACACGCCAGCAACGACCCTGAGTACATTGCCTTTGTCAAGGCCCGTCTTCGTGATCAGTTTCTCATGACTGATCTTGGTCCTCTCCGCTACTTTCTTGGGCTTGAGGTTTCCTCTACCTCCGATGGCTTCTATATCTCCCAGGAGAAGTATATTCAGGACCTTCTCACTCGTGCCGCTCTTGGTGATGAGCGCACTGTCGAGACTCCTATGGAGCTCAATGTCCATCTCCGCTCCACTGATGGTGATCCTCTTCCGGACCCGACTCGCTATCGTCACCTGGTTGGGAGCCTGGTCTATCTTGCTGTCACCCGTCCTGACATCTCCTATCCGGTCCACATTCTGAGTCAGTTCATGGCTGCTCCCACTAGTGTCCACTATAGTCATCTTCTTCGTGTCCTCCGCTATCTTCGTGGCACTATCTCCCGTCGCCTTTTCTTTCCTCGCTCCAGCTCCTTACAGCTCCAGACCTACTCAGATGCTACTTGGGCTAGCGATCCAGAGGATCGCAAGTCTCTTTCTGCCTACTGTGTCTTTCTTGGTGGCTCTCTCATTGCTTGGAAGACCAAGAAGCAGGTTGCAGTCTCTCGTTCGAGTGTCGAGGCTGAGTTGCGAGCGATGGCTCTCTTGACGGCTGAGGTGACTTGGTTACGCTGGTTACTTGCGGACTTTGGTGTTTCTGCTGATGCCCCGACTCCTCTCTTATCGGACAGTACTGGTGCCATCAGCATTGCGCGTGACCCGGTGAAGCACGAGCTCACCAAACACATCGGTGTTGATGCCTTCTATGTGCGTCATGCTGTGCACGAACAGGTTATGACCCTTCATTATGTGTCTTCCGAGCTACAGCTTGCTGACTTCTTCACGAAGGCCCAGACTAGAGCACAACATGGGTTCTTTCTTTCCAAACTCAATGTTGTTGATCCACCATGAGTTTACGGGGAAAGACTGACGTTGCCGTGCGGCACTTTGCACGGCAAAGGCCGCTATACGCACGACAAAGGCTTTGCCGTGCGCGCACGCACGGCAAAGACTGCCCGGCAAATCCAGCGACGGCAAAGGCAACGTTGCCGTGCGCACCGCCTATCTGCACGGCAAAGACCGTTGCCGTGCGCCCTGTTCTTTGCCGTGCGTCCGTACTTTGCCGTGCGGCAGAACGTTGCCGTGCGGCGTGGCTTTGCCGTGCGCGGTGACATTGCCGTGCGGCTCCTCCTTTGCCGTGCGTGGCAGCGTTGCCGTGCGCTACTTCGTGCCGTGCGATATCTTTGCCGTGCGGCGAGGGCCAGCCCGCACGGCAAAGGCCTTTGCAGCAGACCCTCCGGATCTCCCAGGCGACACAGGTGAGCGCCACGTGGCCCCTTTGCCGTGCGTGTGCACACGGCAAAGAGACCAAAAGTCCTTTGCCGTGTGCACACGCACGGCAAAGGCCCCTGCATTTTTCATTTTTTTGCTGTTTTTCAATTATCCCTGCATTTCAAATATTGCATTTCACAAATATAGCATATATAACATATATATCAACATATGATCACCAAACACATCAACAACACCACAAATACATCGAGCACACATAGTTCATGCATACAATCCGTTACATGGAGTCCACATCGAGCATACATAGTTCATGCATAGCAATGTCCATTATTACAATTCATAACAAGTGCGAACAATGCATTACAACGACGACGAGTGCACGAAGACCATGCCATCAACCTTGTCCTCCTCCGCTTCCGCCGGCCTCATCGTCATTGCCTTGTGACATATAATCTATAAGCATGTTGATGGAATGAACATTTGCATTTGCATATTGAACACTTGAACAAGTAGCGGGTTGGGCACAAGAGGACTCACCGCGGTTCATGCTCCGGATGATGTTCATGTTGTTGACGGTGACAGGTGTCCCCGGGGTCTGAGTGGGCGGTGGCGGCATCCACGGCATGGAGTAAGGTGGAGGAGCAGCAATACTCCCCGGTGGAGTAGACAGAACCGTCTGGCTCATCAGCCAGCTCATCTGTGCCTGCTGCTGCTGCATCATCTGCTGCTGCTGTTGCATCTGCTGCATCATCTGTGTCTGCTGCTGCTGGTACTCCAGAATCTGCTGCTCCATGTGCGCCCTTTGCTCCTGGGCCGCCTGCTCCTTCGCTGCCATCTCCTCCTACGTTGTGTTGCCGCGATGTCATTAACATTTCAATGGAAAGCATGTAAAGGAAATGTAGAGGCTCGAGGAAGAACATACCCGTAACCGCTCGACAGCTAGATCCGAAGCCCGTGGCCGGGGCTCTACCTCAGGCTGGCCGCTCTTACGACCACGACGGATCTGGCGGAGAGAGGGAACCTTCGCTGGGTCGACGCACCCGTCACCAAACCATAGGCGGCCATGCTTCAAGCCTTCTCCCGCAAGCACCGCGACCTCAGGGTCAAAGTCCTCGGCCTCTGGGTTGGCCTCCTCGCCGTACTTCTGCTTGAACTTGGAGACATACGACGTGCACTGGGTCTCGCATTGCGGGTTAACCCACACGGACCCCGTCTCAGGATCAGGCGTCTTCCTTTGCTTCATCTTCTTTAGCACGACAAAGACGTTAGGCTTCGCTCCTGTCCTGAGTTCCTGCAAAAGAGAACATGTAATCAAGTGAAGTGGCACACCCTTGCGGAGTTAACAAATATATAACATGAATTCAAAGAATGAAGGAACCATTAATTTGCTCACCTCGTTCTGCAGGTGAAGAGAGAGGGGGATGCTGCCTTGGATATGCGATCCACCTCGCATCTCTGCCCGCTTCTTCTTGCCCTCCTCGTGCTTCTTGAGGTACTGGGGGCATGTCCACCACATGACCATCGCAAGAAAGCACCTATCGTCGTTGCCGACGTACTGAGGAGGGTTCTACATGCACAAGATAAACCCATTATGGTAAAATAAACTACATGGCGATAAAGCAAATCAATAACACATAAATGCAAATACCTGCATGTACTGCCACGGCTGCATGAGCGTGTCGCGAGCGTCCTCCTTAGTCATGTGGACGAAGCGGTCGGCGTGCCAGTCGCGGACGCATTGAACACGTGCCTCGTAGTGCATGCCAGTCACCCTCTTCCTTGCAAGCTGGTGTAGGACATCATCGCACGCAGTCTCCTTGCCCTCGGCCCTCTTGAAGTATTTCTGCAACCATGCACATAGGTAAAACAAGGGGCATTAGTGCAATTATTGTGAACCAAGGAGAGTGTATGAATGGTAAGAAGTCAAAAGTCACGTACCCAGAATTTGGCAACAACCAAATCCGCCGCGGTGCCGCGGCCCATAGGATCTTCCGCGAGGCTGTAGTGCGCCCACCTCCAAGCTACGTCGCAGCCACCAGTAGGGAAATTGACTATCCCAGGGAAATACCATCTAAGTAGGCCCCCAAGGATGTTCGAGTACCCACGTGGCGGTCTCTGCGACGGGTCTTCATACTTGAACGAGCTGCACCATGAAACGACAACATCAATATGTATGTGATAATAATTTTGATAATGACAAAATTGCGATAACGAAATGCCAAAAATTAACATGTACCTCCTTCCATAGGGCACTAGAACAACGTGCCTGTAGCGCCAGGCCTTCAGCGCGGGGAGCTGTGTTATCCCACGCCGATATGGCTTCCTATCACGTGGCCTCAGCCTCTCCACAGCTGGAACGTACTGGTAATCCGCCGGCTCTACCCAATCTAGGCTTTGATCAGGATCGAACACTAAGTTCCCCAACCCCTCATCCTCCGAGAGGTCCTCCTCGTCCCCCTCCTCCTCCTGGTCCTCCCCACCCACCTCCTCCTCCTGGTCCTCCCCACCCCCCTCCTCCTCCTGGTCCTCCCCACCCCCGTGGTGCTCCTGGTCCTCCTCCTCGTCATCATCATCGGCTGCGGGAGGGGGGCTAGGACTAGGAGTGAGTACCCGCGTCGCATTCTTCCTACGCGGCCGCGCTGTGGTAGCGACAGGAGGGGGGCTAGGAGGGGGGCTAGTAGGTCGGCCCCGCCTCGAAGTCCCTACACCTACCAAGTCCTTGAGCTTCTTTTTAAGACCGCCACCCTTTTTTTTGGCGGCATGCTTCAATCACCTGCAAACACAAATGAAGAGAGTGGTTTATTAGTACGCAATATTGTAAAGAGATAAATATTAGTGAAAGCAACAAAAATATAAGTAGATGAACATTAATGAAAGCAACAATAATGCAAAAGGATGAACATTAATTAGTGGAAGCAACAAATAGCAAGCATAGAGTTCTCTCAAACATAGCACGGAGTTCTTACAAATAACCTAGCTAGACAATCTCTATTACACGGAGTTATTACAAATAACCTAGCTAGCCTCACAATTACTACTACATAGATCAGTAGCCTGTGTCGCCGTCCGTGATTGGACCGCGTGTCTCATCATCGTCATCAGGCTCGGCGAACCAATAATCATCAATGAAACCTGGAGGTGGTCCATCTGCATCGAGGTCAATCCCTGCTTTGAACGCCTCGAGCAAACTCAGGTCTTCCGGGGCACAAACATCCTCAGCTTCATCTTCTGCATTGTCCCCATCCATGCCCGCATCTTCTTGTTCATCGTCTACGACCATGTCATCGATAGTCGGCAAGGCGATTGTGAAATGCCCGGGGAGCCCTTCTTCCTGATAGAACTCGACACTCTTTGCTGAGGGGTCTACGCGGCGGTAATCGTCCTTGTTTGGCGGGGGCGGCCTATTGCGTGAAGGCACCGTCATCACAACATCCCATCCATGTAGACGTTTTGTCGGGTTTCTGCACGCGTACGGGAGATAGAATACTTGAAAGGCCTGGGTAGCCAAGATGTACACATCCTCTCCCTTATAAACAGAGTTCCTTTCAACTTCGACCAACCCAATTTCAGGATCCCGTCTCACCCGACGTGGGTCAAACCAATGACATTTGAAGACGACGGGATTTAGCCCTTTCTGAAACCCGTAATTCAGCTCGTATATACCCTCGACTCTTCCATAGTAATGGAGCCCATCGTCACCTTGACATACCACCCCGCTATTTATTGTCTTCGCGTTGGGCCGGCTTGTTGTGTATTTATGGGTCTGGAAGCGATACCCGTTCACGTCATAGGAGTTGAACGCTTCGAGGGAATGGTCAAAGCCCCTAGCAATTTTTCTTAGCTCTGACTTCATCTCTTTGTCAGTTCTTGCCTACAAGTTTAGCACGAGAAGTTTAGAACGAGAAATGACCGATAAATGTCGGAAGTGCTAGCTAATTTGGGATAGAAAAGTACCAAATTACAGAACCAGCTACTAAAACCGAAACCGCCGCCCTTATCGAAAATTTGCTTGGATTCTTCCGGGGTAGGCTCCCTGTGGGTATTCTTCCAATGTATAGCCTTGAATTGCCTATACCGATGAAAAGAGGAAGAGTTAGCCACGCAAATACGAGTGAATGTTTGCGAATAACTAAATGGTTCGCACTTACTCGATGTACGGCTTCACTTCGACCATGGTGTTCAAGACATACGAGTGGATCAAGGTCCGCTCCTGCAGGTCCGTTCTGTACGGCTTCGAGCCACTTGACTTGCCACCAAGCCCCACGAAGATGCTAAGCTTGGGT
Organism: Lolium multiflorum; assembly: GCA_030979885.1. Classification (NCBI taxonomy): domain Eukaryota; kingdom Viridiplantae; phylum Streptophyta; class Magnoliopsida; order Poales; family Poaceae; genus Lolium; species Lolium multiflorum. The sequence continues at coordinate 198,530,666 of CM061753.1, read as the reverse complement.
ACTTCTTCATTGTTGGCGGCATTGTAACGGAGGACCGGGTTGTGCTTTGTGGGAATGTTGGGATCATAGTGCTTAGTGGTGAAGTTTGCCACCTCCACGTTCAGGACTGCCTCGGCTATGGATGCTTCGATCTTGCATTTATTGCCAGTCATTTGACGAAGCTTTTGTGTTTCTCTCTCGGGACCAAACTGCCAACGGCCCCAATTCGGCCCCCCTTTAAGCATTCCTCCGCGAGGTGCAGGATCATATGTTGCATCGGATTAAAGAACCCTGGAGGAAAGATCTTCTCTAGATCGCAAAGCAACACGGGTGCCTCTTCATCCAGCTTCTCAATCACTTTAGTGTCTAACTCCCTAGCACAAATCTGGCGGAAGAAAAAACTCAACCTCGCTAGCACTCGCCAAGTCTTCTCAGGGACATAGCCTCGAATCATCACCGGCATTATCCGCTCAAGCCATATGTGGTAGTCATGACTCTTCAGCCCTTGTACTCGCAACGTTTCAATGTTCAGACCCCTCATCCAGTTGGCTGCGAACCCATCAGGGAAAAACAAGGAGTCCTTCATCCATTGGAAGACCTCCCTTTTTTGGGCCTTTGTGAGACAGAACGGAGCGTGTGGCTTAGTCCAAGTTTTTTTGGCACCATGAGGTGGCTGCATGTTCAACTCCGGCCTATCGCACCACATTTCTTGATCAATTCGAGCCTTTATGTTATCCTTCATCTTCTCGGTGTCCACAATCGTGCTCCAAATGGCTTCACTGATATTCTTCTCGGTGTGCATTACATCAATGTTATGCGGGAGCTCGAGAAACTCAAAGTAAGGGAGCTTCCATAAGCACGGCTTGTGAGTCCATTGGTGTGTCTCCCCATATCCCAAGAAACCATTCCCATCAGGGCTAGGCTTAAGAGCATCTAACTCGGCCTTGATTTCCGTTCCGGTCTTCGGAATTGGCTTCGGGCCACGGACAACACGGCCTTTCTTGAAGCTCTTTACATCACTCCTGTATGCATGCCTCCGCTCAAGGAACTGTCGAGCTTCATCAAAGCATGAATACTTGCCTCCCTTGTTTAGCCAGAAGAAAGTCACGGCCTGCCTGCACTGTGGGCAAGGCCACTTCCCATGTGTACACCACCCGCAGAACAAAGCACGTGCTGGCAGGTCATGCAGGGACGTGTGGTACCACACATACATATCGAAGTACTCCTTCTTTGATGCGTCATATGTTCGGATCCCGCGACCTTCCCAGCCACGAACCAAGTCATCCACCAGCGGTTCCAGGTACACATTCATGTTCTTACCCGGGTATTTGGGCCCTGGGATTATCATCGACACAAACATGTTCTCTGATCTCATGCAGACGCCAGGGGGAGGTTCATGGGAATAACAAACACTGGCCAACAACTGTATACTGCAGCCGACATACCATATGGATTGAACCCATCGGTTGATATCGCAACTGCTACGCTCCTCGGGTCACCTGCTTTCAGTGGAAATTTCTTGACAAAGTTCTTCCATGCAGTACCATCCGACGGATGTATCATCTTGTCGGTGTATCTGTTTCCTTCCACGGCCCACCTCATCTGTTGGGCAGTATCCTCGGTCATGAAGAGCCGCTGGATCCTCGGTAGAACTGGAAGATAGCGGAGGATATTCTTGGCAACCGTGGTCTGCCTCTTCTGACCATCACCATTGCGGTCTACCTCAAAGTACCTAGAGGAATTGCATTTGATGCAATAATTTGTGTCGGCGTGCTCCTCTCTGAATAGCATGCATCCCTTTGGACAAGCGTGTATCTGCTGAGATGACATCTTAAGGTCACTGAGCAATTTGGTCGAATAGTAGAAGTTTTGCGGCAAGAGGTGCCCTTTCGGCAGAAGGCTGCCTACGATGACCAGAAGTTCATCGAACCCATCTCTGCACAAGTTCCTATGGCACTTCAAGGCCATAAGGCGAGCGATGGCATCTAGTTGGGTAACCTCTGTATTTTCATGTAGGGGTTTCTGCGAAGCAAACAGAGCCTCATAATACTCCTTTGTGTTTTCCTCCGGGTCCTCACTTGTCTCCGCATCCTGAGGTGTCTCCACCTCTACATGAGGGCTTTCAGGCACATTACCATTAGCCAAGTTTTCTAAGCACCTATCAAAACCAGTGTCATATTCCCCCCTAGGTTGAATCTGCCGCACCTCCTTCCTAGCACGTTTCTTTGCCTTTTCTCCATGGTAAGTCCAAATCCTGTAGGACGGTGTGAACCCAAACTTGATCAGGTGCATACTCATAGTTTCCTTGTCCTGTGCCTTTCGGTTAGCGCACTTACTACAAGGGCACCAAACACTTATAGGTCTGCTAGGTATGGCAAACGCCCTATCCACAAACTGCTCGGTCTTTTCTCCCCATTCATCAGTATAGTTCCACTGACTGATTCTGCCATCGTACATCCAGCCACGATTATCCATCCTCTAATCAGCAACAAAACAGACGAACATAGCATTTATATATCAAATACTCAATCTATGCATCATATATTTATTTATTTTACGCGTGCATCAACCTGAAACTCTACTAGGTGGGCTCCTAGCAGCCGCCGGATCCGTAGATTGAGTACGTTCTCCCAGCTCTACCCCGATCCGAGACAGAATTTCGGCAGCACCTCCCCGCTGCTCTCCCGATACACGTCTCGGCAAAAAGCCGAGAGGGGTGTGCATCCGGAGAACAACGGGGAGGCGCTACCGAAATCCTGTCTCGGATCGGGGTAGAGCACGGAGAACGTACCCAACTACGCATCCGCCGGCTGTCCCGATAAATGCCGTAAGAGTTACGGTTCATAATATGCGAGACCACTAATGCATATTTATCCGCGTAACCCTTACGGTCGGGAAGAGACGCCTAGGTATCGCCACAGACTTGGTGATCTAGACACAAAGAAAAACCTAGGTACAAGAGAGGCGAACAGATTCTCACCCTCGAAGCGTGATCGACAGCCGGCGAAGAAGACCAACGACCCTCCGGCAACGCTCCTCAAGCACCCCGACAACGCCGGCCCCTGTGTCCACCTCGAAACATCGTCTGCATAGCGAGAAAAGTAATTAGCGATAAAGATCATTTGTTTGCTCTAAATCCCACTATTGTAAATACAATATTTCTAATAAATTGTGCCCTCCAAGTTCTAAAATAATTTCTATACTAAACTACCCTATTTTCATGCATATTTATTGTAACTACTAATTAGCATGCATAATATTTTTTAACTACCCTAAATACAATAACGGTTTGTTTGGATGTTTGCTTTCGGGCTTGGCATTAGGCATTGGTATCTTGCAGGCCCGAATATCCCGAATTCAGAGCGTTTGGATGGCCTAGATATTCATGCGATGTATTCGGGCTTAATATTCAGGTCGCGAGAGTTGGCCTACCGAGCCCGCTCCCGAATACAGAGGCCAGGACCTAAACATTGCTATGCATTCGCTTCTCCCTCGTCTTCCCCGTATGTGGCTCGTCTAGCCCCCAACCCCCCTCGACTGAAGTCGAGTTGCGCCCGACCTAAGGATCGACGGCGACGCAGGTACCACCGCCGCCCATCCCGCCCTCCTCCTCCGGCACGAGCACGGCGCTGTATTCCTGCACCGCCGTGCTCCCCCTGCGACTTTCCCTCCCCTCCAACTTTCCCTCCCCTCCAGCTCCACCATCTCATGGCTGTCTTTACAGGACCACTCCACCGAGCTCCGGCGGCGGGCGCACCTCCACCCCGAGCCCCCGCGTTCGGCACAGCTTCGTTGCCGCAGCCCGCTGCCCCTGCCGCTTCCTAGAGCTCCGGCGGCCGGCCTTCTCCCTTCTACCCTCTCCCCTGTCGCCGTGCTCTCTCCCCCACACAGGCTCAGGCTCGATCTCACTACTCACTTGTGTGCAACACGCGTGGGTGAGTTGAAGAAGATGACCGGCAATCTACACCCTCGTCTATCCATGTTAGAGATAAGATAACTGAAACCGTGTAATACACAATATTTTTATCCTATGTTACTATTTGACTTATGTATCCTCTCCGACTCCTGTAACTTCTCCTATTGATGATATAAATTGAAGAGAAACAACTTATGATTTCCATCAAGTTGAATCGCATCAATACTTTGTCAATCCATTCTCTGCAAAAACTAGATAAAAATTAGTATGGATGTGCTTTGGATGTGAGTGTGATGTTGCTTATGAGAGTGATATGAAATTGTTTGTAAAATGAACTTGTAAAAAATGATTGTGAGAGTGTGTATGTTTCTATTTGTCGAACTGATACGTGTAATGGGTTGCAAAATTGCATTGATAAACAGTATAATGATCAAAGTCCCATATAACTGAAATACCTCACTTTAAACATCCAAACAACATTTTGGTATTCAACTTCAGTATAATATATGGATTCCAATATCTACACATCCAAACAGAAATATTGACATTCGGTCTTAATATCAATATCCTGGATATTGGACATTCAACCCAATGCAATGCCAAACCTCCCAATGCAAACATCCAAACGGAGCATAAGTAATATGAAAATTTCAAAAAAAAAGAGGCACATACCTCACGCCCGACGCGCGCGGGAGGCTGCAGGGCAGCAGAGGCGGGCCAGGTGGTCGCGGCCGGAGCTCTTCACGACCGGCGAGGTGGTGGTAGCGGCCGGAGCTCTGCGGCTGGTGGCGGCTCGGGTGGTGGCGAGCAGGAGGCCGAGGAATGGCCGAGGCGGACGAGCAGCAGCCGGCGAGGGGGAGGGGCGCGGGCAGCAGCAGCCGCCGGCGGGGGAGAGGTGACGGCGTGCGGGCGTGGCTGGTGGCGGTGGGGGTGGCTGGTGGCGGGGGAGAGAAAGCAGCAGCAACGGCAGGCCGGGAGAGGCGGCGGGGGATAAGCAGCAGCAGCGGCGGGGGAGAGGTGGCGGCGTGCGGGCGTGGCTGGTGGCGGTGGCGGCGTGGCTGGTGGCGGGGGAGAGGTGGCGGCGGCGTGCGAGCTAGCTCGATGCGAAGGGAAGACAAGATCTGGCCGGCCGGTCGGGACGCGATGCATATTAAGATCTGGTCCTTTGCCGTGCACACACCTATGCCGTGCGGCAAAGGTCCTTTGCCGTGCGGCCAGGACTTTGCCGTGCGCTTTGGTACCTTTGCCGTGCGGCAGAGTTCTCTGCCGTGCGTTTGTGCACGGCAAAGGTATTTAAAATTTTGTTTAACATTTTAATTATAAAAAACATTTAGTTTTATTTCAAAAATATATTAATCCTTTTTTGTCAACATGTGTATTATTTAATAATGTACGTATCATGCTTTTCAAATTTCAAAAAAATTCACCATTGCACAAATAGCTCCCCGGTACCCTAATTAAACCCTAAACTGGGGAGGCAGGGGAGGAGGGTCACACATACCGCCGGAGCACCGGAACCGTAACCCTGAACCCTAAACACTAGCCCTACCCCTAAACCCTAGCCCTCACCCTAACCCTAACCTAAAAGAATGAGAAGGTACATTGGTGCACCCTCGCGCGGAGAAATCTAGGGGGGTAGACCCGCCGGGGCACACGTTCCGCTGTTTTGGGGAGGAGGAGAACGAGCGTCGGAGCACCGGAACCCCACCAAATCTTGCATGTGGGCCTATGCTATGTGTAAAAGTGTGGTGCAGGTGTAATGGTGAAAAATTAGCTCCCCTAAACCCTAAACCCTAGCCCTAACCCTACACCTAACCCTAACCAGTAGATCAGGCACACCGTGATAATGGCTCTAGCTGCGGGTATATGTGCCATAGGGTCCCAATCTTGGTTCTCCATGTGTATATGTACTAAACAAACCTAAAAGAATGAAAAGTTACATTGGTGCACCCTCGCGCGGAGAAATCTAGGGGGTAGACCGGGGCACACGTTCCGCTGTTTTGGGGAGGAGGGGGATAACGACCGCCGGAGCACCGGAACCCCACCAAACCTTGCATGTGGACATATGATATGTGTCAAAGTGTGGTGCAAGGTCTAATGGTGCAAAAGTAGCTCCCCTAAACCCTAAACCCTAAACTGGGAGGCTTCGAGCCCTAAACCCCTCTAAATCCCTAAACCACGACGCCGGAGCTGCAGAACCATGCATCATAAACCCTAACCCTAACCCTAAACCCTAAACCTATACCTAACCATAAATACTTACCTTTTAAACTAAACCCTAGCCCTAGCCCCTAAACCCTAGCCCTAACCCTACACCTAACCCTAACCAGTTGATCAGGCACACCGTCGATCGTGTGATAATGGCTCTAGCTGCGGGTATATGTGCCAAAGGGTCCCAATCTTGGTTCTACATGTGTATATGTACTAAACAAACCTAAAGTAATGAAAAGTTACATTGGTGCACCCTCGCGCGGAGAAATCTAGGGGGGTAGACCCGCCGGGCACACGTTCCGCTGTTTTGGGGGAGGAGGGGGATAACGACCGCCGGAGCACCGGAACCCCACCAAACCTTGCATGTGGACATATGATATGTTTCAAAGTGTGGTGCAAGGTCTAATGGTGCAAAAGTAGCTCCCCTAAACCCTAAACCCTAAACTGAGGAGGCTTCTAAATCCCTAAACGACGCCGGAGCTGCAGAACCATGCATCATAAACCCTAACCCTAACCCTAAACCCTAAACCTATACCTAACCATAAATACTTACCTTTTAACCTAAACCCTAGCCTTAGCCCCTAAACCCTAGCCCTAACCCTACACCTAACCCTAACCAGTAGATCAGGCACACCGTCGATCGTGTGATAATGGCTCTAGCTGCGGGTATATGTGCCAAAGGGTCCCAATCTTGGTTCTACATGTGTATATGTACTAAACAAACCTAAAAGAATGAAAAGTTACATTGGTGCACCCTCGCGCGGAGAAATCTAGGGGTAGACCCGCCGGGGCACACGTTCCGCTGTTTTGGGGGAGGAGGGGGAGAACGACCGCCGGAGCCGGAACCCCACCAAACCTTGCATGTGGACATATGATATGTGTCAAAGTGTGGTGCAAGGTCTAATGGTGCAAAAGTAGCTCCCCTAAACCCTAAACCCTAAACTGGGGAGGCTTCGAGCCCTAAACCCCTCTAAATCCCTAAACCACGACGCCGGAGCTGCAGAACCATGCATCATAAACCCTAACCCTAAACCCTAAACCTATACCTAACCATAAATACTTACCTTTTAACCTAAACCCTAGACCTAGCCCCTAAACCCTAGCCCTAACCCTACACCTAACCCTAACCAGTAGATCAGGCACACCGTCGATCGTGTGATAATGGCTCTAGCTGCGGGTATATGTGCCAAAGGGTCCCAATCTTGGTTCTACATGTGTATATGTACTAAACAAACCTAAAAGAATGAAAAGTTACATTGGTGCACCCTCGCGCGGAGAAATCTAGGGGGTAGACCCCACACCCGCTGTTTTGGGGGAGGAGGGGAGAACGACCGCCGGACACCGGAACCCCACCAAACCTTGCATGTGGACATATGATATGTGTCAAAGTGTGGTGCAAGGTCTAATGGTGCAAAAGTAGCTCCCCTAAACCCTAAACCCTAAAGGAGGCTTCGAGCCCTAAACCCCTCTAAATCCCTAAACCACGACGCCGGAGCTGCAGAACCATGCATCATAAACCCTAACCCTAAACCCTAAACCTATACCTAACCATAAATACTTACCTTTTAACCTAAACCCTAGCCCTATCCCCTAAACCCTAGCCCTAACCCTACACCTAACCCTAACCAGTAGATCAGGCACACCGTCGATCGTGTGATAATGGCTCTAGCTGCGGGTATATGTGCCAAAGGGTCCCAATCTTGGTTCTACATGTGTATATGTACAAAACAAACCTAAAAGAATGAAAAGTTACATTGGTGCACCCTCGCGGAGAAATCTAGGGGGTAGACCCGCCGGGGCACACGTTGTTTTGGGGAGGAGGGGAAGCGACCGCCGGAGCACCGGAACCCCACCAAACCTTGCATGTGGACATATGATATGTTTCAAAGTGTGGTGCAAGGTCTAATGGTGCAAAAGTAGCTCCCCTAAACCCTAAACCCTAAGGAGGCTTCGAGCCCTAAACCCCTCTAAATCCCTAAACCACGACGCCGGAGCTGCAGAACCATGCATCATAAACCCTAACCCTAAACCCTAAACCTATACCTAACCATAAATACTTACCTTTTAACCTAAACCCTAGCCCTAGCCCCTAAACCCTAGCCCTAACCCTACACCTAACCCTAACCAGTAGATCAGGCACACCGTCGATCGTGTGATAATGGCTCTAGCTGCGGGTATATGTGCCAAAGGGTCCCAATCTTGGTTCTACATGTGTATATGTACTAAACAAACCTAAAAGAATGAAAAGTTACATTGGTGCACCCTCGCGCGGAGAAATCTAGGGGGTAGACCCGCCGGGGCACACGTTCCGCTGTTTTGGGGGAGGAGGGGGAGAACGACCGCCGGAGCACCGGAACCCCACCAAACCTTGCATGTGGACATATGATATGTGTCAAAGTGTGGTGCAAGGTATAATGGTGCAAAAGTAGCTCCCCTAAACCCTAAACCCTAAACCCTAAACTGAGGAGGCTTCGAGCCCTAAACCCCTCTAAATCCCTAAACCACGACGCTGGAGCTGCAGAACCATGCATCATAAGCCCTAACCCTAACCCTAAACCCTAAACCTATACCTAACCATAAATACTTACCTTTTAACCTAAACCCTAGCCCTAGCCCCTAAACCCTAGCCCTAACCCTACACCTAACCCTAACCAGTAGATCAGGCACACCGTCGATCGTGTGATAATGGCTCTAGCTGCGGGTATATGTGCCAAAGGGTCCCAATCTTGGTTCTACATGTGTATATGTACTAAAAAAACCTAAAAGAATGAAAAGTTACATTGGTGCACCCTCGCGCGGAGAAATCTAGGGGGTAGACCCGCCGGGGCACACGTTCCGCTGTTTTGGGGGAGGAGGGGGAGAACGACCGCCGGAGCACCGGAACCCCACCAAATCTTGCATGTGGGCCTATGCTATGTGTCAAAGTGTAGTGCAAGGTGTAATGGTGCAAAAGTAGCTCCCCTAAACCCTAGACCCTAGCCCTAACCCTACGCCGAACCCTAACCGTAGATCAGGCACACCGTCGATCGTGTGATAATGGCTCGAGCTGCGGGTGTATGTGCCAAAGGGTCCCAATCTTGGTTCTCCATGTGTATATGTACTAAACAAACCTAAAAGAAAAAATTACATTGGTGCACCCTCGCGCGGAGAAATCTAGGGGGTAGACCCGCCGGGGCACACGTTCCGCTGTTTTGGGGGGAGGAGGGGAGAACGACCGCCGGAGCACCGGAACCCCACCAAATCTTGCATGTGGGCCTATGCTATCTGTCAAAGTGTAGTGCAAGGTGTAATGGTGCAAAAGTAGCTCCCCGGTGTGACCTTCCTCACCGTTGGGCGATAACACTTAGGAGATTTTCCGAACCGCGGGTTGCTCCGAAACCGTGATATATGTGGGGGATGAACATATATGGAGACTAATTTTGTATTGCACATAGTGTAATAAATAGTCATCAAAAATAAAAACTAATTAACAAAATAAATATAAGTAGTAGATGAAATAAAATAGTTAGAAAAACAAATAAAATGTATGTTGGCGCACGGCAAAGGGAGCAGCGCACGGCAAAGGACCCTTTGCCGTGCAACTGGTCTGTCTGCACGGCAAAGGGGCGGGACACGGCAGTGCCCAGGCCTTTGCCGTGCATTGTTTCTTTGCCGTGCGGCTTGCAGGGACTTTGCCGTCCTACTATCTTTGCCGTGCGCTGCTCCCAGACTTTGCCGTGAGATACTGCTTTGCCGTGCGCCAAGTCATTCTTTGCCGTGCTTGGTTTCTTTGCCGTGCGCTGATCCCATACTTTGCCGTGCGTTTTGACGTTGCCGTGCGTTCTTCTTGCTGCGCACGGCAAAGAAATCTTTGCCGTGCAGCAGCTCACGGCAAAGATAGGCTGCACGGCAGCGCCTGATTTTCCCGTAGTGAGTGTTAGTGATGTATAGTCCCTTGTACTGTATTTTCCCATAGTGTGAGGGGTTTCCCTGCATATTATACCATGTACATGTACTGGCCTTTGGGCCACTGTGAATACTAGTTGCTATTCCAACAAGTTTAAGGTCGAAAATTTAGTGTTAGTGGTGGTCGACCCGGTTTTGTGGATGTTTCCTTGTTTAGGCTGGGCAGATGGCTTCATGACTTCTTTTCGTTGATTCTCTGGTTGTTGCATATGCTATTAATTGCAGTTTACTTTTTCAAAACTTTACATATAACTTTGGTTTTAATGATCATGTCAATTTATCTTCTCATTTGTATCCCTTTTCAAAAAACAAAATGTTTCTGAAACAACGCAAACCAAGGTCGGCGCTAAATATTTGCTTCTGTTGACCAGCTGGATCGGCCATAGTTTAGTTGGCTCATAGTAGCCCGTAGTAGGTCGATCATGTAAACACTTGTCAATAAGGTGTTAACAGGATGCAATCCCATGATCTGAAGACTTCTCGTTCTCCCTGAAAAGTACCTGCCCTCAAGATTGTCTATTTGAATTTAGTTCTTAATAAGCTGCTGCTTGGAAGATGGTACCTAAATACTTCCTCTAAGACCTTTTAGCTGTGGTGTAGGTTCACTCATTTTAGTGTGTATCTAGACGTGTTTATGTAGGTTCACTCATTTTAATCTGTCTCTAATCCACTTCGAAATATCTAAAAGATCTTACATTAGTGAACAGAGGAAGTCTATACTCTAGTAAGCCTAGCTGGATAAATAACGACCGAAGAAGCTCTTTGGTGAGCAATTGTGGGCATGATCATTCCCCAACAAGCATCTTGTTACATTGGCCTCACTCTCACCCCTCTCTTATCCTCCGTCCCGTGGCTCGCCCATCTCCTTCGCTCGTCTGTGGTAGAAATCAAACAAAAGGGAGTGGGAGAGCGGCAGAGCCTTACAAGTTAGAAGAGGTAGGCGGTTAGGCCCGTGCAGAAGGCAGGGGAAGAGGAAGAATGTTGCGTTCTTCTGTGCTAAACAATAAGGTGGTGCTGTCGGAATTTCTCCCGTGGTCATGGGTGATCTTGACATAGTAATTGGTCAAATTTTAGCGTGATCTTTATATTCTAGGCAATACACAGGAGACAAAATTCTTTGTTCAGCTACCATAATAGCTGTTTCTGAAATTAATTTTCAAAAAAAAAAGCTGTTTCTCAAATTTGGAAGTGTTTAGACTTGAGAGGCCAACAGATAACTATGTAAGAAACAATATTTGGTAACTGGTAGCTGGACTGAACTTCGAAAATGACTTCAGAGTTCAGACTTACGAGAGATAGAGACTGAAGCTAACTAAATACTATTCTTTAACTTATGGTTTGGCTAATTTTTGTTTTTGAAACATAGACTTCACTTTGTTCAACTTACACAAGAATCGTCAGATCAATGCAACTACTGTGGCCACATTAATTGGCATATAACTTTGGTAGATATTCATTCTCACAATTAATCTTCCACGTTTCCAGACCTGACAACAAATTTATAGGTAAAAATTGTCCAAGCATGGATCTGTCATTAAATGCTTTCATCCTTTGTGATGACTTATTCTTGATTTAATCCGTTGAGTATTGTTTTATTTTAGCTGTCCTTATTTCAAACTGGCTATATATATATACTTTGTTGTATCTTAAATAACAGAACATTTCCAGTCTTCTGTATATTAGTTGTTGGTTCGTTAGAATAAAACTCGTGTTCTTTCTTTGCAGGTCTTCCTGTTTGAAGAGCCTTCGCCTCATCTCTTGTGTCTGCGTCTCATTGGAAGGCTTTGCAGAGCTAATAACAAGGTTTCCTCTCCTAGAGGAGCTTGAGCTGTCGCAATGTTCTGAGCTAATAGAAAAGACACATTTACGTCGTGAGGTGTACGAGATTCTTGGGCGAGCATGCCCACAGCTGAAGCATTTCATGCTGAACGGGCGACAACATAGGAAGAATTAAGTGTATAAACTTGCAGGGTGAAAATCCAAGGTCTGATCTTAATTGATTGTGTCTGGCAATGATCTTGCTAAAGGCATTGTTTTGTAAGTGCGGACTTTCTCCGGGGTGAAAATCTATAGTCATTGATAAGGGTGATGACGGTGCTTGTGCACTGTTTCCTTCCTGAGTTGAAGGATTCCTAGTGCTGTTTTGGTGGTGTTTGGTGTGTTATGACAAAAAATTGATCACTTTAGTGAGACTTTTCTTTTCTATCATCACTATGGTCATTAGGCACTACGTTGTTGTTGCAGAGGCTGGTTATAATTGGTATCTTCGCAATATTATATTATTTTTACCAAAAAAATAATGCTTGGATCAGTTTGATGGTTTGCGATGGACGTGGGGCACGGACCATGATGCCCGGGGCACTACGGGAACCCGCCGAGGGGCCGACGGCCGGCAGCCGTCGGCACAGCATCAACTGCCGTCGGCCCACGCCTGTGCCGACGGCCGCCGTCGGCACAATATCGCCTCGGCACAGACCGGCCCGCCGTCGGCACAGCCTTTGCCGTCGGCACAGATGCCAGACCGACGGTCAAACGACGCCGTCGGCACAATAGCCGTCGGCACAGTCAACGTGGGGCCCGCGGAGCATCTAACGGCCGTTAGGTCAGGAAGGGTACTGTGCCGACGGCCAAGCCGTCGGCCCATCCACTGTCATCGGGCGACCAGCGGCTGCCACGCGTCCACGCCCCTGCTGCTGTGCCGACGGCCAAGCCGTCGGCCCATCCACTGTCATCGGGCGACCAGCGGCTGCCACGCGTCCACGACCCTGCTGCTGTGCCGACGGCCAAGCCGTCGGCCCAGATCCTTCGGCCCAGACGCGCCGCTGCCCGCTCCGCGCAGCTGCTGGGCACCACCTTCCTGTGCCGACGGCATAGCCGTCGGCACAGCCCCTGCCATTTGGCACGTCCAGGGGGCTGTGCCGACGGCTATGCCGTCGGCACAGACCATACCATTTGGTTTTCCGCTGCATTTTCTGGCACAGCACAGCACGCACAGCATAAATAGCAGTAATATACATTGAAATGCATCACAAATGTTGCACAACACATAATCATCATCAAATGTAGCAACAACATCATCGTGATACAAATATGTAGCATGTAGCACACACGATCATCATACATCGTCGACACATAGCACTCACGATCAACGCACACCCGCTAGACACCTAGCTAAGGGGGACCGAAGATCAGGGGAACCAACCAAGTTCCGTACATGGCCTGAACCATCGCCAGCAGGTGAAAACCCTGAAGCACCGGGAGAATGGCGGCCGGGGTGCATCGGTGTGCCCTCGCGCGACGAATCAGGAGAGGGTCGGTTCCGCGAACTTCCCGTGCCCTACATGTTTGACAAGAGTTAGCATCTTACACATGGGAAAGGAAAGCGGTGAGAAATGGTTAGGCACAGGACTTACCGGAGTCCGTGCGTAGTATGTGGCCGCGAAAGCTTCCCTCGATGGGCACACTGGAGTCGGCCCCGGCCTAGGTGGCTCCTCTTCCGGAAGTGCGATCCTCTCTCCAGTCTGGAAGAACGTCCTGAGCGCCTGCAAGATAGTTTAGATGTCAAGCGCTGCAGATATAAAATAAAGGGGAGGTGGGACTTGTCATGTCTTTGAACCATAAAAGATTGGAACTTACACGACTCGTCGCCTCCTGATACTCTTCCCAAGCCACTCTCTTGAGGTCCCACTCTGCTACAACCGTCAAATACTTCTCATAAGTGGCAGCGTAGGCGGCCTCAAAGTTAGCCTATAATTTCCAAGAAAAGGAGCCACGTCAATTTAGCCATTCAGGAATGAATGTTGGAAAGAAGATGAAAATGAGAAAACTTACATCGGTACGATGGTGTCGAGGAGGCGCGACCGGTGGGTCGCCGGCGGTGAGGGTAGACCTGATCTGCGTGAGGGTCCTCTGCGGCTTGATCACCCCACTAAGAAGCTTCGTACGGCCATGCTCCGCGCCGCGCCCCGCCACCATAATCGCCGTCAAGTCGGTCTCCTGCTCAATAGGATCATCCACCTCCGGATGAAGACCCTTGAACGCCGAGCAGTACTTGTCCAACTCCTCTTCGGCATAGCCGAAGTACTCGGGCAGCGAGGGCTGAGGCTGGCTCAGATCAGGCTGCTTCAGCTTCATCTTCTGCCACCCTCCCACCTCGGTGAGAGGCTCCCCGAGTTCCGCCTCCTGCACGGCAAAAGAAATGGTATGTGTATCAAGTAGTAATATGAGGGGAAGTAAATGCAAGTTGTTCCATGTATATATGTACCTTGTGCTTCCTGTAGCGCTCAGTGCTGCGTCCTGCACTGTGTGTTCCTCCGGTGCCACGGTTTGCCTTGTTGCGCGCGCTCTTGGCGTTGAAGTCGGCGTCTTCGCCAACCCACCTCGCTACCAAGGCCTCAAATGCGTCTTCCTTATTCTCGCACCATAGGGGCATAACCTGAAAAACCAAAACTCATTTGAAGAACACATAATGCAATCCCAACTATGCAGCAACATAGAGTCTCATTGAATATTTACTTACCCTCAAGTAATCTTCCTTCGTCAGCTGAGGATCGTTCCTGATATTGTCAGCTTTCTTGACCCTCATGCCCTGCTCAGCCTTGAAGTGCCCGATGCAGGTATGCTTCTGATTGTACCACTGTTGCCTTGTCAACCTCTGACAAGCCCTAGTCAGTACCGCCTTCCCGTGCTCAACCATATCATCAGGCACCTTATAATGGGTCTGCAATCATGCATAAGAATAATTGTGAGAGAGACATGAGTTAGCATAGTGTGATCATCAACTATGAAGTAAACTCGAGAAGCATGCTTTACCCAAAACTTGGTGTACACGGCGTCAGAAGCTGTCCCAAAGCCCGGGCAAGGAGCTGCCTCATAGTCCGCCCAAGTCTCGGCTAGCTTCCTCTCGCCGCCGGGGACCGGAGTGTAAAAGCCCGGCCAATACTGCCTAATAAGAGCTCCAATCAGGCTCGACGGCTGGCGAACCCCCTTGTCATATGTCCAATTGCTGCACAATAATCAAAACATTAGTATGCCAATCAGTTATGCACAATAATGAAAACATTAGTACATAGCAAAATGAATCTACATGTTCAAAATTAAACTTACTCTTTTTCGTTCGGGATGATGAGGGCTTTCGCCTCGTGGCTAGTAGGCTCCCTCCTCTCATCAGGGACTTGCGCTTCACCACGAATGCGCAACTTCTTCGGCGCCATCTCCCTCTCCGCCTCCTCGTCCTGCCCCTCCACCTCCATCTCCACCTCCATCTCCACCTCCATCTCCCCCTCAGTAGACTGTGTGTGAGCGGACTGGGAAGCCACGTCGCCAGAAGCAGAGGGTATGTCACCAAGGAAAGGTCCACCTCCACCTCGTCCTCGTCCTCCACCTCGTCCTCGTCCTCCACCTCCACCTACACCTCCACCTCGTCCTCCACCTCCACCACGTCCTCCACCTCCACCTACACCTCCACCTCCAACTCCACCCGTGTCATCGTCCGCGTAACGCGAGCTGGCACGCGTTGGTCTTCCACTTCTAGTGGTCCCGGTGAACTTCTGGGTCCTCATGGTCTTCAGCAGGGAGTTCATGGATTCCTTGCTTCCGCTCATATTGATCAATCACCTGCATTGACAAAGAGTAAACAAGTAAGCATTCATGCCTTAATAAAATGTAGACACTAAGCAAAAAAAACATATGGCGAAGCATGTTGAAAAATAGATACTAAGCATAAGAAGCATATTGAAAAATAAATACTAAGCATAAGAAACATATTGAAAAATAGATACTAAGCATAAGAAGCATATTGAAAAATAAATACTAAGTATAAGAAGCATATTGAAAAATAGATACTAAGCATAAAGACATAAAGGACCCTCACCTCAAATCATCACTATCATAATGAGGCATTGGGTTCTCATAACGAGGCGTTGGGTTCTCATTTTCACTATCACTATCAGTATCATGTGAGTAATGAGGTTGGGTGGGAATGTCCGGTGGAGGCTCATCATTGAACCCATTGCCCTCATGTAACTTGGTGAGCATTTGTATGTCCTTTAGGTCCACCACTGTTTCACCATGAAGATGTGCCTCGTTCTCGAGGTCCTCAAGACCAATTTCTATTTCGAAATCCCCAAAGTTCTCTTGCTCTTGATAAAAAATTCCCTCGTATGTTACAGGGTCAATGTTGTTGTAATCCTCGTCGGAGGGCATGGGTAGCTTACCATGTGGTGATACCTTGAACACGACTTCCCAGCCTTTGAGATACTCCTTTTGACATGGGTAGGGCAAATAATAAACTTGCTTGGCTTGGGTAGCCCCAGTATTTATAGTTTTTGGGTTAGGCCGATTCTTCTGGTGATACTCTGTATGGAAGCGATACCCATTCACATCGTACTTCTCATACATTGAGATTCTACGGTTGCAACCCTGGGAAACACATCTCAGCTCATCCGTCATCTCAACGTTGGGATCACCTCCCTACAAATTCAGTTCAAATTGTTTCTTTGCATTAGTTACGGATTGCAAAAGTATTGGCTAAAAGGGACTTGTTAGAAATTACTTTTTCGTAGAACCAATCCAGGAATTTTTTCTTTCCGGGACGACTCTCTTTCAAAAGAATCTCCATCTCCGCATCAGAGGGATCCGTCGATCTCGTCCAATATTCATCCTTGTATTGGCTAAAAGGGAGAAAAAACGTATTAGACCAAAATCGAGTTACTAATTGCAAAGTAATTTGTTCACCATTTTACCTTATGAATTTGAGCACTTCTTGCATGTTCGTAACCACATAAAACATTATGCAATCTTTCTCTTCCTTTGTCAAGATGCCCTTTTTAGAGGCACCAGCCTTGCCACCGTGACATTTGAAGAGGAGGAGCTTGGGGTCATGCTTGGGCTCGTCGATATTGTACCGAGATATCGGGTTATGCATAGTGGGAACATCATCCGCATAGTACGTTGTCGTGGCGTCTGCCATCTCCCGAAGGATAGTTGCCTCAGCTATGCATGCTTCAATCTTATTTTTGTTGCCACATTTGTTTCGAATATACTTGAACTCTCTCTCAATACAAAACTGCCAACGATACTGCACCGGTCCACCCAAGAGTGCCTCGTTCGCAAGATGCACAATGAGATGTAACATCGGAGTAAAGAAACCTGGTGGAAAGATCATCTCTAACTTGCATAACAACTCCGGCACTTGATCATGCAACTTCTCAATCACCGACTCACATATCTGCTTAGCACAGACCGTGCGGAAGAAATGGCTCAACTCCGCAAGCACTCGCCAGACATGCTCGGGGAGATACCCTCGAACCATCACCGGCATCAGCCGCTCAATCCATATATGATAGTCGTGACTCTTGAGCCCGTTTACTTTTCCTGTTGTAAGATTGACTCCCTTACTCATATTCGAACAATAGCCATCTGGGAACATAACGGCGTATTTCAGCCACATCATTGCCTCCTTCTTCTGGAGACTATCAAGCACGTAGTTGGCATGCGGCTTGACCCAATTTTTTCGATTGCCCTCAGGAGGATGCATGTGTAGTCTTTGCCTGTCACACAGATTCTCAACATCGACTCTAGCCTTGACATTATCCTTTGTCTTGTCAGGAATGTTCAGGACGGTGTTAAAAACGGACTCCCCCACATTCTTTTCGGTGTGCATCATATCGATGTTATGGGGAAGTTCGAGATCCTTGTAATACTCGAGCTGCGTTAAGCCTGGCACGTGAGTCCAGTTGTGTGTCTCACCATATCCCACATATGTTTTGCCGGGTTCTTTACTACGCTGGAGAGCACGTAGCTCACCATCAACAGTTTCACCATTGAACTTTGGTATCGTTTCTTCTTCACGCACAACTTTGCCCTTTGTGAAGTTCTTTTTGTCTCCTCTGAACCGATGCCCTCTTTTGAGGTACTTTCGATGTTTGTCAAATGCGACATATTTGCGACCCGCATTCAGCCAAATGAACTCCAGTCGGTGCCTGCACACTGGGCATGGAAACCTACCAGCTGTACAATGCCCGCAAAATAGAGCGTACCCAGGTAGGTCGTGCATGGAATATTGGAACCAAACTTTCATGACAAAGTTTGTCTTCGTTGCTCGGTCGTATGTCAAGGTCCCATGGTGCCAAGAGTGGTGCAAATCATCCACAAGCGGTTGCATGAATACACTCAAATTCTTCCCCGGGTAATCAGGCCCTGGAATGATCATCGACAGGAATATGGTCTTCCTTTGCATAAGGACTCCGGGAGGGAGATTGAGCGGAATAACAAACACGGGCCAACAGCTGTACGCGGATGCTGACATACCATATGGATTGAATCCATCGGTTGCTATCGCAATTCTGACATTCCGAGCATCATTTGCCTTATCAGGGTGTTTTGCATCGAAGTTCCGCCATGCTTTACCATCAGATGGGTGCCCCATGTTTAGCCGTCCCTCCTCGTCCTTGAATCTCAACCCGTTCTTATGCCACGTCATCTGTTTGGCTGACTCCTCGGACATGTAAAGCCGTTGGATTCTTTTTATGAACGGGAGATAACGAAGAATCTTCACGGCGACTTTTGTCTGCACCTTCTCACCATTAGCTCTGGTTATCTCATGATACCTAGAGGACCCACACTTGCTACAATATTTGTCATCCGCAAACTCTTTCCAAAACAAAAGACAGTTTTTGGGACAACAATCATACTTCACATAATCCATGCTGAGCGCTTTCAACATTTTCTTTGCTGCATACATGGTTTTAGGCAGACAATGGCCTTCGGGCAACATGTTACCAACTGTTACCAGATTTTTTTCAAAGCATGCACGGGTGCTGTCGAACTGGGCCTTGTCGGCTAGTACTTGCGCGATGGCATCGAGCTGAGAAATTTTTGCACCCTCGTATAGAGGCCTCTTAGCCGCAGCCATCATATCATAGAAGGCCTTTGCGGTAGGCTCGGGTTCCTCCGGTTCTGGCGGTTCCTCCGGTTCTGGCGGTCCCTCCGGTTCTGGCGGTTCCTCCTGTTCTGGCGATTCTGGCATGTAGGCATCGTGGAGATCATCTAGCAAGTATCTAATCCCATCGTCCTCATTGCCATCGATTCGCTGCCTCATCACCTCACCTCTGTCACGTTCGTACTGAGCAAAGTCGACACACGTGACGTAATCAGGCATATACCCATTCAACCAAAGATGTTTAGTCATATCATCCTTTCCGTGACGATGACGCCTCTTGCAACGAGCGCAAGGGCAACTTGGACGAACGCCTGACTTTGAACCACGCGCTAACTCCTTCACTAATAAATTGGTCTTCCATACCCACTCTTCTGTCATTTCAGTCGAACTAGCACGGCCACTGTACATCCACCCATTATCAGCCATCCTCTGCTTGATTGGGAGACAAACAACAAATAGTACCATGAAATTAAATGCATCATATTTTTATTTATTTTACCGGGCGAAACGCATGCATCAACCTACATCTCTACTAGGTGGGCTCCTAGCAGCCGCCGGATCCGTAGTTGGCTACGTTCTCCATGCTCTACCCCGGTCCAAGTCAGAATTTCGGCAGCACCTCCCCGCTGCTCTCCCGATACACGTCTCGGCAAAAAACCGAGAGGATGTGCATCCGGAGAACAACGGGGAGGCGCCGCCGAAATCCTGACTCAGACCGGAGTAGAACATGGAAAACGTAGACAACTACGCATCCGCCGACTGTCCCGTAAATGCCGCAAGCGTTACGGTTGAAAATATGCCGACCACTAATGCATATTTATCCGCGTAACGCTCGCGGACGGGAAGTGACACCTAGGTTACGCAACTTTACTTGAAAAATGAATCTAGTGATGTAAAAATATGGAGGAGGTGGAGTTTTAGCTCACCCTCGGCGATGTCGGCGACCGTCTCGAATCGCGTCAAGCAGCAGGGACCCGGGGTCGTCACGCCATCGGCCTAGTTTAGACAACAACAAATTCAAATTGTTAAAATCATATTTCTATTTCTATTTGCTATTTTCCATTTCTATTTCTATTTTCTATTTTCCATTTCTATTTCTATCTCCTATTTTCCATTTCTATTTCTATTTGCTATTTTCCATTTTCTATTTCTATTTGCTATTTTCCATTTCTATTTCTATTTTCTATTTTCCATTTTCTATTTCTATTTGCTATTTTCCATTTCTATTTCTATTTTCTATTTTCCATTTCTATTTTCCATTTCTATTTCTATTTCCTATTTTCCATTTCTATTTCTATTTTCTATTTTCCATTTCCATTTCTATTTTCCATTTCTATTTTCCATTTCCATTTCTATTTCTATTTCCTATTTTCATTTTTGTTTCTATTTGCTATTTTTTCCAAATTGCAACAAGTAATTAGTAAAATGCAAAAAAAATACACACCACGGGGAGGCAGGGGCGGATACGGGGAGGCGGCGGCGTCGGAGCAGTGGAGGCGCGGCGGCGTCGGGCCGTGGAGGCGCGGCAGGAGTCGGAGCGGTGGAGCGCGCGAGTCGGGCGGCGGCGGCGTCGGAGCAGGGAGGCGCGGCGCGAAAGCGGGCAGAGCGCGCCGGAGCAGGAAGCGCGGCGAGCGGGAGAAGGCCGGGCAGCAGCGAGCGCGGGGCGCGGGGGCGGGCGCGCGGGGTTGGCTTGGAAGAGAGGGCGTGCGTGGCTCGGTCGGCCCGACCAATTAAGTTAATCAACCCTATCGTGACGGCTAGGCCGTCGGCACACTTTTTTTTTTTATTTTTATTTTTCTTTTTCTTTTCCTATTTCTATTTTTCTTTTTCTTTTCTTTTCCTTTTTTTATTTTTATTTCTTTATTTACTTTTGCAGTGGTTGCTAGGAGCTGAGCGCGCGGGGTGGAGGAGCTGAGGGTGGCGACACATAAAATGACGCCACGCGGTTATTTTTATTTCTATTTCTATTTTTCTTTTTCTTTTTTTCTTTTTATTTCTTTATTTTATTTTGCAGTGGTTGCTAGGACACATAAAATGACGTCACGCGGCTCCGCGCGATTTTATGACTTCGTTTACTTCGCCAACTGTGCAAAACGGGGCCGCCGGGACATGCGGTATGGCCGTACCGGGCGCGCGGTTGCCGTCCGCCAGCGCGAAACGGAAAACATTTAGCACATAAAATAACGCGTCATAGACCTAAAAACATTTTCCCTCCATTTATTGAGCGAAGGAAAGTGTCGCCGGTTTAAATCCGGTCAGTTTCCGGCGGATTCGGCGGGACACCGCAGAGCGGGACGGATTCCCAGATGGCTACCGCGCGCATATGGCATGTGATAGGTGGTGCGTAGGAGGTATCCTACCGCTGCGCGGAGGTCCCGCGCAATACTGAAATGCGCACCATGTAGCTGCTTCACAAAAAAAGCCCTTCCGGCACCCCGAAAATGGAAAAACCGTCGCCGTGGTTCGGATTGGAAATCCGCGACCGGGGCCTTGCTTCCCATCCTAGGGCCCACGCACGTGCAAATATGGCCTCGTTCCGACAAACTATGTGGTGAAACGGGCCGTTTCCTACTCATTTCCCCTAAAAGCCATAGAACTCCGGACGTGATAGCCCTGTTCGTGAAGGGTTTTTCAAGATAATTGCCGTATCCCAGTTCCGTCTTTTGCAGTGGTTGCTAGGACACATAAAATGACGCCACGCGGCTCCGCGCGATTTTATGACTTCGTTTACTTCGCCAACTGTGCAAAACGGGGCCGCCGGGACATGCGGTATGGCCGTACCGGGCGCGCGGTTGCACCCGTCCGCCAACGCGTGAAACGGAAAACATTTAGCACATAAAATGACGCGTCATAGACCTAAAAATTTTTTTCCCTCCATTTATTGAGCGAAGGAAAGTGTCGCCGCAGTTCAAATCCGGTCGGTTTCAGGTTCGGCGGGACACCGAAGCGGGAGGGATTCCCAGATGGCTACCGCGCATATGGCATGTGATAGGTGGTGCGTAGGAGGTATCCTACCGCTGCGCGGAGGTCCCGCGCAATACTGAAATGCGCACCATGTAGCTGCTTCACAAAAAAAGCCCTTCCGGCACCCCGAAAATGGAAAAACCATCGCCCGTGGTTCGGATTGGAAATCCGCGACCGGGGCCTTGCTTCCCATCCTAGGGGCACGCACGTGCCAAATATGGCCTCGTTCCGACAAACTATGTGGTGAAACGGCCGTTTCCTACTCATTTCCCCTAAAAGCCATAGAACTCCGGACGTGATAGCCCTGTTCGTGAAGGGTGATACGTCTCCAACGTATCGATAATTTCTTATGTTCCATGCTACTTTATTGATGATACCTACATGTTTTATGCACATTATATGTCATATTTATGCATTTTCGGAACTAACCTATTAACAAGATGCCGAAGAGCCAGTTTGTTTTCTGCTGTTTTTGGTTTCAGAAATCCTAGTAAAGAAATATTCTCGGAATTGGACGAAACTTTCGCCCGGGTCCTATTTTGCACGAAGCTTCCGGAAGACCGAAGACCTAACGAAGTGGGGCCACGAGGTGGCCGGGGGGTGGCCGGCGCGGCCCGGCCCTGGCCGCGCCGACCTATCCCCTGGGCCCTCGTGTGGCCCCCGCGTTGACCCTCCGCCTACTTAAAGCTTCCGTCGCGAAACCCCCAGTACCGAGAGCCACGATACGGAAAACCTTACAGAGACGCCGCCGCCGCGAATCCCATCTCGGGGGATTGAGATCGCCTCCGGCACCCTGCCGAGAGGGGATTCATCTCCCGGAGGACTCTACACCGCCATGGTCGCCTCCGGAGTGATGAGTGAGTAGTTCACCCCTGGACCATGGGTCCATAGCAGTAGCTAGATGGTCGTCTTCTCCTTGTTGTGCTTCATTGTTGGATCTTGTGAGCTGCCTAACATGATCAAGATCATCTATATGTGATACTATATGTTGTGTTTGTCGGGATCCGATGGATAGAGAGTACTATGATTATGGTGATTATCAATCTATTGTTCATGTGTTGTTTATGATCTTGCATGCTCTCCGTTATTAGTAGAGGCTCTGGCCAAGTTTTTGCTCTTAACTCCAAGAGGGGTATTTATGCTCGATAGTGGGTTCATGCCTTCATTGAATCTGGGATCGTGACAGAAGGTTCTAAGGTTGTGATGTGCTGTTGCCACTAGGGATAAAACATTGATACTATGTCTAAGGATGTAGTTGTTGATTACATTACGCACCATACTTAATGCAATTGTCTGTTGCTTTGCAACTTAATACTGGAGGGGGTTCGGACGATAACCTGAAGGTGGACTTTTTAGGCATAGATGCAGTTGGATGGCGGTCTATGTTCTTTGTCGTAATGCCCGGATTAAATCTCACTATATTTACCATGTCATGTATATGCATTGTTATGCCTTTCTCTATTTGTCAATTGCCCGACTGTAATTTGTTCACCCAACATGCTTTTATCTTATGGAGAGACACCTCTAGTGAACTGTGGACCCCGGTCCTATTCTTTACATAGCATACAATCTACTTGTTTTACTGTTTTCTTTGCAAACATCTTCCACTCGATACGTTTAATCCTTTGTTACAGCAAGCCGGTGAGATTGACAACCTCACTTTTCGTTGGGACAAAGTACTTTGGTTGTGTTGTGCAGGTTCCGCGTTGGCGCGGAATCCCTGGTGTTGCGCCGCATCACATTTCGCGACCATCAACCTTCAACGTGCTTCTTGGCTCCTCCTGGTTCGATTAAACCTTGGTTTCTTTCTGAGGGAAAACTTGCTACTGTGCGCATCATACCTTCCTCTTGGGGTTCCCAACGAACGTGTGAGTTACACGCCATCAAGCTCTTTTCTGGCGCCGTTGCCGGGGAGATCAAGACACGCTGCAAGGGGAGTCTCCACTTCCCAATCTCTTTACTTTGTTTTTGTCTTGCTTTATTTTATTTACTACTTTGTTTGCTGCACCTAAACAAAACACACAAAAAATTAGTTGCTAGTTTTACTTTATTTACTGTCTTGCTCTCTATATCAAAAACACAAAAAATTAGTTACTTGCATTTACTTTGTCTAGTTTGTTTTATTTACCGTTGCTAAAATGAATACCCCTGAAAATTCTAAGTTGTGTGACTTCACAAATGCAAATAATAATGATTTCCTATGCACACCTATTGCTCCACCTGCTACTACAGCAGAATTCTTTGAAATTAAACCTGCTTTACTAAATCTTGTCATGAGAGATCAATTTTCTGGTGCTAGTTCTGATGATGCTGCTGCCCATCTCAATAATTTTGTTGAACTTTGTGAAATGCAAAAGTATAAAGATGTAGATGGTGATATTATTAAATTGAAAGTGTTTCCTTTCTCATTAAGAGGAAGAGCTAAAGATTGGTTGCTATCTTTGCCTAAGAATAGTATTGATTCATGGACTAAATGCAAGGATGCTTTTATTGGTAGATATTATCCTCCCGCTAAAATTATATCTTTGAGAAGTAGCATAATGAATTTTAAACAATTAGATACTGAACATGTTGCTCAAGCTTGGGAGAGAATGAAAACTTTGGTAAAGAATTGCCCAACCCATGGACTGACTACTTGGATGATCATCCAAACCTTCTATGCAGGACTAAATTTTTCTTCGCGGAATTTATTGGATTCAGCTGCTGGAGGTACCTTTATGTCCATCACATTGGGGGCGGCTACAAAACTTCTTGATGATATGATGATAAATTACTCTGAATGGCACACGGAAAGAGCTCCACAAGGTAAGAAGGTAAATTCTGTTGAGGAAACCTCTTCCTTGAATGATAAGATTGATGTGATTATGTCTATGCTTGTGAATGGTAGATCTAATGTTGATCCAAATAATGTTCCTTTAGCTTCATTGGTTGCTCAAGAAGAAAATGTTGATGTGAATTTCATTAAAAATAATAATTTCAACAACAATGCTTATAGGAACAACTCTGGTAATAACTATAGGCCATATCCTTCTGCTAATGGTAATGGTTATGGTAATTCTTATGGGAATTCTTACAATAATAATAGGAATGTACCCTCTGGTCTTGAAGCTATGCTTAAAGAATTTATTAGTACACAAACTGCTTTTAACAAATCTGTTGAGGAAAAGCTTGATAAAATTGATACTATTGCTTCTAGAGTTGATAGACTTGCCTCTGATGTAAATCTTTTAAAGTTGAAAGTTATGCCTAATAATGATATTGATAATAAGATTACTACTACAGCAAATGCCATCCAAGTTAGAATTAATGAGAATATAAGATTAATGGCTGAATTGCGTGCTAGGTGGGATAGAGAAGAAAATGAAAAACTAGCTAAAGAGAATAATGTAGCTAAAGTTTGGACTATTACCACCACTAGTAATGCTAATTCTTCACATGTTGCTGCACCTCCTACTATCAATGGTAATATAATTGGTGTTGGCAATGTTTCTACTCCTAGTGCAAAGCGAACAAAACTGCCTGAAATTGTTAAAACTGCTGCTTGTGATAAAACTGCTGAAATTTTTTCCAACCTTGGGAACAATGATCCCATTGCTGTAGCTCATAATGATTTAGATTTTGATGATTGCCACATCTCTGAAGTTATAAAGTTCTTACAAAAACTTGCTAAAAGTCCTAATGCTAGTGCTATAAATTTAGCCTTTACAAAACATATTACAAATGCTCTCATAAAAGCTAGAGAAGAGAAACTAAAACTTGAAACTTCTATTCCTAGAAAGTTAGAAGATGGTTGGGAGCCCATCATTAAAATGAAATTCAATGACTTTGAATGTAATGCCTTATGTGATCTTGGTGCAAGTATTTCTGTTATGCCTAAAAAGATTTATGATATGCTTGACTTGCCACCATTGAAGAATTGTTATTTGGATGTTAATCTTGCCGATAATGTTAAAAAGAAACCTTTGGGGAGGATTGATAATGTGCATATTACGGTTAACAATAACCTTGTCCCCGTTGATTTTGTTGTCTTGGATATCGAATGCAATGCATCTTGTCCAATTGTATTGGGAAGACCTTTTCTTCGAACTGTTGGTGCTGTTATTGATATGAGGGAAGGTAATATTAAATATCAATTTCCTCTCAAGAAAGGTATGGAACACTTCCCTAGAAAGAGAATGAAGTTGCCTTTTGATTCTATTATTAGAACAAGCTATGATGTTGATGCTTCTACTCTCGATGTTACTTGATTTGCAGCCTAGCTGAAAGGCGTTAAAGAAAAGCGCTTATGGGAGACAACCCATGTTTTTACCTACAGCAATTTTTTGTTTTGTTGAGTCTTGGAAGTTGTTTACTACTGTAGCAACCTCTCCTTATCATGTTTTTGTGCCAAGTAAAGTTTCTATGTCAAAGTTGATGTTATATTTGGGATCGCTGCGCAGAAACAGCATTGCTGTCTGTCACGAATATGGGCATAATTCTCTGTAGAAAATTCTAAAAAATCTGCCAATTTACGAGCGTGATCCTCAGATATGTACGCAACTTTCATTAGTTTTGAGTTTTTCCATTTGAGCAAGTCTGGTGCCATTTCAAAATTCGTCTTTACGGACTGTTCTGTTTTTGACAGATTCTGCCTTTTATTTCGCATTGCCTCTTTTGCTATGTTGGATTTATTTCTTTGATCCATTAATGTCCAGTAGCATTATGCAATGTCCAGAAGTGAAAATAATGATTGTGTCACCTCTGAATGAGTGAATTATTAATTGTGCACTAACCCTCTAATGAGTTTGCTTGAAGTTTGGTGTGAAGGAAGTTTTCAAGGGTCAAGAGAGGAGAATGATATACTATGATCAAGAGGAGTGAAAGCTCTAAGCTTGGGGATGCCCCGTGGTTCACCCCTGCATATTTTAAGAAGACTCAAGCGTCTAAGCTTGGGGATGCCCAAGGCATCCCCTTCTTCATCGACAAAATCATCAGGTTCCTCCCCTGAAACTATATTTTTATTCAATCACATCTTGTGTTCTTTACTTGGAGCGTCGGTTTGTTTTCGTTTTTGTTTTTGTTTGAATAAGATGGATCCTAGCATTCACTTTGTGGGAGAGAGACACGCTCCGCTGTTGCATATGGACACATGTGTCCTTAGGCTTTACTCATAATGTTCATGGCGAAGTTTCTTCTTCGTTAAATTGTTATATGGTTGGAATTGGAAAATGCTACATGTAGTAATTCTAAAATGTCTTGGATAATGTGATACTTTGCAATTGTTGTGCTCATGTTTAAGCTCTTGCATCATATGCTTTGCACCCATTAATGAAGAAATACATAGAGCTTGCTAAAATCTGATTTGCATATTTGGTCTCTCTAAGGTCTAGATAATATCTAGTATTGAGTTTTGAACAACAAGGAAGACAGTGTAGAGTCTTATAATGTTTACAATATGTCTTTTATGTGAGTTTTGCTGCACTTGTTCATCCTTGAGTTTGCTTCAAATAACCTTGCTAGCCTAAACCTTGTATCGAGAGGGAATACTTCTCATGCATCCAAAATCCTTGAGCCAACTACTATGCCATTTGTGTCCACCATACCTACCTACTACATGGTATTTATCCGCCATTCCAAAGTAAATTGCTTGAGTGCTACCTTTAAAATTCCATCATTCACCTTTGCAATATATAGCTCATGGGACAAAATAGCCTTAAAAACTATCGTAGTATTGAATATGTACTTATGCACTTTATATTTTATTAAGTTGCCTGTTGTGCGATAACCATGCTTCTGGGGAACGCCATCAACTATTGTTGAATATCATGTGAGTTGCTATGCATGTCCGTCTTGTCTGAAGGTCTATCATTTTAGTGGTTGGAGCATGCAAAATTGTTAGAGAAGAACATTGGGCCGCTAACTAAAGCCATGAACCATGGTGGAAGTTTCAGTTTTGGACATATATCCTCAATCTCATATGAGAACAATAATCTTTGCTACATGCTTATGCATTTAAGAGGAGTCCATTATCTGTTGTCCATGTTGTCCCGGTATGGATGTCTAAGTTGAGAATAATCAAAAGCGAGAAATCCGAAATGCGAGCATTCTCCTTGGACCTTTGTACAGGCGGCATGGAGGTACCCCTTTGTGACACTTGGTTGAAACATGGCATGCGAAGACCCGGTAGTCCAAGTTAAGTAGGACGAGGTGCGGGCACTATTAGTATACTATGCATGAGGCTTGCAACTTGTAAGATATAATTTTCATAACTCATATGCTTTATTACTACCGTTGACAAAATTGTTTCATGTTTTCAAAATAAAAGCTCTAGCACAAATACAGCAATCGATGCTTTCCTCATTGAAGGACCTTTCTTTTACTTTTATTGTTGAGTCAGTTTACCTATCTCCTTCCACCTTAAGAAGCAAACACTTGTGTGAACTGTGCATTGATTCCTACATACTTGCATATTGCACTTGTTATATTACTTTATGTTGACAATATCCATGAGATATACATGTTATAAGTTGAAAGCAACCGCTGAAACTTAATCTTCCTATGTGTTGCTTCAACACCTTTACTTTGATTTATTGCTTTATGAGTTAACTCTTATGCAAGACTTATTGATGCTTGTCTTGAAGTACTATTCATGAAAAGTCTTTGCTATATGATTCAGTTGTTTACTCATGACATTACCTTTGTTTTGATCGCTGCATTCATTACATATGTTTACAAATAGTATGATCAAGATTATGATGGCATGTCACTTCAGAAATTATCTTTGTTATCGTTTTACCTGCTCGGGACGAGCAGAACTAAGCTTGGGGATGCTGATACGTCTCCAACGTATCGATAATTTCTTATGTTCCATGCTACTTTATTGATGATACCTACATGTTTTATGCACATTATATGTCATATTTATGCATTTTCTGGAACTAACCTATTAACAAGATGCCGAAGAGCCAGTTGCTGTTTTCTGCTGTTTTTGGTTTCAGAAATCCTAGTAAAGAAATATTCTCGGAATTGGACGAAACTTTCGCCCAGGGTCCTATTTTTGCACGAAGCTTCCAGAAGACCGAAGACCTAACGAAGTGGGGCCACGAGGTGGCCAGGGGGCCGGCGCGGCCCAGGCCCGGCCGCGCCGACCTATCCCCTGGGCCCCTCGTGTGGCCCCCGCGTTGACCCTCCGCCTACTTAAAGCTTCCGTCGCGACACCCCCAGTACCGAGAGCCACGATACGGAAAACCTTACAGAGACGCCGCCGCCGCGAATCCCATCTCGGGGATTCTCGAGATCGCCTCCGGCACCCTGCCGGAGAGGGGATTCATCTCGGAGGACTCTACACCGCCATGGTCGCCTCCGGAGTGATGAGTGAGTAGTTCACCCCTGGACCATGGGTCCATAGCAGTAGCTAGATGGTCGTCTTCTCCTTGTTGTGCTTCATTGTTGGATCTTGTGAGCTGCCTAACATGATCAAGATCATCTATATGTGATACTATATGTTGTGTTTGTCGGGATCCGATGGATAGAGAGTACTATGATTATGGTGATTATCAATCTATTGTTCATGTGTTGTTTATGATCTTGCATGCTCTCCGTTATTAGTAGAGGCTCTGGCCAAGTTTTTGCTCTTAACTCCAAGAGGGGGTATTTATGCTCGATAGTGGGTTCATGCCTTCATTGAATCTGGGATCGTGACAGAAGGTTCTAAGGTTGTGATGTGCTGTTGCCACTAGGGATAAAACATTGATGCTATGTCTAAGGATGTAGTTGTTGATTACATTACGCACCATACTTAATGCAATTGTCTGTTGCTTTGCAACTTAATACTGGAGGGGTTCGGACGATAACCTGAAGGTGGACTTTTTAGGCATAGATGCGTTGGATGGCGGTCTATGTTCTTTGTCGTAATGCCGGATTAAATCTCACTATATTTACCATGTCATGTATATGCATTGTTATGCCTTTCTCTATTTGTCAATTGCCCGACTGTAATTTGTTCACCCAACATGCTTTTATCTTATGGGAGAGACACCTCTAGTGAACTGTGGACCCCGGTCCTATTCTTTACATAGCATACAATCTACTTGTTTTACTGTTTTCTTTGCAAACATCTTCCACTCGATACGTTTAATCCTTTGTTACAGCAAGCCGGTGAGATTGACAACCTCACTGTTTCGTTGGGACAAAGTACTTTGGTTGTGTTGTGCAGGTTCCGCGTTGGCGCCGGAATCCCTGGTGTTGCGCCGCATCACATTTCGCGACCATCAACCTTCAACGTGCTTCTTGGCTCCTCCTGGTTCGATTAAACCTTGGT
This sequence comes from Lolium multiflorum, assembly GCA_030979885.1. Lineage (NCBI taxonomy): Eukaryota > Viridiplantae > Streptophyta > Magnoliopsida > Poales > Poaceae > Lolium > Lolium multiflorum. The sequence continues at coordinate 198,500,411 of CM061753.1, read as the reverse complement.
TTCTTTCTGAGGGAAAACTTGCTACTGTGCGCATCATACCTTCCTCTTGGGGTTCCCAACGAACGTGTGAGTTACACGCCATCAAAGGGTTTTTCAAGATAATTGCCGTATCCCAGTTCCGTCTTTTGCAGTGGTTGCTAGGACACATAAAATGACGCCACGCGGCTCCGCGCGATTTTATGACTTCGTTTACTTCGCCAACTGTGCAAAACGGGGCCGCCGGGACATGCGGTATGGCCGTACCGGGCGCGCGGTTGCACCCGTCCGCCAACGCGCGAAACGGAAAACATTTAGCACATAAAATGACGCGTCATAGACCTAAAAACATTTTTCCCTCCATTTATTGAGCGAAGGAAAGTGTCGCCCAGTTCAAATCCGGTCAGTTTCCAGCGGATTCGGCGGGACACCGCAGGAAGCGGGAGGGATTCCCAGATGGCTACCGCGCGCATATGGCATGTGATAGGTGGTGCGTAGGAGGTATCCTACCGCTGCGCGGAGGTCCCGCGCAATACTGAAATGCGCACCATGTAGCTGCTTCACAAAAAAAGCCCTTCCGGCACCCCGAAAATGGAAAAACCATCGCCCGTGGTTCGGATTGGAAATCCGCGACCGGGGCCTTGCTTCCCATCCAACGCACGTGCCAAATATGGCCTCGTTCCGACAAACTATGTGGTGAAACGGGCCGTTTCCTACTCATTTCCCCTAAAAGCCATAGAACTCCGGACGTGATAGCCCTGTTCGTGAAGGGTTTTTCAAGATAATTGCCGTCCCAGTTCCGTCTTTTGCAGTGGTTGCTAGGACACATAAAATGACGCCACGCGGCTCCGCGCGATTTTATGACTTCGTTTACTTTGCCAACTGTGCAAAACGGGGCCGCCGGGACATGCGGTATGGCCGTACCGGGCGCACGGTTGCACCCGTCCGCCAACGCGCGAAACGGAAAACATTTAGCACATAAAATGACGCGTCATAGACCTAAAAACATTTTTCCCTCCATTTATTGAGCGAAGGAAAGTGTCGCCCCAGTTCAAATCCGGTCAGTTTCCAGCGGATTCGGCGGGACACCGCAGGAAGCGGGAGGGATTCCCAGATGGCTACCGCGCGCATATAGCATGTGATAGGTGGTGCGTAGGAGGTATCCTACCGCGGAGGTCTCGCGCAATACTAAAATGCGCACCATGTAGCTGCTTCACACAAAAAAGCCCTTCCGGCACCCCGAAAATGGAAAAACCGTCGCCCGTGGTTCGGATTGGAAATCCGCGACCGGGGCCTTGCTTCCCATCCTAGGGCCCATGCACGTGCCAAATATGGCCTCGTTCCGACAAACTATGTGGTGAAACGGGCCGTTTCCTACTCATTTCCCCTAAAAGCCATAGAACTCCGGACGTGATAGCCCTATTCGTGAAGGGTTTTTCAAGATAATTGCCGTATCCCAGTTCCGTCTTTTGCAGTGGTTGCTAGGACACATAAAATGACGCCACGCGGCTCCGCGCGATTTTATGACTTCGTTTACTGTGCAAAACGGGGCCGCCGGGACATGCGGTATGGCCGTACCGGGCGCGCGGTTGCACCCGTCCGCCAACGCGAAACGGAAAACATTTAGCACATAAAATGACGCGTCATAGACCTAAAAACATTTTTCCCTCCATTTATTGAGTGAAGGAAAGTGTCGCCTCGGTTCAAATCCGGTCAGTTTCCAACGGATTCGGCGGGACACCGCAGGAAGCGGGAGGGATTCCCAGATGGCTACGCCGGCTACATGCAAGGTTAGCCAAACCCTACATCACACTTGTGCACATATGCTAGGGACATATGCAAGTTTTTAAGCGGTTCCGACGCTCCGCTGATCTGTATCTTCGGAAACCCTAGGGCGGGGACCCCGCAGATCTACCCCTATAGCTTTCTCCGTGTGACGGTGTAACAATGGATTTTTTTATTTACTTTGGTTTGTTTAGGACATATGTACATGGGAAACCATAGGTTGGGCTTACTTTACCATAAAATAGGCTCCATTTTAGCCGTACCAGGAGTTTGCACATACAGATCCTTGATTTTCACCAAGTGCTGGCCCATGTCTGCGAAAATAATCGTCAACGCCGGGTACATGCAAGGTTAGCCAAACCCTACATCACACTTGTGCACATATTCTAGGGACATATGCAAGTTTTTAAGCGGTTCCGACGCTCCGCTGATCTGTATCTTCGGAAACCCTAGGGCGGGGACCCCGCAGATCTACCCCTATAGCTTTCTCCGTGTGACGGTGTAACAATGGATTTTTTTATTTGCTTTGGTTTGTTTAGAACATATGTACATGGGAAACCATAGGTTGGGCTTACTTTACCATAAAATAGGCTCCATTTTAGCCGTACCAGGAGTTTCCACATACAGATCCTGGATTTTCACCAAGTGCTGGCCCATGTCTGCGAAAATAATCGCCGGGTACATGCAAGGTTAGCCAAACCCTACATCACACTTGTGCACATATGCTAGGGACATATGCAAGTTTTTAAGAGGTTCCGACGCTCCGCCGATCTGTATCTTCGGAAACCCTAGGGCGGGGACCCCGCAGATCTACCCCTATAGCTTTCTCCGTGTGACGGTGTAACAATGGATTTTTTTATTTGCTTTGGTTTTTTAGGACATATGTACATGGGAAACCATAGGTTGGGCTTACTTTACCATAAAATAGGCTCCATTTTAGCCGTACCAGGAGTTTCCACATTCAGATCCTGGATTTTCACCAAGTGCTGGCCCATGTCTGCGAAAATAATCGTCAACGCCGGGTACATGCAAGGTTAGCCAAACCCTACATCACACTTGTGCACATATGCTAGGGACATATGCAAGTTTTTAAGAGGTTCCGACGCTCCGCCGATCTGTATCTTCGGAAACCCTAGGGCGGGGACCCCGCAGATCTACCCCTATAGCTTTCTCCGTGTGACGGTGTAACAATGGATTTTTTTATTTGCTTTGGTTTGTTTAGGACATATGTACATGGGAAACCATAGGTTGGGCTTACTTTACCATAAAATAGGCTCCATTTTAGCCGTACCAGGAGTTTCCACATACAGATCCTTGATTTTCACCAAGTGCTGGCCCATGTCTGCGAAAATAATCGTCAACGCCGGGTACATGCAAGGTTAGCCAAACCCTACATCACACTTGTGCACATATGCTAGGGACATATGCAAGTTTTTAAGCGGTTCCGACGCTCCGCTGATCTGTATCTTCGGAAACCCTAGGGCGGGGACCCCGCAGATCTACCCCTATAGCTTTCTCCGTGTGACGGTGTAACAATGGATTTTTTTATTTGCTTTGGTTTGTTTAGGACATATGTACATGGGAAACCATAGGTTGGGCTTACTTTACCATAAAATAGGCTCCATTTTAGCCGTACCAGGAGTTTCCACATACAGATCCTGGATTTTCACCAAGTGCTGGCCCATGTCTGCGAAAATAATCGTCAACGCCGGGTACATGCAAGGTTAGCCAAACCCTACATCACACTTGTGCACATATTCTAGGGACATATGCAAGTTTTTAAGAGGTTCCGACGCTCCGCCGATCTGTATCTTCGGAAACCCTAGGGCGGGGACCCCGCAGATCTACCCCTATAGCTTTCTCCGTGTGACGGTGTAACAATGGATTTTTTTATTTGCTTTGGTTTTTTTAGGACATATGTACATGGGAAACCATAGGTTGGGCTTACTTTACCATAAAATAGGCTCCATTTTAGCCGTACCAGGAGTTTCCACATACAGATCCTGGATTTTCACCAAGTGCTGGCCCATGTCTGCGAAAATAATCGTCAACGCCGGGTACATGCAAGGTTAGCCAAACCCTACATCACACTTGTGCACATATGCTAGGGACATATGCAAGTTTTTAAGAGGTTCCGACGCTCCGCCGATCTGTATCTTCGGAAACCCTAGGGCGGGGACCCCGCAGATCTACCCCTATAGCTTTCTCCGTGTGACGGTGTAACAATGGATTTTTTTATTTGCTTTGGTTTGTTTAGGACATATGTACATGGGAAACCATAGGTTGGGCTTACTTTACCATAAAATAGGCTCCATTTTAGCCGTACCAGGAGTTTCCACATACAGATCCTGGATTTTCACCAAGTGCTGGCCCATGTCTGCGAAAATAATCGTCAACTCCGGGTACATGCAAGGTTAGCCAAACCCTACATCACACTTGTGCACATATTCTAGGGACATATGCAAGTTTTTAAGAGGTTCCGACGCTCCGCCGATCTGTATCTTCGGAAACCCTAGGGCGGGGACCCCGCAGATCTACCCCTATAGCTTTCTCCGTGTGACGGTGTAACAATGGATTTTTTTATTTGCTTTGGTTTGTTTAGGACATATGTACATGGGAAACCATAGGTTGGGCTTACTTTACCATAAAATAGGCTCCATTTTAGCCGTACCAGGAGTTTCCACATTCAGATCCTGGATTTTCACCAAGTGCTGGCCCATGTCTGCGAAAATAATCGTCAACGCCGGGTACATGCAAGGTTAGCCAAACCCTACATCACACTTGTGCACATATGCTAGGGACATATGCAAGTTTTTAAGAGGTTCCGACGCTCCGCCGATCTGTATCTTCGGAAACCCTAGGGCGGGGACCCCGCAGATCTACCCCTATAGCTTTCTCCGTGTGACGGTGTAACAATGGATTTTTTTATTTGCTTTGGTTTGTTTAGGACATATGTACATGGGAAACCATAGGTTGGGCTTACTTTACCATAAAATAGGCTCCATTTTAGCCGTACCAGGAGTTTCCACATACAGATCCTTGATTTTCACCAAGTGCTGGCCCATGTCTGCGAAAATAATCGTCAACGCCGGGTACATGCAAGGTTAGCCAAACCCTACATCACACTTGTGCACATATGCTAGGGACATATGCAAGTTTTTAAGAGGTTCCGACGCTCCGCCGATCTGTATCTTCGGAAACCCTAGGGCGGGGACCCCGCAGATCTACCCCTATAGCTTTCTCCGTGTGACGGTGTAACAATGGATTTTTTTATTTGCTTTGGTTTGTTTAGGACATATGTACATGGGAAACCATAGGTTGGGCTTACTTTACCATAAAATAGGCTCCATTTTAGCCGTACCAGGAGTTTCCACATACAGATCCTGGATTTTCACCAAGTGCTGGCCCATGTCTGCGAAAATAATCGTCAACGCCGGGTACATGCAAGGTTAGCCAAACCCTACATCACACTTGTGCACATATGCTAGGGACATATGCAAGTTTTTAAGAGGTTCCGACGCTCCGCCGATCTGTATCTTCGGAAACCCTAGGGCGGGGACCCCGCAGATCTACCCCTATAGCTTTCTCCGTGTGACGGTGTAACAATGGATTTTTTATTTGCTTTGGTTTGTTTAGGACATATGTACATGGGAAACCATAGGTTGGGCTTACTTTACCATAAAATAGGCTCCATTTTAGCCGTACCAGGAGTTTTTCCACATTCAGATCCTGGATTTTACCCCTACAGTCTATAATCTGCCTGAGTTTTGGGACCATTCCCACCTTCCGATGCTCGATTTCTGACGACACACAATAATGATACACTTAAGAACTTGAGACCCACACACGTTACAAAGCACTTAAATAACTAGACCCACACACAAACCAAAGCACTTAAAGAACTAGACCACACACAAACCAAAGCACTTAAAGAACTACACCCACACACGAAGCAAAACACTTAAAAACTACACTTCTAACACACAAACCAAAACACTTAAAAAACTAAACCCACACACGAACAAAGCACTTAACACTGGGTCGACACATGACCCGTTAGACACACGGACTCGACACACACACATACTAATCAGTTCTCGAAATCTTCGTCCTCGCTAGGGGTGTCCTCTGAAGCGGTACTTGAGAGGTACTGGAACCACCGTTCATCATTTTCCCCCCATGTTGACGCCTCTCCTTTGGCGTACTCCGCGTCATATTCGGCCCTCCTCTGCCGCTTTCCCGCCCTCCTCTCTCTCCTGTCTCCTTCCAGAATGCGCGCGTGGCCGCGACGTCTCCGGGATGGTCTCTGCGCCACTGTGCCATGAACTGCTCGTCCGCCTCGGTGGTATCAATCCGCCGCTGGCCATCTCTGAACCGCTGCGCTTCACCCTCTGAGCGAAGTAGCGGCTCAGTAGAGAGACTCTCGGCTTCCGTCAGAGACCTGACCTCCGGGAAGTTCAATTCGTGGCGCGACCGGCCAAACCTCCAAGCCGCAACGTCGTATGCGCGGGCAGCAGCCTCCTTCGTGTAGAAGGTGCCGAGCCACACACGCACACCACCGGCGGTGATTTCAGACGCGAAATGGCCCGTGTTGCTACGGCGACGAGGAGCCATCTCGACGGCAGCTGAGCTCAGAGGATTCTGTGGTGTTTTTGGATGAGAGAGTTGATGAGGAGAGAAATGTTGCTGGTGATGTTAGTGTGGAGAAGACATGGCTATATATAGGACGACGACGGCTGAAACGGCGGGAAAACTTGGCGGGAGAAAATGGGCGCGAGAAGAATGGCGGGAGGGAAAGAGCGGGAAAAAATGGCGGGAAAGTTGGAGGAAAAATTGGCAGGGAAGCTGTGCCGACGGCCTGGCCGTCGGCCTACATAAGAAATGCGCGAGAAGAATGGCGGGAAAAAGGGCGGGAAGAAGGAAAAAAGGGCGGGGAAGCTGTGCCGGCGGCCTGGCTGTCGGCCTACATCACGCTGTTTGCCACCTGGGGACGCCGTTGTCGGTGGCTGTCGGTGGCCCCACCATCTGTCCATGTGCCGACGGCTAGGTTACGTGCCGTCGGCATAGACTGGGTTTGTGCCAACGGCTAAGGTGTGCCGACGGCGGCCGTCGGCTCTAGGGTTTCTGTGCCGACGGCCAGGCTGTGCCGACGGCCAATTTACTGGGCTGACGGCGAGTGAGGCTGTGCCGACGGCCGCCGTCGGCATAGATTATGGCCGTCGGCACGTCGGCGGGTTCCCGTAGTGGGGTATTGCAACTATATGCACGAGCTGCGCTCATTGCAGATCATCGCCAACAACCTCGCCAGCGAAGGGCTGGCAGCCATCTTGGAGAACTGCCCGCACCTGGAGTCGCTGCCTCGCTGGACATATGCCATTGCTTCAATGTCAGCATGCATGCTGGATAACGTAGAGAGCGATCGAGGGCACACTGCTGCGGCACAAGTGCGCCCGTATTAAGACGGTGCGACTTCGTGGTGACTCCACCCTTGACTATGAATTAGAGGTTGGAAGCCCTAGGTTCGTTCGCAAAGAAGTAGACGGGTACGTATGTCTACTACGTCCCACCTCGACAATTACGAGTTTCTAGGAGCATGAGCACGTTCATGTAATGAGAATAATCTTCGAGCATGCGCTTGTCCATGTAGAGAACAGCTTTCTCGTCAAGCACCATAGCCTTGCCATCTTCTTCGTTGTAAGCAACGGTATAACCATGCATATTGCGGTGCAGTGAGTAAATGCCTACATGTACTCTCTTTTTCTGCAATCGAAGAATAAATATCTACTTGCAGACCTTCATCCTTATGGCAACCTGGGACGTGCATGTCTTGGAGATTCTTCATCCTCATTGATCTTTTCCCACCGAAGCTGCATTATTATGTAGTACAAACTACTGTGAGAAAGGAAGTAAGCATGCATGGCTAAGAAAAACAAAGACGGTTGTTAATTAGGAAATATTGCCCAATTTTATTTGCATCTCCAATGAGGCAATTGCCTCGTTAATCTTGCTTCTCCTTGGGATTAGCAATGTAGCGAAAATCATATCTGCCGTGTAGTTGATTTCGAAACAAATTTTGAAGTAGGACTCACTACAAGACCACCGACATATCGCGGCACATAAGTTGGATGACACATCACCAGGCTTCAGAAGTTTTTGTCCCCGGTGGATATACTTGTCGCAACACATGGGAAGGATGATGTATAATTATGCGCCGTGGAATATTTGATCTATACCCGCACAAAAGTGGGTCGTGGTAATGCCACAAAAGGCATGAGCGCAGTCATATAACATATATTACAACGTCATAGATTCTTTACGAGTGGGTCCTGGGCGGGAGGCTGGTCAAGATTGCTCCATTGGTTGATGTGTTCCACCAAAGCGCCGTTGGCCTCGTGATTATTTATATTTGGGCCACCACATCTCTACTCTCCCCAATTTCTCTTATACCTCTCTCCACAAAAGCTTCGAGATGGCGGTACACGCACATTTTGGGTCATTAGGTTAAATCTAATACAATATATTTGTGGTTTTTTGATGGAGATATGTATTCTCACATTTATTGATATCTTGATTTCGCACATTTACCGATTCCTCGATTTCACAAATTTGAGGATTTCTTGATTGCACAGTGATGTTTTTTTTTTCTCCCGGAGATCCAGTAGTGAGTACGCAAGGATACCCCCGATCTGGAATGGGATGGTGCTGATAGACAAGCCCGATTCATGTGGGAGGCCAACAAAGGAAATTTTCTCATTTGGGGTGGGGGGAGGGGGGTAGATGACCACAAAATCTACACTAAACCATCCATTATGGATTGAGAGGTCTGATGGCCCCTTGTGACCCACTGCATGTTGTAGTGTACAAGTCGTTGGCATAACAATCATAAAACACCGTTTGATAAATATTACACCCCTTAGTGTGGTACAACATAAACATCATGGATCCAAAGTTATCTCCTTGTGAACTCAAATTCACAAGAAAAAAGTGTACAAAAACTTCAAGATCCTCCTTAGTCCAATGAGGATTCACGGTAAATGGAAAATTCAAATCTGAGCTCGGCAACTTATTTAGTAGGGTTCTATGCTGCTCGGCTCATCTATCTTACTCTAAGATTTCTAACTTTTTGCATAGTAGACTCCTCTCCTACGAGTTCATTGGTAGCTTCCTCCTCATTTTTATTGTACTCTAAGCAAGGGTTTAAGAAGTAATAGATTCAGTACACTAGGATTACTGAGCAAGTTCTGTAGTGATTGTCTGATGCTCTATCTAGAGTCGTGGATCAACGAATCATGGGCTTTATGATAGTTTTTGAAAATTGTTTCTTAGATAGTTAAGTTTTAGATTTTGAAAAAGTGATAGCCTTGCACTGGACGAACTGGACCCCGACGACTTCCTTCGATGCCTTGCACCGGAATAACTATCGAAACAAGGGGGGAGAGAGAGGGCTCGATGCTAGGTACCCCTCGCAAGCCATGTTGTACATGGATACCTGGAGGAGGGAGTTGGGGGATTTGTCTTGGGGGTGGAGCTTGAAGAAGAATAGGAGGTCCCACAAAAATCTGAATTTGGGCTGCACAAAGCTCCTTTTCCAAGCCACGCCTTGAAGAAGATGTGTTCCCCGACCTCTGGGATCGGAATCTCATCCACCCCTGAAGCGGGCCATCCGTGAGCCTGCAGCATGCCATCTGTGAAGTATTTCTTCACCATTTCCTCCATGACAGGAGGATCTTCCGAAGTTGCTTGACATCGTCCGGGTTCCCTTCGACTTTTGGATGGAGCTCTTGGGTCCATGGTGCTCGGTGAAGAAGTTTTGGGAGAAATTTTGAAGTGTTTTCTCGCAGAAATGGCGGCATCTCGAGGAAGAAAAAGAAATGGAAGTGAAAGAAAAGCCACGGTGAAACGAAGAGGCACCGTGGTGTCCTCCATAAATAACTGCCACATGGTAAAACCGTCGCGATGTTTACATCCATTAGAGGAAAAGCCGCATGGAATTATTTTGGGTCATTTTTTAAACGATCGAGGCGAGAATGATGGTTTGCTCCATCCGAGGGAGAAACGCTTCATAAGTATGACACGACTGACACGGAGATAGATTGATTGACAAACACTTCATGCTAGTGATTAAAAAACGAAAAAAAGGGATCTTTGACTCCTGATGATTTTAGAAGGCAACTTCTGGTAGTGATTCTAATTCATAGAGTTCAAAAAGACGCTACTCGAAGGACACGAGCCTCGGCATGATCCAATTCGCATAAGATCGGGTGTTCAAATCATAAGTCGACATAGTATAATACAGTTAACTGTATTATTTAGATGCTTTCAAGAATTTATCTAGACCATGACAAGTGACTTCTAGTTGAAGCTGCATCAAGGCGACTCACAGGAGAAGCCGCAGCAAGCTCAAAACAAACACAATGGCTAATAATGTAGGAAGACCAAACATGTATATCCATGGCGAAGATGGTCCAGACGACAACGTAGTCCCATTTATACAGCCGCTTTCTAGTTGGGCTTGGAAAAGAAGAGACTTGGGTCGGCTCTGAGAAGGAACAAAGAGTGAAGTGTATGATTGATTCTTTATTGATGAAAAGTTCAAGTATATATATGTCCTGAACCGGTGTCTTACAATGTCGGTTTACATGTTGGTGCCTCTTGGAACAGACGTGATGTCCCTTTGGGATCGACAGCGTTTGATCAACGCTAACTGTAGGCAGTTAGCTTATAGGAAATACTAGCTGCTATCTTAGCCTAAAACTGACGCTAAAAACTCTTAGCTTATTATTTCCTAACACTCCCCCTTGAGCAATGGTGTCTATAATATCTCCAATGTCTTGAAATTTTCCATAGCGTCTTGAGTGCTTGAAAACCTTGGTAGTCCATAATCTTGAAAGTTTGAGAATCTCCAATCTTGTCCAAATTTATCCTCGAAAAATCCTGTGAAAAAATATAAGCAGAGTATAGGAATCCGATATACCGTTGGTATAATAATTGTATCTTTAAAACCTATATGAGAAATCCGTTGGAGAACTCATAAGGAAAGAGTACAATATATTATTATCGGATGATAAATACTAAGTTTAGTCCTGGGAGATTTCTCCCCCTGAACTTTGCAAATTTCTAAGTCGTCTCATACCAATGCCATGAATGCATTTTTGAAATGCAGCTGTTGGTAAAGACTTAGTGAACAAATCTGCAAGATTGTCACAAGATTTTATTTGCAAAATATTTATTTCTCCATTTTTCTGTAATTCATGAGGAAAGAACAGTTTTGGAGCAATATGTTTTGTGATATTACTTTTAATATATCCCATATGCATTTGAGCAACACATGCTGCATTATCTTCATAGATAATAGTTGGTGATTCTAATGAACCTATGCTGCATGAGGTTTGGATGTGATGAATCACTCTGCGAAGCCATACACACTCACATGAAGCTTCATATAATGCAATTATTTCAGAGTGGTTAGTGGAAGTTGCTACTAGAGTCTATTTAGTTGACTTCCATGAGATAGCAGTTCCACCGTATAAAAATACAAATCCAGTTTGTGATCTAGCATTATGGGGATCAGAAAGATAGCCAGCATCAGTATAGCCAGTCAAAGTCATGTCTTGATTCTTCTTATAGAATAAACCAAGATCTTTAGTACCTTGTAAATATCTGAAGATATTTTTCACTCCATCCCAATGGCGTTTTGTTGGAGCTGCACTGTATCTAGCCAGTAAATTTACTGCGAAGGCAATATCTGGCCTATTACAATTAGCAAGGTACATTAGTGTTCCTATCGCACTAAGGTATGGAAACTCAGGTCCTAATACATCTTCGTTATCATCCCTAGGTCTAAAAGGATCCTTTTCTATATCAAGGGATCTAACGACCATGGGTGTTTTGGATGGATATGATTTACCCATATTGAATTTTTCCAAAACTTTCTGAATATATGCGGGCTGATAAACGAGTATTCCTGAGGGAAGATGTTCAAGTTGTAAACCTAAGCAGAATTTGGTTTTTCCCAAATCCTTCATCTCAAACTCTGTCATTAAATGATTGCGTGCTACAGATATATCTGTCGCGTTACCAATAATGTTGAGGTCATCAACATAAACTGAATTGATGCAAAATCCTTTTGAGGATTTCTTTATGAAAATGCATCGACATTCATCATTATTTGAGTATCCTTTCTGAAGAAGGAACTCACTAAGCCGGTTATACCACATTTTACCCGACTGCTTTAAGCCATAGAGTGACTTTTGTAATTTTACACAATACATGTTGCGATTTATGTTTGGATTAGGGATTTTAAGTCCATCAGGGACTTTCATATAAATATCCGCATCGAGTGACCCATATAGATATGTGGTCACTACATCCATTAGCTGCATTGATAAATTCATTTGTACTGCCAATGATATTAAGTATCGAAACGTAATTCCACTCATTACAGGAGAATATGTATCGTCGTAGTCGATACCGGGTCTCTGCGTAAACCCTTGTGCTACTAGTCTCGCTTTATATCTCACCACCTCATTATTTTTTTCCTTTTTCGAACAAAAACCCATTTAGATCGCACAGGGAAGACTTTTTGAGGAGTAGGTATTACTTTAGAGAATACCTCTCTTTTATTAAGCGAGCGGAGCTCTGCCTCAATTGCCTCCTTCCATTTAGGCCAATCCGAGCGCTTCAGGCACTCTTTCATAGATTTTGGCTCTGGATCCAGTTGAAGGGTTTTAGCAATTTTAGAGGAGAAATATGTGTCGACAAGTGTAGTCTTTCTATTGTATGATTCTCCCGAATCGATATAGTTTATGGAAATTTCATTGATTTCTGCAGGCACCGTGTGATTTCCCATAACAACGGCGTCTGGTTGTTTCGATGTCCCAGCATTAGAATTTGTGTGCATATTTATGCTAGGTTCTTGATGTTGAACATCATCTTGGTGTCTATCAACTTCAGGTTGATTTGCATTTACCGTCATAGATTTCCTTTGTTTCCGCGGTGGCTTTGGAGAAGCCTTTTCCCTTGAGACCAGATTTCTCCCCCTTTTATTTGCAATTGGGAGTTGAGTAGTTTTATTTGGTACCTCTACTCGTTCTGGTGCATTGACTGCAGGGATATATGATTTAGTGACACCTTTGTGATCAGTAAATGCGTCTGGCAAGTTATTTGCAAAGTGTTGCAAATCTATTATTCTCTAAACTTCAGATTCTTTAGTACGTGGATCTAAGGATTGGATGCCTGTTACATTCCAATCTATTTCCTGGCATTCTTTGTGGTTTGTTTCTCCCCCTAATGCCGGGAAATGATCCTCATCAAAAATTGAATCAGCGTACCGGGCTGTAAACAGGTCCCCTGTTAGGGGTTCTAAATATTTTATAATTGACGGAGATTTATATCCCACATAGATTCCAATTTTTCTATGGGGGCCCATGGAGGTACGCTGCGGTGGTGATATCGGTACGTATACAACGCAACCGAATTTTCGCAGGTGGGAAATACTTGGCTGATTGCCTCGTACTATTTGAAATGGGGAAGTTTCATGATATGCAGTTGGTCTGATTTGCATCAGATCTGCGGCGTGTAAAACCGCATGTCCCCAACAAGAGGTTGGTAAATTGCAATTCTGCAATAATGGTCTAGCAATTAATTTTACTCTTTTGATTAAAGATTCAGCCAATCCATTTTGAGTATGAACATAAGGTACAGAATGTTCTAGATGAATGCCTAATGCCATACAATAATCATTGAATGCGCGTGAACTGAATTCAGCCGCATTGTCCATTCTTATTGTTTTAATCCTGTGTTCAGGATGATTTGCTCTTAATTTGATAATTTGAGCTATTAATTTGGCAAAGGCATGATTACGTGTTGATAATAAACACACATGTGACCATCTAGTAGATGCATCAATTAGCACCATAAAGTACCTAAATGGTCCAGATAAAGGTTGTATTGGACCACATATATCTCCTTGAATTCTTTCAAGAAAATTAAGCAACTCATTTTTAACTTTGAGGTAGGATGGCCTAATAATTAATTTCCCGGTAGCACATGCGGTGCATACAAAATCTGATGACTTGGGAAATCTTTTAATTGGTAAATTATGACCAATAGAATTGCTTATAATTTTTCTCATCATACCTATTCCAGGATGACCAAGGCGATCATGCCAAGTCTTGAATTTATCAAGATTTTGAAAAATTATTTTGTACGCAACATAAGGTACGGGTTTGATGTATGTAAAGTATAATCCGGATGAAAATGAATGGAATTTTTCAAGAGTTTGTTCCTCATATCCGTCGCTTTTTGTTAAAAGCAAATATTCTTTTTTATCCATGTTAACGGTTTTAAGATGGAAATCATTTGATCGGATATCTTTGAAACATATAAGGGTACGTGTTGATTCAGGATACAAGAGTGCATTCTGAATTACAATAGTAGTACCCATAGGGAGTGTGAATGTGGCTCTTCCAGAACCAATTATTGCTTTGTTACTCCCGGTTATAGTCATAACATCTTCCTTTCTCTTAGTAAGAGTTTGGAAGTATTTTGTTTCCCTTAAAATTGTGTTAGTGGTAGCACTATCCACTAAACATAATTCTTCTTCCATCGGTTTTTCCCGTAATATTTCTAAAAATAGAAAGAAAATATTTTAGAATAAATTTATTTTATTCATATATTCATCAAATTACATACATAGTATTTATATTACAAATTCAAAATAAATACATTACAATATTATGTCTGATTCACATAATACAATACATGTAGTCTGAAAGACTTTATTCTACTTGTTGTTATACAATATATAACACATCGTAGTATTTGAATAGCTAAGTGACATCAATTATTTAGGAGATCAATTGAGGTCTCCAAAAACATCTTGGGTGTAGTCCACAAGCATGTCTTTATCGAGGATGATGTTGTCCTTTGACTTGAATTCTTCAATAGCACTTTGAGAAGGACTAGCTTGAGGGTTGTCTTCAATGGCATTGAAGTGAGCTTCAACCTTATTTCCATGAACTTGCTTCCATTTTCCTCCATACTTCATGTATAGGTCCACTAGGTGCTTAGGAATACGACATTTGTTTGTATGATGATTCGCACATCCACACCTTTGACAAACTTGAGAGTTGTCATTTTGATCATTTTTCTTGAAATGACCTTTCCCCTTAAATTGACCATTGGTCCTTTGACCATTATTCTTCCACTTTCCCTTGAATTTTCGGAAGTTCCTCTTACGGTTTCCGAATTTATTAGTAAAATGAGCATTAGCATGTGCTTCAGGGATCGGCATGGCACCCGTTGGGTGAGCGTTGTGATTTTTCATGAGAAGTTCATCATGCTTCTCGGCCTAAAGTAATGTGAATATAAGCTTAGAATACTTCGTGTATTTGTGTTGACAATATTGCTGCTGCAATATCCTCATCGAGGGATGGAAAGTGCATAAGGTTTTCTCGATTAAATCTTCATCTGAAACTTTCTTCTTGCAAAATCTCAGTTTGGAGTTAACTTTATGCACAACAGAATTATATGCCGCAACGGACTTAAAGTCCTGGAACCTTATGAGAGACCACTCTCTCTCGGCTTCCGGCAACATAACCGCTATTTGTTGGTCATATCTCTCCTTGAGGGAGTTCCATAAAACTAGTGGATCCTCCTCCATCAAATATTCATTTTTTAAATCGGGGGTGAGGTGGTGCCTTATGAAATGTAATGCCGCATACTTTGCCACTTGGGGTATTTCTGGAGCATTTTCGGGAGGTGTGATAATCACGGGACCAAGACCACGACCATTTAAATTTATTTTCATATCAATGGCGTAGCTGGCACGACCTTGAAACCATTCCGGATGCCGGTTATCAGGGTCTTTCAAACGTTGCTGGTCCTGCCGTGCTTCCTTTGTATCATTTGTCTTCCCATACACGCCCAAGAACCTTAGGAGGTTCACGCAAATATTCTTCGTAACGTGCATCACGTCGATTGCAGAGCGGACTTCTAGAACTTTCCAATATTCTAGCTCCCAGAATATAGATTTCTTCTTCCACATGGGTGCGTGCCCGTCAGCTCCCTTCGGAATTGATTGTCCGCCAGGACCCTTTCCAAAGATGACTTTCAAATCCTTGACCATATCAAATACCTCAGCACCAGTGCGTTCCGCAGGCTTCGGCCGGTGATCTGCCTTGCCGTTGTAATGCTTGCCTTTCTTTTTTACTGGATGATTTTTCGGAAGAAATCGACGATGCCCAAGGTACACGTTCTTCTTACAATTTGGCAAATGTACACTTTCAGTCTCATGTAAGCAGTGCGTGCATGCATTGTATCCCTTATTTGACTGTCCTGAAAGGTTACTAAGAGCAGGCCAATCGTTGATGGTTACGAAAAGCAACGCTCATAGGTCAAATTCCTCTTCTTTGTGCTCATCCCACACACGGACACCAGGTCTTCCCCACAGCTGTAAAAGTTCATCAACTAATGGCCTTAGGTACACATCGATGTCGTTGCCGGGTTGCTTCGGACCTTGGATGAGCACTGGCATCATAATGAACTTCCGCTTCATGCACAACCAAGGAGGAAGGTTGTAGATGCATAGACTCACGGGCCAGGTGCTATGGCTGGAGCTCTGCTCACCAAAAGGATTCATGCCATCTGTACTTAGACCAAATCTTATGTTCCTTGCGTCAGCTGCAAAATCTTTAAACTCTCGTCGATCTTTCTCCATTGCGTTCCATCTGCGGGGTGTCTCAACTCCCCGTCCGACTTACGGTCCTCTTTGTGCCATCGCAACAACTTGGCATGCTCTTTGTTCCTGAACAGACGTTTCAACCGTGGTATTATAGGAGCATACCACATCACCTTGGCGGGAACCTTCTTCCTGGGTTTCTGGCCCTCAACATCGTCACCGGGTCATCGCCCTGATCTTATAACGCAATGCAGTGCATACCGGGCATTCATTCAAATTCTCGTATTCACCGCGGTAGAGGATGCAGTCGATGCATGCATGTATCTTCAGAACCTCTAAACCTAGAGGGCAGACAACCTTCTTTGCTTCGTACGTACTGGCGGGCAACTCGTTATTCTTTGGAAACATATTCTTCAACATTTTCAGCAAGTTTTCAAATGCCGAGTCAGCTACACCTGCCTGTGCCTTCCATTTCAGCAAATCTAGTGTGCAGCCCAGCTTTTTCAGACCATCATCGCATCCGGGGTACAACGCTTCTGTGAT
Source organism: Lolium multiflorum (assembly GCA_030979885.1). Lineage (NCBI taxonomy): Eukaryota > Viridiplantae > Streptophyta > Magnoliopsida > Poales > Poaceae > Lolium > Lolium multiflorum. Next base: position 198,483,427 of record CM061753.1, on the reverse strand, counting down.
CCTCTAACATGCGATCCAAATTCTCCCTCTCCTTTTCAGTTTCGCAGCGACTCCGTGCATCAGCAATGGTCCGACCAAGATCATCAACGGGCTCATCACGTGCCTCTTCTTGATCACCTTCCCCTTCACCTTCCCCACCTTCAGCATCATCCATGAAAGTATCACCGAAATGATCAAGATAGCTCTCATCGATGTCATCCCCTTCTTCATCTTCTTCCATTATAACCCCTCTTTCTCCATGCTTGGTCCAACAATTATAGCTTGGCATGAAACCATGCCGAATCAGGTGCAGGTGAACTTCCCTTGAGGAAGAGTAACCCTTCTGATTCTTACAGTCAACACATGGACAGATAACAAAACCCCCCTGCTTGTTCGCATTAGCCACTACGAGGAAATCTTTCAAACCCGTAGTGAATTCGCCGGAGAGTCGGCTAGCGTACATCCATTGCCGATTCATCTGCATTATTATAATACAAAATATATAATTAACCATCATGCATTTGTTAAACTAAATACAAATTAAACAATGAACTACACACATATGCATATTTTATCAATGACACATATATATGAAAGGTTCAAGTTGTTGCTAACCGCGATCGAGGAGGAAAAAATAAATGAGGAAGCTCGATCAAGTGTGGCTCCGACACTTCATATCATGTTTGTTTCATGCTCTTGGGACATTTCATCAAACACCTTGTGTGCATAAGAGGAGCCAAAAGCAAACCCTACACCCCCTTGTGAAGTTTGTGAAGAGAAGTGGCACCAAATGGCTAAGTGCTGTGGGCTGAGTGGTATATATAGGGGAGGGGCTTTAGTCGCGGTTGGCCAGGCCAACCGCGACTAAAGGCCTTTGGGCCAGGCCTGAGGACATTTAGTCGCGGTTGGCCTGGCCAACCGCGACTAAAGCCCCTCCCGTCCACCAGCTGGCCACCGAGCGCCCTGGGCCCAGGCCTTTGGTCGCGGTTCGCCACAAGGGCCGCGACTAAAGGTCCCATTGGTCGCGGTTCTTGCATATCCGCGACTAATGGGGCTGTCCGGAAGGCCTTTTTTCTACCAGTGGGCCCATGATAGATAGTTACTTCCATCAAGTTGTAGTTCTTGAAATTCTTTTTTACTGATGTCACTCATTTTTCCTGCATGTATGATCATGCATTTAATTAATTTTACTTGATAGTAAAATTTATTTTGGTAAGCAACAAATTTGTTCTAGAGGAACAATTTGAACGCGGATGAATTTAGAGCGCGGGATAAAATTGTTGTACCAAATAACATGTTATAATATGCTAGAGACAAATATATTAATAACATGGCACATTACATACTTGTGACTTCTAATACACATAAGGTCTAGAAATATGTATTTATGTCACAATACACTGTTAAACTAAACAAAGAACAAACTAATGGTTCTAAACTGAGATTAACAGCTATGAGATTAACAGCTAGTAATACGTAAGTAAATTAACACTGAGTTCACGCAGAGGATAAGGCAACGTGGCTGCCTAAGACTTTTCTTTGGCCACGGCTTGGACATGCGGTCAAAAGGGGAATAGGAAAGCGTCATGTAGATAAAATCCTGTCGGCTCCTCCCGTGACCCACGATGCGGTGATGCCACTGTCCTTCTTCAAGCCGGCGCCCCCAGGCCAGCGATTCAGCGGCGCCCTGGTCCCTCCGCAGAGGAGGAGCGCAGGTGGGGGGCGGCCTCGTTGAGGTGGAGCTCCGCGAAGCGGCCGGTGAGGCCGAGGGCCTCGGGGGACCAAGTCCCTCTGCGGGTGCCGGCGGGGCGGGCTGCCATGGTCGACGCGAAGCGGCGGAGAAGCACCCTGGCCTCCGGCGAGGGAGTGGGGAGGGCAAGGGACGTCGCTGGCGGCGCGTCCTCGTTCTCCTCCTCCAATTCTTCTGCTGTTGGGAGGTTGAGGCTGGGGACGAGCGCGCGGGCACGAGCGGTTGCCACGGCCTAGTTCCCTTCCATCTCCGTCTGGAGGTTGGTGGTGAGCGCCGGCGGGAGCGCGTCCACGGCAGCCGCAATCGGCGGCTCGAAGAACTCCTTCACCGAGGCGTAGCCCGGCGGAGCGAACTGCTCCGGCTCCTTGTCGGACGGCAGGTACCCTCTGTATCCATGGCACATGTGGTAGCACACCGGCGGAGGCGGCTGCGCCGCTGGTTCGTCGTCGCTGAAGTCTCCCTCGGGGTCGTCCAAGAGCAAGTCGGCGCTCGGCCCGCCCAACAGCCACTCCATTGGCGGGACAGTGAAGGCCGGTGGAGGAGGCAGCAGGTCGTCGGCGTCCGCAGTGATGCTGGAGGCAGAGGCCTCGTCCTCGTACTCGGCGTCGACTATATGTTCTGCATCAACATCTGGTTGGGGCGGCGACGGAGGCCGCCACCAGGGCCATAGCGACGGCGAGGGGCACCAAGCACTGCCCTGTGGTGGCGGATGCCACCATTCCTGTTCCGGTGATGCTGAAAGCGCCGGCCAAAGTTCCAGCGACTTGTAGCGGCAAGTCTGAAGTTCCCGCGACGAAAATGGGAGCGGCCATACTCCCTGGCAACAAATCGTGCGAAAGAAAAAGGTTGTTCCGGCAGCGGCCGGAAAGCCATTCTTTTCTCACCTTTTCTCTTCCTACTTCTCTGTTCTCTCCTTGGCCTATTGCTAGGGCCAGAAAGCCATTCTTTTCTCACCTTTTCTCTTCCTACTTCTCTGTTCTCTCCTTGGCCTATTGCTAGGGGCAGAGCCAGTGCCGATGAAGTGAGAAGCAACAAAGAGTGAAGTGGATGATTGATTCTTTATTGTTGAAAAGTTCAGGTATATATAGGTCCTGAACCGGTGTCTTACAATGTGGTTTACATGTTGGTTGCTCTTGGAACAGACGTGATGTCCCTTTGAGATCGACAACGTTTGCAACGCTAACTGTAGGCAGTTAGCTTATAGAAAATACTAACTGCTATCTTAGCCTAAAACTAACGCTAATAACTCTCTGCTTATTATTTTCTAACATGCTCATGCCAAGTGAGTCAGCAAGCAAAACGTTATGGAGACTTGCTGTACAACACAAGTAGCATAGGTCGAGTCGTAGATCAAACGCCCGTACCAACTCAGGTGACCATGTAAGCCCCACGTCATCCCTTTTATAAGGTAGTGTGAGACGACAAAAGTAGAGAGAGAGAGCCAATAGACAAAAGAACTAGCTTTAGGGTTTTGCGAGAAGCCTAAATCGGTGAGTAACCATGTTTTTTTTTAGATAAGGGAGCATGGCCCCAGGCTCTGCATCTATGATGCACGCGGTTTTGCTTTATTAAAAAAGAGTACGAGTTCACCAAATTTTAACTATTACATTTAAGGATAAGCTAAGATCGATACATGAATCAACCATGAGGAAATGTGGCACATAGAAATACTATCCATTTGCTATTTTATTAAGATGCCGACATCCAATAGCCTGGAAAAAGAAGTCCTGAGCAATCACTAGCATCCGGTTGCATCCAGTAACCATATCCTCCCGCTGATTCGGCGGGAGAAGGAAAACCCATTGTTGAATCCAATGAGCAGCTCGTCGGATAATCTACAAAAAATTAGTTACATTTTTTTATTAAATATATATCATTCCTACTTCTCCAAATAGACTAACAAAGTGTTATCGTTCTTTCACACACCATTAAGCCATTTACCAAACATATTAGTAAAATTAGCCGGTGGAGAAATGTTATAAGAAATATAGACCATGCGCCATATAATTTTTTGCAAAAGGGAAGCCAATGAACAAATTATTAATGGTGTTTTCGCAGAATAAAAAAACCAACATTTTTGACATCCATTCCACTTCCGGTTTGCTATGTTATCCTTAGTAAGAAGCACCTTGTTACTAAGGAACCACATAAATATCTTAATTTTGATAGGGATCTTTAATTTTCACAGATATTTACGAAGGAAAATAGTATGTCCATTCATCAAATCAAGGTACATAGACTTGACTGAAAATAAACCCGAATCAGTAAGTTTCCAAACAAACCCGTATCGAGTTCGGTTGACAAATTAATTGTCATAAGCCGCTGGCAGAGATGCATCCATTGCAACCATTTGTTGTCATTCAAACCTCTTTGAAAAGAAATATTCAAAGGCGCAATAGCAAGTACCGTAGATACGAGAACATTTTTATGTTGAACAATGTTATATAAAGTTGGATATTGCTGAGATAGAGGCAACTCCCCCATCCAAACGTCCTCCTAGAACCTCACACTCGTCCCATTACCAACTTTGAAAAAAAAACTCGCTTAAAAAATTCATGCTTGACATGCGTGAAACCTTTCCAAAAGGACGAGTCATTAGGATTAGCTTCAACTTGTGCCAGAGTTTTATTTTTGAGGTATTTCTTGTGCAGCAATTGCTGCCACATTCCTTCCTCCGAAAGGAGTTTAAGCAGCCATTTACTGAGTAGACATTAGTTCTTTAATTCAAGTACCTCTATTCCTGACCCACCTTGATCCTTGGGTCTGCATAAAATATTCCATTTCGATAATCTATATTTTTTCTTATTCTCATCGGATTGCCAAAAGAAATTTGAGCGATAATAATCAAGCCTCTTTCTTACCCCAATTGGAATTTCAAAGAAAAAACATAAACATAGGCAGACTTGTAAGTACAAAATTAATCAGGACAAGTCTATCACCATAAGAAAGCATTTTGCTATGCCAATGGCCTAGCTTAGACGCAAATCGACTTTCAACGGGGTTCTATTCCGCATTTCGGAGTGTCCTATAATGTATAGAAATACCCAAATATTTGAATGGTAAGGATCCAGATTCGCACCCAAAAATATTTTTATATTGGTGCTCCATATCTTTGGCCTCACCAAAATAGAAATTTTTTAATTTTTAGTCCCAAAAGTTGTTCAAAAATACATAGGATGAGTTTCATATTAATAGCCTTGGCAGTATCATGCTCCATAAATAAAATCGTATCATCCCCATATTGAAGTATAGAAATTCCCCCATCAATTAAATTTGGTAACAAACTCCCAACTTTACCATCCTCTTTGGCACGAGAAATAAGAATAGCTAACATATCAGCGACAATATTGAAAAGGATCGCGGACAGTGGATCACCTTGCCGCAAGCCTTTCCTAGTTTGGAAATTATGGCCAGTATCATCATTTACCCTAATTCCCACACTCCAGCCTTGCACATAATGTTTTATTCTCTCGCACCAAACAGGGTCAAAACCCTTCATACGCAGAACTTGCTGCAGAAAAGGCCATTTCACCTTATCATAAGTCTTTCCAAAGTCAATTTTAAAAATAACCCATCAAGTTTTTTCCTATGCATTTCGTGTATCATCTCATGAAGGACTACCACCTCTTCTAATAAATGTCTCCCTGGAATAAATGATGTCTGCGTAGGTCCAATCACTTTCTGAGCCACATCAGAAATACGGTTTGTCACCACTTTAGTAAAAAAATTGAAACTCACATTCAGCAAACAAATTGGCCTATATTGTTGAATATGGGTAGCATTTTATTTTTTTGGGAGGAGAGTGATAACTCCAAAATTTTGTTTAAACAAAGGCAACCCTCCTTTCTGAAAAGCACTCAAATAGTGCCATAAGATCAGTTTTGATGACATCCCAAAATTGTTGATAAAACTCAGCAGGGAAGCCGTCGGGCACAGAGATTTGTTATGCTCCATCTGAAAAATAGCCTTACAAATTTCATCCATCGAATAATCCATAAATAATAAGCTATTTTCAACCGCTGACAATTGCGGAGTATCCTCAATTCTATCTTCACTCAAAATAACAGAACTGGGATCAGGACTCCAAAAAGTTTTTTTTTTATAGTATTCCGTGATATAAACCCAGAGATTATCATCTCCCACAATAGTACCTTCATCTTTCTCTAGCTGAATTTTTTATTTTTTCTATGCTTCCCGTCAGCAATTAGGTGAAAATATTTAGTATTATTGCCTCCTCCTGAATATACTTCACTTTAGCCCTTTGAGCTCACTTTAACTCTTCCTCTCGTCTAAGCTTATTTAATTTTTCATTAGCCATCTTTAACTCATTACGCTCATCAGATGATAATGGAATGGTATCTGCCTTAATATCGAAAGCATCAATGATAGCAAGAAGTCCTTCCTTTTCATTTTTATATTTCCTGCCACGCAAGAATCGACGCAAATGTCTAATCCTATTCTGCCAAGTTTGAATAGGAGTCTTTCCAAGTGGGCCAGCAGCCCATTCAGCTTCTACCAAATCATGGAAACCCTCCTGCTCTAGCCAAGATAACTCGAAAGTGAAGCGGGTCTTGTTACCAACATGAGCTTGACGCCCAACGTCTATCAGAAAGGGTGTGTGGTCAGATCCAGAACGAGTCAACGCCCAGACAGAAACCAATGGAAATTTGTGTTCCCATTCGACACTAGCTAGGACTCGATCTAACTTTTCATAGGTAGGATTCGCTCTTATGCTAGCCCAAGGAAATTGTTGATCCGACAGAACTATCTCTCGCAAATTTAAGTTCTCAATGATGGCATTAAAGATAAAGGCCAACAAGGATTATAGTTATCGTTACTTTTCTCCTCAGGTCTCCTCAAAATATTAAAATCACCAGCAAGTAGCATAGGTAAAGTTTCTGCCTCACACATCCTAACCAACTTTGCAAGAAACTCATCTTTGTACTTATGTTGTGTCGCCCCATACACAGACACAAGCAACCATTCAAACCCATCCAGCTTTGATTTAATAGACAATTTAATGCAAATGTCTCCACTATCCACTTTATTAATCTTTAAAGTATTAGTATTGATTCCTACAAGAGCCAGACAATACCAGGCAACATCCTTACCAGTGGCCAAATCCCGAAGGAACGGTATAGCAAAATTAGACCGTCCTATTTCTAATAAAGCAATAAAATCTAGGTCATATTCCCTAATGGATAACAAACATGTGTTTCCCTAGATCCTTAAACCCTTCACTATTCCGCGCAATTCCTTTAAGATTAATCATTAAGATTTTGAATTTTTGATTCTAATATGATTACTCCTCCGCACATTTTTATTTTTCTTATCATACGACCTTTTCTTTACGAACTTTCCTACCTTTAACAACAACATGAGGTAGTTCATGAGCTTCATCATCCTCTAAAATATCGTCATCCTCCAAATCCTCACAAAGGTTGGAGGCACGATAAGACGCGAAGCAAAGTGATGCATTTTCATTATTATTAAATGATTCATCACCATTTTTTTTAACATAGTTAAGGTACTCCCAAGCGCAATGTCTTTAGTTAACTTAGCAGATGCAATACACTCCAAATGAGAATTTCCCAACGAAACCCCCCAACGAAACGGAGTTCTCAATAATCTGATCATCGGAAAATGAAACCAAAGATGTAGGTTACACATACCTATCACAGGCATCTCATCACGTCTCTTAGCAATCATCATCTTCCTACGCAGACGTCCACTCGACCGCACCCCCCTCCCACAAAGCCTCCTCATTGATGGCACCAAAAGCAACAATTTGCTCGTGAGAAAACCGAAGGGAACGAGGAGGGTGAAACATTCACTTTGGTCCCGATGATCAATGTGTGCACATTCAGCCGAGTATGTATGGGGCTAGAAGGGCCATGCATAGCAGGCCGTGCTCCGCGTAGGCCGCTGCCCAGCGTCGCTGGGCTGACCGGCATAGTGGCTAGGCCACGAGGAAGCTTGCTCGACGCTACGGCGGTAGGAACCGACGAGGTCAGGCCCACTCCTGCATGCCTCAGGGCGCGTGTTTCATGCACGATCGACGTAGGGGCTGCCGCATTGCTAACTGTAGCCAGTTTTCGCACATTCGACAGCGGGAGCTTGACTAGGAACCTTCAGTATATTAGTTGGTACACACAAGTTTTTTTTTTCGAAACGGAGGCAAAAACTTTGCCTCATTCTATTAATTAAGAAGAAAGTGCCCAATTTTTAGGAGAAAATCGTGCGAAAACCAACAACACACACTTAGCACCCCGGCCAACCTGGCTACCCACACAAAGCACAGACACCATCGAGGAGAAAGACCATCGTTGAGGATGTCATCGAGCGTCATCGTCGTCACTCCTCCACGAGACAGCGATTCCGACTTCACCTTAGACAACCGCCACCGTGACCCTCGCCGCAAACGACATCGGAACCCAAGTGAGCCTATGTCAAACAGTCGACCCCCAAACACGTCGAGGAGGAGGCAGCTCCGACTTCAACCGTGACCTTCATAGGAGAAGTTGAACGCCTTGCACCGACGCAAGCACCAATCAAGTGGCATCGTTGCCACAAATCTCCTCGCAGCTCCGACTTCACCATCACGAGAGGGTGACAAAGGACATGCCGCAACTCCGATCCGCTCACCATTGTCATCGTCGCCACGCAACCCATGACGCCAACACCATCCAACTTCCACGGGTCCCTCCGACCTAAGCAACTCCAAATCGATGCCCTCAAGAGGGAAGACGACACAAGAGTGCCGCCATCGACCGATCACGGTGGATCTAGGGATTTCCCCGGAGCATACCCAGACAGGAAGCCACAACGTCACCTCGGCGATGCCTTCAAGAAGGGAGCGGCGCCCGAAGCCGCCGCCATCGCCGGCCTCGGCCAGCTGCCGGCCGGCCAGCAACCGAGACAAGACGTTAGCCCAGGACTTGTTGCGCCATCCTGCTTCGTGCCCAAGACCGGACCACCTTGCCCACCAACACCTCGCCGCTGCCCGGGGCCGCCGTCCCCGGAACTGCACCAGCACCTATCCACTGCACCATTACAGCACCACCACGGCCAGGCCTTTATTTCACCCGGTACACACAAGTAGAAATAGTAGAAGTAGGTCTTTATTTCTAGAGCGAGGGGCCAAACTTGGATACATCTTATACTCGGTATAAAATCAATAATAGAAGTAGAAGGTCTTTATTTCTAGAGCGAGGGGCTAAACTTGGCTACATCTTGTACTTGTACTGATACCGTACTTGGTAGCACTCGCAGACTTATTTCCCAAACTTGTATGTAATATTACGATGGCACAAGCCATGACTTTCCAACAACATAGCCTCCTAAAACTATATTTTGAAAAAGAGGTAATATTTAGTTTTGGAGCAGCGATGACAAAAAAGCCAAAGATGAAAAAGTAATTCAAGGCAGTGTCGTTTTGGAGTACCGACATGTATTTTACTTTGGGCCACTTTTATCCATCAGATGAAGTTTGGATGGTAGATGCAAGGGCATGTTACAACGTGACATGCCATGGGTATGTCGCCTGATCTTAGACCGTGTATGTACTGCCTACAGTCCGTTTCCGCAGGCGCATGGTATTTTAAGATAAATTTTGACCAAACTAATTGCGCAAGAGTATCTCGATTATATTGTACATAGTTAGATTTTATTGAAAAACAATTTATAATGGTGCCAATTCTATATAAAATACTCCTTATATATATGATTTAATTCTTAGTAAATATGATTTAATTCTTAGTAAAGACAAATCTTAAAAAGCATACACGCCTTACTCATTGGAACGGAGGAGTAGTTTATAAGGAAGGAAGCATCCTTATGAGTTTACCGGGACGATATGGAGCTCGGTTCCACATGTATATCTATTGTTGCAACTTGCATCACATCTATTGATAGATGTACTCATACTAGAAAAATGCCCCTTATAAATTGCTTCTACCATCCTTTATAAGTTGCATTTCTATAGTATACTAGCAAAGACAGGCGCGGCATCACGCCGCGCCCTGCTTAGAGATAAATAATAAAATGATGCTTTAAATCATGTAAGTAAAAAATGGAGATATAATAGTAAATAGAAAATATCAATGTGAAGCAAAACTGCCAACAGTAAAAAGGTCAGATCATCGTTTAGATGTGATAGTTGGAAACAAACTACAATGTTTTGTACACAATCTATACAATGTAAAAGGCCTCGGGCCAATGCACAGACTATATGTGCATCCTAGAGCTAGTTCGGGCAGAAATTATCTATATCAACCAAGGGTTCATCTATATTTGAACCATAACTATCTCAAGTAGTTTCAGTGTAAGGCATATCTAGACAACAACACAACAATCTGGACGACCTGATATCATTCGCACGAAATGTACCCTGAGATAAAATAAAAGCATAAACTATTTAGTAGTATGGTCGACAACATAAATAATTAAATATATTAGAAGTACGGGCATGACATTGAACATACATGAAACTGTTGCAGTGTATATTTCTGAAGATGGTTATGTACTTTCTGCCATACACTATTCCTTGCTTTCATAGCTGGTACAGTAGATTCATCCATTGCATGGATATTTAAACCTTTTTAAGATGTCCCTCTTGAGACATCAATGTAAACTTTCTGCAAGTAAATACATGCTTCTGCAAGTAGACACCTACTTTATCTGGTATCTAACTGAAATTTTGTTGATAGTCATTGCATAAAAAATACCCATGACCTGCAATGTGAAGGGCCATTTTGTCCATGGTGAATTTAATACTATTCTGAGTAAGCATACTTATTCAACTTATTACTCAGATATTTGCCTCTAAAACCTATTCACCGCATGACATGATACCATTACATATCCCAATGGAGGTGCTAATATTTTTCAAAAGCAACCCACTATGTGGCATCCTGATACGTCTCCAACGTATCGATAATTTCTTATGTTCCATGCTACTTTATTGATGATACCTACATGTTTTATGCACATTATATGTCATATTTATGCATTTTCTGGAACTAACCTATTAACAAGATGCCGAAGAGCCAGTTGCTGTTTTCTGCTGTTTTTGGTTTCAGAAATCCTAGTAAGGAAATATTCTCGGAATTGGACGAAATCACCGCCCAGGGTCCTATTTTTGCACGGAGCTTCCAGAAGACCGAAGAGGGAAGGAAGTGGGGCCACGAGGCGCCGTCACCATAGGGCGGCCCGGCCCAGGCCCTGGCCGCGCCGACCTATGGTGTGGGGCCCTCGTGTGGCCCCCACGTTGCCCTTTCGCCTACTTAAAGCCTCCGTCGCGAAAACCCCAGTACCGAGAGCCACGATACGGAAAACCTTCCAGAGACGCCGCCGCCGAATCCCATCTCGGGGGATTCAGGAGATCGCCTCCGGCACCCTGCCGGAGAGGGGATCCATCTCCCGGAGGACTCTTCATCGCCATGATCGCCTCCGGAGTGATGAGTGAGTAGTTCACCCCTGGACTATGGGTCCATAGCAGTAGCTAGATGGTCGTCTTCTCCTAATTGTGCTTCATTGTTGGATCTTGTGAGCTACCTAACATGATCAAGATCATCTATCTGTAATACTATATGTTGTGTTTGTCGGGATCCGATGGATAGAGAATACTATGTTATGGTGATTATCAATCTATTGTTTATGTGTTGTTTATGATCTTGCATGCTCTCCGTTATTAGTAGAGGCTCTGGCCAAGTTTGTACTCTTAACTCCAAGAGGGAGTATTTATGCTCGATAGTGGGTTCATGCCTTCATTGACACCTGGGACAGTGACAGAAAGTTCTAAGGTTGTGATGTGCTGTTACCACTAGGGATAAAACATTGATTCTACGTCTAAGGATGTAGTTGTCGATTACATTACGCACCATACTTAATGCAATTGTCTGTTGCTTTGCAACTTAATACTGAATGGGGTTCGGATGATAACCTGAAGGTGGACTTTTTAGGCATAGATGCAGTTGGATGGCGGTCTATGTACTTTGTCGTAATGCCCGGATTAAATCTCACTATATTTATCATATCATGTACATGCATTGTTATGCCCTTCTCTATTTGTCAATTGCCTGACTGTAATTTGTTCACCCAACATGCTTTTATCTTATGGGAGAGACACCTCTAGTGAACTGTGGACCCCGGTCCTATTCTTTACATAGCATACAATCTAGTGCAATTGTTTTTACTGTTTTCTTGCAAACAACCATCTTCCACTCGATACGCTTAATCCTTTGTTACAGCAAGCCGGTGAGATTGACAACCTCACTGTTTCGTTGGGGCAAAGTACTTTGGTTTTGTTGTGCAGATTCCACGTTGGCGCCGGAATCCCTGTTGTTGCGCCGCATCACATTTCGCCACCATCAACTTTCAACGTGCTTCTTGGCTCCTCCTGGTTCGATTAAACCTTGGTTTCTTTCTGAGGAAAACTTGCCACTGTGCGCATCATACCTTCCTCTTGGGGTTTCCACGTGTACATTTGCGCATCAAGCCTGTTTTCTGGCGCCGTTGGGGAGATCAAGACACGCTGCAAGGGGAGTCTCCACTTCTCAATCTCTTTACTTTGTTTTTGTCTTGCTTTATTTTATTTACTATTTTGTTTGCTGCACCTAAACAAAACACAAAAAAATTAGTTGCTAGTTTTACTTTATTTACTGTCTTGCTCACTATATCAAACACACAAAAAATTAGTTACTTGCATTTACTTTATCTAGTTTGTTTTATTTACTGTTGCTAAAATGAATACCCCTGAAAATACTAAGTTGTGTGACTTCACAAATGCAAATAATAATGATTTCCTATGCACACCTATTGCTCCACCTGCTACTACAGCAGAATTCTTTGAAATTAAACCTGCTTTACTGAACCTGGTTATGAGAGATCAATTTTATGGTGCTAATTCTGATGATGCTGCTGCCCATCTTAATAATTTTGTTGAACTTTGTGAAATGCAAAAGTATAAGGATGTAGATGGTGATATTATTAAATTGAAAGTGTTTCCTTTCTCATTAAGAGGAAGAGCTAAAGATTGGTTGCTATCTTTGCCTAAGAATAGTATTGATTCATGGACTAAATGCAAGGATGCTTTTATTGGTAGATATTATCCTCCCGCTAAAATTATATCTTTGAGAAGTAGCATAATGAATTTTAAGCAATTAGATACTGAACATGTTGCTCAAGCATGGGAGAGAATGAAAACTTTGGTAAAGAATTGCCCAACCCATGGACTGACTACTTGGATGATCATCCAAACCTTCTATGCAGGACTAAATTTTTCTTCGCGAATTTATTGGATTCAGCTGCTGGAGGTACCTTTATGTCCATCACATTGGGGGCGGCTACAAAACTTCTTGATGATATGATGATAAATTACTCTGAATGGCACACGGAAAGAGCTCCACAAGGTAAGAAGGTAAATTCTGTTGAAGAAACCTCTTCTTTGAGTGATAAGATTGATGTGATTATGTCTATGCTTGTGAATGGTAGATCTAATGTTGATCCAAATAATGTTCCTTTAGCTTCATTGGTTGCTCAAGAAGAAAATGTTGATGTGAATTTCATTAAAAATAATAATTTCAACAACAATGCTTATAGGAACAACTCTGGTAATAACTATAGGCCATATCCTGCTGGTGGTAATGATTATGGTAGATATGAGGAAAGGATGCTAGAAATTGAAAGATCCACTAAAAACTTTATGCAATCACAATATGAGCAAAATCAATTGTTTAATAAAACTATGAATGAACAATCTACCTTGTTGAAAAATATAGGAAATCAACTTGAAAACTTGAATAGGGAGATTTCTGGTCTGCAAACTAAAATTTCAAATGCTGAAACCCGAATCTCATACATGTCCGCATCACAATCCTCTTTAATTAATAAAATGGCTGCTAAACCTGATGATATTGATAATAAGATTACTACTACAGCAAATGCCATCCAAGTTAGAATTAATGAGAATATAAGATTAATGGCTGAATTGCGTGCTAGGTGGGATAGAAAAGAAAATGAAAAACTAGCTAAAGAGAATAATGTAGCTAAAGTTTGGACTATCACCACCACTAGTAATGTTAATGCTTCACATGTTGCTGCACCTCCTACTATCAATGGTAAAATAATTGGTGTTGGCAATGTTTCTACTCCTAGTGCAAAGCGTACAAAACTGCCTGAAATTGCTAAAACTGCTGAAACTGCTTGTGATAAAACTGCTGAAACCTTTTCCAACCTTGGGAACAATGATCCCATTGCTGTAGCTCATAATAATTTAGATTTTGATGATTGCCACATCTCTGAAGTTATAAAGTTCTTACAAAAACTTGCTAAAAGTCCCAATGCTAGTGCTTGATACGTCTCCGACGTATCGATAATTTCTTATGTTCCATGCTACTTTATTGATGATATCTACATGTTTTATACACATTATATGTCATATTCGTGCGTTTTCCGGAACTAACCTATTGACGATATGCCGAAAGGCCAGTTGCTGTTTTCTGCTGTTTTTGGTTTCAGAAATCCTAGTAAAGAAATATTTTCGGAATCGGACGAAATCAAGACCGAGGACCTTATAATTCCCGGAAGCTTCCAGAGCACCGGAGAAGGACGAGAGGGGAGCCGGGGGGCCCCACACCACACCCGGCGCGGCCCGGGGGGCGCCCCCTGTGGTGTGGGCACCCCGTGGCCACTCCGACTCCGTCTCTTCGCCTATTTAGTCGTCCCTGACCTAAAAACACCGTCGAGGACGAGACCGAGAAAACCTTCCCGAGCCGCCGCCATCGCGAAATCAAGATTCGGGGGACAGAAGTCTCTGTTCGGCACCCTGCCGGACGGGGAATTGCCCCCGGAGTCATCTCCGCCGTCTCCACCGCCATCTTCACCGCCATCGCTGTCTCCATGATGAGGAGGAGTAATTCACCCCGGGGCTGAGGGCTCCGTAGCTATGTCGTTCATCTCTCGCTTTATGTGATCTAGTTGAATATTATCTATGTGCTACTCTAGTGATGTTATTAAAGTAGTTTTATTCCTCCTACACGGTGTAATGGTGACAGTGTGTGCACTCGTGTTAGTACTTGGCGTAGGCTATGATTATGATCTCTTGTAGATTATGAAGTTAACTATTGCTATGATGGTATTGATGTGATCTATTCCTCCTATCTGGCGTGAAGGTGACAGTGTGCATGCTATGTTAGTACTTGGTTTAGTCATATTGATCTTTCATGCACTCTAAGGTTATTTAAATATGAACATTGAATTGTGGAGCTTGTTAACTCCGGCATTGAGGGTTCGTGTAATCCTACGCAATGTGTTCATCATCCAACAAAGGAGTGTAGAGTCCTATTATGTGATCATTGTTGAGAGTGTCCACTAGTGAAAGCAGGATCCCTAGGCCTTGCTTCCAAGCATCGAATCTCCGTTTGTTTACTGTTTTGTTACATGTTTGCTCGCTGCCATATTTTATTCAGATTGCTATTACCACTCATATACATCCATATTACTTGTATTTCACTATCTCTTCGCCGAACTAGTGCACCTATACACCTGACAAGTGTATTAGGTGTGTTGGGGACACAAGAGACTTCTTGCTTTGTGGTTGCGGGGTTGCTTGAGAGGGATATCTTTGACCTCTTCCTCCCTGAGTTCGATAAACCTTGGGTAATCCACTTAAGGGAAACTTGCTGCTGTTCTACAAACCTCTGCTCTTGGAGGCCCAACACTGTCTACAAGAATAGAAGCACCCGTAGACATCAAGCACTTTTATGGCGCCGTTGCCGGGGAGGAAAGGTAAAAGGCACTCATACTTCGGTTCCAGGTAACAGTACTTTTCTGGCGCCATTGTGCGTGTGCTCGAAGCTATTTCCTTTAGATCCTGCAATTGCATCTTTTTGTTTCTTGTTTTTATTTTCACTAGTTAGGCATAATGGAAAACAACAAAAAAATTGGTGAGCTTTTTAATCTTTTTCCTAATTTAGAATTGTTTGATGCGAAAATTAAAAAACCTATGGAACCTTATTTACATGATAGTAGCAATGTTATTAGTATGAATGCAATTACTGCTAATGCTATGAAGAAGTCTAAGCTTGGGGAAGCTAGTTTACATAAAAATAATCTTTTTTCCTCCGCTTTGGAAGAAATATTTTGCTCTGATGATGCTTTATCTCCCATATGCGATAACTCTAATGATGCTTCTGATATTTTAAATCCACCTGCTGAAAGTATTCCGTATAAAATACCTATGGAAATTATTGAACGTGTTATGGATAACCGCTATGAAGGGGATGGAACTGTCCATCCTAGGAATCATTTACTGTTTTTGCATGAATTATGCGGGTTATTCAAGTGTGCAGGTATCTCTATGGATGAAGTGAAGAAGAAACTATTCTCTATGTCGCTGTCTGGTAAAGCGGCGCATTGGTATAAACTGCTGAAGGACGGGCGCTCTCTTGATTGGAAGGATATTATGCCTCTATTTTGTTCTAAGTTCTATCCTCCAAGTGAAATTCACAAAGATCGAAACCATATATATAATTTCTGGCCTCATGATGAGAGAGTATTGCCCAAGCATGGGAGAGGATGAAGTCTTTAATGCTCAAATGCCCCAATCATGAGCTTCCAGGTAATATCATTATTGATAATTTCTATGCAAGACTTTCTTTTCAAGATAAGACCTTGCTGGATACTACTTGTTCTGGATCATTCACGCGCAACAAAGAAGAGTTTAAAAGGGACCTTCTTGATCGGATTAAGGAGAACGCTGAAGATTGGGAGAATGACAAAGGTAAAGAATCAGGTATAAACTATGATTATGAATGTATTGAAACTTTTATGAATACTGATGAATTTCGAAATATGAGTGCTACCTATGGTCTTGACTCTCAAGTTGTTGCAAATTTTTATAAAGCTTTTGCTTCTCACATTGAATTGCCTAGGAAGAATTTTGATAAGTATCATGAACCTTTTAAAGACGCTTGCATGAAGGATGAAACTGTTATTAATGATTGCAATGAACATGTTGAAACTTCTGAAAATGCTATTTCCTATAAGCATGTTAATTTTTGTGGAATACATAGACCTTGTGGAATTAATCAAATAGAAGATGAATATTGTATCCATCACAGAAATGAAAAAACTAGAAAATGGTCTAGGGCTCTAGATGATCTTGGAGAAAAAGTGTGTGCCCTCTATCCTTTTATTTGTGAACTTTGCCATAGAGTTGGTCATTTTAATTTTCAATGCTCCTCCAATGATAATTCGAACCCCATAAGTGCTGCAAATTTGTATTATGATGATGAAATTATTCCTAATCAGCATGATGAACTTACCTTATTTTTGAAGTGTGAAGAGTTATCAAGAAAAATTTCTTTGTTAAATATTAACGATCTTGATATTGATGATGTCCTGCATGGGTGTCTTTCTTATTGCATTAATAATTGCCATACAAATACTTACATACAGAATATTTTAGAAGATGACACCTTGCCAAAATATGATAGGACCGCTGTGTGTTTTCAATTAATTAATGAAAAGGAGGGATCCTCCCAAGTTTCTTCTATTGTTTCTAAAAGTAAATCAGGTTATGCGGACAAGCCACCCTTCAAGCCTCTTCCTCCTAAAGAAGGGAGCGAGGAGAAGGAAGAAGAAGAAGAAGAAGAAGAAGAAGAAGAGGGAAGAAGAAGAAGAAGAAGAAGAAGAAGGAGAATAAAAAGAAAGAGGTAACGGCCTATCCCCACGTGAATGAGATAACGCTAGGTAACCGTAAGTATGTTGCTCCTAATGATTATTGTGATAATGAATCTGAATACGATGATCTTCCTATGCCCTTTACATACATTAGCGATCATGATTTGAATGAGCACACTACCTTTGATATTGGAAATCTCTTTGGTACTGATTATGAAAGTAATAATGATAGCATTATTAATGTCCCCTTAAACGATGATATTGAAAGCCCTAAGCTTGGGGATGTTGTGCTTGAAGATCCTATATTTGAGACCTCTACTTTTAATAAAAATGATGATATTACATATTCTGGTTTAGATAATTGCTATAGAGATGTATATGACACAGGTTACAATTATCCTTATGAAACTTGTCATAGTTATGATGGGCTTTCCAAAAACCATTCCCTTAGTATGCAACTTGTTTACCATGTTCAAATTCTTGATAATGATCCTGCTCCAATTACTATTAATGAGAAGAGTTTTTCTTATGACAAAAATAATGATACCTTTATGCATATGAACCATGATAAGAATGTTTTAAGTGATGGTTATATTGTAGATTTCATCAATGATGCTACTGAAAGTTATTATGAGAGAGGGAAACATGATTATTGGCATCTTAATAATATTAAGTTTCCCCTCTTTATGTTGAGAATCTCGAAGTTACTTGTGTTTTATCCTCTTATGCTTGTCACTTTGTTCTTCATAAATTCATTTGTGTACAAGATTCCTTTGCATAGGAAGTGTGTTAGACTTAAATGCTCTCTTTTGCCTCGACTTCTATTTCTTGCGAGTGCATCATTAAAACTGCTGAGCCCATCTTAATGGCTATAAAGAAAGAACTTCTTGGGAGATAACCCATGTGTTTATTTTACTACAGCAATTTTTGTTTTGTTGAGTCTTGGAAGTTGTTTACTACTGTAGCAACCTCTCCTTATCATGTTTTTGTGCCAAGTAAAGTTTCTATGTTAAAGTTGATGTTATATTTGGGATCGCTGCGCAGAAACAGCATTGCTGTCTGTCACGAATCTGGGCACAAGTCTCTGTAGAAATTTGAAAAAATCTGCCAATTTACGAGCGTGATCCTCAGATATGTACGCAACTTTCATTAGTTTTGAGTTTTTCCGTTTGAGCAAGTCTGGTGCCATTTTAAAATTCGTCTTTACGGACTGTTCTGCTTTTGACAGATTCTGCCTTTTATTTCGCATTGCCGCTTTTGTTAAGTTGAATGAGTTTCTTTGTTCCATTAACTTTCAGAAGTTTTGTGCAATGTCCAGAAGTGTTAAGAATGATTGTGTCACCTCTGAACATGTGAATTTTGATTATGCACTAACCCTCTAATGAGTTTGCTTGAAGTTTGATGTGGAGAAGTTTTCAAGGGTCAATAGAAGAGGGTGATATAATGTGATCGAGAAGAGTGAAAGGTCTAAGCTTGGGGATGCCCGGTGGTTCATCCCTGCATATTTGAAGAAGACTCAAGCATCTAAGCTTGGGGATGCCCAAGGCATCCCCTTCTTCATCGACAATTTATCAGGTTTCTTCTAGTGAAACTATATTTTTATTCGGTCACATCTTATGTACTTTACTTGGAGCGTCTGTATGTTTTTGTTTTTGTTTTTGTTTGAATAAAATGGATCCTAGCATTCACTTTGTGGGAGAGAGACACGCTCCGCTGTTGCATATGGACAAATATGTCCTTAGGCTTTACTCATAATGTTCATGGCGAAGTTTCTTCTTCGTTAAATTGTTATATGGTTGGAATTGGAAAATGCTATATGTAGTAATTGCTAAAATGTCTTGGATAATGTGATACTTGGCAATTGTTGTGCTCATGTTTAAGCTCTTGCATCATATGCTTTGCACCCATTAATGAAGAAATACATAGAGCTTGCTAAAATTTGGTTTGCATATTTGGTCTCTCTAAGGTCTAGATAATATCTAGTATTGAGTTTTGAACAACAAGGAAGACGGTGTAGAGTCTTATAATATTTACAATATGTCTTTTATGTGAGTTTTGCTGCACGGTTCATCCTTGAGTTTGCTTCAAATAACCTTGCTAGCCTAAATCTTGTATCGAGAGGGAATACTTCTCATGCATCCAAAATCCTTGAGCCAACTACTATACCATTTGTGTCCACCATACCTACCTACTACATGGTATTTCTCCGCCATTCCAAAGTAAATTGCTTGAGTGCTACCTTTAAAATTCCATCATTCACCTTTGCAATACATAGCTCATGGGACAAAATAGCCTTAAAAACTATCGTAGTATTGAATATGTACTTATGCACTTTATCTTTTATTAAGTTGCTTGTTGTGCGATAACCATGCTTCTGGGGAACGCCATCAACTATTGTTGAATATCATGTGAGTTGCTATGCATGTCCGTCTTGTCTGAAGGATCTATCACCTTAGTGGTTGGAGCATGCAAAATTGTTAGAGAAGAACATTGGGCCGCTAACTAAAGCCATGAATCATGGTGAAAGTTTCAGTTTGGACATATATCCTCAATCTCATATGAGAATAATAATCATTGCTACATGCTTATGCATTTAAGAGGAGTCCATTATCTGTTGTCCATGTTGTCCCGGTATGGATGTCTAAGTTGAGAATAATCAAAAGCGAGAAATCCAAAATGCGAGCTTTCTCCTTAGACCTTTGTACAGGCGGCATGGAGGTACCCCTTTGTGACACTTGGTTGAAACATGGCATGCAAAGATCCGGTAGTCCAAGCTAAGTAGGACAAGGTGCGGGCACTATTAGTATACTATGCATGAGGCTTGCAGCTTGTAAGATATAATTTACATAACTCATATGCTTTATTACTACCGTTGACAAAATTGTTTCATGTTTTCAAAATAAAAGCTCTAGCACAAATACAGCAATCGATGCTTTCCTCTTTGAATGACAATTCTTTTACTTTTATTGTTGAGTCAGTTTACCTATCTCCCTCCACCTTAAGAAGCAAACACTTGTGTGAACTGTGCATTGATTTCTACATACTTGCATATTGCACTTGTTATATTACTTTATGTTGACAATATCCATGAGATATACATGTTATAAGTTGAAAGCAACCGCTGAAACTTAATCTTCCTTTGTGTTGCTTCAACACCTTTACTTTGATTTATTGCTTTATGAGTTAACTCTTATGCAAGACTTATTGATGCTTGTCTTGAAGTACTATTCATGAAAAGTCTTTGCTTTATGATTCAGTTGTTTACTCATGTCATTACCATTGTGTTGATCGCTGCATTCATTACATATGTTTACAAATAGTATGATCAAGATTATGATGGCATGTCACTTCAGAAATTATCTTTGTTATCGTTTTACCTGCTCGGGACGAGCAGAACTAAGCTTGGGGATGCTGATACGTCTCCAACGCATCGATAATTTCTTATGTTCCATGCTACTTTATTGATGATACCTACATGTTTTATGCACATTATATGTCATATTTATGCATTTTTGGAACTAACCTATTAACAAGATGCCGAAGAGCCAGTTTGTTCTGCTGTTTTTGGTTTCAGAAATCCTAGTAAGGAAATATTCTCGGAATTGGACGAAATCACCGCCCGGGGTCCTATTTTGCGAGCTTCGAAGACCGAAGAGGGAAGGAAGTGGGGCCACGGCGCCGTCACCATAGGGCGGAGCGGCCCAGGCCCTGGCCGCGCCGACCTATGGTGTGGGGCCCTCGTGTGGCCCCCACGTTGCCCTTTCGCCTACTTAAAGCCTCCGTCCGATAGAGCCACGATACGGAAAACCTTCCCGGAGACGCCGCCGCCGAATCCCATCTCGGGGGATTCGAGATCGCCTCGGCACCCTGGAGGGGGATTCATCTCCGGAGGACTCTTCATCGCCATGATCGCCTCCGGAGTGATGAGTGAGTAGTTCACCCTGGACTATGGGTCCATAGCAGTAGCTAGATGGTCGTCTTCTCCTAATTGTGCTTCATTGTTGGATCTTGTGAGCTACCTAACATGATCAAGATCATCTATCTGTAATACTATATGTTGTGTTTGTCGGGATCCGATGGATAGAGAATACTATGTTATGGTGATTATCAATCTATTGTTTATGTGTTGTTTATGATCTTGCATGCTCTCCGTTATTAGTAGAGGCTCTGGCCAAGTTTGTACTCTTAACTCCAAGAGGGAGTATTTATGCTCGATAGTGGGTTCATGCCTTCATTGACACCTGGGACAGTGACAGAAAGTTCTAAGGTTGTGATGTCTTGTTGCCACTAGGGATAAAACATTGATTCTATGTCTAAGGATGTAGTTGTCGATTACATTACGCACCATACTTAATGCAATTGTCTGTTGCTTAGCAACTTAATACTGAATGGGGTTCGGATGATAACCTGAAGGTGGACTTTTTAGGCATAGATGCGGTTGGATGGCGGTCTATGTACTTTGTCGTAATGCCGGATTAAATCTCACTATATTTATCATATCATGTACATGCATTGTTATGCCCTTCTCTATTTGTCAATTGCCCGACTGTAATTTGTTCACCCAACATGCTTTTATCTTATGGGAGAGACACCTCTAGTGAACTGTGGACCCGGTCCTATTCTTTACATAGCATACAATCTGCAATTGTTTTTACTGTTTTCTTGCAAACAATCATCTTCCACTCGATACGCTTAATCCTTTGTTACAGCAAGCCGGTGAGATTGACAACCTCACTGTTTCCTTGGGGCAAAGTACTTTGGTTTTGTTGTGCAGATTCCACGTTGGCGCCGGAATCCTGTTGTTGCGCCGCATCACATTTCGCCACCATCAACCTTCAACGTGCTTCTTGGCTCCTCCTGGTTCGATTAAACCTTGGTTTCTTTCTGAGGGAAAACTTGCCACTGTGCGCATCATACCTTCCTCTTGGGGTTCCCAACGGACGTGTACATTTACGCGCATCATCCACCTCGACAATTCAAGCATTGCATGTCAGAGTTTATGTTTAATCTTTTCTTCTTGGGCTTAGAATTCATCAAGATATGTTTCCTGCTTTTGTACTACTCCAAGTGACAGTATTGGTGCGGGAAGCACTGAAATTTGCTAGTTTCCAATTCAAGAGCTAGTTTCAGAGTGTTTTAATTGCATTTTCCACATTGTCAGTAGCACAAACAATAGCAATCTCCGATAGGCACGAAGCATCAGAGTAATTTTTAGAGAATGAATCATCTATTGCAATTTACAACATTGTACTTGGATGTTAAAACATTGTGCTTACATCAGAGTAACAAATGAAAAAAAATGTACTTACATTTTAAAACGCTGAAAAACTCTGGAGAATAAGTCAGCAGAATATTCAACGACTTGCGTGCAAGATGCCCAATATTGTACATACAGTTAAGAAAAATATGGAGAAAACAATTTTGCCAAGGTCAACCAAAATTACTACTTCAGTGATATCATTCATCACTATAGCTGAAGAAAAAGAGAGAGATTATTTCCCAATAGACCTTATATGTCAGATATAAAAAAAATTGAAGACTACTGAAAATAGCAGTCGTGAGTAGTCTTTAATCATTCATCAACTCAGCTGAAGAGAAAGAGGCAGATAAATTCGAAGTGGAGCTTGTATGGCAGGGACAATTATAGTACGGAAAATGACAGGTAAGGGAACTTAGCACACGCGAAGTTCCTCTTTGTTCGAGGGATTTGATGTTTATAAGACCTGTCAGGCGCAGTCTGTGACCTCAAGGGGGTAGGTGGTAAAAAAATGGAGCAATACAATGTTGGGGATTTCGGGGTTCTGCAGTCTGACCTCGAGGGGGTAGGTGGTACAAAAATGGAGCAATGCAATGTTGGAGCTTTCGCAGTTTGAACCGAAGAGGCGTTGTAGTATTAGTAAGTATCGTTTTTTCTCCATGTGACACTGAGAAACCTATGAGAAATTCGATGATAACAACATATACCAATAAGTGTCCATGACAGACCGAGTGATAACTAAATTGGCCGTTACAAAGAAGTGTCAAGAATATAGTAATAGTACTAACCAAGGTAAAGCTCAACTTCCGTTGGTGAATTCTAATAACCATTTATTTCAACTACAAAAAATATGTGGATGCATTTCTCTGAATAGTGGCACAACTATTGATGGTAGAAGAATAGTGGCGTTCAGATCAAGAAGACAGTACATGTATAGTATTGGGGAAAAATAAATAATCTAAAAACTTATAATCTATCTACAATTTGACATTTACATAAGCAGCCTTAAACTCTAATCTCAGTAAGAATATGCAGTGAGAAGATCTACAGGCTAGTTCCTTAACCGAGAACAGTCTATCCTTCTGATATAAAAACACTTCTATATAAAACTTGAAACATCAGTAATAGAAGAGAATGCTTTTTAATACTGGGAATAACTACTCAAACACTTGACTTTAACAACATAAATAAAACGCAATTAATTCAAAAAAGAAAGGAATCATAAAGAGTATACATGATTACATATATATTCTTGACTAATGCACCTTTCTGGAGAATACTTAGATAACAGAAAATGAACCCCAAAATAATAATCAGGAGCAACCATGCTTGTCTTCCAATAAAATAATTACTCCACCTTTAAAAGTATGCCTTTTATCAGAAAGAAAATAAAGAAGTGGAGAGTACCATAGGAATAACATAGAGTGATTGTCTTGCAAGATGAACCAATATGTCAGCTCCTCAACCGATTACCTTCTCACAGACCCATGTATGGGGAGATCTCATGGTCAGCAAAGTTTTTCTTGCGGAAGAAAAAGAAGGCGAACACACCACCCAACTACTTGACTATATTCTAGAACAATCAACCTTAGGCGAACTATAAATCTAGAGTCAGGCTACAAAATAATTTAGTATCACATTTTTTTTGTTGCAAGATTCATTCCAGATTCCGGAAGGGCATATTGACATCACGCTGTACCTAATAGGAAAATTAGGTCACTCTTGTGACATTACTCCTACTTATTACTCTCAAAACAAAATATATTGGTTGAAGAGACTAATTACCAGTCCAAACCTTGGTTCTTTCTTCATAGAGCAGCAAAAAAATGATCGAGTAGTCAAAAGTTTAGTCTCTATCACCTTATTTGGGTATGCCCATGTCCTCTATATGCGCACATTCCCTGAACCAGGGAAACCTTGTAGGTTTAGTTCCAAATGATTTGAGTTCATTTGGAATAAAAATAAACCAGAAAAATGGATTCCTTGGAACAAAGCATCTTGTATAGGCTCAGATCCAAAGGGTTGAGTTCATCTTGAATAGACAAAATAGTAAATCAAAAATGAGAAATTCCTAGGACACATAAAGACCGTAATAATCTCGATTTGATCCTCGTATTCAAAGCATTTGATATCCACTATCTATTGCTCTACAGAATAGTATGGTAAGACAGTATGTGGTAATCATATTAGCTTCTCGTTCAAAATGACCGGAGGTTTTCTGATTGGCGTGTGGATGTACAATGTGAATCACACTAATAGTACGTCTCTACAATGTGATATCCAGATTAGAAATTCCAAGTGTATAACTAACCATGACATAGGGAATAAGTCAGATGATTTTTGTTTTGACTCTACCAGGGTACACTTGTATGATTGGATTATCGTTCCATCTATTATCTATTATATATTAAAAGCAAAATATGGATGTCTAATAGAGCAACCACGTTAAGCCACACCACCTAAATTAATTTAACAGTTAGATCTAAAATTAGTGGCTATGATTTAGTGAAATATCAATAGTTGCGTAACACACTATAAGTCCGTTTGACGCGTCACATTAACAACAAAAAGTAGAAAAAATTAACGCTTTAAATAAGAAAGGAAGTAGATAGAGTCCATGTTCAATACGAAAGGAAATGACATGCATGCATTGATTTTTCATACCAACCTTATCTCTAGGCTTAAAAGATTTAATATAGATGGTAACGTATCAAAAGAAAGAAAACATGTGAGATCTCCTATGCCAATCACGTGAGACTTAATAGCTAGGGTCCACGAAATGAAGATGGATTCGGCCGGAGGCAGCATACATTCCATCATGCATATACCATACCACAACATGTTCTAACCATTCTCTGCACGTGTATGGTGCGCAGAAAACAAAGGTCCAGCCCACCACGCTAAAACCAAAATACTCCTTTCCCAATTCAAATTTTTAAAAATATAAATGAAAAATGTAAACAACTAACGTAGTACTCCAACATATATATAACATTGGGCTCCACTATACACTTGCACAAAAAAATAAGCAAGTAAACTATAAATACAAACATCGAAGAATATGATTAATTAGATTTGTTTAGGCGACAAAACAAAATTTAAATAATAAAATTTAATAAAGAAATTGCAATCTACTGTTAATTCATATCATCAAAATTATTTTACCTATTAGATCTAAAAATTACTGTTAGGATTTAGTGAGAGAATGCAGAAATTTATTGTGATAGTCTAGAACACCAATTTGCGTGTCAAAGAAAAATAAGACTAACATGTGCTCTAGCCCATCTTCGGACATTTCCACAAAATAAAATGCTTAAGTCGGAGTTCATGTCTAACAACCGTTTTGATGTCATAAGATAAAAGGCCCATCGTGTGTTCTACCCTATCCCAAAGCATTATGTGTTTAAAATTGTAACTTGTGTATTCCAACAACTCCTCCAAGATGTTATATAAAAGAAAAATAATAATTCCTTAAGCACCTAGACAGTCGACAATTGGAATATATCTACTAGATAGTATGAACTACTCATATGTATACATGATGAGTTTTACAAAAAAAACAACTCCAAGGCGACCAGTCCAATACACACAATTTGATGTTACGAGCATGGAAAGAAAATAAAGCGTTATTTCAGTGGTAATAGTGCGCAAGAACATATCTAGAAGGCCCACACTAAATTTTAGTATTTTTCCCTACGGCGCTATTTGCGAATTGGGATGCTATGTCACGTACAGAGTTAGCACGTTGTTTTTTCCAGCCTATTGGCGCAACGTATCAAGTTTTCTTCCTTATGAAGAAGAAGCAATTACTTTATTTTTGTCATTGTGATGAACTGCAGTTTGATTGTTCCCCTTCTGAATCGAAAGTATGATCCTTAACAAGTAATACTTGCTATATTGTTGCTCCGTGGGGGAGTATCCGTGTTAGGCTCATAGATAATTCGAAAACTGAATGTTTGGACTATATTATTGTTGAAATATATTATTTGTAGGCTATATCTAGTATATTTTTAAACAACATTTACAATATACACGCTATTAGCATGATATAGAGTGTATAACATCTGGAGGAAGCCACCGCTATTATTTTAGATAACTATTTTGAAACAATGGTTACGAGAGAAAATAATAACTTACACATTAGCATGCGAAAATAAAGTCTATACAAATTCCAATATTTTTACATAAGGGAAAAAGAATGGCATCATGAAGGTCTATTTCTCATGATTAGCATGCATACAATATTGTTACACTATCGCCATAATCTTTGTGAATATAAGCTAGGGGTGGCCTAGGCTTGATGTCTATGACTTCAAAATCCAAACTATATGAAACTGCATTTTATACGAAGCAAAACTATCGAGTATGCACAGCCTTATATTACGAGGGGAAAACATTATCACGAGAAAATAGAATCTTACAAATTTCAATATTTTTACGTCAGTTAAAAATAGCATTAACTATTTGGGATAACAAGAATCTAGGAAACAAATTTAATGACAAGCTAGATGAGATGGACGAAGGTGGCTATGAGAGATTTCCAAAGTATGTGGGAAGATAACTAAAATATATAAGTACAAAAATAGTTAAATATCACCAAGTTAATCCAATATACTAGAAACATGTCAGTGTCTATTTCTAGTCATAATTGTTGTGATACTTACGTATATATATAGTTACAGAAAAATAAGATTCATCAAATTGACAGCTGGATTCTTTATGTTTTATTGGAAGCTGATTTGATGTTTTATTGGCACCTGTACCCATTATATATTTATATTACATCTAGCACATCTCTCTTTTTCAGTCCTAATATATAATATGATAGATATACAGTTGTGATTTTGTATGTTTTGATACATTCATGTGGTAATAGGCAATGCCCTCGCATTTGCGAGGGCCACTATGCTAGTTTTTCAAAATAACACCAACATTTTCCACAGAGAACTTTTCAGGACATGGAAATAGAAGAGACCACCTGCTACTATTTTGTACATATTAAAGTAACAAAAGAAGCCTGGTGACCGGGTGTATACGTGAGTACGCGCTCAATGCTTGACACGTGTCCCCCATTAGGGGATGTAGTTATCCCCACTAGTTTCTTAGTACATCCTATCATTGCAGGTGATCACAATTATGTGTTGCGGGACCCACTTTTCGAATTCAAAAAAGTGGGCCCAGATGCTACACACCTCATGGCTCTACATTTGAATTTAAACAGTGGGACCCAAGTACAATGGGACCCGCTTTTCAAATTCAAAAAAAGTGGGCCCGGATGCTTCTTACCAACTGGCCCTACATTTTAGACCAAACATTGAAATCTACACCTGCAGTAAACGAAGCTATGTATAATACAACTTGAAACCTTTCTAGTTTGCCGTACCATACTAACACCCTCACCATAGTTCATACCATACTAACACCACTCACTATGCGTAACACCCATCACAACAGCTGCTACCAATTATAGTGTCTAATCCCGGATGTATGATACAATTATTCCAAGAAAACACATCTCTTTTTATGATCGTATAGTAAGCAATATGACATTAAACTTAAGATACTACAGTATCTTTTTTACCTTGCCCCAGGTTATAGAAATGAGCCTATATTTTATCAGCATAGCATTTTCTTGTTTATACACCATAGAAGGAGAGGTAGGAGAAGATGAACAGAACATCCATATGTGATCACATTGTAAAAAATATCTATACACCAATCATGGTAGTCACGGGAGCAACAGGGACTCCTCATATTTTCAGTCCTTATCATCTCACGCGCATGCACATTGCTGTAGGCTGTTGTATGTTTTGTTATGTACACCCTCCATTCTAAAATGTAGTAAGATGTTGGGGGAATGTTTCGACCAGGTGAAAAAACACTAAAAAGTCCTTCCTACCCTTGATTTGTTTCAGATCGCACATCGCGATTCCCCTCGCGATCGCTTCCTCCTCGCGGATCCTTCTTCCTTGCCTCGCCTTAGCCCAGGTCCTCGAGCACGATCTCTTCACCCAGGAGCACCTCGACCACGATCTCATCGCCCAGGTGCTCCTGGGATCTGCCTCCACCATGATCCCTCGCCCAGGAGCACCTGGTAGCTGCTTCTCCTCCGCCCAGCCACGATCATGTGGGATCTGCTTCCCCTTCGCCCATCGACCATCAGGTCATCAGGTGCTCAGCGAAGAGTTGGCTCTGCCTCGATGTTCAACTGCTCGACCGGATGCTCCCGATCTCTGCATCTACTCCACCTTCGGCCTCCTGCTGCTCCTCCTCCGCCCAGCTCTTCCACTTTCATCCCCCAGCAACACCTAGCCTTGATCTCCCTGAAGCACCTGCAAATACCCAGCAAAAAATTTGACAGAGCAAATAACAGCAGATTTTCAAGTTGCCAACAGAGATGAGACTATGTGTATGAGTATGTTGTGTGTTTGAACAAGTTATGTGTACTTGTTGTTGTCTCCAATAAATTTAGGTGTTATTATTCTAATTATTCTATGAGTAATGCCACCGCAAGCAAGCAATGCAATACTTTACTTACTGTGACATCATCTTTGTTATTTCGTCAGTCTCCTACAGTTAATGCAGTGCAGTAGCAGAAAGGAATTGATAGAAACTCTCAAGCAAATTCACTATCAATTGGGATAGCAGCTGGGAAATTGAAACTTTTTTACAGACAAACTACACTAACTCCTATAGTTGTTGTTGATATTGTGCACACACATTAGACAGGCTACAGCAAGTAGCACATCAGGGCACACACAAATCAGTAACTACAGCACATCAGTGCACACATATCCCTGAGATTACAACAATTTTTGAAGCAAATCAGTAACTGCAGCACATCAGTAACTACAGCCTAGCAGTACTCCAATTTCTAAAAATTAAAGTAAACAGAGAAAATTACTCTGCTTATTCTCAGAATATGCTTACTAAACAGACCATCATTTAACAATTTGAATATAGGACTGCTCTGCTTGTTCTCAGAAAAGACACACATCATGTCAGCATGGCATTGCTATGCATTGCGCTAAGAGAGATGGGACTGAGTGCAAAGGGAGTACCTTTCTGAGATTCTTTTCGAGACGTGGCGGGGCAGGCGATAGTCTTCCCGCAGCACTGGGATTAACCTGCATTGTGTTGACATTAGAAATGCCCGTGATTCCCCCTGAACTAGCAAAATCAGTACTGATTTCAAGAAAATGGCCATTACTAGATGTACTAAAGTAAACAAAGTTCAACGCTGGTTGGTCAAGCAGACCTCTGAGATAATGGTATTCTTTCGATAGTCATAAGATCAGTCCCCATAGACCATACCAAAATTATAAACTATACTGAGAAACGGAGTAGTACAATTATAGGAGTAGTCAGAGTTCAGTGATCATGCAAATTCATACCTAAGCAAGCCGTGCACAGCAGATCCAGCGCCTCCATTTCCCAGTAACTCATAGCCGACGCAGGAATTTAACAAGCAAGCAGTAGTGCAAGTGTTTGGAGTGCTTAGTTAAACAATTTCAGTTAAGTTTAATTGGAGTACTCCAAAGAATGCTTTAGGCACAAGCATCATCAGAAGATGTGCACAAGCACAAGTACATAACTGCAGATACCTTTATTTGTTGCTGCAATACTGTGGTATAGTCTAGTGCTTATTTGATAGACACAGTGACCATGCAGGATGTCACAACATGGACCACGAATCACCCTCTCCAGCGCCAGGGGTTCGAGCTCTACTGCGCTCAACCAGTTGCCCGCCTGCGCCCTCTGGTCTTCATTTGATTTGAGAGGCGGGGCTAAAAAGTGGAATCGTGGCCGCGGCATGGAACATATTCAGAGAAAAACTAGAGTTACCTGGAAAAATATCCAGAGACATGGAACATATTCAGAGAAGAACTAGAGTGAAACTACACTAGATTAAGTTCAGGGAAGATGGACTTACTGGTCCTGGTAGTGGTGGCGGTCATCATGCTGCTCCGATAAGAAGTTGAAGTTGACGGCGTCCCGGTGCTCCCATGCGCAAGCGGCGTCCTCCCGCTACTCCGGTGTTGTAGGAGCCGTCATGAGTTACTTTCAGTTTAATGCACATTATCAAAATCGGGGAAGTTGGTGAAGGTTCATAGTCCCCAATAACATGAATAATTATGCACAAGGGTCAACAAGTTTTAATAATAAATCTTGAAAAATCTAGACATGAGTAAATAAACAAAAATTCCCGTGCATAGATCAAATTCCCATGCACAGATCAAAGACGAGAGGTTTATTCAGGCCATGCTAATGGATGTCTAAACTGTATATGGATGAATCATATAATGGTACTCCCCAATACAGTTTGATACTTTCATGTCTTCAATTAGTCCATTAAAAAACAAGCTAATGCTTAATCCAAAAAGGTCACAGGGACACATAATTGAAACGCTGATCGTAAAATTAAAATTGAGTATTCAATAAAAAAGCAACAAGGCACATACCTTTATCCATCAGACTACACGTGCTACCAGCCTGAACTCAGTTTCAGCTTTCCCTACAAAATGATTAACAAAGTTCAATCATAAACCAATGAAAGAAGAAGAGATCAGGTACAAAGCTAGGGAAGGAATTGGACATCACACAGACTGATTGTTGGAAGATACAACACTGATATGTAGGCCATCTAAACCTAAACAAGAATTGAAACCCTGATTCTTGGAAGAAAGAACATCCTATTGCAGAGCTGCACTCGGTCATCTAGCAGAAAGTTGATGCTGTAATGACTTTCTAATAAATTCAGTTGCAGATGCGACCCATTTACAATATAGCATCACCAATCGGATGAACTGTGCAGCAATCACAAGCTGAAGGTGTATGGGGATGAAATGGACATGTTGGATGATTGGGGAGCATGGCGATTACCCTGATTCATGCCGTCCATTCGGATCTCGTTGTTCCTTCTCACCCTTGAGGCAGAACAGGGGCGGATGGAGTAGAGGGTCAAGCTCCGTTGCGCGTCTCCCGTGGCCAGGTCTTGAAATAGAGGGGCGAGCTCCCATGACCTGCTGCACGGCTCCGGGGACGAGGGGTCCGATGTCGTCACCCAGGATGAGCGTGACGGGGCACGAGGTGCCGTTTTCCGGGCGGGGCACGCAGATCCAGCGCCCGCGCTCGCCGATCCAGCGCCTCCGTCACCCAGAAACTGAGAAATTTATTGTTTTACTTCTAGAAATTTCTCAATTAAGTTAAAAAAGTTAATTAGAAAACTAGGAATCACAATAAATATTCCACAAAATTTCACAAGACTAAAATTAAAAGATTCACCATGAAACCAAATTCACCAAAACCAATCAACTAATGCACTGCTCCCATCACCAAAATCACCATCAATGGAAAAATGTCATTCACTAGGAATCCCAGAAACAAAGGAAAAAAATGCCGTGAGAGCCGAGGATAGCATCGCCCTCTCTCGGCTGCGGCACTAATTCCTCTCCACAACTCGACGGTTTGCTCTCTTGGTGCAAGCTGTAAGAACAACAAGGATATAATTGCTCAGAACCGATCCAAGAACGAAAAGGGGAATAAAATCAGAATATGAATTGAAAGAAGCGACCCACCGGTTTAGCTTAACTGACATCGCGCTTGATGCATCCTTGGACCGGCCGCGGCCCGACCCTGGCGACGGAGAATCGAACCTCCCACGGAGCATGGCCGCCCCTACCAGCCATCTCTGTTGCGCGGCCACGCCAAGCGCGTGCATGAACGATGCACCCCTTCCTCCGTTCCCCTCGACACCGAACAGGACCGGCCAGCCGCAACATGTACCTGGCTCGGAGGTCCTTGTTCGCTCCTCCATGCGGGGCTCCACCCCTGCCCCCGTGATCCGTACGGACCAGGCGACGGCCTCGGGGACTTGTGGACAGCGAAGAGGCAGCGGAGATGCGGGACAGGATTCTTGGTTGCCTTTAACGGCGACCCCGTCCATGCGTCCCAGCCACATCTCGGCTGCCGTCCCAGCCACATCTCGGCTGCCGTCCCAGGCTACAACGGCGACTTCGACCGCGCGTTCCTGGCATGCGCCGGAGGCTGCGATGGGCAGGAAACGGGAGCTGGTGGCGGGCATGGACGAGGAGGCAGCGGGCAGGAAAGAGGAACTGGCGGCGAGCTGCACGGCCTCATCCTCCTTGGGGGCGTCCTTGAGCAGCTCAGCATCTACCGCGTGAGGCTCGTACCTGGCGGAAGGTCGGAGCACGCCCCATGCGCCACTAGGGAAGAGGAGTCGGCGGCGAGCTGCACGACCTCGTCGTCCGCGGTGGCGCCCTCGAGCATTCTGGCCTCCCGTCACCAGAGCGTGGCGTCCGAGGGTAGCTGGTCCCCTCATCCATGTGTATGTAAGTTCTCGCTGAGGAGCGTGCCGCCGGGGATGCCGATGCGATCGGCGGCGACGTGGACGGCGAGCACGACGCGATATGGAGTTGCGGGGCGGATGGGGAGAAGAAGAAGATTAGGAGATGCCATGGCTAGTTCGGTTCTGTGCCTACCTTACTTCCTAGATTAGTATCACAGCAAATGATGTGCTGCCAGCTGCCCTATAAATGCTTACCAAGAGGAAGTCACGGGTGAATCAGAGCGTCGATCCGCATTTTTTCAGTCTTTGGCGCCAAGCGCTGTACTATCCACGGTTTTTCCCGACTTGGCGCCACAACGTCCCGCGCGAAACCCCCCGCCAAAGGATACACTAATGATTGGCGCTACCAATCAGATAATGCGGGACCCGCAGCCCACGGGAAGCATGCTTAGATAAGGATAAGACAAAGTTAGGGCATCCGATCCGTGTGAAGAGAACCTGATCTCAAAGCAAAACGTGTGGCATCTAGAGGATGCTCACGTATACATCCGGTCACCAAATCCACACTCATTAAAGTAATGCCGACCCTTAAGCTATGCAACATTAAGCTGATTATTAATTTCATTGGTTATTCAGAAAAGTATCAAGAAATAGAACTACACTAGTAGAAAATAGGGCTTCCGTCCAGGACTTTAGTGCAGGTTTCCTTACGAACCGGTACTAAAGGGTGCATTAGTATCGGTTGCACTGCCCATACCGCCGGCAACCATTAGTACCGGTTCGTGTCACGAACCGGTGCTAAAGAGTTGGCGTCAGCCGGAAAACCTTTAGTACCGGTTTGAGGTTTTCCTGCTCCCCACGCACCGCCACCCCCCCGTGGATCGCCTTTTTTTGCTTTGTAAAATAAAAAAGAAAATGATAGAAAATTAAAAAAATAAAATGTTTTGAGATTCCTACATGTTATGCAACCTACTATTCGGTGAAATTAAGAAATTCAAATTTTCACTTTTTTGCAAAAAAGGTTTGAAAAATGGTAAAACCACATTAACTTTTGCATACGACGTCGGAAAAAAGCGTATAATATATCAAAATGATCGTGGGAAAATGTTACATCTGAATTCCAGGGTTTACCCGGTTAGCCAATTTTTAGATTCTCAAAATTAGCCAATTTTTAGATTCTCAAAATTCCAAATGAAAATATGAAAGCAGGAAGATTTTAGCTTTTTCTAGAAATTTAGGATTTTATATATTTTTATTTTTTTCAAAATTAAAATTAATAATTGCATCTGCATAAAGATTACTATTACTTTTAGCAAATTATAAGATTTTCAAATTTTCAGGTTTTAGGTTTGGCAAAAAAATTAAAAAATTAAAAAAATAATTAAAAATAATACAAATTAAAAAGTTAATTTTATTTATTTATTCAACATTATTATTACATCATTAATTTTGTTTATTAAAAGAACTATCTAGAATTTAAACAAGAAAGAAGTGTGATATCGACCAACATGTTAATTGGATTGGTATGATACTACTATCAACAACATGCGCGCGAAGCACTTCGAAGTGGAAGGGGAAGGAACTCGGAAGTTAAGCGTGCTAGTGTTGGAGTAGTGTGAGGATGGGTGACCGACTAGGAAGTTTGACCACAAGTAGGTAATTTGACTAGAGATTAAGTGTAGTTAGAGACTAACGGAAATACTAGAAATTCTGAAAAAAAAAGGAGTGAAAAATAATTAGAAAAAATGAATAATTTTTTCAACGAAATAGCCTTTAGTACCGGTTCGTGTTACGAACCGGTACCAAAGTCTCCAGCCCCGCGGGCTCCTCCGTGCCCACATGGAGACACCTTTAATACCGGTTCGTAAGGAACCGGTACTAAAGGGGGAGGCTTTAGTACCAAATATTTAGTACCGGTTCCCAATCCGGTACTAAAGGCCCTCTAGAACCGGTACTAAAGGGGGGTTTCTCTACTAGTGCTACCTCCCATACCTCACCACTTTATCCTTCCCAATACATTATAAGAAAAAAAAAGAATGCAAGTACTTCAAACAAACGACTGATTTTGAAATGATCTGGCAGCAAAAAAACAACTTTAAAATGCTTAATGATTTGTCTGACTTCGCAATTCTTAGTCCATCAGGTTGATGAATCTTAAAACACTTTACCTCCCATCTACTTGGAAATGGTAAAATTATGTTAATGAGACTGAATAGATAAACAATGATATGTGTAGTATGTCCATGTTGAATATTTATATTACTCTGTAGCAAATGAATAAAGGATTTGCAATGTTGGATATAAATTTATTCAAGCATGACTTGGCTAATCTGATCAACACAACTTCAGACATGATAGTATGTATGGCTCTTAACGGATGGCACGGAGAGAAGCAGTCAACATTGACTGATAAAGAGAGAGTATTCTCCAATGTAATTTATCAATAACCAGTGGCAGCCATGTACTACTTATGGCTTTGAGTGAAACCTGTTCACGCCAAACTTGCAATTCAAGGCTTAGTTCGTTGTTCAAGTGTGAATGGATGTAGCTTAAGGTTCTAGGAGGAAGTTCAACTAAACAGTCTCCGCTAAAATACTGGTATATAAACAAGCAGCGAGTATTGGTAAATCTCTAAATGGGGATTTGAGATGTGGTGGGGGATTGTTGAAATATTGGGCCCACATTTAGTGGCCCATACTAGATTTCAGATTTTCCCTATAAATCTCCAAGCCCACATTGTGGCAGCCCATATGAGTTTGAGCCCAAGTTGGTGGCAGCTCACTAGGGAGTGGCAAGAGGTAGAAAGTTTAGTCCCACATGGAAAGTTGGGAGGAAGTTAGACCATCTTATAAGGTGGGTTGTTACACCACTAGTAAGTGAGTAAGAATAGGAGTGGTACACGCGCGCTCCTCCTACTCCTCGCTCGTCTCGTCTCGACACGTCACGACACGCGCCACGCTCGTGGTGAATGGATTGAGCCTCGACCCGAGACTTTTCTTTCTTTTTGCAGTTCAGGAAAACGAACAGAGTCCTAGACGGACGCGTCGCAGTTAGTCGGTTCGGGTCGCTCCCGGATCGTGGGCTATCGTAAGACTCGAAAGTTCGTGCGACGTGTGCGTGGCCCACGTTGCCTAGGGTTTCCGAGCCTATATAATCTCTTGCCCGGCTACCGCAGAAACACACATGACATACACGAGTTAGGGTTTCCACCTCTCTCTGCTTGCCCGCTGCCATCATAGCCTACTCCATCCCGTCCGCCGGCGTGCACCGGCAAACGGGAGAGCATGTCTCCGGAACCGCTCGCCTTTGCGATCCTGTACGGGAGAGGGCGAATTAGGTTTTTGGGAAGCGCTCTAAGCGACTGCTCAAGCTCTTCATCACGGGTCGTCTTCCGTCCAAGTCGGGCGGTGCTGCCTACCGTCATCTTCAACGAAGTCTACTTCGACCCGTCGTTCCCGTCGTCAACAACGTTGTCATCAACAACGTTACTGCTGCGACATCATCTGCTACACCTCCACCGCCACCTCCACCAGATCGGTACGTGCGACATATCTCGATCTATTTAGCGATGGATGTTGTACCGTTTGCCATGCTACTATTCATGTTGATTAATGCATCTAGTATGTTCGAGTTTCACATGTTAGTAGTTACTGTCGTCATGCTTAATATTCTGGAATTAATCATGGAAATTGTGCCTAATTTTCCAACATTCCAAAAACCTAATTGTAGGCAATTTCCTGAGTTAACAATGGCTGGTTTTGCTGATGCACTATGGCTGGATAAGTTTACCGGTGTACACTTTAAGAGGTGGCAGATTAAGGCCACGCTCTGGCTTACTCATCTGAAAGTGTTCCATGTTAGTAATGGTCTTCATGAAGGAACTATATCTGACCAAGATCAGAAAAAGTTCAAGGAAGACAATACTCTCTTCGTCGGATGCGTACTGAGTATTCTTGTTGATCGTCTATGTGATGTGTATATGCACATAGTAGACGGTAAAGAGCTCTGGGATGCACTGAATGCTAAATTCGGTGCAATGATGTACATCATGGAGAGCTTCCATGACATCAGGATGGTGAACAACCGTTCTGTAGTCGAACAAGCTCATGAGATACAGTGCATTGCGAAAGAGCTTGAACTCCTTAAGTGTGCCTTACCTGATAAGTTTGTGGCTGGATGCATTATTGCTAAGTTGCCCTCTTCATGGAGGAACTTTGCCACAACTCTCAAACACAAGAGACAGGAGATATCAGTTGAAAACCTGATAGCGTCTCTTGATGTTGAGGATAAATCTCGGGCTAAGGATACTACTGAGAAAGGAGAGGGTCAGTATAGCGCCAACATGGTGCAGAAGAAACCCTACAGCAAGAACAAAGGGAACAACAAGCCCTCCTTCAATAAGCCTATGAAGACTACAACCTTCAAGAAGAAGATGATAAACAAAGTAGATCTGAGTTGCTTTACCTGTGGAGAGGCTGGCCACTTTTCTAAGGACTGTCCAGAGAGGGCAGACCGTAAGAAAAAGGCGAAGCAAGTCAACACGGTGACCGCTAGCAATGCTGATGGGTACGGTAATCTCTTTACTGTTCTTTGGTATTTCAATCTCCATGTTGGTGGATTGATATAGGTGCTAATGTTCATGTGTGTGCTGACATATCCATGTTCACTTCTTACCAGGTCGCCCGGGATTCTTCCGTCTTGATGGGGAATGGGTCACATGCTTTGTTCGTGGTGTTGGCACGGTAGATCTGAAGTTCACTTCGGGGAAGATCGTGCAGCTGAGGAACGTGCAGCATGTCCCTACTATGAACAAGAATCTCGTTAGCGGCTCCCTACTTTGCAGAGATGGGTTTAAGGTTGGTTTAGAGTCTAATAAAGTAGTAGTTTCCAAGTTTGGACAATTTATTGGTAAAGGCTATGAGTGCGGAGGCTTGTTCCGCTTTTCGCTTTCTGATTTCAGTAATAAGTCTGTGAACCATATTTGTGGCAATGTTAGTGATGATACGGTGTTTGGCATTCTCGTTTATGTCACACTAATTTTGGTTTAATGTCTCGGCTATCCAGTTTAAGTTTAATTCCAAATTTCACCATTGCCAAAGATTCTAAGTGCCATAGTTGTGTGCAATCAAAGCAACCTCGGAAGCCTCACAAGGCGGCCGAGGAGAGAAACTTGGCACCTCTAGAACTCATACATTCT
The DNA here is from genome assembly GCA_030979885.1 of Lolium multiflorum. Classification (NCBI taxonomy): domain Eukaryota; kingdom Viridiplantae; phylum Streptophyta; class Magnoliopsida; order Poales; family Poaceae; genus Lolium; species Lolium multiflorum. Next base: position 198,445,251 of record CM061753.1, on the reverse strand, counting down.
GATCTATGCGAGATGAATGGTGTGTTGACAAAAGGTGAAAAGAGATATTTCATGACATTGATTGATGATGCGACTAGATTTTGCTATGTTTACTTGTTGCGAACTAAAGATGAAGCTTTAGACTACTTTAAAATTTATAAGGCCGAAGTTGAAAATCAATTAGAGAGAAAGATCAAGCGTCTTAGGTCGGATCGTGGTGGTGAATATTTTCCTAAAATATTTGATGAATTCTTTGAAGAACATGGTATTATTCATGAGAGGACGCCTCCCTATTCGCCCCAATCAAACGGGGTTGCCGAGAGGAAAAACCGCACACTGACTGACTTGGTGAATTCCATGTTAGCCACTGCTGGTTTATCAAAGGCGGTGTGGGGGGAGGCTTTGTTGACTTCATGTCATATCCTGAATAGAGTTCCTAACAAGAATAAAGATAAAACCCCTTACGAGGAGTGGTCTGGGAGAAAACCATCACTTTCGTATTTGCGCACATGGGGATGTTTGGCGAAAGTCAATATTCCAATTACTAAGAAGCGCAAACTAGGACCAAAGACAGTGGATTGTATCTTTCTAGGTTATGCTCCGCGGAGTGTAGGATATAGATTTTTAGTAGTCCAATCCGAGGTACCTGATATGCATGTTGATACTATTATGGAATCTCGTGATGCAACATTTTTTGAGAATATGTTTCCTATGAAAGATATGCATAGCATTGCTAGAATTTCTACTGAGATAGTTCCTGAATCTAGTACATCTAATGAGTATTTTGAACAATCACATGAGATTGTTTGAGAAGGATGACAATGAAGCTCCTAAACGGAGCAAGAGACGGAGGATTGAAAAATCCTTTGGTGATGATTTCATTGTGTACCTTGTGGATGATACTCCCACGTCCATTGCAGAGGCATATGCATCTCCAGATGCAGATGACTGGAAAGAAGTTGTCCATAATGAGATGGACTCGATTCTTTCTAATGAAACTTGGGAGCTATCAGAACGACCCCATGGATGCAAGCCTGTGGGCTGCAAATGGGTGTTCAAGAAGAAGCTAAGACCTGATGGTACTATTGAGAAGTACAAGGCGCGGCTTGTAGCAAAAGGATACACACAGAGAGAAGGCGAAGATTACTTCGACACCTATTCACATGTCGCTAGACTTACCACCATTCGAGTACTAGTGTCCATGGCTGCCTCCTATGGTCTTATCGTTCATCAAATGGATGTAAAGACAGCTTTTCTTAATGGAGAGTTGGAAGAGGAAATCTATATGGATCAGCCTGATGGGTTTGTAGTAAAAGGTGAAGAAAGAAAGGTGTGCAAGTTGCTGAAATCTTTATATGGCCTGAAACAAGCACCTAAGCAATGGCATGAGAAGTTTGACATAACTTTAACTTCTGTAGGCTTTGTTGTTAATGAGGCTGACAAGTGCGTTTACTATCGCCATGGTGGAGGTGCAGGTGTTATACTATGTTTGTACGTGGATGATATTCTGATCTTTGGTACAAGCATGAAAGTAATACACGAAGTCAAGTCTTTCTTATCAAGGTGCTTTGATATGAAGGAACTGGGGGAAGCTGATGTGATTCTGAATATCAAGCTTATTAAGGACGAGAGTGGTATTACTCTAACGCAATCCCATTATGTTGAGAAGATCTTGAGCCGGTTCGGCTATATTGATAGCAAGTCTTCTCCAACACCTTATGATCCCACTGTGACATTACACAAGAACCGGAGGATTGCCATAGATCAATTGAGATATTCTCAGATCGTTGGCTCACTCGTGTACTTAGCAAGCGCGACTAGACCCGACATCTCTTTTGCTGTTAGCAAGTTGAGTAGGTTCATGTCAAACCCAGTACTGATCATTGGCATGCACTTGATAGGGTCATGCGCTACCTATGTGGTACAATGAGTTATGAGATTCACTATTCAGGGCACCCAGCTGTGCTTGAAGGATATAGTGATTCGAATTGGATCTCAGATGTAGCTGATCTGTATGCCACAAGTGGATATGTATTTACCTTTGGAGGTGGTGCAGTGTCATGGAGATCTTGCAAGCAAACCATATTGACGAGGTCAACTATGGAAGCAGAACTTACTACTTTAGACACAACCACTGTTGAATCGGAATGGTTGCGTGAGCTCTTGATGGACTTGCCTGTGGTTGAAAAACTTGTTCCGGCAATTCTTTTGAATTGTGACAATCAAACTGTAATTTTCAAAGTGAACAATTCTAAGGATAACGCGAAGTCATCAAGACACGTCAAGAGACGTTTGAAGTAATTGCGAAACTCCGGAGTAATAACTGTTACATATATTCAAACAAACAAAAACCTGGCAGATCCCTTTACAAAGGGACTATCACGTAATGTGATAGAAAGTGCATCGAGGGAGATGGGTTTGAGACCCATTGATATTACACCATAGTGGTAACCCAACCTTTGTGATCGGAGATCCCGTGAATTAGGACATGGGAAGAACAAACTAGTGGTTTAATTGAGGAGAGTATTATGTAACCCTCTCTATGTGAAGATGCACAACTCTCAGTTGCTATATGGCAGGTTGGCAACAAGCCTTAATGTGTTTATGTTGGCTATTTTAGCAAAGGTGTTGTCCTACAGAGCATTCTTGAAATAACACACCTATATGAGTCTGATTGTTAAACATCGCAATCTATGAGATTTGGGTGATCTCTAGTAAACTCATGAAGAGACCACGAAGTATGACCCGTATGATTCACCCACGGGGTAGGCTACTAGCAGCCATGTACTAGTTATGGCTTTGAGTGAAACCTATTCACGCCAAACTTGCACTTCAAGGCTTAGTCCATTGTTCAAGTGTGAATGGATGTAGCTTAAGGTTCTAGGCGGAAGTTCAACTTAATAGTCTCCGCTGAAACACTGGTACATAAACAAGCAACGGGTATTGGTAAATCTCTAAATGGGGATTTGAGATCTGGTGGGGGATTGTTGAAATATTGGGCCCATACTAGATTTCAGATTTTCCCTATAAATCTCAAAGTCCACATTGTGGCAGCCCATGTGAATTTCAGCCCAAGTTGGTGGCAGCTCACTAGGGAGTCGCAAGAGGTGGAAAGTTTAGTCCCACATGGAAAGTTGGGAGGAAGTTAGACCACCTTATAAGGTGGGTTGTTCCACCACTAGTAAGTGAGTAAAAATAGGAGTGGTACACGTGCGCTCCTCCTCCTCCTTGCTCGCTCGTCTCGTCTCGACTCGACACGTCACGACGCGCGTCGCGCTCGTGGTGAGTGGATTGAGCCTCGAGCCGAGACTTTTCATTCTTTTTGCAGTTCAGGAAAACGAACAGAGTCCTAGACGGACGCGTCGCAGTTAGTCGGTTCGGGTCGCTCCCGGATCGTGGGCTATCTGTAACCGACTCGAAACGTTTGTGCGACGTGTGCGTGGCCCATGTTGCCTAGGGTTTCCCGAGCCTATATAATCTCTTGCCCGGCTACCGCAGAAACACACACGACATACACGAGTTAGGGTTTCCACCTCTCTCTGCTTGCACCGCCATCGTAGCCTACTCCATCCCGTCCGCCGGCGTGCCGCGACGGAGAGCAGGTCTCGGAACCTCTCGCCTTTGCGATCCTGTACGAGAGAGGGCGAATTAGGTTTTTGGGAAGCGCTCTAAGCGACTGCTGAAGCTCTTCATCACGGGTCGTCTTCCGTCCAAGTCGGGCGGTGCTGCCTACCGTCGTCTTCAACGGCGTCTACTTCGACCCGTTGTTCCCGTCGTCAACAACGTTGTCATCAACAACGTTACTGCTGCGACATCATCTGCTACACCTCCACCGCCACCTCCACCAGATTGGTACGTGCGACATATCTCGATCTATTTAGCGATGAATGTTGTACCGTTTGTCATGCTACTATTCATGTTGATTAATGCATCTAGTATGTTCAAGTTTCACATGTTAGTAGTTACTGTCGTCATGCTTAATATTCTGGAATTAATCATGGAAATTGTGCCTAATTTTCCAACAATTCTAAAATCCATATTTCTGTTTCCTTCTCCAACATAGCTATGGTCGCTGCCGCGATTCTGGTGCTGCGATTCTGGTGCTGCTGTACCAAGGATCCACCATTGCTCGCTTCAGTGCGGCTCTGCCCCGGCGTCCACGGCCACACAACTCCGTGCCCGGCGGCGCAACTTCGTTGCTCGTTGTGCCTCCCGCCACAGCAATCTTGTCCCTCGCGGAACCACTGGCGCTCCAGCTAGTCACACTCGTCGACGTCATTGCACGCGGCGGCGCTGATGGTCCGCCTTGACTGCTTGTCCTGCCGGTTGTGGTCAATCTACTCGTTTTGTGCTCTTTTCTTGTCAACACTGGTCCGTCTCGACGAACTTCTACTGGAGTTTAGAGTTTTATCTCTGGTTGGTCTACGAATATCACAGTGAGACAATGTACCAGATTGGACAAATTAGACGAAAAGGGGCAGGGAGATGAATCCGCAAGAGGCGAACAATTCAAGTATGGTTTGCTCGACGTGAGAAAAGAGATTTGGTAACTAGGAGCTGGGGAATAAGTGACCACAGATTTTGAGTTTCATTTTTGCCAGGTGTCAAACGTATGACTTGGTCCAGCCATGGAGCGTACGACCCAGGGTCGTATAGGATTTTTTCCCCACTGCTAAACCCCATTACGAAGGAAAGGAAATATAACTGCATACGTGTCAGCAGCAAACTAACTCTCAGCTTGCTTACTAAATTCTACATAGCACCCAAAGTGCACACAGAAGAATAGTAAAAGGGACCAAACCATTTAGTAGAACACATGTCATCACCTAGTTAATCCTCAAAAAGGCCCAAAATTTTGACAAAATAAAGTGGGTTACCCTTTAATATAGTAGTTATATCAAGACACTTCTATATAAATATAGTGGCATACATATGGACGGGGTGTTTCTGCACACGGGTGCATATGCACCCTTTAGTTGAAATGCATTTTAAACATATTTATAAATGTCAAAAAATATAATTAAAAATTTCATGTGTATATCTTGACATGCTACATCCTGATAAAGTTCTTTTCAGTAAAAACCGATATGTTTTGTGCCCTATGTAAAAAAACGAATTTTTGGATCTAAAATAGTTTCTTTCTCGAGACATTATTTGTCATTTTACACAGGGTATAAAATTTGCCGGTTTTATGTGAAACTTTACATGCACACATAAAACATGTCCCTCTACATGCAAAAAAAATTCCTAATTTTTTTAAGTTTTTGAAATATGTTTTATACATACCGAGTGCATATGCATCCGGGATCAGTTTTGGTTTTTCACATATATACCAACTTCTCCTTCAATCTATGCATATAAGTCACCGTCCACTACAACAGATATTCATATCACATGGTGCTTTGGTACAGTTATTGTGTAACATTGCTAGCGAACAAAAATAGAGAAACAAAAAGACAAGCAGAAAGAAAGCTAATGTTTCCAAGTTGCATCAAAGCTAGCATTTTGTGATAGCTGCAAGTTGTCTTGGCATCGGGGGCATATCAAGCTCCTGTAGACCCTCAAGCGCCCGAACCACTTCACCCATTGTGGGACGATCAAATTCACTGTCTTGTATACACCAAAATGCAACCTTGCATACTCTTATAGCCTCTTCCAAGTTAAACTCACCACATAGTAGTGGATCTACCAAACTATTCATATCTCCACCATGAAGCATGGTGATGGCTTGCATAGGGAAATAAGAAGTGTGATAATTGTCAGAAGTGTCTGCTTTAGGTAAATTTCTCCTTCCTGATACAATTTCTAGTAGTACCATTCCAAAGCTATAGACATCGACTTTTTGAGTAACAGCTTCTCCACTTATCCATTCTGGGGCAAGATAGCCTACAGTTCCTCTAAATGTGGTCAGAACACGGCTAAAATCCCTTCCTACAATTGCTGCCATCCCAAAATCTGCAACTTTAGGAACAAATGTTGCATCCAGAAGTATATTCTCTGGCTTAATATCACAGTGTATGATGCATTCACGGCAACCCTCATGCAAGTATGACAATCCTCTTGCAACTCCTGTGGCAATATGGTACCTTGTGCTCCAATCTAGACCAATATCTTTACTGTTGAACAGATGAACATCAAGAGAACCATTGGACATGTGCTCATACACTAGTAACCTCTTGTCACTTTCACAACAGAAACCAATTAATTTTACCAGGTTGATATGCTGGATCAAACCTATGGAACTCACCTCAGCCCTGAATTGCTTCTCTCCCTGACGTGCCCCATCCAATCTTTTGACTGCTATAGTGATGGCCGAGTCACTTAGAAGCCCTTTGTATACAGAACCAAATCCACCCCCTCCTAGCCTTTCAGAGAATTGTTTTGTAGCATAACGTAAATAACTATATCTGAAGGTTCTAATCCCAACACAATCTTGGGTGTTACTTGATGGCAAACCATACTCCTGTTTTCTCCTCCAAATAATGAACAATATTACAAGTATGAGCATCATTATTGTCCCGGAACCCGCAATGCTTGCAGCAGTAACTACTCTAACAGACCTTTTGTTCTCTCTCAAGATATCCAAGTAATCCTTGGCGGCAACGCGAAGGTAGAGAATCTCTCCAGCAGTGGTACTCGCCACAGTATTGAGCAATTCTGCACGCCAGATAGAGCACCCTGTGCTAGTACTATAGGAATAAGCAGTGCAAGAGCAGTCATTGGCACAAGCTTGCGCACAGCCACTAGCATCAGGCATCACTTGCATGTGTAAAGGGTTATAGGCCAATGTGACACCAGGTACGGGCAAGAATTTGTCTGCTGTGCAATCTAGTGGATTATTTCTCATGCAACCTCCCGTTGTATCGTCAAGATCCCATTCCGCAGGTGACTTGACAGAGAATCCCTTCATACAATCACACAACAGGTTTGCGTTGTTGTTGGTGCAGATGGTGAAAGGTCCACAAGCAGCTTGGACACTACATGGGTCCATGGGTTGGGTGTAGAATTGGTGCCAGCGCTGTAGGCTTTCGTTCCAAACATGAGCCTTTATCTGACCAGAAATCTCTATCAAAGTGTATATAGAAAGTGATTCATCATTCGGTGTGGAATATATGTAGTATTGCTCTTGATTGTTATCAACATGGTTGTAGCTGGTCAAGCCGGTATCGCTGGGATCTACATTTTGGTGAGAGAATGTCCCGGATGCCCAATACACTACGGATGAGGAGCAGTGGCTAAGGATGATCCCCTGATTAAATCTGGAGTCTACCCCAACACAGTATGATCCGCTGCCCGGGTTGATGCGGTTCTTCTTTGAGATGAATACACGATTCAAACCAGTGACCTTGTTCCTACCAAGCTTGGATCCAGGGAGAAAGACATCAGATGGGTAGTCAAAGCTCTGCCACCAAACCTGCTGAGATGGGTCTGAGGCATGCCGTATGACCAGGTTCCCATTGTTGCTGAGCACAGCAACAGCAACTGTGTTGTTGCTGCTGTTTTTGGATGCAGCATTGATAATTTCAGTGGACCAAAGTGGTGTTCCAGCTGCCCCAATGTGATCTAGGACGACAAGGTTGCCATCTCTAGAAATTTGGAGCTTGAGGTCAGCTGGGTGAGTGATTGGCTCGTCACGATTAGCAATCCACACTGGAGTAAAATCCGGGATCTTGTTGAACCATATGCCTAGGTACCAGTTGGTTGCGGTAGTAGTGTTGTCTGCAGAGGAGGACTTACTAGTAGTAGTGTTGGATCCGGATGTGAAGAAGCCGAGGGCGAACTTGCCATTCCTTGAGACGAGCTTGTCGACCGCTTGGCCTGCCGTGAGAGTGTGGACGTCATTAGTGGTTGCACCACAGCATCTGCTAGCAGTGTTGTGCAGGGAGACAAGGAGGAAAAGTCCCAACTGTATGTAGTGTGGAGGCATGGTGGCGAATTGATGGAGAGACAAGATGCTAGCTCTGTATGTCTTGCTGTTTTGGGAATGAAGATGAGGATATATATATACCCCAGCACAATGCAATGTGATGCTTGCTCCAGTGCAAGTAGTGTCTAGATGAAGAAAGCACACGATGGCAGCCGTTGTTGACCACCCCGGTCCACCCAGTCCATGAGGAGACAACACGGTATTATAGAAAAACAAATCAAGAGCCAGCGGCTGCGTGCGAGCCGGGTAATAATTCTATCAAGGTACTATGGGAATGCATATATGCCTTTTCCAAGCGTCAAGTAAATGTTCACACAGAAGAAGAAGAAAAATGTCCACATAACTTTTCTACACATGAAGCTGATTTCCATTTTGGAAGTCATATGATGTTGATAGGAGCTAGCTGCCAAATTGCACCTTCAGATGCTACTTCCTCTAACCATGCTGATAGGAACTAGAGTAGCTGCCAAAGACGCAGTATGTAAGAGTTGATAATAACCCTTTACGAAAGAGCATGGACAGTGGCTGGCGTATGGAGATTTCGTCACCCGTGATTACCAATGGAGTTTCCGGCCCTTCTTTCATTTTCGAGGAGGACGTCGAGAGTCACAGCTTCAAAGAGCACCAATAATTATATTCTACTTGACGACCAAACTGACGACTTGGACGAAATCCGCTAGCTATTGTGATTGGTCAGAAATTGTTGTTCTGTTCTATCTTTTCTTCTCTAGCGATTTTCACTCGTGTCAAATCATTAAGTGACTTCCACGCAGGAAACAAAGATCATTGACTGACTTGCGTTTCCGAATTGGAATGGCACAGGGAAGTGATGTATGTGAGACCCTGAAGCCACTTTCCCTGGACATCTTCTCGACGTGGGAGAAGGAGGAGAACATGACGACCGTGCTAACTGGTTCTCGAAGAGAACGGGTGGCCATCTGCATCGTCCGTCCCTCCGCCCGTCCGTCCGGCGACTGAAGGGAACGGGTGGCCGTCTGCATCGTCCGTCCGTCCGGTGACCGAAGGGAACGGGTAGCCGTATCCATCGTCTAACTCTTGCTGCCGCTACAAGAGGTACCATGGTATCATCCTGTAGTTGGCCTTCCTGATTGCTCTAGTTCTACTGTTCCCAAATTTTGGAAAAGGCGACTTCTCATAATTTGCTCCACAAAATGAAGGGTAGAGGAAATATTCTTCGGACCTCGCTTTATGCGGATGATGCGGCAATCTTTGTGGTTCCGGTCAAAGAGGATATTCAAAACCTTGCTTGCATTCTCCATAACTTCGGGAAGATCACCGGGCTCTCCACGAACTTCCTCAAAACCTCCGTGGTACCTATTAGATGTGGCAACCTTGATCTTGATGACATCCTTCTTGGAATCCCGGCGAAAAGAGAATCTTTCCCGCTTCGATATCTTGAGCTACCCCTTACGGTTAGGTTCCTTAAGAGGAGACACATCCAACACCTTGAGGATAAATGTGTCGGAAAGCTACCCACTTGGAATGGGAAATACATTACTACAGCCGGACGTGCCACTCTTGTCAAGTCTGCCATTGCCTCCCAAGCGATCTACTACCTAACCCCGCTATCTATTCCGGCGAGCACCATCACCTTCATTAACAAGATTGAACGTGCTTTCCTTTAGTCCGCAAAGGATCATACTACGGGGGCAAAGTGCAAAGTAAATTGGGAGATGGTTTGTCGGCCAAAGAAGCTTGGGGGCCTTGGCATCTTGCACATGGCTAAATTTGCAAAGGCTCTTCATCTTCGTTGGCCTTGGCTAGAGTGGAAGGACCCTAATAAAATTTGGGTGGGATTCAGGAACCCTTGCACGGAACAAGACATGGATTTATTCTATACCACCACTTGCATCACGGTTGGAATGGAAGGAAGACCCCCTTTTGGCATGCCCCATGGCTTGAGGGGAAAAGGCCAATCGACATTGCGCCGTTGATCTTTGCCTCTTCCAAGAGGAAAATTGGAAGGTGGCGCAAGCTTTACATGACAATGCATGGGTGCAAAAAATTGATTTCGACCAAGACTTCTCCATCGAGCACCTCTCCCAATTTATTGAGCTTTGGAGCCTCATTGACAACTTCCAACTTTATGACAACATGGAGGATGATATCTCATGGAGGCTCACAGAAGATGGGCAATACACTACTAAGTCCGCTTATGAGGTGCAATTCCTAGGGTCTACTTTCTCAACACTCCACAAGTTGGTTTGGAAGGCTTGGGCTCCTCCAAAGATTAAGTTCTTCGCTTGGCTTGTAAATCAAAATAGGATATGGACGGCCGACCGGTTGGCTAAGCGAGATGGCCAAATTGTGGTCTTTGCCGTCTTTGCAAACGTTGCACGGAGTCTGTCGACCACCTTTTTGTGCATTGCCATTTCACCTCGCGACTTTGGGACAAGGCTAAGGAGTGGTTGAGCCTCCTCGCTCTTCGCACAAACAATTGGGCGGAGCTCTCCTTCCCGGAATGGTGGAATATATTGACCTCGGGCCAAGGCCGTAAAGGGTTGGCCACGCTCTCCATGCTCATAATTTGAGAGATATGGAATGAGAGAAATGATAGGATTTTTAAGAACAAGCAAGCCCCTTCGCAAATCGTCTTTCATAGCCTTTGGGTCTTAGCTGGTGCGAAACATTTGGGACATTTGATGCCGGGAGAGTAATGCTCTAATTTGTAATAAACCTTTTACTTTCTTGTAAACTCCTTTATTAATCAATGAAATAGGCAAAGCTTTTGCCATCGTTTAAAAAAAGTACTGGTAGGGCGTGTAGTTGGGGTCCCAGCTGGTAGATGAATGACCACTTTCAGATTGTCTGAGATGAATTGGTACTGGACCCATACATATGCATGTATGTAGCCCAGCAAAGCAATTTGGAATCACCGTACACAAGTAACAGTATTAGTTAGCAAATAAAGTTTGGATGGTGCTGTATGTTGAAATTAGCGAGCATGTCATCTTTTTTTTCGAAATAGGAGCTATGCCCCAGCCTCTGCATCGCAACGATGCACACAACCGTTTTTTATTACACAGTTAAAAGTCACAAAGTTTACATCTCAAGAGTCGCACAAAGTGGGGATATGAATCAACCATCTAAAAAGATTACACAAATGAAATGGGAGCATCTCAAGCGGGCTTGTCATCTACCGCTAGCATATTATGAGGAAAAATGTAATGATTCCATTTGAAGAAGCAAAAAACTGAAGAATGTCCACAGTGTATGATTATTACATAGTGCTAAAGTAGTCTTCCAAAAAGGGAAAACAAAAGTTGAATTATATCCATTACATACATCAACTTGAATGTGCCCAGGCCTCTCCTGTTACAACATCAAGTCAGATCCACCTTTGTTTGCCTAGCAGTGTTGTTGCCTAGCAGATTTTAGGATAGAATTTTTTTTTGAACATTATTTTAGGATAGAATTTAGATGTGGTTTAGCATAGTTGGTGATACTAACTTAGAGTATTATGAATTCCTCGAAATCTTATCGAGGTATTATCTGTAGATGATCATTGTACTCTGCAATTGCGCAACAGTGTTCTGGTTGTTCATGTACCTCATATGCCTATTACTTTTCCTTATTTCACGCGGGAAAAATAATTAAGATAAAATGTGTATGCTTTAGGCTCATCGTCATAACCTTGCAAGTGTGGAAGATCAAATGTGTACTAATTAATTTGCTTTACAATAATGGAAGTTCAGTTTGCCGCCCGGGTGCATCTATGCTCCCTCCACCAAAAAAATAAACTATTTGTCAAAAAATTCTAGCAAAAAGTTTCGTATGTACATCTCGATAATCTATGTGTGTTCGCAGAGTTTCGTAAAAACAATACTTTTTGCAATCAATGTAAAAAATACAAAACATGTTTCACAAAAAGCTTTATTTTTAGCACTGAATTTTGTCTTTTTACACAGCGCACACGACAAATTGAAGTCTTGCGCACATAGCATGTGAATATGAACATGTGATTTTTTTTCTTTTAAAATCTTTTGACATTTCAAATGTATGGAAGATGCATTTTCAAAAAAAAAGGAGCATATGCACCTGTGAGCCAAAACATCACTCCCCTACTTTTTATTCTTTGGTAAAAATTAAATTAAAAGCATACTAGTATTATCATCTGGGAAGACTCAAAAATAAATTTTATGCAAAATAAACTGATTCTCATTTCTCATTAGAACATGAAAGCGCGCCTTGCCGCGCCCGTGTAATTTTTATGAATATTTGAAAACTTTGAAAAATTCTAAATGTCAAGAATGCAGAAGAATTTATTCTCGAAAACCCTACAAATGTCAAGGGAGAGACTTACAGAAAAGCTTTGACTTCAGGCAAGATTACAAGACACGTAATTTATACAGAATTACTATTTGACGTCGAGCATCTAACCTACACTATCTTCAGAGTTTTTACTTATTGACTTGGTGATAACTTGCATCAATGATGCTCTTTGGCTCTATTTGCTTCTTCTTTGACCAGCATAAGTGTCGGCCTGATTTCCACTCAAAGTTGGAGCTGAAGCTTGTAACATGTTGATCAGAGCAGAGCTCGAACCAATACAGGTTTGCTGTCTAACAGGTAGGAGCAGTGACACTATTCAATTCCCAAGCACTAAGAGCTTCTCCACCGGCGTCCCTAAAATAGTCGCCGGCAGATGCGTCGGCACTTTCGTATGGAGGACGCCAGCATGCATCCTCTATTTGGGGGAACTCTATTTGGGGGAGCTGTTCCCACACCGGGCTCCCAAACCGACGACCCCAATGGGAGGTTTTTTACATAAACTAAATATTTATACTTGTAGTTTCATTTTAATGTCATTCAGGATCGAGGAATGAATAATATTTTTGGGCAAATCCGAGTAAAACATTATTCACTCCTCGAACCCGGATGACATGTCAAACCTGCTTCATCTCTAGCCTACTACCTACTGGCCACCCGGCTCTGTGGAGGTGGACGATCGCCTGCTGCTCTCTCCCCTCGTATCTTCGCTGCTCCACCGTCGTCGACCCCCCGTAGCTGGAGCTGCATCTCCGCCAAACGACGCCGCTCGTAGACTTCATCCTGACGCTGCGTCTCCTCCCGCATCAACCACTGCAGCGCAAGCTCCTCCCACCCGTGCTGCTGGCGCGCCTCCCACCGGCGCTGGCTTACCGCCTCCTGCCGCCGCCGCGCCTCCTGCCGCTCTAGCCGCTCCGCCTCCTCGCACTCCAGCCGCTCCGCCTCCTGGCCCTGTCGCTCCGCCTCCTGGCCCTGTCGCTCCGCCTCCCGGCGCGCCTCCCGTAGCCGCTCCGCCTCCTAGCCATGTCACTCCTCCGCGACATAGGCATCTACGTTCGCCGCTAGCGCCGCCTCCTCCCACGCCTCGTACTCTGCGAGCTGCTGGTCTGCCTCCACGACTTCTACGGCCGCCTCTAGCGCCGCCTCGTCCCCACGAATCGAACATTGTGCTATTTTCTAGGGTTTTTGCACCAATGAGGCAGGGAGGAGGGATAATATAGACCGTCGGCGAGGCGGGAAACCTCACGCGGTGTCGTGGCGGGAGAATTTCCCGCGCGGCGTCGTGGCGGGAGAGTTTCCGGCCCGGCGTTGTGGCGGTACAATATCCCGCGCGGCGCCATGGCGTCACTGACAGGCGGCTCCCACGCCCAAAATTTTCCGCCTCGCGAGGCGCCGGCGCGCCCGATTCGCGCCCTTGGCCAAGGGGCCGGCACGGGGTTGCCGGCGCTTTTATTGGGCTCGGGAAGCGCCGGCGCCGTTCACGCCGGTGTGAGCCTATTTTCGCTCCCGGCCCCCAATCGCTATCGGGGCCGCTATGGGGGGCGCCGGTGGAGATGCTCTACGGTAATAAGAACGACAGCATGAGAGTATTGTCCGTTACATTTAATCCATCTGGATCTTAAGGAAAAGTAAATATTTACTGACTTTAAAAAACTTCATATTCACAGGCCGCCAAAATACAATGTGACTATAAAATGAAAACTGCTATGTTGGAATGAAATTACAGGCCACATAAATATTTTTTAGTTTTTTTTAAAACACTTCATATGTATCTAATTAATGAAACTATATGGCTGAATGTTTAAACTTTCTTGCTCTAGCCAAACCAATATCTACTTTTAAAAACATTCAAGTAATTGCCAGTAAATATTTCAAAATATCTTAATTAAATGGTCCAAAAAAGTGACAGTTTACTCAAAAATTAGTTTGTAGTTTCTTTCCACTACTTGACGTAACACACACAAAAATATCATAGACGGGGATTGGGAAATCAATCCAGTTTGACAGGTCTAGGCAATCTGTGTTTCAAGACAAACGTTTTCTCTCTAATTAATTATAGAAGAGTTTCTATGCGCACAATTACCAAAAGGCACGGTGGACTACACCGTAGGGTGTTCCCTGCCGTAATTCAGTTTTAAAAAAGCATGATGGCATCCTAAACCTTTTGGACTCTCTTTCAACTCCGATCTGTAACCCAAAGAAATTAGAGACATGGATAAGAAGATCAATACCTGTTTGATAGGGCTCGGCAGTTTGTCCTTCAAGACAACTTTCCCTCTCCAGTCTTAAGTTCATCTCCAGAATGTTAGATGACTAAGTAAATATTTTCAAGAACATACAAGTTTGTCAGAATTTAGATTTGATTCGTTCATAGGAGTGATGTAGTCACTAACTGCGGAAAAAGTGTTTCACCATTGCAACATTTCTAATTTTGAAAGACATCAAACTGTGTCACATTAAAATGGAGCATTAAAGTTCTCTCAGAAGAGAGGGGAATAATATGAACTAAAGTGGAACAGCATTACCATGAGAATTCCTTTGGAGTCATTCATAAAAGTAGCGAGACCAAGAATTAGCAATACAAAACTATAGTATTGAACCTTCATATAAGATAATTATATCCATTTTATAATTTAATGTCCAAAATTCTTTAAATACACGGATGCACAAAGCAGTGTTTTAACCCATAAGGATAAGAATATACCCTCTCCATTTTCAGACCCATAGTGAGGGCATCTCAGCTCTATTATTGATTTAATTACAAAATTAATGCATCATCTAGCAGGCAATGCTTTTCAAAATAACCTGAAAATAATGTTTTATATAACCTTCCTACTTTTCTTCAGATGTGAATCTAACTTAAACCGCACACAGCAGAACAACCAAGCCAAAAGATGAGAAGCTTTTAAGCTGGTACTTTCTTGAATTTTGCCCAAGCCAGATATCATTAGTTTGTTATGCTTCAATCCTAAAATAAGTATCAACAAAGAGTCAAGCATATTTTATTGCAATGGTTACCTACAAATAATATAAAAGATCAAACTTGAATTCTCTTTTGGCCACATACCATATGTTTAACTGGTAACAAAAAAACATTTTAGCAATATGTTGAAAACTAACTGGCCTGATGGCCCACTCTATTCTTGTGTCACATGTTTTCATCTCGTGTAGACCTATCCCGAATTCGCTGCCGTTGCAGCACGACCCTATTCAACAATAAAAAATAATGTCCAAAACATAAACCCAGCTAGAGCTAGTAGGATTCTTTTATCTCTAGGAATTAGTAATTGAGGGTTAGAGGTTGTATGAAGCTTAGTTATTAGAGAGCGAAGGAAACAAACCTTTATGTTGTTAACTGGTGAGGCAAGATTTAAAGCAGTAGTAATCCCTGAGGCTGCTCGGTCGCCGGCTCCTGGTTTACATGATCCGGGACACCAGGATACTCAGGTCTTGGATGATTCACTTACAACTTCAAATAAGCACGACCAATATTTGATTAAGGGAAAACTGGTTACAGAGCCGGTGATTGCTGCTTCTTCTACTGGGTTTCGATCTTCCACTCAAGGTATGAATTGTAGCAAAATATTGCTTTATACTTAAATTTTAGGCATATCTTGTAATTTCAATAAGCAACAGGAATTTTTATGACAATCAAGTACATCGAAGGAAACAACCTGTGTGCTCTTGCAGCCAGCTTATAAGGTTCAATCATGTTCATCGGAAGGTTGACATGGAACCACATGGTAAAAGTTAGATACTTAGTCTGCCGCGGAAATAACTGCAGGCCATCATGAATTGGAGAGCAAAAAACAATAGTACCCAGTATATAATTCCCATGTAGTGCTACTTCTACTCATACCTAGAAAAGGGCCACATGATATAGACGAAGATAATCAGTATGAGAAGGACGATATTGGATGATGACATATGTTGCAATATAAATTCAAGATGCATATATATTATAGCATATTATACTCAATAATTTTCTAACTCAAGCATATATAGCAATTGTTTTACCATCTTTATAAGTTGGAAAGAAAATGCAGAAAAGAGCAAATGATAAGTACTAAAAGAACATTAGAAATACTACTTAGATTCCGAATACAACACGCTGGAACTAAGTAGGTGCTTTGTTGCTACCTTAGCATTCCCCTGAAATTCAATAGATGGTATATAGAGAAGTTATTCGGTTTATATCATGAAAAGAATTCTTAGGTACCGGTTGGCTTGACGTCTTGACTGATCAAACATTTGTGACTGATCATGCAGGGTGGCTGTGTGCAACTGAAAGATATGGTTGTTACATTATTTTCCGAGTGTCCACCGCACAAGTCAGACCAGGGAAGTCCAATATTTAAGTCTGTCGACGATAGCCAAGTGGATAGCAACTGATCAGGTTGCGGAAGAAAGCAGGGTAGCAGGCTCACTTGCTGAAGAACTGTGCACCAAAGCTGCAGTGACATGGGCAATTGGTTAGGAGGTTGAGTAGACGTCGTCCTACATCCACTGCCAAGAGACCGCAAGTCCTTCTGCAACTGTGTTGATTGAATCTTCTACCAGATTTGCACAGCCTGCACGAGAGCCTTGTGCGTGAGGTCAGCCTTGAGATGTCGAGTCCAGTGATGGTTGTAGAGGGGCTGGGCCAGCGTGATCTATTGGGCGTACAAAGGTGGAACAGATCACGTGCAAGGACACTGAATCTGATTCTATCTAGCCTCGGGTATGTCCAGAACATAATTTTTTTGCTGTTTCCGTCTTGCAGGTTTTAGTTGCTATTTTCTTTCTCTATTTCCTCTCTAAGGTCTGTACGTTTGTACTTGTCTTCTATATGATCAATGAAAAAGAAGCCCCGACTGAAGTACTAATCTTGTTGATGAGTGTACTTTTGCCACATATAAAACTGAAAAGAACATAATAAACTGACACGCAGAACCCAACCTGATGCCATTGCAAAATTGTGAGAGAGATCTGACATAGCTGAACATTAGTTTCTTCCATGAATATATCTTCTCATTATCTCATAGATTGATGACCTGCAAATGGCTCAATTGGTATAAGCAAACTCACAGAGCGGGAGAAACAAAGTCGTTAGGTGAAATCTTGTTGTCCGCTGGCCCTGCAGGAGGGGATTTGAATCAACGTCCAGCAGTGGCAATCTGGAGATCAGCGCACATACCTATGTTCCTTTATGTTTTACGCGGGGACTTTAGGTCTTCCCAGTGAGCGGGACAGCAGCGGAGACATAGGGTCTTCCCGGTGCGCCAGACGGAGGCGACGACGTAGGGTCTTCCCACTGAGCGGGATGGCTGCCGCGGCGGCGACGACATAGACCTTGATGGACTGGTTATGGGGGGATTCCCCGTCGTCGTCGTCCTGGAGACGCTGTGGTGGGATGGGTTTTTTTTTTTTTTGAGGAAACAGCCGTCACTTTATTATATTGCAATGTTTAAAGGGATACAAAACTGATCTGGCGTTTGAACTAGCCAGAGGTGACGACCGTGTGCTAAAGATGCAGAACTCCGAGCTAAGCTGTGTGCTTCTACGTTTGATTCTCTCCGTTCGTGAACAAAGTTTACCGAATAGAAGTCTTGTCTTCTTGCCTTAATCTCATGTAAAACTGAACTGAACCTCCCCAGGTTCTCACGGCCAATGCTCTGAATAACTTCAAGGCAATCTGATGCTATAACCACACTCTGCAGTTGCAAGTCAGCTGCAAGAGCGAGAGCTTCTCGACATGCCAAGGCTTCAAGCGTCGCTGGATCGCTAATACCTTGTACCACAACTGCTGACGCTCCGAGATAAACGCCATCATCTCCACGGCACACCGCCGCTACAGCTCCACAATTCTGGTTCTTTCGAACAGCAGCATCTACGTTGATTTTACTGAAACCACTGGGTGGCGCTGTCCACTTGTGAGCCACTTCTTCTCTACTAGTTGTGCATTGGCTCAGCTTGCTCTTTGGCGAGACCATCTCCAGGTCATTGAGAAAGTTCTCCACAAAGCTATGAGTTGACAATGGACTCTGAAAAATATTTTCATGGAATACCTTCCTTCTTGCGTGCCATATCGCCCATAAAGTGATGAAACACCTGATGAGATCCTCATGCTTAAGAGTTGACATCATCGCAAAAATCCACTGTTTAGCCTTCGGTTCGGTTGTCCTCTCCATATGCTCTGTGATCTCCTTCGGTACCAATGCCCAAACACAACGGGACATTGTACATTCTAGTAACGAGTGGCGCCAAGAATCAGCCTCACCGCATATACCACATGAAATATCAGGCGCCATATTTCGCCGATACCGGACATCACCCGTCGGGATTGACTGTTTTGCTAATCTCCAAATAAATACACGAATCTTGGACGGGATTTTAACCTTCCACAAAGACGTCCAGTTCTTTTCATCCTGACCATGATTAGAACTAGTAGCCTTCCCATCCAACCAAGCTTCTCTGCGTTTCTTCGTGTCAACAATCATCTTGTAAGCTGATCGCACCGAGAATAGACCAGTCTTTTCAAAATTCCAAGACCAGAAGTCCTCATGTTGCCTAGTACTCAATGGAATTGATCTGATCACGTCAATGTCCATTGGTAGAAAAAATTGCTGCAGCTTTGCCACATTCCAACATGCTGTTGTGCTATCAATAAAATCTGCTACACGTACTGGAGGATCCCTCTTGAGACACACCATCGGCCTCATTGCTGTTTCGCGTGGCAGCCATTGGTCATTCCAAGCATGTGTTAACTCACCGGTACCTATCCTGCGAATAAGGCCCCGTTTGAGTACATCTTTGCCTTCAACAATCGCCCGCCATATCTGTGAAGGGTGTGGCCCCAGTTCTGCATCTAAAAAGTCGCATACCTATGTTCCTTTATGTTTTACGCGGGGACTTTAGGTCTTCCCAGTGAGCGGGACAGCAGCGGAGACGTAGGGTCTTCCCGGTGCGCCAGACGGAGGCGAGGACGTAGGGTCTTCCCACTGAGCGGGATGGCTGCGGCGGCGGCGACGACATAGACCTTGATGGACTTGTTACGGGGGGATTCCCCGTCGTCGTCGTCCTGGAGACGCTGTGGTGGGATGGGTGGAGCCGTGGAGTCGTGGAGAGGAAAGGAAAGAATCGATGCCTTTGGAGGCCTTCGTTGGGAGACCGCAAGACAAAGCACCGGAGGCCCATGTGAAGGTTTGACGGCCCGAGTAACCAGAAAACGCCTAATTAGACCTGCGGAGTAGAAGCCCTTAACGTTGGGCCGGCCGTCTGGCGCGAATCCACCAAGCGAAGGACTGCAGCTACGTTCGGGGAGATTCGGGACGATCTGGAACGTTCAACAACTCGATCCAACGGCTGATAATGTCAATTCGCTGTGGTGAGCTCCTAGTGGTTCCATTATACTGTTAACTAATTTAGAACTCCCGATCTCCTCAAAGCACTCTTGGAAGGAGCATTACCTATATGTGCTCTCTTATACATATGCCTACGGTGATGGAAGAGTCAAGCCTATTAGGATTATATCTTTCCATATATGTAATGGAATATGCTAGGAATATAATGCATATTTCGATCTAGTCAATCCCCCTGACTCGGTTAATCACTGTAATCGTGTGTTACCAAATACGGTCACCGGTGCTGGACAAAGCATCGCCTTCACCACCACACAC
This sequence comes from Lolium multiflorum, assembly GCA_030979885.1. Taxonomy (NCBI): domain Eukaryota; kingdom Viridiplantae; phylum Streptophyta; class Magnoliopsida; order Poales; family Poaceae; genus Lolium; species Lolium multiflorum. Next base: position 198,425,397 of record CM061753.1, on the reverse strand, counting down.
AGAAACTCGCATGGTTTCAGAGCGGTTAGTCTCTCACAACGCAAATCCTAGACCTCCAACCACATCCACATCGTGCCGCCCCCGGGGAGATTAATCTCCTCGGGAACGCGGCACCCGGTCTCGATCAAAGATCGAATCGGTTCTTTAGATATTAGATCACTTTTTAGAATTTTGTTTTCCCAATTCATAGATTAGGTCCAGCCACCAAATAAATTCCTAGTTCCTCCTCCGATGAAAATCTTCCAAATTCGTTCGGTGCATGGCGGCTCACAATAACGGAGATCCGGTGGGCAAGATCCGTCTAGAATTCAAGCTCGACATCCGGTAGGAGCTAGCTACTGCGTCTCCACGCAGTGCACCATGTTAGATTGATCTCTCCCGCGTGGGCCCAACGGCCCACCGGGCCCCTTTGACCTGCGCCCTGATCGGGGGCGCCCAACCCGTTATGGTTGGTGGGCCCCTGTTGCCAGCGCTATAAAGAGAGGGGGGCCGGCGGCTCGCAGTACGAGGTTCACCGCGTTTGCCGTACGCCCCACCGACATACCAATCCGATCTAGGGTTAGCGCTGAGCCGACGGGAAGCTCCACCGCCGCCACCGCTCATCCACGCCAACGCCGTCGCCACCATGTCGACCTCATCCGGTTCCTCCTCGAAGGGAGAAGGTTTGTCTCCCACTCCCTCTCGACCTCTCTCAGATCTTGCAGTACACATACAGATATAGTATCTACCCGCACGGATGCTACTCTAGTTGATCCATAGAAGTTAACATTGGTATCAGAGCAGTTCTAGAATGTATATCTCGTGTTTTTATGGATAGAAAAGAAATCAAAGAACAAACCCTAGATCCCTCCCTGTATGCAAAACAAAGGAAAAGTAACCGGCCGACGTCCTTGGGCTCGCCGGCAAAAAATGCGCCGCCACAGGGCCGCGTCGTTCCTCTCGATCTAGGTAAAGTAGCAGTATACCTGCTCGCAGCACGGTAAAGTACATCGCCGCCTCTGTGCCGCTTGACGGCTACGCGCCCACCCTCGGGTGCACGCGCCGCCGGCAAGAGGGGCAGGGGGGCGCCGCCGCGTCTTCTTCTCCGCCTTTGGCCATCGGGCTTTCTGGGGGTGGTAGAAACCGTGTGCATGGATAGAGAGGCGCGGGAGAGCCCCGCCGTCGCCGGACCCGAGCGTGCGGGCGGGAGGTGAAGCCTCCACGCCGCCGCCGGAGTTCACAGAGACAAGGAAAGGGGAGGGGGCTCTGTCCCCGGCCAGCTACTGCGAGCGCGGGCGAGTGGCTACCTCCCAGCCGCCAGAGAGAAAGAGACGGATGGGAGCTCGTCGGGGCTTAACAGCCACCGCCGGCCACCACCGTCCGCTGACAGTTTGGCGCGGGAGGAGCCTCTCCGCCGCCGGACAGAGAGGCCAGAGAGATGGTCGGGGGGAAATGTTTTAGGGTTAGGGTTTTCTGCAGGTTTTGGTGGTTTTTATACCGACCGAAATGAGTGTTGGACCATCGACCGAATCGGACGGCCAGGATAGAGCCACGTCGCCGCGTGGAGGCCGTGTTTGGCAGGCCGCGTGGCGGGCCGTGTGGGCGACGCGGGCCCGCGTTAGCAGGCCTCGGCGCGTGCGGGCCGTGTCTGCTGGCCGCGTGGGCGACGCGTTGCTGCGCGTCGCTCGGCGCGAGCGGGCCGCGTGGGCCGCGACAGTTTACAGTTTTTTTACAGTTTTATTAATTACAGAGGCTTTTTTACGCAGTTTTGGGTCATTTTTTGGACAAAATTTTGTCTAGTTTTTTATGAATAAATAGGACCAACGAAATATTTGTTCAGAAATTAAAAAGTAAAAGAAATGCCTCTAAAAAGTTCAAAATTTAAAGTTTAAATTCACAGTTTCCGCTGCATATAGTAAAAGGAGCATTTTAAATGCAAAAGTGACTATTAAATTTTGAAAGTATGAATAAAAGTGATTATTGTGACAATTATGGTTCTGTTATTTTTGACCAATGTTATTAATGACATGACCATGGTTTTTTTGCAATGATGATATGTGCATTTATCTCTATTTCTGCCCAACCGTGATATAGTTTTATCTGCATTAACACAGTTGCATGTTTTAATTTGGACCAACGTTGGATTACAATATGCAATTGTACTGTTCTCACTTCTTTGTGGTTTTCAGGAGGGTTCTACTTGATGAGCTGCATCAATGATGTTCCCACCCTTGGAGGGGATAACTACACAGAGTGGAGGAAGAAGGTGGATTTCGCCTTCGTCTGTGCTGAGGTGGACTGGGTGGTTGACACACAGCCTACTGACCCCGTCAGAGCTGACGAGGATACTGATGATGCATGGGCTAAAAAGAAAAGGGACCATGCTCCTGTGGAGATGTCCTACACACTAGAGAACAGAAAGTGGCAGACTGCCAACAAAAAGTGCATAGCATTTATAAAGAATACGATTGAGAACGCCATCGTGGGCTCAATTGCAGAGTGTGTTTCCGCTGGGGAGTACTTAGGAAAGATAAAGAGCCAGTTCACTGGTTCTTCAAAGACATATGCAACCCAGCTGTTGAAGCAGCTGGTGACAGAAAAGTATAGTGGAGGTGCACATGGCATCAGGGAGCACATCCTCAAGATGAGCAACCTAGCTGCAAAGCTGAAGCCCATGGATGCTGACCTGGAGCTGAAGCCTGCACTTCTTGTTCACTTGGTGATGTCCTCATTGCCACAACAGTTTGACAACTTTTTTGTCAATTACAACATGAACCCTGAGAAATGGGACATTGAAAAGGCCATTGCCATGTGTGTGCAAGAGGAGGACAGACTCAAGGCACAGAATGGAGGTACCATCAATTACGTGAAGGACAATAAGAAAAGGCCCTTAACACCAAGCAACAATGGTTCTCCTTCAAAGCAATATGGTAAAGCCCCAATGCAGCATCAGAAGTTCCAGCACAGGTAATTGCCAGTGAACAAAGATCATTGTCTTCACTGTCAGAAGACTGGGCACTACAAGAAAGACTGTCTGCTTTTCTGAAAGAATTAATGGCAAAGAAAGGTAAAAATTTAGTTTCCTTTGTAAATGAATCCATGTATACACAGTTTTCGAAATCTACTTGGTGGATTGACTCAGGTGCAACTGTTCATGTTGCAAATTCTTTACAGGGATTCCATTCGACGAGGACTATGAAAAGAGGCGAAGGATGCGTTGAAGTCGCAAATGGAATTCAAGCAGAAGTTGAAGCTGTTGGCGACGTCCTCTTGGAGCTAGCTGATGGCTTAACTATTCTGCTTAGAGATGTCTTATTTGTTCCTTCCTTACATAGAAATTTAATAAGTGTATCGCGCTTGGATCAAGACAGTTATCAATGTTATTTTGGACATGGCAAATGTGCCATATGGTGTAATAATTCTTATGTTGGGGTTGCTTTACTCCATGATGAGCTTTATTTATTGTCCTTGCGTGAAAAAGTATTGTCTGTTTGTAAAGTGAATGAACAAATACCCTCGTCGGAAAAAGAAGGAAAGAAAAGAAAAAGAACTGATGAATCATCGAAATTATGGCACTGTCGCCTAGGCCATATTTCGAGGGGGAGAATAGAAAGACTCGTTAAAAATGATATTCTTCCTCCATTAGAATTCTCAGACATAGAACAGTGCATCGATTGCATTAAAGGAAAATTTGTAAAGCAAATTAAAAAGGGTGCAAATCGAAGCACAACAACACTAGAAATAATTCACACCGATATATGTGGACCATTTCTGTGAAAAGTGTGGATGGCTATGATTCGTTCATAACATTCACGGATGATTACTCCCGATATGGTTATATTTATCCAATAAAAGAAAGAACAGAAGCGTTGGATAAATTCAAAATATTCAAAGCTAAAGTTGAAAATCAGCATGATAAAAGAATAAAGATAGTCAAGTCTGATCGTGGAGGGGAGTACTACGGTCGACATACTCCATATGGACAAGTCCCTGGACCTTTTGCAAGGTTCCTACGGGAATAGTGGCATAGTACTCGATCGGGCAAACCTCAGCGAATGGGGTAGCTGAAAGGCGCAAATACCCTTATGGATATGGTGCGCGATGATGATGCTATTCTACCCTACCATTGGGATTGTGGATTGAGGCGTTAAAAACCGCTATTCACATTCTAAGAGTACCAAGCAAATCGGTGCCCAAAACGTATAGCTATGGAAGAGTGCCTTCTCTAAACCACGAAAGTGTGGGGAGTCCTGCTGAGGCCAAACTATTCAATCCAAATTTCGTTAGATACCAAAATAGTCCTGCCATTTTATTGGCTATCCTGAAAAGTCAAAAGGTTATCGTTTCTACTGTCCAGAGAAATATACAAAGTTTGGAAACGAGACATGCTATCTTCTTAGAAGACGAAATGATGAGGGGGAGCATGGTAGCTCGGAAATATGATCTTGAGGAGAAGAGGGTGCATGCACCTAATCCGATGACTCAGGAGCCATTTTTGCGCTACCATGTGCACCTGTACCGACGATCCCTGCGATTGTTGTGCAAGCTCCTGTTGTGACTCCACCCATGATAACGATGAGTAAAAATTCGTAACCTGTCTGTCAGGAGCCGAATGAACCATTTGTTGAGCATGAAAGGGAGCAAAAATAGCCACCTCCAGAAACTGAGCCACAAGTTGAGGAACAGAATGCTCAAGAGAATGTGGCTCCTGGAAGGACTACAAGAGCTAGAAAATCAGCCATTTCGACTGATTACAAAGTTTACAACACCGAAAGAGTTCATATGGAAGGTGATCCCACTTCATATGAAGAAGCCATGAGAAGCCCAGATTCATCAAAGTGGGTGGAGGCCATGGAAGACGAAATGAGATCGATGAGTGCCAACCATGTTTGGGACTTAGAGAATATTTCTAAAGGAGCCAAAACAGTGGGCTGCAAATGGGTCTACAAAATAAAATATGACTCCAATGGGAATGTCGAAAAGTACAAAGCACGACTTGTGGCAAAAGGATTTACACAAAGAGAAGGGATAGATTACAATGAGACATTTTCTCCGGTCTCATGTAAGGATTCCTTCAGAATCATCATGGCACTAGTTGCACATTTTGATTTAGAGTTGCATCAAATGGATGTAAAGACGGCATTTCTAAACGGGGATTTAGAAGAAAATGTCTACATGAAACAACCCAAGGGTTTTATCATGGAAGGCAAGGAAGAAATGGGATGTCGCCTAAAGAAATCCATTTATGGATTAAAGCAAGCCTCCAGACAGTGGTATCTAAAGTTTAATGAAACAATTAAGAGATTTGGATTTAAAGAAAATATTGAGGACAATTGTGTTTATGCAAAGTTTAAAAGTGGGAAATATATTTTCCTAATCTTGTATGTGGATGATATTCTGCTTGCCAGCAGTGATGTTAGTCTACTGCAAGAGACAAAGAAGTTCTTGTCCTCAAATTTTGATATGAAAGATCTTGGTGAAGCGTCATATGTTTTGGGCATAGAAATTCACCGAGATAATGGAGTATTAGGACTATCGCAAAAGGCTTATTTAGAAAAGATTCTAAGTAAGTATAATATGCATAAGTGCAGTGCCCCTTAGTCAAGGGCGGCAGTTTTGGGAAACATCAAAGTCCCCAAAATCAATACGAGCTCGATCAAATGAAAGCGGTTCCATATGCTTCGGCTATTGGAAGCCTACAGTATGCACAAATGTGCACTCGCCTTGACTTAGCTTTTATCACCGGATTACTCAGTAGATATCAAGAAACTCTATGTTTTGAACACTGGAAAATGGCAAAAAAGGCATTGCGTTATGTGAAAGGCACAAAGAGTTACATGCTAACATACAGAAGATCTGATTCCCTAGAAATAAGAGGGTATTCAGATGCAGATTTTGCGGGGGATAAAGATGATAGAAAATCCACATCTGGATATGTATTCACCCTCGCAGGGGGAGCTATTTCGTGGAGAAGCTCCAAACAGACCATAGTTGCATCATCCACGATGTATGCATAATTTATAGCATGTTATGACGCCACGGGGCATGCATTATGGTTAAAGAAATTTATACCCGACTTGAAAGTGGTAGATTGTATTGACAAACCACTAAAGATGTACTGCGACAATGAGCCTGCAGTATTTTATGCTCACAACAACAAGTCGAGTACAGCTACGAAACCGATTGAGGTTAAGTATTATGTTGTGAAACACAAGGTCCAGGATCAAACAATAAGTCTCGAGCATATAAGGATAAAAGATATGCTTGCGGATCCGCTAACGAAAGGCTTACCACCCAGCGTGTTCAAGGAACACGTAGCCGGCATGGGTTTAAGGGAAAGTCTTACCTATCCTGGATCATAAGAGGCCCAAAAGTAAAAGAATTTGTTTCAAAACAGAGAAGTGTATTGTGGCTATCTGATTCTATCGGCAATAGAGCTGTGACGATGAAACATGCCCTATGGACTGATCCAAAATGAAACGAATAAAGCGAAAGTATAAAGTTAAAAGTAAAGTTGAGATCAAGGGGAGAATGTTAGATTGATCTCTCCCGCGTGGGCCCAACGGCCCACCGGGCCCCTTTGACCTGCGCCCTGATCAGGGGTGATACGTCTCAAACGTATCTATAATTTCTTATGTTCCATGCTACTTTTATGACAATACTTGCATGTTTTATACATACTTGATACGTCCAATTTGCATCACTATTTTGTATCATAATTTGCTGTTATTCATTGATATATTTCATATTGGGACACAATACTTATGTTATTTCATCTATTTTGCATGTTTCATCATTATTGGAGGATCAAGCACCGGAGCCAGGATTCTGCTGGAAAAAGCACCGTCGAACGCAATATTTCGGAAGATCAGTGTGGAAGGAAATTACACGTAAATTCCTATTTTCCAAATGACGGAGGGAGCGAAGGGGAGAGAGGGGACCAGGGTGGGCCCACCCCATGAGCCGGCGCGGCCCAAGGCCTGGCCGCGCGCCCTATGAGGAGGGGGGCCCACAGCCCCTCTCGCCTCCTTTTCTTCGCGTACTCCTTCGTCCGAAAACCTAAGCCACAGAGGGTACCTCACGAGGAGTTACCCGCCTCTGCGGGGCGGAGAACACGAGAGAAAAGAGCTCTCCGGCGGGCAGGAATCCGCCGGGAAATTCCTCCGGAGGAGAAATCGACGCCATCGCCATCGTCATCGAGCTGGACATCATCTCCATCATCATCATCATCATCTCCACCGTCTACACCGCCATCACCACCGCTGCACCTCGTCACCGCTGTAACAATTTGGGTTGGATCTTGATTGTTTGATAGGGGAAACTCTCCCGGTGTTAATCTCTACTTGTTATTGATGCTATTGAGTGAAACCATTGAGCCAAGGTTTATGTTCAGATTGTTATTCATCATCATATCACCTCTGATTGTATTCCATATGATGTCTCGTGAGTAGTTCGTTTAGTTCTTGAGGACATGGGTGAAGTCTAAATGCTAGTAGTGAATTATGGTTGAGTAATATTCAATGTTATGATATTTAAGTTGTGGTGTCATTCTTCTAGTGGTGTCGTGTGAACGTCGACTACACGATACTTCACCATTTATGGGCCTAGGGGAGTGCATCTTGTATTCGGTTGCTAATTGCGGGGTTGCCGGAGTGACAGAAACCTGAGCCCCCGTTAGTATATCGATGCAAGAGGGATCGCAGGATCTCGAGTTTAAGGTTGTGGTTAGATTTATCTTAATTACTTTCTTGTAGTTGCGGATGCTTGCAAGGGGTATAATCACAAGTATGTATTAGTCCTAGGAAGGGCGGTGCATTAGCATAGGTTCACCCACACAACACTTATCAAAACAATGAAGATTATTTAGCTACATGAAGCGAAAGCACTAGACTAAAATCCCCGTGTGTCCTCAAGAACGTTTGGTCATTATAAGTAAACAAACCGGCTTGTCCTTTGTGGTAAAAAGGGTTGGGCCACTTGCTGCAATTATTTCTCTCGCATTTTACTTACTCGTACTTTATTCATCTGTTACATCAAAACCCCTTGAATACTTGTCTGTGAGCATTTACAGTGAATCCTTCATCGAAACTACTTGTCAACACCTTCTGCTCCTCGTTGGGATCGACATTCTTACGATACACCCCCTATACTTGTGGGTCATCAAGACTATTTTAGGCGCCGTTGCCGGGGAGTGAAGCGCTATTGGTAAGTGGAATTGGTAAGGAAACTTTACTGTTTGTGCTGATTTATTTCTGCCTGCTGCTATAAGTTATTATGGAGAGATCTTCTCTTCAATTTCTATTTGAAATCTACTACTACTGCAAGTGAATGAGCGCCAGGTGAGGAAGTGATACCATATAAAATACCTATGAAAATTATTGAACGTGTTATGGATAACCGCTATGAAGGGGATGGAACTGTTCATCCTGGTGATCATTGTTTTTGCATGAATTATGCGGGTTATTCAAATGTGCAGGTATTGCTAAGAATGAAGTTAGAAAGAAACTATTCACTATATCGCTGTCTGGTAAAGCGGCGCATTGGTATAAATTGCTGAAGAATGGTGATTCTATTGATTGGGAGGACATTGTGCCTTTATTTTATTCTAAATTCTATCCTCCAAGTGAAATTCACAAGGATCGGAACCGCATATATAATTTCTGGCCTCATGATGGAGAAAGTATTGCCCAAGCTTGGGGAGATTGAAGTCTTTAATGCTCAAATGCCCCATTCATGAGCTTCCTGGTAATGTTATTATTGATAATTTCTATGCAAGACTTTCTTTTCAAGACAAAACCTTGCTGGATACTTCTTGTTCTGGATCATTTACACGCAATAAGAAGAGTTTAAAGGGACCTTCTTGATCGGATCCAAGAAAAATACTGAAGGATGGGAGAACGACAAAGATAGAGAATCAGGTATAGTTTATGATTATAAATGCATTGAAGCTTTTATGAATACTGATAAATTTCGTAATATGAGTGCTACATATGGTCTTGATTCTCAAGTTGCTGCAAATCTTTACAAAGCTTTTGCCTCTCATTATGAATTGCCTAAGAAGAATTTTGATAAGTATCATGAACCGTATAAAGATAAAATTGATTCATCTATTAATAAATGTGTTGTAGTTGAACCGTTGATCATATTATTCCTGAAGCTTATATTGAAAAAACTCCTTTCCTGCTAAAATGAAGAGTATGTTATATCTAGTGCGGTTCATAAAAGTGAAAAGAAACCCATAGAACCCGAAGAACAAATTAAAATTGAACCTGCTGTTGCAATAGTTAAAGATCTTGTGACTGAAAATTTGGAGGATGGTCATATTATTTTCTGTGAAGATGCTTCTAATATTGTTTCACATCCTAATAAACCCAAACAAGTTAGTGTTCCTATGTTATCTGTTAGAATTGGTGATCATTGCTATTATGGTTTATGTGATATTGGTGCAAGTGTTAGTGCTATTCCTTATGAGCTTTACACGGAGATTATGAAATTGATTCTTGTGAACTTGAAGATATTGATGTGGTTATTCAGCTGGCTAATAGAGAAACTATTTCTCCAATTGGTATTGAGATGTGGAAGTTCTATGTGGTAAGATTAAATATCCTGCTGACTTTTTGGTACTTGGTTCTGCTGCTAGTGATTATTGTCCTATTATATTTGGTAGACCTTTTGTAAATACTTGTGGAGCTATTATAGATTGCAAGAAAGAGAAAATTTTGACTAGATTTGCTGGTGAACCTTATGAATTTAACTTTTCTAAATTTACTAAAACTCCTTATAAAGCTGACTTGCCTAGTAATGATTTTAAAATGGAGCAGTGTGCATCTATTGTTCTTGTTCCTAATAATCCTTTGCAACAACATTTGGAGAATAGCGAAAGTGAAGCTTTTAGGAAAGAAAGAGATGAGCTTGAGGAAATTTTTCTTCGCCAACCTATTCTCAAGCATGATTTACCGGTGGAAGATTTGGGTACAACACGCCACCAAAGGAAGATCCTGTTTTTGATTTAAAGCCTTTACCTGATAATCTTAAATATGCTCACATTGATGATAAGAAAATATATCCTGTTATTATTAGTTCTAAGCTTTCAAAGATTGAGGAAGAAAGGTTATTGGAAATATTGAAGAAACACGAGGAGCTATTGGCTATACTCTTGATGATTTGAAAGGGATTTCTCCTTCTATTTGCCAACATGCTATTAATATGGAAGATGATGCAAAGCCTGTTGTTGAACATCAGCGTCGTCTAAATCCGAAGATGAAAGAGGTGGTAAGGAATGAGGTATTAAAACTTCTTGAAGCTGGTATTATATATCCTATTGCTGATAGTAGATGGGTTAGTCCTGTGCATTGTGTTCCTAAGAAAGGAGGAATGACTGTTGTGCCTAATGATAATGATGAGCTTATTCCTCAAAGAGTAGTTGTAGGGTATAGAATGTGCATTGATTTTCGAAAAGTTAATAAAGTTACTAAGAAAGATCATTACCCTTTACCCTTTATTGATCAAATGCTAGACAGGTTATCTAAAAATACTCATTTTTTGCTTTCTTGATGGTTATTGGGTTTTCACAAATTGCTGTTAAAGCTAAAGATGAGAAAACCACGTTCACTTGTCCTTATGGAACTTATGCTTATAGGCGTATGCCTTTTGGTTTATGTAATGCTCTGCTAAGATGCATGTCTGCTATTTTTCATGGTTTTTGCGAGAGTATTGTAGAGGTCTTCATGGATGATTTTTTTGTCTATGGGAATTCTTTTGATAATTGCTTGCGAAACCTCGATAAAGTTTTGCAGAGATGTGAAGAAACTAACCTTGTTCTTAATTGGGAGAAATGCCACTTTATGGTTAATGAAGGAATTGTATTGGGACATAAAATTTCCGAGAGAGGTATTGAAGTTGATAGAGCTAAAGTTGAAGCAATTGAGAAGATGCCCTATCAGAGGGATGTTAAAGGTATTCGTAGTGTTCTTGGTCATGCTGGGTTTTATAGGAGATGTATTAAAGATTTCTCTAAAATTTCAAAGCCTCTTACTAATCTTCTTCAAAAAGATGTACCTTTTGTTTTTGATGATGATTGTAAGGAAGCTTTTGAAACTCTAAAGAAAGCCTTAACAACTGCTCCTGTAGTCGAACCTCTGATTGGAATGCCTTTTGAAATTATGTGTGATGCTAGTGATTTTCTGTAGGCGCTGTTCTTGGACAGCGGGTAGATAAAAAATTAAATGTTATTCATTATGCTAGTAAGACTCTTGATCTGCTCAGAAGAAATTATGCTACAACTGAAAAAGAATTGTTAGCTGTAGTCTTTGCTTGTGACAAGTTTAGACCCTATATTGTTGATTCAAAAGTCACAATTCATACTGATCATGCTGCAATTAGATACCTTATGACAAAGAAAGATGCTAAGCCAAGGCTTAGATTAGGGTACTTCTTTTGCAAGAATTTGATTTACATATTATAGATAGGAAGGGTGCTGATAATCCTGTTGCTGATAATTTGTCTAGATTGGAAAATATTGCTTATGATCCTGTTCATGTTAATGATAGTTTTCCAAATGAATAATTGGCTGTAATAAAGGTGAGCTCACGAGAGAGCCCTTGGTATGCTGATTATGCTAACTTTATTGTTTGAAGTATTTGCCTCCAACCTTTTCAGCTCAGCAAAGGAGGAAATTCTTTTATGACTTGAGGCATTATTTTTGGGATGACCCACACTTATATAAGAAGGAGTGGACGGTATTATGCGAAGATGTGTTCCTGAATATGAACAACAGGAGATATTGAGTAAATGCCATGGTAGTGTTTATGGAGGACATCACGCTGGAGATAGAACCGCACAAAAGGTTCTACAATCAGGTTTTATTGGCCAACACTTTTCAAAGATGCAAGGAAGTTTATCTTATCTTGTGATGAATGTCAAAGAGTTGGTAATATCTCTAGACGCAATGAAATGCCTATGAATTATACTCTTGTTATTGAACCATTCGATTGTTGGGGATTCGACTTCATGGGTCCTTTCCCTTCTTGAAGGTAACACTCATATACTTGTCATTGTTGATTATGTTACTAAATGGGTAGAAGCTATACAAAAGAGTGCTGATGGTGAGACCTCTATAAAAATGCTTGTAGATGTTATATTTCCTAGATTTGGAGTACCTAGATATATTATGAATGATGGAGGTTCTCATTTTATTCATGGAGGTTTTAGAAAAACTCTTGCTAAGTATGGTATTAATCATAGAATTGCTTCCGCTTATCACCCTCAAACTAGTGGTCAAGTAGAATTATCAAATAGAGAAATCTATTTTGGGAAAGACCGTTAATAAATCTAGAAAGAATTGGGCTAGCAAATTGAAGGAAGCACTATGGGCTTATAGAACTGCTTATAAAAATCCCATGGGAATGTCACCTTATAAAATGGTTTATGGAAAAGCTTGTCATTTATCTTTAGAACTAGAGCACAAAGCTTATTGGGCTGTTAGAGAACTAAATAAAGATCCGAAACTAGCCGGTAATAAGAGGTTGCTGCAATTAAGTTCTCTAGATGAATGGAGAAGTTATGAAAATGCTAAACTCTTTAGAGAAAAAGTTAAGAAGTGGCATGATAGAAGAATTATTAAAAGAGAGTTTAATATTGGGGATAAAGTCCTATTGTATCGGTCTCGTCTCAGATTCTTTGCGGGGAAATTACTCTCGAAATGGGAAGGACCATATGTTGTTGAGGAGGTGTATTGTTCAGGAGCAATTAAAATTAGCTCTCTCCAAGGCAATGCCACGCAAGTGGTGAATGGACAAAGACTCAAGCATTATATCTCGGGTGATTCTTATAATGTTGATGTTGATATTATTCAAGTGGAAACACCGGAAGCTTTCATCAAAGGACAAATTGATAGTCCGCCAGAACTCGACTTTGAATAGGTAACAGTACAGGTAATAAAAAGTCCGCGTTTAGCTTTCCGAACAATATTTGTGCTGTTTTTGGAAAATATGAAAAATTACGGAATCGAAACGGAGTGGAAAAGACGCGCGAGGGCCCGTCACCATAGGCCGGCGCGGGCCCCACCCTGCCGCCGACCTATGGGGACAGCCCCTTGGCGTCCCGTTTCCACTCGTTTTCGGCCTGGAACCTTCCTTTTGTGGTAAAAATATTTGCTATATAATCCCCGGACCCCTGGAGGTCCGTATATCGTTTTCTCGTCGTGTTTTGTTTCGAGCTGTTTTCCAGATTTGTTTTGATCTAGAAGCACCATGGTCTCCAACAACAAGGACAAGGGGCCTTGGAAGGAAGAGATGGATGAAAGGATCAATAAGGAGGAGAAGAAGATAGCATCAGCGAAAGGAGAGTGGGAAACTATGAAGAGTAAGCCAATCTTGGTGGGATCGGTTAACACTGGACGTTCGTTTTCTCATAATTTGCAGGGAGTTCTTCCGCCAGCTCTGGACCTCGACTCTTTCCCTTGTGTGGAGGAAGCAATACGGGTTGCTGATGAGTTTTGTGATCAATATCGTGCTCTCAAAAGGGAAGTGGAGATACTTCGGGAGGAGAACCAACCAGAATGCTGGAATATTACTCAATTCCCATCACAAGGCCGTCACCGCCACATTCGGATAACAATGAGTCTCTTCAAGTTTTGGTGCATTGCAAAATTGAGAAGCTGAAGCTGAAGGAGATCCTTATGAAGCGCGAGAAGAATCCATCACCACCCCGAAGGAGTAATTCATCATCGGTATTGGCATCCCCTTGGTTTGTTCCAAGCTTGGGGGAGTGCCGCGATATCACATCATCACTACCTTTATCTTTTACTATCAAGTAGTGTTATATCATGAGTAGGGAAGTTATCATATGGAATAGTATGCAATGTGGAAGTATCTCTCTTAGTTGGTTATCTATGTATCCGTTGGTGTGAGTTATCGTTATGGAATATTAATGAGAGGTCTTATCATTTACTTTTTGCACACCTTATTTTAGTTTGCAATCTCCATTATATGATTACTCTTGACATTAGTATTGATATCACTTTGGGAGCATCAAGCAAATCTATTTGGTTTTGGCAAACTTAGCATTGGTCAATAGCAACAACATCTTGATGTCCAAATAGAAGAGAGAAATATATGTAGATATATTACTCTATTATCTCTATGTTAATGAGTTTAGTATTCTGAAGTTAAAATTGCTTGTGCTTATGAGAAAGATGCATGATTGTTTCTGTCATATGTATATTTGTTTGTTTCCCTCAACCCTTATGCTTGCTATCAAACCTTGCTAGCCAAAGACCTGTATTGAGAGGGAATGCTTCTCATACATCCATAACCTTAGACCAAACTCATGCCATTTGTGTCCACCATACCTACCTACTACATGGTATTTTCTGCCATTCCAAGTAAATACTTCATGTGCTACCTTTAAATAATTCAAACTATACTACTCCTTATTTGTGTCAATGTTTTATAGCTCATGAGGAAGTATGTGGTGTTTTATCTTTCAATCTTGTTGGGCGGACTTTCACCAATGGACTAGTGGCACATCCGCTTATCCAATAATTTTGCAATAAGAGCTGGCAACGGGGTTCCCAGCCCCAATTAATAACTCTCATTAATAATTCTCTTCACATGTTTTGCCCTGATTTATCAGTAAGCAACTTAATTTTGCAATAGACACTCCTCCATGGTATGTGAATGTTGGAAGGCACCCGAGGATTCGGTTAGCCATGGATTGAGAAAGCCAAGGTTGGGGGAGTGTCATCCATAATAAAACTAAAATACATGTGTAAACAAAAGAGAGAAGAGGATGATCTACCTTGCTGGTAGAGATGCCGTCCCTCATGGGAGCCGCTCTTGGAAGGTTCGTTTGGCAAGGGGTTAGAGTGCCCGCTACCATTCGTTGACAACAACAAACACCGCTCAAAATCTTACTTTTATGCTCTTTATATGATTTCAAAACTTGAAAAGCTCTAGCACATGATTTAATCCCTGCTTCCCTCTGCGAAGGGCCTATCTTTTACTTTTATGTTGAGTCAGTAAACCTATTTCCCTCTATCTCAAGCAATGCAATTGAGTTGTTGTGAACCAACCATTTATGCTATTATTCAGTTAATCATGTCTTTTATACTTTCTTGTTTAGTACAAATTTTATCTGATTGAATATGACTTTGAAGTTATCAATGATTATGAGGAGATTGTTATGATTGAATATGAAAGCCCAGCTATAAATTCTAATATGAAAGTTTTGCTTAGAAGTACAATCCGTTAGTAGTTCTCTGACCAAGAACAAAGTTTGCCATCACCAACTATGATTTCTTATGCACCTTTACTTGTGATTTCTCTTTACTTATTTCAAGATGAGTTATATGAGGAAGTTGTTTACTAGAATGTCTTGTGTGAATGAATATGATGCTTCTTGTCCGTATTTTATTTATCGACTCTTCACTCCATAAACATGTGGTCTTGTTTATCGAGCTCAGTTTCGCTTGGGGACAAGCGAGGTCTAAGCTTGGGGGAGTTGATACGTCCAAATTGCATCACTATTTTGTATCATAATTTGTTGTTATTCATTGATATATTTCATATTGGGACACAATACTTATGTTATTCCATCTATTTTGCATGTTTCATCATTATTGGAGGATCAAGCACCGGAGTTCTGCTGGAAAAAGCACCGTCAGAACGCAATATTTCGGAAGATCAACTGTGCAAGGAAATTACACGTAAATTCCTATTTTTCCAAATGACGGAGGGAGCTAGAAGGGGGAGAAGAGGGGACCCGAGGTGGGCCCACCCCATAGGCCGGCGGCCTAAGGCCTGCCCGCGCCGCCCTATGAGGAGGGGGCCCACCCCTCTCGCCTCCTTTCTTCGCGTACTCCTTCGTCCGAAAACCTAAGCCACAGAGGGTACCTCACGAGGAGTTACAGCCGCCTGCGGGGCGGAGAACAGAGAGAGAAAGAGCTCTCGGCGGCAGGAATCCGCCGGGGAAATTCCCTCCCGGAGGGAAATCGACGCCATCGCCATCGTCATCGAGCTGGACATCATCATCATCATCATCATCTCCACCGTCTACACCGCCATCACCACCGCTGCACCTCGTCACCGCTGTAACAATTTGGGTTGGATCTTGATTGTTTGATAGGGGAAACGGTGTTAATCTCTACTTGTTATTGATGCTATTGAGTGATACCATTGAGCCAAGGTTTATGTTCAGATTGTTATTCATCATCATATCACCTCTGATTGTATTCCATATGATGTCTCGTGAGTAGTTCGTTTAGTTCTTGAGGACATGGGTGAAGTCTAAATGCTAGTAGTGAATTATGGTTGAGTAATATTCAATGTTATGATATTTAAGTTGTGGTGTCATTCTTCTAGTGGTGTCGTGTGAACGTCGACTACACGATACTTCACCATTTATGGGCCTAGAGTGCATCTTGTATTCGGTTGCTAATTGCGGGGTTGCCGGGTAGTGACACCAGTTAGTATATCGATGCAGAGAGGATCGGGATCTCAGAGTTTAAATTTGTGGTTAGATTTATCTTAATTACTTTCTTGTAGTTGCGAGATGCTTGCAAGGGGTATAATCACAAGTATGTATTAGTCCTAGGAAGGGCGGTGCATTAGCATAGGTTCACCCACACAACACTTATCAAAACAATGAAGATTATTTAGCTACATGAAGCGAAAGCACTAGACTAAAATCCCCGTGTGTCCTCAAGAACGTTTGGTCATTATAAGTAAACAAACCGGATTGTCCTTTGTGCTAAAAAGGATTGGGCCACTCTCTGCAATTATTTCTCTCGCATTTTACTTACTCGTACTTTATTCATCTGTTACATCAAAACCCCTTGAATACTTGTCTGAGCATTTACAGTGAATCCTTCATCGAAACTACTTGTCAACACCTTCTGCTCCTCGTTGGGATCGACATTCTTACTTATCGAAGATACTACGATACACCCCCTATACTTGTGGGTCATCAATACTTTACAGCATTATTATACATTTTCTGGCACTAACCTATTAACAAGATGCCGAAGCGCTAGTTGTTGTTTTCTGCTGTTTTTGGTTTCAGAAATCCTACAAAGGAAATATTCTCGGAATTGGACGAAATCAACGCCCAGGGTCCTATTTTTCCACGAACCTTCCAGAAGACCAAGGGGAAACGAAGTGGGGCCACGGGGCGCCGCCACACTAGGGCGGCGCGGCCTAGGGGGGCCCGCGCAGCCCTAGCGTGTGGGGCCCCCGTGACCCCTCCGACTGCCCTTCTACCTACGTAAAGCCTTCGTCGCGAAACCCTCGCGCCACGATACGGAAAACCTTCCGAAACGCCGCCGCCGCCAATACCATCTCGGGGATTCGGAGATCGCCTCCGGCACCTGCCGGAGAGGGGAATCATCACGGAGGGCTCTACATCATCATGCCCGCCTCCGGATTGATGCGTGAGTAGTTCATCCTTGGACTATGGGTCCATAGCGATAGCTAGATGGTTGTCTTCGCTTTGTGCTATCATTGTTTAGATCTTGTGAGCTGCCTAACATGATCAAGATCATTGATACGTCTCCAACGTATCTATAATTTCTGATGTTCCATGCTTGTTTTATGACAATACCTACATGTTTTGTTCACACTTTATATCGTTTTGATGCATTTTCCGGAACTAACCTATTGACGAGATGCCGAAGTGCCAGTTCCTGTTTTCCGCTGTTTTTGGTTTCAGAAATCCTAGTAAGGAAATATTCTCGGAATCGGTCGAAATCAATGCCCAGCTTCCTATTTTCCCACGAAGCTTCCAGTACACCCGAGAGCCGCCAGAGGGGAGCCCTGGGGGCCCCACACACTAGGCTGGCGTGGCCAGGGTGTGGGCCGCGCCCCCTATTGTGTCACCGCCTCGTCAGCCCTCCGACTCCGCCTCTTCGCCTATTTAAAGGTCCCTGACCTAAATCTTCGATACGGAAAAACCACGGTACGAGAAACCTTCCAGAGCCGCCGCCATCGCGAAGCCAAGATGCGGGGACAGGAGTCTGTTCCGGCACGCCACCGGGACGGGAAGTGCCCCGAAAGGCTTCTCCATCAACACCACCGCCATCTTCATCACCGTTGTTGTCTCCCATGAGGAGGGAGTAGTTCTCCATCGAGGCTAAGGGCTGTGTAGCTATGTGGTTAATCTCTCTCCTATGTACTTCAATACAATAATCTCATGAGCTGCCTTACATGATTGAGATTCATATGATGATGCTTGTAATCTAGATGTCATTATGCTAGTCAAGTGGATTTTACTTATGTGATCTCCGGAGACTCCTTGTCCCACGTGTGTAAAGGTGACAGTGTGTGCACCGTGTGGGTCTCTTAGGCTATATTTCACAGAATACTTATTCACTGTTATGAATAGCATAGTGAAGTGCTTATTTATATCCCTTTATGATTGCAATGTGTTTTGTATCACTATTCATCTATGTGCTACTCTAGTGATGTTATTGAAGTACTCTATTCCTCCGCCGGTGTAAAGGTGTGAGTGTGTGCATCGTGTAGTACTTGGCGTAGGTTATGATTGTGATCTCTTGTAGATTATGAAGTTAACTATTGCTATGATAGTATTGATGTAATCTATGCCTCCTTCATAGTGTGATGGTGACAGTGTGCATGCTATGTTAGTACTTGGTTTAGTTGTGTTGATCTATCGTGCACTCTAAGGTTATTTAAACATGAATATCGAATATTGTGGAGCTTGTTAACTCCGGCATTGAGGGTTCGTGTAATCCTACACAATTAGTGGTGTTCATCATCCAACAAGAGAGTGTAGAGTATAGCATTTATCTATTTATTCTGTTATGTGATCAATGTTGAGAGTGTCCCACTAGTGAAAGTATAATCCTAGGCCTTATTCCCAAATAAATATCGCTTGTTTTTTGTTCTACATACATCTTGCTGCAATATCACCACCATCAACCATACGCCAGTTGTAGAATCAAGCTATTTTCTGGTGTCGTTACTGTGCTCATATATATTCATACTGTATTTCACTATCTCTTCGCCGAACTAGTGCCTATACATCGACAAGTGTATTAGGTGTGTTGGGGATACAAGAGACTTCTTGCTTTGTGGTTGCAGGGTTGCTTGAGAGGGATATCTTTGACCTCTTCCTCCCTGAGTTCGATAAGCCTTGGGTGATCCACTTAAGGGAAAACTTGATGCTGTTCTACAAACCTCTACTCTTGGAGGCCCAACTTGTCTACAGGAAAGAAGCGTGAGTAGACATCAAGCTATTTTTACGCCGTTGCAGGAGGAAAGGTAAAGGCACTCATACTCTGGTCGAGTAACTAAGTTATTTTGTTGCCGTTGAAAGTGCTCGACTATTTCCTTTAGATCTGCAATTGCATCTTTTGGTTTCTTGTTTACACTAGTTAGGCATAATGGAAAGCAACATTGAGCTTCTTATTCTATTTCCGAGTTAAGACATGGATTGTTTGCTGCGAAAATTAAAACATATGGAATCTTATTTGCATGCTAGTAGCAGGATATTAGTATGAACGCTTTGAACACCATTGTTGCTAATGATATGGAAAATTCTAAGCTTGGGAAGCTGGTTTTGATGAGCATGATATTTTTAGTCCCCAAGCATTGAGGAGAAAATTTTCTTTGATGATACTTTGCCACCTATTTATGATGATTATAATGATAGTGGTCTTTTGGTGCCCGCCTACTATGGAGAGTAAATTTTATTATGATTATACTATGCCTCCTACACTTGATGAGAATAATAATGATAGCTACTTTGTTGAATTTTCTCCCACTAGAACTAATAAAATTGATTATGCTTATGTGGAGAGTAATAATTTTATGCATGTGGCTCATGACAAGAATGTTGTATGTGATAGTTATATTGTTGAGTTTGTTCATGATGCTACTGAAGTTATTATTATGAGAGGGAAACATGGTTATATGCATCTTAATAATATTAAGTTTCCCCTCTTTATGTTGAGAATCTTGAAATTGCGCTTGTGTTGCCTTCCTATGCTTGTCACTTTGTTCTTCATGAATTTATTTGTGTACAAGATTCCTTTTCATAGGAAGTGGGTTAGGCTTAAATGTGTTTTAAAATTTGCTTTTTGATGTTCTCTTTTGCTTCAACTCTTCTTTCTTGCGAGTATCATTAAAATTACTGAGCCAATCTTAATGGCTATAAAGAAAGAACTTCTTGGGAGATAACCCATGTGTTTATTTTACTACAGAAATTTTTGTTTTGTTGAGTCTTGGAAGTTGTTTACTACTGTAGCAACCTCTCCTTATCATGTTTTTGTTCCAAGTAAAATCTCTATGGTAAAGTTGATACTAGATTTGGATTACTGCACAGAAACAGATTTGCTGTCTGTCACGAATTTGCGCAGAAATATCTGTAGCTAACTCAGAAAAATCTGCAAATTTACGTGTGTGATCCCCAGATATGTACGCAACTTTCATTAGTTTTGAGTTTTCCGTTTGAGCAAGTTAAGTGCCCCTGCCAAATTCGTCTTTACGGACTGTTCTGTTTTTGACAGATTCTGCCTTTTATTTCGCATTGCCGCTTTTGCTATGTTGAATGAGTTTCTTTGTTCCATTAACTTTTAGAAGCTTTGTGCAATGTCCATAAGTGTTAAGAATGATTGTGTAACCTCTGAACATGTGAATTTTTTATGCACTAACCCTCTAATGAGTTTGCTTGAAGTTTGGTGTGGAGGAAGTTTTCAAGGGTCAATAGAAGAGGGTGATATAATGTGATCAAGAAGAGTGAACGGTCTAAGCTTGGGGATGCCCGGTGGTTCATCTCTGCATATTTTAAGAAGACACAAGCATCTAAGCTTGGGGATGCCCAAGGCATCCTTCTTCATCGACAACTTATCGGGTCACTTCTAGTGAAACTATATTTTATTCAGTCACATCTTATGTACTTTACTTGGAGCGTCTGTGTGCTTTTATTTTTTTTTTTTTTTTTTCATTCTCTGAATAAATCATGCTCATGTGTGGGAGAGAGACACGCTCCGCTGTTGCGTATGAACACATGTGTTCTTAGCTTTACTTTTAATGTTCAAGGGCGAAAGTTGATCGCTTCACTTGTTTCTGTTTGGTTGGAGTCAGAAAATGCTTCATATGGTCTTGAATAATTTGATACTTGGCAATTGTTTTGAGCTCTTATAAATCATGTTTAAACTCTTGCATCATGTAGTTAAATCTAGTAGTGGAGAACTACCGTAGAGCGTGTTGAAATTTGGTTTGCATGATTGGTCTCTCTAAGGTCTAGATATTTTCGGGTAAAGTGTTTGAACAACAAGGAAGACAGTGTAGAGTCTTATAATGCTTGCAATATGTTCTTATGTAAGTTTTGTACAGGTTTATACTTGTGTTTGCTTCAAACAACCTTGCTAGCCAAAGCCTTGTCTGAGAGGAAATGCTTCTCGTGCATCCAAACACCTTGAGCCAAAACCCATGCCATTTTTGTCCACCATATCTACCTACTATGTGGTATTTCTGCCATTCCAAGTAAATACTTCATGTGCTACCTTTAAACAATTCAAAAGCTATTATCTCTTATTTGTGTCAATGTTTTATAGCTCATGAGGAAGTATGTGGTGTTTTATCTTTCGATCTTGTCATTTACTTCTGACAGACTTTCACAATGGACTAGTGGCTCATCCGCTTATCCAATAATTTTGCAAAAAGAGTGGTTCCCAGCCCGATTAATTAACTTGCATTAATAATTCTCTTCACATGTTTTGCTCTGATCTATCAGTAAGCAACTTAAATTTGCAAATATACACTCCTCCATGGTATGTGAATGTTGGAAGGCACGAGGATTCGGTTAGCCATAGCTGTGGTTGGGGGAGTGTCATCTAATAAATAAAACTAAAGTACATGTGTAAACAAAAGAAGAGGGATGATCTACCTTGCTGGTAGAGATAACGTCCTTCATAGGAGCCGCTCTTGAAAGTCTGGTTGATAAGGTAGTTAGAGTACCCATTACCATTCGTTGACAACAACAAACACCTCTCAAAAATTTACTTTTATGCTCTCTATATGATTTCAAAACTTGAAAAGCTCTAGCACATGATTTAATCCCTGCTTCCCTCTGCGAAGGGCCTATCTTTTACTTTATGTTGAGTCAGTTTACCCATTTCCTTCCATCTTAGAATCAAACACTAGTGTCAACTGTGCATTGATTCTTACATACTTGCTTATTTGCATTCATCATATTACTCTATGTTGACAATTATCCATGAGATATGCATGTTGAAAGTTGAAAGCAAGCTGCTGAAACTTATATCTTCCTTTGTGTTGCTTCGATGCCTTTACTTTGAATTTATTGCTTTATGAGTTAACTCTTATGCAAGACTTTTTGATGCTTGTCTTGAAAGTACTATTCATGAAAAGTTTTGCTATATGTTATCTATTTGTTAGCAAACTATAGATCATTGCTTTGAATCACTCCATTCATGTCATATGCTTTACAATAATGTTGATCAAGATTATGATGGTAGCATGTCACCTCAGAAATTATTCTTGTTATCGTTTACCTACTCGAGGGCGAGTAGGAACTAAGCTTGGGGATGCTTGATACATCTCCAACGTATCTATAATTTCTGATGTTCCATGCTTGTTTTATGACAATACCTACATGTTTTGTTCACACTTTATATCGTTTTGATGCATTTCCGGAACTAACCTTTGTGAGATGCCGAAGTGCAGTTCTGTTTTCTTGTTTTTGGTTTCAGAAATCCTAGGGAAATATTCTCGGAATCGGACAAAATCAATGCCCAGCATCCTATTTTCCACAAGCTTCCAGAACAGGAGAGCCGCCGAGGGGAGCCTTGGGGGCCCCACACACCAGGGGCGCGGCCAGGGGGTGTCGCGCGCCCCCTATTGTGTCACCGCCTCGTCAGCCCTCCGACTCCGCCTCTTCGCCTATAAGGTCCCGACATAAATCTTCGATACGGAAAAACCACGGTACGAGAAACCTTCCCGAGCCACCGCCATGCGAAGCCAAGATACGGGGGACAGGAGTCTCTGTTCGGCACGCCGCCGGGACGGGGAAGTGCCCCGGAAGGCTTCTCCATCAACACCACCGCCATCTTCATCACTGCTGTCTCCCATGAGGAGGGAGTAGTTCTCCATCGAGGCTAAGGGCTGTACCGGTAGCTATGTGGTTAATCTCTCTCCTATGTACTTCAATACAATAATCTCATGAGCTGGCTTACATGATTGAGATTCATATGATGATGCTTGTAATCTAGATGTCATTATGCTAGTCAAGTGGATTTTACTTATGTGATCTCCGGAGACTCCTTGTCCCACGTGTGTAAAGGTGACTGTGTGCACCGTGTGGGTCTCTTAGGCTATATTTCACAGAATACTTATCTCACTGTTATGAATAGCATAGTGAAGTGCTTATTTATATCCTTTATGATTGCAATGTGTTTTGTATCACTATTCATCTATGTGCTACTCTAGTGATGTTATTAAAGTACTCTATTCCTCCTGCACAGTGTAAAGGTGACAGTGTGTGCATCGTGTAGTACATGGCGTAGGTTATGATTGTGATCTCTTGTAGATTATGAAGTTAACTATTGCTATGATAGTATTGATGTGATCTATGCCTCCTTCATAGTGTGATGGTGACAGTGTGCATGCTATGTTAGTACTTGGTTTAGTTGTGTTGATCTATCGTGCACTCTAAGGTTATTTAAACATGAATATCGAATATTGTGGAGCTTGTTAACTCCGGCATTGAGGGTTCGTGTAATCCTACACAATTAGTGGTGTTCATCATCCAACAAGAGAGTGTAGAGTATAGCATTTATTTATTCTGTTATGTGATCAATGTTGAGAGTGTCCACTAGTGAAAGTATAATCCCTAGGCCTTGTTCCCAAATACTGCAATCATCGCTTGTTTTTCTGCTTTACTACTGCTGCAATATCACCACCATCAACCATACGCCAGTTGACAGCATCAAGCTATTTTCTGGTGCCGTTACTATTGCTCATATACATTCATACCACCTGTATTTCACTATCTCTTAGCCGAACTAGTGCACCTATATATCGACAAGTGTATTACGTGTGTTGGGACACAAAGAGACTTCTTGCTTTGTGGTTGCAGGAGTTGCTTGAGAGGGATATCTTTGACCTCTTCCTCCTGAGTTCGATAAACCTTGGGTGATCCACTTAAGGAAAACTTGCTGCTGTTCTACAAACCTCTGCTCTTGGAGGCCCAACACTGTCTACAGGAAAAGAAGCGTGAGTAGACATGAATCATCTATTTGTAATGCTACATGTTGTGTTTGGTGGGATCCGATGAATCTAGAATATTATGTCAAGTTGATTATCAATCTATCATATATGTGTTGTTTATGTTCTTGCATGCTTTCCGTTGCTAGTAGAGGCTCCGGCCAAGTTGATACATGTAACTCAAGAGGGGGTATTTATGCTCAAATAGTGGGTTCATGCCTCCATTTAATGTGGGATAGTGACGAAAGTTCTAAGGTTGTGGATGTCTTGTTGCTACTAGGGATAAAACATCGATGCTTTGTCTTAGGATATTTGTGTTACATTACGCACCATACTTAATGCAATTATCTGTTGTTTACAACTTAATACTGGAGGGGGTGCTGTCGTGGTATCGTCATGACATATGCCATAGGGTGGCTAATCGAAGTGGTTCCTAATGGACTCACGGCGGTATCCGGATGCGGGTATGGGCACGAGTGACACGGTCGACGTACCCAGGTTCGAGGCCCTCCTGTGGAGGTAACACCTCTACTCTTGCTATGAGTGTATATGGTGATCACACAGTACAATGGTGTCCTTGAGCTGTATCCGGCTGCTCTGGGAGGCTAAGGTAGACGAAGGTCTCTCTCCCAGGGAAGCGCTAAGACTGAATGAGTAAGAAGTGATCGATCGTCCCCGCACGAGGGGTAGCCCGGCTTATATAGGCACCGACACTTTACATATAAGTCCCTATGGTCTAGTGGCCGGCTTGCCGGCTCCGGCTCAGCTCCTTCCCGAGGCGTTGATGTCAGGGAGCCGTTGGGCGTAGTGGCACGTCCCATCCTGCTCAGGTCAGCGGTATGGCGAGGTGGTGTCTCTGTCGCCATTATGCCCTGTAGCTGGTACGGACCGACGTACGCCATGATGGCCTGTCCGGCGCATGGCACTGTCGCTCCACAGTGCCCCGCGCTTTACGGGAGATGAGGTCAGCGTGGACCTTTGAACCCGGACCACCTACCCAGTTCCTTCCAGTGCAAGACTCGCCAGCCTCGAGTCGGTCTGAGGTACAAACCCCGATCGGATATGGCTTGTAGAAGCCGGCCTTCTACGCGTTGAAGGCCGTAGCCGGCCGACCAGGATTTAGACCCGCCGGCTCCGGGGCAGCCGGCCACGGCTCCAGCCGGCTGCTCCTCAGCCGGCCTTTGCCCGCGAGCCGGCCGACCTCAAGCCGGCCGCTCCGCGTCCATTGCCCTACCAGGGTCTTCCCCGACATTAGCCCAGTGGCAAGGTCCCGTTAAGAAGGACCCTAGGCAGGTTTCCTGGCTTCTAGATGTCTTTCGCTTGTCAGCGGCTCACTGGAGGGCCGACTGAGAATTTTCATTCAGCCGGCTGCGCCTCATCCGGCTCGCTTCGTCCGGCTTCCTCCAGCCGGACGTTTCTTTCGCTTCTGCAGCTTTTGCTTTTTCATAAGTGTTGATGACGCCTCCGTCTTGCTACAAGTGTTTGGGGCCGGGTTGATTTTGTCGTCCGACTTCGGCTTGGCCGCGCCGGAGTTTCCGCCGCCTCGAGCCTTGCGCCTGACTTGACCGGCCGTTACGACGGCTGGTCGGTGTAGCCGTTTCGTATGGTCACATCTTGTCTCCTCCGGATCCTTTGCGGTCGTGGGCGACGTGGTGCGGCCGTTTCTAACTGCCGCCGTCGTGGGGGAAGTTATGGCGCAGTAAATCCCGATCGTGGCCCACGATCGCCACGTGGCCGCGCAACTGGCGCGTCAGGCGGCTATAAATGCCCTGGGAGCGGTACCGAGGCGACCTTCTTCTTCCTCACGCTCTCACTCCATTCCTCTTCGCTCAAGCGCTCCCGCACGCCACCACTTCTTCTTCGGTGACCTCCTGGCGAACTCCGGCGACCAGACGCGGCCGGACTCCTCCGCTGCCCGGCAGCCGTCCGCACGCCAAGCCGCGCCACGGGGCCCCGCGTTTCAACGGTACGCTCATCGCCGCCGCATTCTCCCCCGGCGAGGAGCGGTTCTTTCTCGCCGTTCAACCTCTCCTCGTCTTCTTCTTCCTCGTCTCCGTCAATGGCCCAGCCGAGCGGCTCGTGGAGGGGCTCGTACATGCGCGAGGACGACATCGTGCGGCTGGTGCGTCTTTGCCGGATCCCCCAGGAGGTGATCACGAGGGTACCTGGCGAGGAGATCGAGCCCGCGCCGGAACCCGGCAAACGTGTGGTCTTCGGAGCACACTTCGATCGAGGGCTGGGCCTGACGGCTTCGCGCTTCTTCCTCCAATTCCTCGACTTCTTCGGCTTGCAGCCTCATCACCTGCCGGCCAACGCCTGCGTCCTCCTCAGCTGCTACGTGGCCTTCATGGAGGGCTACGTCGGCTTGTGGCCGGACGTGGAGTTTTGGAGCCGGCTCTTCTACAAGTCGCAGATGACTGAGGGCCGCCTGAGGACTTGTGGCGCCGCCTCCATATACCCCCGCGCAGGTTCGCCCTTCCCGAAGATCCCAACGGTGGATTCGGTGAAGAACTGGCAGATGTCGTTCTTCTACGTGCGGAACGCCAACCCGGCCTTCGACTGGATCAACCTGCCGGAGTTCAACCCGGCTCCTCCGACCGGCCGGCTCAACTGGGGCCACAACGCCAAGTCGGCGGACCCGGATGCGGAGGTAAACCTCCTGTGGGACTTCTTGGGAGAGTGCGTCACGGGGGGCCGGCTGAGCGCCGAGGACCTCCTCTGTACTTACGCCGAGCGCCGGGTGCTGCCGCTCCAGGGCCGCGTCCACAAGATCGGGCACATGTCCGGCCGGCTGGATCCGACCCGGACGTCGAAGGTGGCGCTTACCAAGGCCCAGGTTGCTCTCGGGTGAACAACATCACCAAGGCCAACATGCCGGAGGCCTGGGATTGGGGGCTGCCGCCTTACGACCGGTCATCGCCGCCTGAGCTGGTGAGTTTGGTGTTTCGGCTTGCGATTTCCGACTTGCGGCTGCGTGGCCGACTTTTTACGTATATGTTTTGCTTTCAGCTTTTCGGCCGCCAATGTGTTGAGGACGGCGACCTGGCGCAGAAGATCTGGACGCCGGATCATGTTGATCCGGCTGACCAAGCCGGCGACCAAGCCGGCGACGACGATCTGCCGGAGGTGCCGGACCAAGGCGGCCAGGGGAGCACAACCCGCCGCCCTCGCCGGAGCAGCGGGAGGAGGAGGAGCCGGCGACATCCACCACGGGGCCGATCCCGGCGGTGCCCCTGCGCACGAGGCCGCCTGCCGCCTCGGCGACCTGCGCCCAAGAAGAAGCCGCCGGCGGGTCCACGGCCAAGCTGGAGACCGGGCCAAGAAGCAGCGCCAGCTGGGGCCCAAGAAGGTTCCAGAGACGGCCGGGTGAGTCCTTTTTCTCCGTTGTTTGATTCCTTTTCTTTCTTTTCTTCGTATTTATCTTCTTTTGTTTGTCCGATTAGGGCCGCCATAACCAGGGCGGCGGCTCTGGGCCGGCTGCTCGTGTTGCACCGCCGTTCCGGCGGCGAGGAGGAGCCGGCGCCGCCTTCGGCGCGCGCGCGCGGTTGTCGCCCGTGCCGCTGCGACTACACCGCCTTCGCGGGGCGTCTTCTGCGGCTGCGCGCCATTTGGCGCCAGGCCGGCGCCACGGAGGTGAGTCGGCCCAGGGGCCCCTCTGGATGAGTTGTTTCGCGCCGCGCGCCAGGGGCCTGCAGGGCCGGCAGAAGTCTTGTGTGTGACCGGAGCTGGAGCGGCGGGGCTGTGCCGCCTCGTTCTGGAGCCGGCGGGGCTGCGCCGCCTGAGAGGATGCCTCCGGCGTCGGAGAAGGTGACCTACCGGACCAGCGGCCGCCTCCGGCCGGAGCCGCCGAGGGGCCGGTCGGGAAGGAGCCGCAGCGGGAGGAGCGCGCGCTCGAAGGGCCCGGCGCCGGGCGTTGGTGAGGGCGAAGGGCCCGTCGGTCCCGCCGAGCCTCCACGTGGCCAAGGGTGCCCGGCTGCTGAGCGTGCCGTCCGCCTCCGACTCCAGCCTTGGCTCGGCTGGTACCATGGAGAGGGCGTGGCATCGGCGGACTCCTGCGAGGTGATCAGCCGGGAGGGGCAGCTGGCACAGCGCCCATGAAGATGCTTTTCTCCGGCTACCGAGCCATCCTCAGGCCAAGGCCGCCGAGACTATTGCCCAGCTGGCGACGCTGGAAGATGCTGACAAGGTAGGTGGCTTCTTATCTTATTTTCTGCAATTTTATTGTTATCTTGGTAGCCCTCCGAGGCATGGGCCGGCTGCTTGGAGCCGGTCCGAGTTTCGCCTAAATAACTGCTCTTTTTCAGACGGTTGACGGGCGGACGCACCGTCTTGTACAACAGTGGTGACCAGCTACCACGGGGCCAAGATCGAGCGGGCCACCTTGGCTCGCGAGCTGGAGGCCGTCAAGGGTAAGATTTTCTTCCTTTTTGCCTTTACTCTTTTTCTCTGATTTCATCCGTCTTATGATTTTTCTTGTCGTTTTTGCAGCCGAAGCTGCCCGGGTTCCTCAGCTGGAGGAGGATCTTTGGATCGCCCGCGCTCAGTGCGCCGAGAGCGAGGAGGCGGGCCGGGCTGCTGCCGCCAAGCTTAGGGTGGCTGACGGCGAGCTGACGCGGCTGCGCAAGCTTGAGGCCAACCACCTCAGGAGCTGGCCACCCTCAGGAAGGCTGAGGAGGAGAAGGTGGAGGGCCTGTCCAAGCGGACTGGAGAAGGTGGAGGCAGCGGCGAACTCACAGAGGTGACGCTACCGAAGAGCTGTCGGCCACCGCCAGCGGTGGGTGGGGGAGATTGGCCGGCTCGACCGCGGCTTGGGGGGTGAGTCCTTGTCCTTTCCTTCCCCTTTGCCGGCTTTCGGCTGTCGGCTGCCAGCTAAGTTGGCAGCCGCGTGGCTTTTTTAATTGTCTCTATCTTCAGGCTGGGCGGTCGGTTCTTGCGGTGCCGCCAGTCTTACCTCAGCTTAAATCTCCATCTTCGAGTGAGGCAGTCGGTTCTTTGCTGTGCCGCTTGTCCTACTTCGGAATCTCCATCTTCGGCTAGGCGGTCGGTTCTTTGACTGCCGCCAGTCTTGCTTTAATTGCATTTCTGTCTTCGATAAGCTTCCTTGCTTTTTCTTTGCGGCCTTCCACAGAGGCGGGATGCGCGCTAGCGGCAGCCGGCGGCGCGGGACGCGCCGGCAGGCGGGGAGAGCTCGGCCTGCTTCTCCATGGACGATTACCTGGCGTCCATGGCCGCCCGCGTCGAGCCCATCACGAAGCTCGGCTGGGAACTCCGGAAGGCGGCGGAGGAGCTGATCCGGCTGCGTAGCCGGCGGGACGCTGCCGCAGGACCTCGCCAACCTCATCAGAGTGGCCAGACGAGAGTGACGCTTCATCGTTGGAAGGAGTCGGCTGCGCGCGCCGGAGCAGACATGGCCCTCTCCTTTGTGCTCTCCTGGTACGACGAAGTCAGCCTTGACCAGTTGGAGTGTCGGCGAGCCGGCGTGGAGGAAAATCTTCCGGCGGAGAACAAGACTGCCCGGCTTGCCCGCGCCTGCGCCATCGCCGACTTCGTCGATAAGCGCATCTTCATCGAGGACCCGAACCCGCCTGAGGGCGACTCGGATGAGGAGCCCGAGGACGAGGAAATCGAGATGGAGTCTCCGCCGCCTCGCGCTGATCCGGCTGGTCCTCCTTCAGCCGGCGCCTAGATTTATCTGTTTATGTAATCTTGCTTTTGCAAAGACAAATTATTAAATCCCCGGGATGCCGGGTGCGCATGTAATGACAATATTATCGTCTTTTTATTATGGTACACTTTTAATGTGTTTGTTAATCATTTGTGTACCGCTTGCTTTCTTTCCGCTTTTCCCCATCCGCCCCACTCTTTGGCGTTGCCCTTGCCGATCGTACGTCCGACTTGGGTCCATCGCCGGGTCAGAGCGTGCCGCTGGGTGGGGCCGATAGTATTCGGTCCGAACGAGTTCGGCAATCCGGCACTTTTATGAAGAGTTGTGCAAGTCGATTCGCTTTCACTCTTTCCCTTAGTCGTCTTTTGCGTGCCGGCTCCCTAGGCTCTTACTCCCGCCAGTGGACAGCCGGGTTGCGATCTGTAGCTGGTCGGAAGGCGCGGCTGTCGGAAACCGGATCACGTTGCTAAGCCGGCTGCGTGAGAGGGTGTTAGCCAACCAGCGAAAACGATAGAGTATGCGAAAAATTTGTCGAAATCGGCGCTCTTAGCGCTTGCCTTTTCATAGCTTACAAAAGGAGTACAAGGGATACACACATTCCTGCTCTCAAGTGTAAAATGGCCGAAGCAACCTGACATTCCAGGGACGTTTAGTTCGTCAGTTTTGCTCGCCTTGTTCTTTTTAGCCTCTTGGGCATCTATGAGATAGTAGGAATCATTGCCTACTGCCTTGCTCCCGATGAAGGGACCCTCCCATGGGGATGCTAGTTTATGCTGTCCGGCTGTCCGTTGGATCAGCCGGAGCACTAGGTCTCCTTCTCGGAATGCTAAGGCTGCCGGCTGTGATAGCGTCGGAGGCTTTGCTGGTATATGGCCGATCTGGACTGAGCCAGCAGCCGGGCTTCTTCGACCAAGTCGACTCCATCTTCACGAGCCTCTTTAGCTTCGGCTTCTGAATAGAGCTTGATCCTAGGCGCGTCGTGCTCGATGTCGATTCGGCGGACAGCTTTGGCCCCGTATACGAGAAAAATGGCGTGAATGACGGAGCGGTTTGGCGTGGTGCGCAGACTCCAAAGCACGGAGGGCAGCTCTTCTATCCAGCAGCCGGCTGACCGCTCGAGCGGCTCTACCAGCCGGGGCCGGATGACTAGGATCGAGGCCGTTCGCCTTCTCCCTTGGCCGTTGGTTTACGGGTGCGCCCTTGATGATAGGTCCATCGGATCCCCATCTCCCCACGAGTGACTTGAATATGCCTTCGGCGAAGTTGCTGCCGTTGTCGGTGATACTGTGGGGGTAGCCGTACCTCACGATTATCTCCTTGAGGAATGTGGCGGTTGTGGAGCCGTCCAGCTTCTTGATCGGCTTGGCTTCAATCCACTTGGTGATTGTCAATCATCACCAAGAGGTGGGTCATGCCGCCTCGGGCTGTTTTGAATGGGCCCACCATATCCAGCCCAACACGGCAAATGGCCAAGTGATGGGGATGGTTTTCAAAGCGGAAGCCGGCGTTTGCCTTTGCTGCGAAGCGCTGGTAGCCGTTGCACTTCTTCACCCAGATCTTCTGCGTCTCTTAGCGCAGTCGGCCAATAGAAGCCATGCCGGAAGGCTTTGCCCACTATGGCTCTCGAGGAGGCGTGATGGCCGCACTCTCCCTGATGGATTTCCCGGAGGAGTTCAATCCCTTCAGCCGGCTCGACGCACCGCTGGAACACCCACTTACGCTGCGTTTGTACAGCTGGTGGTTGATGATTGTATAGGCCTTGGCCCTTCTCTCAATCTGCCTGGCTTGAACCCTATCATTGGGCAGCACACCATCGGTGAGGTAGGAGAGGAATTCTTGTGCCCATGATGGTACGCATTTTATCTCGAATACGCTAACCATCAGGGCCTCCATCTTTGGAGCTTCCGGGTTCGACTGCGTGGTCGTCGGGTTCGGCTGTTGAGCCGGCGGGTTTGGCCGATAAGCCCCCGACTTGGGTTGATGAGCCCCCGGGTTTGGCTGAGAAGCCCCCGGGTTCGGGCTGTGGAGCCGGCGGGTTCGGCTGAGAAGCCCCCGACTTTGGCTGAGAAGCCCCCGGGTCAGCCGGCACGAATATGGAATCCGAGTCCGGTGACGGTGTGATGGACGGCTTGCGCAGATGCTGCGGAGCCCGGCGGAATTGCCTGCCGGGTTGAGCCTATCTGGATGGGCGTCGGCCGCCTCGTTGTTGGCCCTTGGCACATGGTGGAATTCGCAGCCCTCGAAGAAGCCGGCTAGCTGCTGAACATGGAAGCGGTACGATGCCATGTTGGCATCCTTCGCGTCCCAGTCGCCGGATGCTTGCTGTATGACCAAGTCGGAGTCGCCGAGGATGCAACGGACGCCTATTTCCTTGGCCAGCTTGAGCCCATGGATGAGCGCTTCATACTCCGCCACATTGTTGGATGCGGCGAAGTGGATCTGCAGGACGTAGTCAGGTCCCCCTTAGGAGAGGTGATGACGACTCCAGCTCCCAAGCGGTGCGCATCTTCGAGCCGTCGAAGTGCAGCTTCCAGTGCGTGGAGTCCGGCACAGGCGGCAGGTATTGCATCTCGGCCCAGTCGACGAAGAAGTCGGCTAGGATCTGCGACTTGATGGCTGTTCTTGGCTCGTATTGAATAGCATGGGCCGCCAGCTCCAGCGCCCACTTGGCGACCCGGCCGTTGGCGTCTTTGCTACCAATGATCTCCGCCAAGGGCGCTGTGGCCACCACCTTGATGGGGTGCTCTTGGAAGTAGTGCTTCAGCTTCTTGGCCGCCATGTATACGCCATAGGTGACCTTCTGGTAGTGGGGGTAGTTTTGCTTCGACTGGGAAAGCACTTCACTTAAGTAGTAGACTGGGCGCTGGACCGGCTGCTCCTTGCCGGCCTCTTTGCGCTCCACCACCAGGACAACGCTAACCACTCGATTGGTGGCTGCAATGTACAAGAGCATCGGCTCTACTGAAGCCGGTGATGCCAAGACGAGAGCCATCGAGAGCATGCGCTTCAAATCGCGGAAGGCTTCATCTGCCTGCGGCGTCCAGCTGAAGGAGTTTGTCTACTTGAGCAACTGATACAGGGGCAGTGCCTTCTCCCCCAGGGCGACGGGCGGCTCAAGGAGGCCAGGGCATCCGGTGAACTTAAGACGTCCTTGAGGCATTGCGGCAGTTCCATCTTCTCAATGGCACTGATCTTCTCCGGGTTGCCTATTCCCCGCTGAGACGAGGTGCCAGGAGCTGGCCGAGACGGCACGCCGAAAGTGCACTTGGCCGGGTTCAACTTCATCCGGAATCTTCGTAGATTGGTGAAGGTTTCTCTCAGGTCATCAAGGAGGGTAATCTCCTTGGTTTTTACAACGACATCATCCACGTATGCGTGAACATTTCTGCCGATTTGATCCTGCAAACACTTTTGCATGCACCTTTGGTAGGTGGCGCCTGCATTTTTCAAGCCGAATGGCATAGTCGTGTAAAGCCCCATACGGGGTAATGAACGAAGTCTTTATTTGATCAGCCGGATTCAAAGGAATCTGGTGGTAGCCTGAGTAAGCATCTAAAAAAGACAACAGTTCACAGCCGGCAGTCGAGTCTATGACTTGATCTATGCGCGGCAGGGGAAAGGGGTCCTTCGGGCACGCCTTGTTGAGGCTGGTGTAGTCGATACACATGCGCCAGGAGCCGTTCTTCTTCAAAACCAGGACCGGGTTCGCCAACCAGTCCGGGTGCAGCACTTCCATGATGAAGCCGGCAGCTAGGAGCCGGGCAATTTCTTCACCGATGGCCTTCCTTCTTTCTTCGCGAAGCGCCTGAGGGGCTGCTTCACCGGCTTGGCCTCTGGCCTGACGTGGAGGTGGTGCTCAGCCAACTCCCTCGGTACACCCGGCATGTCCCTTGGAGACCATGCGAAGATGTCCCGATTCTCACGGAGGAAGCTGGTGAGCTCGCTTTCCTATTTGCTGCTCAAGCCGGCACCGATGGTGACGAACTTGTCCGGCTGCGCCGGGTCGAGCAGGATCTTCTTGGTGTCGTTGGCCGGCTGGAAGTGAGTCGTCCCAGCCGGGTTGCCCACAGCCGGCATGCCCGACTGCGCGGCCTTGGCCATGGCGACGGCGTCGCTGATGAGCTGCTTCTCGGCAGCTATGACCAGCGTCTGGGCCATCTTTGAGCTCTGGGTGGCGCACTCCATAGAGCGGCGATAATCGCCGGCTATAATGACCCCCTTTGGGCCCGGCAGCTTCATCTTTAGGTACCCGTAGTGGGGCACCGCCATAAACTTGGTCAGGGCCGGCCTGCCCAGGAGCGCGTGGTAGGAATCACGAGGTCCACCACCTCGAACTCAACGTTCTCCGTGCGGAAGTGGTCCGCTTGCCGAACATGACCTCCGGGGTGATCCGGCCGATCGGCTGGCACGAGTGGCCTGGCACGATGCCGTGGAAGACGGTGGGGGTGGCGCAACTCGGCCTCTGGATGCCCGGCTTGCGGGGCGGTGTCGCGGTAGAGGATGTTGATGCTGCCGCCGTCGTGAAGACGCACGAAAACGCACGCTGCGCCGGCTTGTGCCGATGGTGGGGTCGAGGACCATGGCGTAGCTGCCCGGCTTTGGCAGGACAGCCGGTGTGTCGCGGCGATCAAAAGTGATGGCCTGCTCTGACCAGTTTAGGTACTTGGTGACCGCGTTGACCTCGAGGGAATAGCTGCTGGCTCGTTTTGTCCTCCGGCTCGGTGGTGAAGATGATGTAGGTGGCATCCTCAGCCAGGTACCGGCCGCCATGGTGCACTTTGTTAGCCTCGTGGTGCTCGGAGCTGTTGGCTTCGCCGGCTTGGCCACCCGGCCCGCCGGCTGGTGGAGGCGGGGGTGGAGGCGAGTGGCTCGCCGCTTGTCAGCCGCTTCATGAAGTGGCAGTCGCGGGTGGTGTGGTTGGAGGGGTTCTTGCCGGCGTGGTACTTGCACGGCGAGTCGAGCATCTGCTCGAAGGTGTACTTCGGCTTCCAGGGCCGGTCCGGCTTGCAGCGGCAGGCCGCCGGCCGCCGCGTGGTGCGACACGGCTGCCACGTGGCGGAGCCGTACCGGCGGTCCGGCTGGTCGCTGTGCCGCTTGCCGCGGTAGTTGTCCCGCCGGCTGCCGTGATGGCCGCCCTCGGCGGCTTGTGCTCGGCCGGCTTGTTGTCCCGCCGGAGAGCCGGCGAAATCTCAGCCGGGGTGCTGCTGGCTCCCTCAGCCAGCGCGTACTGTCTCGATGGCCATCAAGGCAGCCATCGTCTTGGGTTCGTGCGGCGCAGCTTGTGCCACAGCATGGTGTTGGCCTGCAGCCGCCATGAAGCCGACTGCCTGGATCTCGTGCACCCCCTCGCAGGAGTTGCGCATTTCGCACCAGCGCGTCAGGTATGCGCGGTCCGTCTCGTCCGGGCCCTGCTTGCACATCTCGAGCTGTTGGGGGCGACCCGGCCGGCGGTAGGTGCCGGTGAAGTTGCTGATGAAGGCCTCTCGAAGTCGAACCAGCCGTTGATGCTGCCGGCTGGCAAGTTGTTGAGCCATGTGCGGGCGGAGCCGAGCAGCATGGGGGAGTAGCGCACAGCCCAGCGCTTGTTGCCTTTGGCGATGCCGACTGCGGTGGAGTAGTCCTGCAGCCAGTCCTCCGGCTTGGCCGTGCCGTCGTACTTGGGCGTGTTGCGGGAGCTGGAAGCCGTCGATCATGGGCTCGTTGAGGATCCGCGGCCGAAGCACTTGGGCCGGCTGGCCCCCTCCTCCGCGATTTAGACCAGCCGGTCGAGGCGATCTCTTGCGTCGGCCGGCTCGATGCGTGGGCCCAGCCGGGAATGGGCCGGCTGGCGTTGACCACCGGGGCCGCGTGGTGCTGGCGTCTTGGCGCCGGCCTCTCGATTCTTCTTCCTCCCGCCGGCTTGATGGTGGCCGGCTGCGGCAGCTGTTGCCTTGGGCGGCCGGCTCGTGCGGCTGGAACTTGCGTGGGTGCCGAGTCGGTGCCGGCGGTGCGGGGAGGCGGACTCGGCCGTGTCCCTCGGACCGTCCGGTCGTTGCACAGCGCCGCAGTGTGAAGCTCGGCGATGCGCGTCCTGGGTGGCGGCTGCACAGTAGCCGCGTTGATCAGCTCGGTTACCCGCTTCGTCGGCGGCGTAACTCTTCGCCTTCGAGGCGGTTCAGCTCTTCTGCGGCGGCTTCCGCCGCGCGCATGTTCTTGTCAGGGGTGTTGTAGACGGGTCGCTCTGTGGACGGAGCCGGCGATTCTGCGCCGTCTCGGGCGATCTCTCGCGCCCAGGCCGCCTCCCCTCCGGCGGATCTGGCCGGCTCGGCTTGGGTTGTCGCCGCCTGGCGTGAAGCCGTGGGCGCGGTCGTACTCGCGCGGTTGATCTCCAGCTGGCGCTTGGCAGCAGCCAGCTCTTCAGCCTGCCTGAGGAGGAGCTGGCGGTGCGCCTCCAGGTCTTTCTCGATGGTGGCGGGGTCGCCCCCGGCTGTGAGCGGGGAGCTCAGCTTTGCCCGGACTTCATCCAGCCGGGATGGTGGTGCTGGGGCCTTTGGGCCCGAGCCGGATGCGCCGGCGTCCTGTTGGTGCGCTCCAACTCGAGGCCGCGGACGCGCGTGGACTTGCCGATGGCGTCGTCGCCGGTGGCCATGACCTCCTGCATGGCGCGAAGGGCTGGCGGTGGTGAGGGTGGCGCCGGCTCCGGGAGGAGACTGCGTAAACACGATCGGCGGAGTACGCGGTGGTGCGACGGTGGCGCGTAGACGTGAAGCCGCCGAAGGTGATGACGTTGCCGCGGCGGGAATGGCGGTCGGCGAAGCAGCCAGCGTTGTCGGCGGCAACGTCGAGGGTAGATCTCCAGATCAAGCCTGGGCGACCCGCTCGCCGGTGGTGATGGTGAGGCCCGTCCGGATGAAGACACCGGCGCGACTGAAGGCCCCACGGTGGGCGCCAAATGTCGTGGTATCGTCATGACATATGCCATGGGGTGGAATCGAAGTGGTTCCTAATGGACTCACGGCGGTATCCGGATGCGGGTATGGGCACGAGCGACACGGCGACGTACCCAGGTTCGAGGCCCTCCGATGGAGGTAACACCTCTACTCCTGCTATGAGTGTATATGGTGATCACACAGTACAATGGTGCTCCTGCTGTATCCGGCTGCTCCTGGGAGGCTAAGGTAGACGAAGGTCTCTCTCACAGGGCAGCTCTAAGACTAGAATGAATGAGAAGTGATCGATCGTCCCCCGCACGAGGGGTAGCCCGCTTATATAGGCACCGGCACTTTACATAGAAGTCCCTATAGTCTAGTGGCCGGCTTGCCGGCTTCGGCTCCCGCTCCTTCCCGAGGCGTTGACGTCGGGGAGCCGTTGAGCGTAGTGGCACGTCCCATCCGCCTGCTCAGGTCAGCGGTATGGCGAGGTGGTGTCTCTATCACCATTATGCCATAGGCGGTGCGGACCGACGTACGCCATGATGGCCTGTCCGGCGCGCGCGCGTCGCTCCACAGTGCCCCGCGCTTTACGGGAGATGAGGTCAGCGTGGACCTTTGAACCCGGACCACCTACCCAGTTCCTTCCCGTGCAAGACTCGCCAGCCTCGAGTCGGTCTGAGGTACAAACCCCAGTCGGATATGGCTTGTAGAAGCCGGCCCAGCTACAGCGTTGAAGGCCGCAGCCAGGCCGACTAGGACTTAGAGCCAGCCGGCTCCAGGAGCAGCCGGCCACGGCTCCAGCCGCTGCTCCTCAGCCGGCCTTTGCCGCGAGCCGCCGACCTCAAGCGCCGCTCCGCGTCCATTGCCCTAGTCTTCCCCAGGGTGCGGATGTAACACTAAGGTGGATTATTTAGGCATAGATGCATGTTGGATAGCAGTCTATGTACTTTGTCGTAATGCCCTGATTAAATCTCATAGTAATCATCATTGATATGTATTGAATCTTTATTTGTCAATTGCCCACCTGTAATTTGCTCACCCAACATGTTAGTTATCTTATTGGAGAGACACCACTAGTGAACTGTGGACCCCGGTCCATTCTTTTACATCTGAATACAATCTACTGCAATCATTGTTCTTACTGTTCTTTGCAAACAAATACCATCTTCCACTCGATACACTTAATCCTTTGTTTTCAGCAAGCTGGTGAGATTGACAACCTCACTGTTACCACTACAAGAAAAGTTGCCATGGCGGACGAAGTTGAAGTCGCGCCGTGGTTGCTGGTGTACCATGGCCGACGATTTTTGGTCCCTCCGTGGTGCATGTCAAAACTTTTTTTCTCGTTTTTGAGGCCACCTAGCCCGACGAAAGCGGCCAAAACATCGCGTATGGTGGCCCGGGACGTGAGTGCATCTCGAAATCTCGGGTTCGCCGGCCGAGTCAACGCAAATCCGCACCGCCGAGGGATGTAGGGCCCAGATGGCAGCCTCTCTGGCATTGTTTTTTTCTAGATCGCGCCATCTCGTTCAACGTTCTCCGATCGAGCCGTTACGATGCAGGATCATGGGTCCCGCATGTCATCCTCTATGAACCAAAATTCTTTCTATTCTTGGATTTTTTGACCCCCTGATTTCTGGCTACTTCCTTTTTCTTTTGATCCCTTGCCGCCTTGGAAACGTTGAGACCGCTGCTGCTAAATGGGACCCGCATGTCATCCTCTATGTGCAATCAACTTTCTTTTCTTGGAGTTTTTTTTGGCACCTCAAATTTGGTCACTTGCCTTTTTCTTTCGATCCCCTGCCGCCTCTCAAACGGTGATACCGCTGCTGCTAAATGGGACCCGCATGTCATCCTCTATGTACTATAAAACTTTCTTTTCTTGAATTATTTTTGGCACCTCATATTTGGTCACTTACCTTTTTCTTTCGATCCCCTGCCGCCTCTCAAACGGTGATACCGCTGCTGCTAAATGGGACCCGCATGTCATCCTCTATGTACTATAAAACTTTCTTTTCTTGGATTTTTTTGGCACCTCATATTTGGTCACTTACCTTTTTCTTTCGATCCCTGCCGCCTCTCAAACGGTGATACCGCTGCTGCTAAATGGGACCCGCATGTCATCCTCTATGTACTATAAAACTTTCTTTTCTTGGATTTTTTTGGCACCTCATATTTGGTCACTTGACTTTTTCTTTCGATCCCCTGCCGCCTCTCAAACGTTGATAACGCTGCTGCTAAATGGGACCCGCATGTCATCCTCTATGTACTATAAAACTTTCTTTTCTTGGATTATTTTTGGCACCTCATATTTGGTCACTTGACTTTTTCTTTCGATCCCCTGCCGCCTCTCAAATAGTGATACCGCTGCTGCTCATCCTATGTACTATAAAACTTTCTTTTTTTGGATTATTTTTGGCACCTCATATTTGGTCACTTGACTTTTTCTTTCGATCCCTGCCGCCTCTCAAACGGTGAGACCGCTGCAGCTAAATGGGACCCGCATGTCATCCTCTATGAGCAATCAACTTTCTTTTCTTGGAGTTTTTTTTGGCACCTCATATTTGGTCACTTGCCTTTTTCTTTCGATCGCATGCCACGTTTGAAACGTTGATACCTGCTGGCTCATGGGACCCGCATGTCATCCTCTGTGTGCTATAAAAGTTTCCTTTGTTGGATTTTCACCCTCTGATTTTTGGCTTGCCTTTTTCTTTTGATCCCCTGCCCCCTTTGAAACGTTGAGTAAGCTGTTGGTTCAAGGGACCCGCATGTCATCCTCTATGTCCATCAACTTTCTTTTCTTGGATTTTTTTTTCACCCCCTAATTACTAGCTACTTTCTTTTTCTTTTGATCTCAAGCCGCATTACAAACATTGAGACCGCTGCTGCAAAATGGGACCCACATGTCATCCTCTATGTACAATAAATCTTGGATTATTTTTGGCTCCTGATATTTGGTCACTTGCCTTTTCTTTCGATCTCATGCCGCCTTTGAAACGTTGAGTAAGCTGCTGGCTCATGGGTCCCGCATGTCATCCTCTACGAACAATAAAGTTTCCTTTATTGGAGTTATTTTTGACCCCTAATTTCTGGCTATTTGCCTTTTTCTTTTGATCCCCTGCCCCTTTGAAACGATGAGGACGTTGTTGGCAGGTCGGTCCCACATGTCATCCTCTATAAACAATAAAAGTTTCCTTTGGTGGATTTATTTTTGACCCTAAGTAATTTCTGGCTATTTCCTTTTTTTGATCCCCTGCAGCCTTGGAAACGTTGAGGATGCTGCTGCCTCATCGGTCCCGCATGTCATCCTCTCGAACGATAAATGTTTTCTTTTCTTGGATTTTTTACCAAGCTGACTTTTTGTTTTTTTATTTTCGACCCACTGCTTTGAAACGTTAACGCTGCTGGCTCATGGGTCCCTGATGTCAGCCTCCCCGTACAAGAAACATGTGATATCTTGATTATTTTGCAGACAATAAACAGTGTATTTCGCTCCGAGCTATTGCAAACGGATAAATTAAATCTTTATTTTTACAACTTATATCTTGAATCTCCTTGTTTTTTGTTTTTCGCGAAGCATGGACATTCCTTTTTTTTGAGAAAAATCCGAACTTCCATGTTCTGGAGTGGGCTGAAATTGTACGAATCAAAAGGCCCGGAAGGATAGTTCGAAGGCCCAGATGTCCAGATGCAGCCCAATTGAAATCTTTCTTTTCTTGGATTTTTTTCACCCCCTGATTTCTGGCTACTTCATTTTTCTTTTGGTCCTGTGCCACCTTGGAAACGTTGAGACCGCTGCTGCAAATGGGACCCGTATGTCATCCTCTATGTACAATAAAGTTTCCTTTCTTGGATTATTTTTGGCTCTGATATTTGGTCACTTTCCTTTTTCTTTCGATCTCATGCCACGTTTGAAACGTTGAGAATCTGCTGGCTCATGGGACCCGCATGTCATCCTCTATGTACAATAAAAGTTTGATTTCTTGGATTTTTTTTCACCCTCTGATTTTTGGCTATTTCCTTTTTCTTTTGATCCCCTGCCGCCTTTGAAACGTTGAGTAAGCTGCTGGCTCATAGGTCCCACATGTCAGCCTGTATGAACGATAAAGCTTTCCTTTCTTGGAGTTTTGACCCCCTAATTTCTGGCTACTTTCTTTTCTTTTGATCTCAAGCCGCAATTGAAACGTTGGGACCGCTGCTGCAAAATGGGACCCGCACGTCATCCTCTATGTACAATCAAGTTTCTTTTCTTGGATTATTTTTGGCTCGATGTTTGGTCACTTGCCTTTTCTTTCGATCCCATGCCACGTTTGAAACATTGAGGAACCTGCTGGCTCATGGGACCGCATGTCATCCTCTATGTACTACAAAAGTTTATTTTCTAGGGTTTTTTTCACTCTCTGATTTTTGGCTATTTCCTTTTTCTTTTGATCCCCTGCCGCCTGGAAACGTTGAGTAAGCTGCTGACTCATGGGTCCCGCATGTCATCCTCTATGTACAATCAACTTTCTTTTCTTCGAGTTTTTTTATCCCCTAATTTCTGGCTACTTTCTTTTTCTTTTGATCTCAAGCCGCATTTGAAACGTTGGGACCTCTGCTGCAAAATGGGACAGCATGTCATCCTCTATGTACAATAAAAGTTTCTTTTCTTCGATTATTTTTCACCCTCTGATTTTTGGTCACTTGCCTTTTTCTTTCGATCTCATGCCGCCTTTGAAAATGTTGCGGAACCTGCTGGCTCATGGGACCCGCATGTCATCCTCTATGTACTATAAAAGTTTCTTTTCTTGGATTTTTTTCACCCTCGATCTTTAGCTATTTCCATTTTCTTTTGATCCCCTGCCGCCTTGGAAACGTTGAGTAAGGCTGCTGACTGATGGGACCCGCATGTCATCCTCTATGTACAATCAAGTCTCTTTTCTTGGATTTTTTCCCTCTTATTTTTGGTCACTTGCCTTTTTCTTTCAATCTCATGCAGCCTCTAAAACGTTGAGGAAGCTGCTGGCTCATGGGACCCACATGTCATCCTCTATACTATAAAAGTTTCTTTTCTTGGATTTTTTTCACCCTCTTATTTTTGGCTATTTCCTTTTTTCTTTTGATCCCCTGCCGCCTTGGAAACATTGATTAAGCTGCTGACACATGGGGCCCGCATGTCATCCTCTATGTACAATCAACTTGCAAGATCTTGGAGCGAAAGAGCTTGTATAAGTGGGACCCATATGTCATCCTCTATGTACAATAAAAGTTACTTTTCTTGGATTATTTTTTGCTCCTGATATTTGGTCAGTTTCCTTTTTCTTTTGATCTCATGCCGCCTCTGAAACGTTGAGTAAGGTGCTGGCTCATGGGACCCGCATGTCATCCTCTATGTACAATAAAGTTTCTTTTCTTAGATTTTTTTACCCCCTGATTTTTGCTAACTTGCCTTTTTCTTTTCGATCATATGCCGCCTTTGAAATTGAGGTCGCCGCTGGCTCATGGGTCCCACATGTCAGCCTCTATGGACAACAAACCTTTCCTTTGTTGGATTTATTTTTACCCCTAATTTCTGGCTATTTGCCTTTTTTTTACACACTGGGACTGTACAATAAAGTTTCATTTCTTAGATTTTTTTTACCCACTGATTTTTGCTAACTTGCCTTTTTCTTTTCGATCATATGCCGCCTTTGAAATTGAGGTCGCCGCTGGCTCATGGGTCCCACATGTCAGCCTCTATGAACAATAAACCTTTCCTTTGTTGGATTTATTTTTTACCCCTAATTTCTGGCTATTTGCCTTTTTCTTTTGATCCCTGCGGCCTTTGAAATGATGAGGACGCTGGGTGGTCGGTCCCACATGTCATCCTCTAAGAAATAAAGTTTCCTTTTTGGATTTATTTTTTTACCTAATTTCTGGCTATTTGCCTTTTTCTTCTGATCACCTGCCGACTTCGAAATGATGAGGATGCAGCTGGCGGATCGGTCCCACATGTCAGCCTCTATGAACTATAAATGTTTCCTTTGTAGGATTTATTTTTTACCCCTATTTTCGGGCTACTTGCCTTTTTCTTTGAAACGTTGAGGACGCTACTGTCTCATGGGTCCCACATGGCATCCTCTCTGAACGATAAACCTTCATTTCTTGTTAACGACAGGTTTATCAGTATTATTTTCGCGGACTAATACAAGCTCTTTCGCTCCAAGATCTTGCAAGTTAATAGAATAAATCATGGAATTATTAGGATATGTTTTAAATTTCAAATCCACTTTATGAATTTTGAAAATACCGTGATCTATGTGGGTATGGAG
This sequence comes from Lolium multiflorum, assembly GCA_030979885.1. Taxonomy (NCBI): domain Eukaryota; kingdom Viridiplantae; phylum Streptophyta; class Magnoliopsida; order Poales; family Poaceae; genus Lolium; species Lolium multiflorum. Next base: position 198,382,307 of record CM061753.1, on the reverse strand, counting down.
CGATCAAGGATTTTCATATTGGCCATGAGCAGTTTCAAAAATTGCAACCCAATAATTCAAAATAAATACAAACAACTTTTATGTAGAATCTCCGTGTTTTTGTTTTTTGCCAATCATAGGATCTGTGGTTCTTTAGAAAAGGGCCAACATTGCATGAGCAGAAAGGCCCATTTGTAGTTATTGGGCTTCGACAGCCGGAGCAAGTAGGCCTATAGCAAATACCTTGTAGATGGCCGTTGGAACCCAAAAGTATTTGTTGCCTAGACTTAGATGCCAAACTCAGCCTTATTGACATGAACCTTGCTATGCACACGACAATTTCAGTCCGATCCGTGTACGAAACACAAGATCCAACCCTTCGTGTGAGGAAGCAGGTGGCAGCACACCTCCAGATGCTCAATCGTACATACGCATATCATATAGGAGTTGTCGTATGTACATCAGTTCCGTATTGACATGTTTTTTTCTTTGGTTCACATGTGGGGTCCGCACAGTCACCTAGGTCGCACATCTACTTCCTTGCTCGTAGTTGATGCATGTTCGGTTTGGGGATGGGGTGGAACCGAACACACCCCCGTGCCAGTGGATGTACTTTACCCTTTAGCGGCGAAAAAAATAGGAATGGTCCTCTCATGACTATGATCAACAAGAGGTGGCTATATTATAAAGGACGTACACACATTGTAATTATAGTGCTGAAATAAAGTCAATCCTAAAACAGCCATGCATGGGTTATAATATGAAGGCAACACGAAATACAAAAGCAGGGCAGTGTTCAAATAAACTGATTCAAACTAGTACATACTAAAAACAGTGTACTACTTCTCAACACTTCAAGCATAATAAAAAAGTGTCACTGTTTTTTTAAAGGTAACACCGAACGGGCAATGTTTAAAGCAGGCTTAAACCACATAGCCGCTTGTCGGACACTATCCCAACCATCCTTGGGAAGGCTGATAACTCCCACAGTCTCACCTTCATCTGGCTGGAGGTTGCAGCGCAAAATTTTAGGGTATTGATTATAACGAATATTCCGGTATGCTGTGTAGACGCAGTTTTTCCTCATGAATGGAACCAATGTGCCATCAGGAGCTTTGGATTCACGCTTCTTCAGGTTGGCAATGATTGGGTAATTGAGTCCGAGGAACAGAGAGTGGTCGCTGAGGCTGTTAACCTGCCTCCAAAGAAAGTCCCCTGCACGTGCAGTAGATAAGGGATCCAGCTCAAAGACGTAGGTGGCAACAGGAGGATACTGCCGTAGCTGAAGCCCATTAGCAGCATAGGGAATGTCAGGAGGTACTTCAGCATTGGCAATCCCAATCTTGTTTACTGTAAGGATGATCATCAATCGCTTGCCATCAGCAGATGGAGCGAGGAACCACGCGTACTGCTGATCATCCACCACCGGTGGCGGGATTACAAACGGGAGCATCGGGTTTTCTGCAATATTAGAAATGGAGACGAATAGGGTGTTACTGGCAACCATATTCAAACAGCAGCATTGTTCATCGTTCATGCTCACAGTATAAATACGACTATGTAAGCTAAGGACATTGGTCATTCATGTGTTCAAATCAAGTGTCCAATATATCAGTTATACTGCATCCATCCCACGAAACTAGTCTAAACTTCGCCAAAACTAGACACTAGTTAGTGTATACACAGTTATATACTACCTCTGTCCCACCGAAAGTGTCTGAGATTTGTCCAAATTCAGATGTATCTAGACAGTGAAAGCATATAGATACATTCAAATTTTGACAAATATATATCATCTTAAGTTTAAGTCCTGTGCTGTAGTTAATTCCCTTTGTCTTAAGTGATCTATTAGAGAGCTTCCCTGTGACCACCCGAAGGGTAAGAAATGTTTAACTGTATAAGTGGATTGCCTAGACCTTTCCATCAGTTCGGACTTTTGGTTGCGTTGGCTAGTCCATGAAGCTTGACATGGTGTCAGAGCCAGGGTCTCGAGTTCGAGTCCTGGCTTTCGCAATTTATCCTAAAATTGTTGTTGCCCCCTCGGAGTCCACTTATATGCCTCTTGAGCTATACCTCTGAGTCTTTCCACATGTTGACTTGTCTCCCATCACACGTGACGGGGGGTGTTGAATTGTATAAGTGGATTGCCGCCCTTGCGATCAGTTCGGACTTTTGGTTGTGTTGGTAGTGCATGAAGCTTGACAAGAAAGAAATGCTCTTTATAGCTAACCCCAAGTCTGGTAACATTTGCAAAATAGGTATCAGATGCAGCTATCCATTCAGTAGAAGAATTTGCATTTTAGAGTTGAAGGTTCATAATCTCTTCTCTACTATTGATAGTAAAGGGTACACATGGTATTTGTTTACCTCATTTTCGCGTTCTAAAAAAGGTACGCTATATGGTTGTGCTAAGTTAAACTGATTTAAGTCTGTTCAAGTTTATCGAAAATTATACTACCAACATCTAAAACATCAATATAGGTTCATATATTACAAAAGATATTTAGATTTTCTTTTCTCGAACACATGCCTAGTCGTGCATCATTATATATTAGAGCATACAGGGTTGTAGCAAGGCTACGAAAAACTGAGAAAGCAAAAAGAAAGAACTATACAGGGGACTAGAGGCAGCTAACTTTGTTAGGCCTGCAGGTGCTAAATCTTATATATATATGAGGTTGTAGATATTAATCGTAAACTTACTCAAACTTAAATATCATTGAATTAGGAAAAAGATAACCTGAGTTATTTTGAATGAGGGGACGTCACAATCACTAATGAAAGATAATTGTGGGAAACTGAAATCTATTCAAGAAAATGGGAGAAAAAATGTATCAAAAACAAAATTAATTATACCATTCTGCAGATTGTTCACCGATATAAACAAAGAACTGTTTGATCTGCATGTAGGTACATCCAATCAAGGCTTTTTCCCCGATCTCTAGAAAATATAAGCTACGCATGTAATTACAAACGATTTTCTTCTATTTTTCTGTTTCTACGTTAACATTTGAGATACTTGTTAATTACATCCATATTCTGCAGTTGCATAGAGTTACTAATTCAGGAATGCATTCACATACGGAGTATACTATGTTTGCTGATGACTGACTAGTACTAATTCATTGCAAGCAACGGTTCATTCATATTCAGATAAAGGATGTGATCGTTAAGTCATATACTTATGAAAGTCCTTATGCATCTCTCTGATGCAGATGGCGGGGGTCTCCCGTCCTCCTTTTGGAGGCAAAATCAATTAGTTATATATGAAACAATGGGTGTAAAAGGTTATCAAAAAGGGTGCCTTCATAGTGCCACGTTATCTTTTGAGATACTGGTTAATTACACCCATATTCTGCAGTGGCGTAGAGTTACTAATTCAGGAATGCAATCACATACTGAGCATACTATGTTTGTTGGTGACTAATTAGTACTACTAATTCATTGCAAGCAACGGTTCATTCATATTCAGCAAAAGGGGGTGTGATCATTAAGTCATATAAGAAAGGTAAAATATAAACAAGGTAGTTCATGAATAACTTCATTGGTTAAGGCAGTGTATCATGCAATGCAACATAAGGACTGAAAAAATACCATTTGCGGTGTCCCAGAAGTACGTGGAGCCGTCAGTTTCGTCCACCGCAAAAACGTGGCCACGGAGTTCAATGGCATCACAGTAATTTGGATAATCAGGTGCAGGTGTAAGGGCCTCCAGCATTCTCCAGTCGCCACCCCCTTCAAGGTAGAAAATCGTTTTGTCGAACAAGGCGATGAGCTTGTAATCTGCGTACCTCCCACCTTTTGTGGGCACTTGGCAGATTACAATCTTCAACAAATAAATTTCTGGACGCCAGTTAAAAGAGTATGCAGGTCGAGATGAAACAATACTATGACGAATCTTCGAATCAGGTAGGGATGGAAGGGGGATATGTCGCTCGGTGTAGACGTTCACGAGGCACCACTCATGATGATCGGCGGCGGCGATCCAGTCGCCGTTCGCGCCAAGCCATTTTCTGTCGTGCATGAACGGCAGGGCGACAGAACGGCGAGGATGGTCGAGGGGCACCAGGTCGTACACGGTATCATGCAGACGAGATGCTCTCGCCACGTCCCAGTGTTCATCGAACCAATAAGCAGGCGGAGGCATCAGCAGGCAGGGTTCATCCCAATGGTGCATCTTACCTTCATCCTTGCTGATCATGTCGTAGAGCTCCCTGGAACATGCAGCAAGTCGGACGGTGTAGGTAACGTCCAGATGCGCAGCGATGAGGTCGATGTTGTCGCCGGTGAGAGCCTCCAAGTGGCCGTCCCCGCCGCCCCGGCAAAGCCTAGAATAATCCATCACGTGAAGATGGATTTAGGTGGATGGCGGATGCAACTGCGCTTGGGGTTTTCGGAGGAGAGGGCGAGCGCTATGGAAGGAACGATGCGGCGCGCGGCCGGCCGGGGTAAGGAGAGAAAGGTATACGGAGTAGTACTAGTGATCCGGCGTGGTGGGGATCGAGATCCTGCGCGTGCGCGTGATTCTGGGAGGGTGAAGAAGAAGATTTTTTTTTGTAACGGGGTGAAGAAGAAGATGATAGACATGCAAGGGGCAAAAACTAGGTAGTACTCTAGGCTGCTGCTGCGACTGGGCGCCGATTTGACTGTTGGTAGACTAGCACGCCACCCATCTATAAATTTGCGACGACGTTTGGTGCAGTGATGTCTCGTCACATCAGGTTGACCAGAGAGGGCTTTTTTTTACAGTTTCCATTTCGATATATTTTTCGCCAATAATCGTAGTTCTCTACATGCCAGAGACACGTACCTTAACACGTGGGCAGCATGCAACCGCGCGAGCACCAAAATGGAATGAGAAATGTTTTAGAGCAGAACTTCATTTTCAATGCCTTTCCTAGCTTGGTTTGGAAACCGGACAGAGCTTCAGTGACTTGATGCTTCCAAGATACATTGTGACTGTGTCCCACCATCTACCATCCATTTGAGATCCAACGTTCCAAACTATCTCTTATTTCGAAGCTAAAAAAGAAAAACTATTCAGAAAATTTTGAAAAAAAATATGTAGATTCCTTGTTTTAAAATCTATGAATATTTCATCCCATTCGGATGACTAGCTTGTGATTAAATAGATTCTTACGTACTCGAGCACTAGTTTAAACTAAATATATATTTGCTCACAAACCTATGATTCAAATCGAATGAAACTTCACCAAAATATAAATCGAAATATGCATGATTTACTGGAAGTTTTTCAAAATTTTCATGGTCCATGGGGTCCTCCAAAGTGCAAGCTTTTTTTTTCTTGGTTGGTACTTCAAAACCGAGTTTGGATGGTGGCAAGACTTGCACAAAGAGGATGTCAAAATTTTGGCCTTTGTGAACTTTGCAATCAACATCAAGTGTCGGACTCTCGAGAAAAAAATATGAGTTGGCGCCCACCTTTCTTTCAACCGTTGGTTCTCAATCCGAGGGTGGTCCAACTAGCTAACAAAATTGGCTTGGTATTCATGGTCTTGAACCAACGATTTGGAATGGCTTTCAATCGGTATGAGAGGTGATGTATGGAGGAGATTCATACGAGAGGGCAATAAAGAAATGTTTTGTCATCCTCGCAAAGCTAGTCTATTTGGAAAGAAATGAATAATTGGTTTTTCGCAACATTGCATGATACTAATTCATGATACTATGCATTGAAGGTGTTGTATCATAGACTAGTATACTTCCCATTGTGACTAGTCTAAGTGCTTTTGCACCATGAACACTAGCTATGCACAGACCTCAAAAAACACTTCTCCATCATTCTACTATTCACACTTTCTTTTTCTAATAGAACTATGTACCATTGTTTTTAATATAATCTTGTGTCGAGAGTATATATTTCTAAAATAGTCATTTATGTTTCGCATAAGCTCAAAGAGGGGTACTTACTTATGAGAGATATCTTTCAACTAATACGTTGTAGGAGTACTTTAATTATGTGAGCTATAGTGTGAAATGCTTACTAGAACGAGTACAAAAGGTGTTTGATAACATTACAGGCCACACGCCCAGTGTAGCGTGCATTGTAGGAGCATTACATCAATTTAACAACTACGGAGGAGTAGCCTAGGTAGAGATAACATGCAAAGGAAATAGTTCAACAGATAGTACAACACAACTACGGAAAGGGAGTAGCCTAGGTAGAGATAAACATGCAAATGAAATAGTTCAACAGATACAAATCTTGCATTACAACACGAGTATTACATAAAGTACATCAGCCCTTCTTTCTGGACCTGTGACGCGAAGGCAGGTTCCATTGCCGGGCGTTGGCGAAGCTTGGGATGAGCCACAACGGAACCTGCCGCCATGTCCATCTAATGTTGGTTTGGAAACCAACAGTACAGTCTTCAGAATTCAAACTGAAGCGGCAAATTTCTGGAGAAGGAGGATATGCAAGGCCTACTGCATGGTGCGATGTGTAAACAGAGTTGCTTCTCGCCATATTTGGACGGTCATGTTCTGCCCCGTCTTCTACTGGAATGATAATCGGATAGTTCACTCCAAGGAAGAGAGAATATGATCCAAGGGAAATAATCCTCCTCCATGGCCTCGGTGGCATCAACTGACTGGTGTCCATGCTGTACACCTCGCAGCCAAGTAAACCCTTACCATACCCGCGAATAGTGCGACCATGACGACCCTCAGAGGTAGCAGCAGCAGGTAAAATCCGAACCAGTCCAGTATAATCCCGCCCGTCAGTAACGCCCCAGGTATGGACCAGAAAAAGTCTAGAACCATCAGGAGATCGTGCTAACCACCAGGAGCCAAGATTGTACCGACCTTGTTCATCAAGTTCTGGCGGAATAGGTGCCGTGCTGATCAACAAAGGACCTTGCAAAGGAAAGCACAGCTTGAAGTCAGTTCAGCAAAACTTGATTAGTTCATTACATACATGAATAATGATGTAGCTAAAATACTGCCTCCGATCCAAATTAATTGACTCAACTGGATGTGTCTAGCTAGATATGCACAAATTAATTGACTCAAGTTTGTCTAGCTAGATGCACTGGCTAGACAAAGCTGAGTCAATTTGATTTGGATCGGAGGGAGTACTTTATTTTGACTCAAAGGCATATCGCTGCTGATTTTGATTGAATATAGAGGGGGAAAGGTACAGGCATGACACGAAAACTGCACAACAAAAAGAAAAAGGCTAAAGCTAAATCTGAAACTAGCAGGTAATAGCGAAAACACATCATATGAGATGAGAAAAATTACCCCAAGAAAGTTGATTCCATGCATAAACTTCGCCTGTCTGAGTTACAGCAAATACAATACCCTTGTGGATGATTGCATCGGAGTAGCCGTACGCTAAGAACTGGTTGTCAAGAACTGTCCATCTGCTAGAAGCACAGTGAAGGACTGCAATTGCCGCGTTGAAGATGGCAAGAACAGAGAAACTAGTATAATTTGAAGCAGCTGTTGGAACTCGGCAAATAGCTATCTTCAGCAGTTGAAGATGTTGATCATTAGACTCGAACACAAGTTTATCCGGGGTGGATTTAAACTCACTTATTGGTGGTAGAGGAATCCGGCGACCAGTGTACACATTGACAAGCTCCCAATTCCAGGGGAAGCCAAGAAGGGCGATCCAATCTCCATTCGCGCCTGCCCACATGCCCGTACCACCATCTGGAATCACGGCATCGGAAGAGATCCTGTCCAGCGGCGTCAGTTGGCACAAGGTACCCTTGCGATCTTTTGCATCATGCTGCTTGTCCTTCTGCGCACCCTGCTGCTTGAACTTGTGGACGCGGGAGAAGGGATTGTGCGCGGGCGGTACCTCAGTTTGGTGAGTATGAAGAACACAGGGCATGCCAAACGGCTGAGATGCAGGCAGAGCTACACTTTGTGTTGCTGAATCATGATAAAACTTGCATGAACCGACGAGGCTCGCGGCGGTGATGACATCGCATCGGGATGCGATTTCTTCAAGGGGGCCATCAGGAAACACCCAAGAACTGCCACTCTCATTGATCGATCTCGCCATTGGAAGGATGCGGTCAAGTGGGTGTGGGGGTGTGGGAGTGGGACGCTGGCGTTTGGGTATGAGGTATTGGAGGACAGTGCGAGCGGCAGCTGGTAGAGCGATATGGATAAAAGTCCACAACTCCTACTAGTACCATCAAACAGGTGGCTCGAGATGATCCGAAAAAGGCATGGCGGCGGTGGTGCAGGGGCTGCTGGTGTAGGCGGGGTCGCCAGAGAAGATGGAGATGAAGAAGACGGAGAAGCAGGCAAAAAAACAATTTGAATTGAAATCAATAATACGAGTACTACGGGCGTGCCTTCTCTCTCTGGTCTCTGCTGCACTACTGCACCTGTCGTGAAGGCGTGTGACCCGAGAAGAAGCTAATGTACTGTATACTGTCCTTGCACGCCGTGGAGCTGTATTTTGTCTCATCAAATCAGCTCTGGACAGTTTCAGCAGAGAAAAGATCCTTTGCCATCATCATGATATATTACCACGGGCCCACGGCAGTGCACATTCATCTTGGAGGCCTCTTCATCTTGTACTACCATATACTGTACTGCTCTATATGTTGCACAAACCACCACTTGGACATTTTTTTTGCAGTTTCCACCATGTGGTGGTCTAATATGTTGCAAATTTCACCACTTGGTTATCTAATCAGCTAGTTAGTCATGTTGATAGCAAAATCGACAAGTGGGTTCAACATGTCAATGCTCCAATTAATGTTTTAGAAAAAATAAATTTTTCAAAATTCGTACTTCTTTTATTTAGCTATTTAAAAATGCTTATTCATTTATTTCAACAAATATTGTGCGGTCTTGAATTTTTTTCAAACAAATATTATGGCATCGGGTTCGGGACTCCTGAAAAGGACTGGCCGTGGTACGGGAACCCGAAATGATGCCCACAACATGGTCGAAAGTGGCAAGGAACCCATCGAGGTGGATGAACTCGGGAAACCTTGGTAGAGGTAGGGATCTTGAGGAGGCCATTAGGGTTAGCCTACCCCCCAATAAGCGTATGAACGAAAAAAATTCACATAAGTAGTAGCTATTATTAAAATTTCACAAATATTACGCGCTTTTGAATATTTCAAAAGTATTGTGGCGTCACGCTGGCCTTGCCCGAATTTTACCTTTCAGGCTGGATGTCACGAGCATGATCACTCAACCAACCGGGTCCAAACATATATATACAATTGGCCTCCTCGAGCCTACACCGACCAGATTGTCGCTGAAACTGGATCATATAGTTTCTATTGGATTGATGTCCTAAGGAAATATTCCAACAACGGAAGTTGTTTGATTCGTTGTATTATATTCCTTTGGAATCTTGTTGGGCTTGTTTGGTTCGAAGAAAATTCATAGAAATTTTGTGGGATTCAAATCTCAGTGGCTCCTTTGATTCTTGAATACATGATAATTCATACTAATTCACGTGTTTTTTGTGTAGCACTACAACCAAAGAACATGCAATTCAAATTTGTGTGATTTCTCTCATATAGGATTAATTCAACATGCAATCATATTCAATTCCTACATTATTTCTATTTTAACATTTTGTACACATCATGCATGCGACCCAAACAATGCGTACATGGTGGGGGGGTTGTTTCGTTGCAAAAGCAGTTGGTCACACCACAAACAAACATGCAACAATTAATCTAAATTCACGCGGTTTCCCCGCGATGCAACCAAACAATATTCGATGAAACTAAGCATGGCATAAACATATACAATACACACCATAGATTTTGGCTGCTTTGATTATTCGCAAGATTTTCAAAGTGCGGGAATATGAAAATTGTATGATTAGAGAGTGATGATCATCTCCAAATATATAGGATTGAGAAACAACGGTATTTGGATCCAATAACATTTGATTGCGTGTGAAAACCAAAAGAAATACTAGTAGTAACATACGGTTACACAATGAAGGATTTTTTGTTTTTGTATAAAAATGTATTGTCAATGAATTCTGAAAATTGCAATCCTATGAATTAAACAATCAGAAATCGTGTCAGACTAATTCCTACGTTTCGAGATTCTAGTACGGAGTATGATTTCTTTGAAGGGGCGCAGAGGGACGTGGGTAGCAATGTCTAGTCCCTGTCTTGTCTGTATACACTGTACTTACGTCAGACTAGTGTTGCTCATGAAGTCTTAATCTGACGTACTCTGAAGCTAGATGCATCACCGTTTCCAGTCTCTGTCCTCGTTTTTTCGGCAAAATAGACAGAAATAACCCAAAGTCGAAAAGATTGGGAAAAACAAACTTTCGACATACTAGCAAGATTGGGTTATTTTTGTCCAAATTCTCGTTTTTTTCTCTTGGCTTCCCTACCCTTGAATCCATGTCACTTACGTGTGTTGCCCATGCATGCGTCATGTCCCACACTTCAGTGAGCACAAGTGACGTGATGTACGTACGCAAACTCCCAGCAATCTTCTTTGTCAAGAGAAGACGCATCAAGATTCAAGACCCGATCGCATTTCTTGCTTTCAGCCTGGGGTCCTCCATGTAAAAGTTAGGGATTTAGATGTAATTTCATGTTTATTTTGTGTGCTGTTGTAAACTGTTGATTTTTTATGTCCATTTGAATCTTGGTCAAATCCTAGGTTTGACCTAGATTTAAACAAGTTTAAAATATGAAAATGAAAAAGTAAGCCTGGATCCTCCTTAGTCAATCCAAAATGAAGCTTTTGGGAGGTTTTTGAAATTTCCATGTTTGAAACCCAAAACCACTTCTTTTCATGCTAGACTTCATAAGACATAGTTTAGGGATAGGGGTAGATACATGATTTGTCTGGTTTCAGTATGTCTAGAGCTTGTTTATCCACTTGAATGCTTACTATATGACATAAGAAGACTATGTGCTATGGTTTTTCATTTATCTATTTTTTTGAATTTTATGCCCATTTGAATCTTGGTCAAATCCCAGGTTTGACGAGGTTTTAAACAAGTTTAAAACTTGAAAATGAAAAGGTGTAAGCATGGATCCTTCGTAGTCACTCTAAAATGAAGCTTTATTTTGGGAGGTTCTCGAAATTTCCATGCATGCTTGAAACTCAAAACCACTTTTCTTCATGCTTGACTTCATAAGACAGAGTTTAATTAGGGTTAGGGGTAGATACACGATTTTTCTGGTTTGAATATGTCTAGACCTTGTTTATCAACTTGAATGTTTACTATATGACATAATTAAGAAGGCTATGTACGTGCTTTGGTTTTTCATTCTTTAATTAGATTTTTGTCTGAATTTTTATGCCCATTTGAATCTTGGTCAAATCCTAGGTTTGACCAAGATTTAAATAAGTTTAAAACATGAAAATGAAAAGATAAGCATCGATCCTTCTTACTCGCTCTAAAATGAAGCTTTTGGTTTTTTGAAATTTCCATGTTTGAAACCCAAAACCACTTCTCTTCATGCTTGACTTCATAAGACAAGTTTAAGGGATAGGGGTAGATACATGATTTGTCTGGTTTGAATATGTCTAGACCTTGTTTATGAACTTGAATGCTTACTATATGACATAAGAAGACTATGTGCTTTGGTTTTTATTTTTATTTTATGCCCATTTTAATATTGGTCAAATCCTAGGTTTGACCAAGATTTAAACAAGTTTAAAACATGAAAATGAAAAGGTAAGCCTGGATCCTTCTTAGTCACTCTAAAATGAAGCTTTTGGGAGGTTTTTGAAATTTCCATGTTTGAAACCAAAAACCACTTCTCTTCATGCTTGACTTCATAAGACAGAGTTTAGGGTTAGGGGTAGATACATGATTTGTCTTATTTGAATATGTATAGACCTTGTTTGTCAACTTTTGAATGCTCTTACTATATATATATGTGACATAAGAAGACTATGTGCTTTTGTTTTTCATTTTTCTGATTTTTTTAATTTTATGCCCATTTAAATCTTGGTCAAATCCTGGTTTGACAATGATTTTAACAAGTTTAAAATATGAAAATGAAAAGGTAAGCATTGATCATTCTTAGTCACTCTAAAATGAAGCTTTTGGTAGGTTTTTGAAATTTCCATATTTGAAACCCAAAACCACTTCTCTTCATGCTTGACTACATAAGACAAAGTTTAGGGTTAGGGAGTAGATACATGATTTTTCTTGTTTGAATATGTCTAGACCTTGTTTATCAACTTTAATGCTACTATATGACATAAGAAAACTATGTGCTTTGGTTTTTCATTTTTCTGATATTTTTTGGAATTTTGATGCACATTTGAATCTTGGTCAAATCCTAGCTAGGTTTGACCAAGATTTAAACAAGTATATATAGAACATGAAAATGAAAAGGGAATGTATCCTTCTTAATTAGTCACCCTAAAATGAAGTTTTTGGAAGGTTTTGAAATTTCCATGTTTGAAACCTAAAACCACTTATCTTCATGCTTGACTTCGTCATAAGACAGAGTTTAGGGGTTTTAGGGGGTAGATACATGATTTGTCTAGCTAGTTTGAATATGTCTAGACCTTGTTTATCAACTTTAATGCTTACTATATGACATATAAGAAGACTATGTGCGCTTTGGTTTTTCATTTTTTGGTTTTTTTATTTTATGCCCATTTGAATCTTGGTCAAATCCTAGATTTGACCAAGATTTAAACAAGTTTAAAACATGGAAATGAAAAGGTAAGCATCGATCCTTCTTAGTCGCTCTAAAATGAAGCTGAATTTTGGGAGGTTTTTGAAATTTCCATGTTTTTGAAACCCAAAACCACTTCTCTTCATGCTTGACTTCATAAGACGAAGTTTAGGGTCGATAGGGGGTAGTGACATAGGCATCCCAAATGGGCCTGCCGAAGATAGTACCCGGGGTTTACTGAAGGCCCACTATCCGAAGAATAAGAAGATTCGGGAGCCCAAGATATATTAAGGAAAGTTAGAGTTGTAATAGGAAGTGTTATTTGTAATCTGGCGGGATGAGTTAGAAACCGTCCCGGACTCTGTAACTTGTACAAAACGAAACCCTCGGCTCCACCTCCTATATAAGGGGGAGTCGAGGGACAAAGAAAGGATCGAATCTACTGTCAACATAACCTTAGTTTTCATAATCGTCGAGTACTTTTCGCCTGAACCTTCGAGATCTACTTGCCCTCTACTTCTAGCAAAACCCTAGTCTACAATCTGTAGGCATTGACAAGTTAATCCTTTGTCAATTGGCGCCGTCTGTGGGAACTAGAGGTTGCAAGGAGCTGATCTCGATGGCACGTTCAAGATCTTCGACTTCGTCGACAGCAAGTAACGCGATGGATCGAGGTAACAAGGAAAAAACTGATCTATTCAATTTTATTCCTCACCCGCCCTCCCGTATGGATGCATGTGCCTATCTGGAGGAGCCCATCATCATGACGTTCGGAGAATTCCGATTTGGCATCAACAAGGAAGGATCCTACCGTCTCGAAGTTCCGATCTCGTCGGAATTTTCAGCGGTCGATTCTAACTTTTCGTCGAGTGACGAGGAGTTTTCGTCGCCACGCTTCGTCGACAGCAAGGCAAGCGGAAAGCTCGCCAAGATCTTCAGCAACACATCCTTCGAGTCATCTGCGGACTCCTTTATAAGCAGCGACTCCGACAGCGTCGACAGCTTCAACTTCATCGACAAATCTGTCGCCATCGGAAAGGTCTTCACCACTCTATATGATGGTGTCACCAACCTTGAGAAAAATCAATACACAAAATACCACCAGATCTGTGCGATAGAAGAAGCAGGAACATCAGAACCACAAACGTCAGAGGCTTTCGACGATTTGGGAAATCCATACGTCGATCCCGCTGATCTCAGAACAGGTCTAGGCACTAAATATGCCGGATCTTCAACTCGCGCAAAAGTCCAACTCCCGCAAGCTGCGTGGGATAGGGCTGCGAGAGCCATGGATGGATCAGAACCAATGAATACTACTGCTACCGTACAAGAGTTACAAGCATATCAATATAGACTTGCTCGGGTAAGCAGAGAGTTGGAAAAACAGACAGCATCCCTGAATAGGAGGAAAGAAGCAGCTTCTGCATCAAGCAGACGCCGAGCAGAGTTAAGTCGCCTTTCAGGAACTTCGGGAGATAGTCACAGAGAAGCTCGGAGGAGAGCAATGTCTCGGCTCCAAAACATACCTGAAGCAGAAAGAGGAAGCATAATCCAAAATCTCGACATGTCCTTTATGTCGATTGATGAAAGAGGAAATATCATCCCAAAAACTCCAGAAGCAGGTTACATGGCAACACAAGCTTACATCCTTGCGTCTAGACCACCTCCTGGGGACCCGAGAGAACCATTGTTCAATATGGCGATGGCTGGCGTAGGAGTAATGGGAACAGCGTTTGCAACAACGCCTCCCGAAGAAAATCCTAGGCGAAATAGTCCACGACCCAATACAGCAGTTCAAGACCCCCCAAGAACAAGTGGAGCAAGAGACACAGCGGTCCAAGTAAGGGTAGACAGAGCGCGACAAGAAAGAAGGGAGCGTCAGCACTCACCAGAGCTTGCCGACGAAGATATGTGTGGGCTCCCGTGCTTTACGAGAAGAGTTCGAAAAACTCGAGTACCGAAAGGGTTCAAGCTACCCGAAAATTTCAAGAAATTCGACGGCCTGCAAGATCCCGAGGATTGGCTCGTGGATTATCTCGAGATGGTGAAGCTGGTAGGAGGAACCAGAGCAACAGCTATGCAAAGTATCCAAGTTCATTTGAGCGGTGCCGCGAGATCTTGGATAAAGAAACTCCCCCCAAGTTCCATCGACAGCTGGGATAACTTCGAGGACATCTTCGTGAAAAACTTCCGATCCACCTGCAAAAAACCTGCGTCATTGGAAGAGTTGAGAGCGTGTCGACAGAAACACGACGAGTCGATGAGGAAATACATACAGCGGTGGAACATCATAAAGAACTCGGCAGAAGATATATCTGACGAGAGGGCAATAGATGCGTTCGTGGCAGGAATCCGGCGAGGAGATTTCGTCGAGGACTTAGGGAGAACCAACCCTAAGACCATATCAGCACTCATGGAGATAGCCAATAAATGGGCAGATGGTGAAGACGCAATATACAACAAGCGACACAGGTCGCCAGAAGAGGATCGTGGTCGAAATTATCAAAATAGAAGGCGATTTTCTCGCCAGTTCTACAACAACGATGCTCCCGGCCATATATCGGCTGGTTTTCGAGGAAATCCTGGAGGAAACAGTCGAGACGACTACCAAAGGAGTAACGAACATCAAGGCGACAATAGAGGTGATTTTCGTGGCAACAGGCAAAATAGTGGACCAAGGATTCAAAGACCTTACGTGTCTCCCGAGGAGATGATGAACGGTCCGTGTCAAATGCACTTTTACCTCGACAACAATGGAAAGAGGCAGTCAGGACATCTCCAGAAAGACTGCCGTAATTTTCAGGCAATGTTGCGAGCCGCAGGAATCGCAAATGCCCAAGCAAATAACAGAAACCCTCGGGAGCCAAGGAGCGAGATCCACCTTCCACCTCCTCCCGCAATTACCGAAGAAAATCGACACCAGCTTAGAATTGCGGCAGCACCACATCCACCTCCATATGTTGACCCCAACTCTAACGGTGCGGTCTCGATGATTCAGAAAGCCAGGCCATCAAACAGGGCGCAGAAGGTAATCTCGCGACAAGTGTTCATGGCAGAAAAGATGCCTCCACCAACAGTCGAGTACTTAAATTGGTCGGGGCAAGATATCGGCTTCACAATTGCAGACCATCCGCAGCAAGTTCCTCGACCAGGACAATCAGCACTCATCTTACCCGCAGTAATCGCTGGTTTTGACGTGTCGAGAGTTTTCATAGATGGCGGCAGCAGCTTAAACCTCATGTATGCAGATACATTGAGGAAGATGAACATATCCCTGGCAAACTTGAAACCAACTGACACACGTTTCCACGGGATCACACCAGAGAAGCCAAGTTACCCATTGGGCAAAATCAACCTCGACGTTCAGTTTGGAACCCGAGAAAATTACAGGATAGAGAATTTGGAGTTCGAAGTTGTGGATTTCCCGTCGCAATATCACGCTTTGTTGGGACGACCAGCGTATGCTAGATTCATGGCAGTGCCGCATTATACATATCTGTTGTGGAGGTTGCCCGGGCCCAAGGGACCTATCACAATTAAAGGAAGTTTCGCGTTATCTGATAAATGCGACAAGGATTTTCATCGACTGTCAGAAACTTTCGGGATGCAAGCAGAATATGCGGCGCCAAGGTTCACTGATTATGATGTGCTGCCAGAGGTAGGGAGATCTTCTAAGGAGCCAACTTTCAACACAACCAAGGATTCAAAAGAGGTACAGATCCACCCGACAGATCCAAAGAAAACGACGTCCATTGCCGCAAACATGGATGTCGCATAGGAAAGCGCGCTCGTCGAGTTCCTCCGTGAGCACTGGAAAATCTTCGCATGGTGTCCAGCTGACATGCCAGGAGTACCCAGGGAACTTGCCGAGCACCACCTCAATTTGGATCCTCTCGCAAGACCAGTAAAGCAACCTTTGCGGCGTTTTTCGGAGCCTAGCCGCAAAGCCATGTTATCTGAAATAGATCGACTCAAAGATGCTGGTTTCATCAGAGAAATATCTACCGAAGCCACATGGGTAGCTAACCCAGTGATGGTGCCGAAAAAACACACAATAGTCCTTCGCATGTGCGTCGACTTCACGTGTCTCAACAAACATTGTCCCAAGGATCACTTTCCCCTCCCAAGGATCGATCAAATCATCGACTCCACGGCAGGATGCGAACGTCTTTCCTTCCTGGACGCATATTCTGGTTATAACCAGATAAGATTAAAAGAAGAGGATGAAGCCAAGACAGCGTTCATCACACCTTACGGTGTGTTTTGCTACAAAACAGTGCCCTTTGGTCTGAAAAACGCGGGAGCAACATATCAGCGGATGATGCAGAAGTGCCTAGCAACACAGATTGGAAAAAATGCACAAGTCTACATTGACGATGTCGTAATAACATCAAAGAAAGGGTCAACTTTGATCGAAGACTTGAAGGAAACCTTCGACAACCTCGACAAGTTCTGCCTCAAGCTAAACCCGACAAAGTGCTCTTTTGGAGTTCCTGCAGGAGAACTTCTCGGGTTCTTAGTATCAGCAAGGGGGATTGAAGCTAATCCCGAAAAAATACAGGCCATCGTTACTATGAGAAAGCCAACAAAGTTGAAAGAGATACAACAGTTAACGGGGCGAGTCGCAGCTTTAAGCAGATTCGTCGCCAGGCTAGGAGAAAAGGCGCTGCCGTTCTATGCATTGATCAAACAAGGGGAAAAATTTCAATGGAACGAGGAAGCAGATAGAGCCTTCGAGAACCTCAAGCGAGCAATTTCGACACCACCGATATTGGTGGCACCGAAAGAGAAAGAACCTCTCCTCTTGTACATTGCAGCCACACCTCAGGTGGTCAGCACGGCCCTAGTAGTCGAGAGAGAAGAAGAAGGCAAGCTTCATGGAGTTCAGAGGCCAGTATATTTCATCAGCGAAGTACTGTCACCCTCAAAACAGCGGTACCCGCAATATCAGAAACTGGCATATGGAGTATTCACGACAGCAAGAAAGTTGCGACACTATTTTTCGGCGCACCCGATAATAGTGGTCAACGAGGCTCCCTTATCAAATATACTAAACAACCCAGAAGCTACGGGTCGTGTCTCCCTTTGGGGAATAGAACTTTCTCCTCGGGACATCACGTATGAAAAAAGAAAAGCAATAAAATCACAGGTTTTACCAGATTTCATTGCAGAGTGGATGGAGCTACAAAACACGGGACCCCCAGATTTATCGAGAACTTGGACCATGAACTTCGACGGGTCCAAAAGGTTGGAAGGTGCTGGAGCAGGCGTGATATTGGTATCACCTGAAGGCGATAAGTTGAAATATGTTCTGCGGATGACGTTCCCAAACGCGTCTAACAATGAAGCAGAATATGAAGCTCTCATACACGGGATGAAGATGGCGAAAGCTTGTGGTGCAACCCGACTGAAAATTTTCGGCGACTCACAATTGGTAGCACAGCAAGTCATGAACCAATGCGATGCAGTCAACGAAAGTATGATAGCATATAAAGAGGTGTACAATGAGCTGGAGAAGTTATTCGATGGTTGTGAGGTAAATCACATCAGCAGGATGAGCAACGATGAAGCCGACGTTCTCGCAAACATCGGGTCACAGTGTCTCGCGATTCCTCCAGGCGTGTTTTGGGAAGAGATAAGCGAGAGATCAACAAAGCCAGCAAAAACAAAGAAGGAGAAGAAAGTGAAATCCTCGAGTACCACCAACGACACGGTAGAAGAAGAAGAGGAGCAGGAGCTAGTCATGATGGTACAAATTCCATGGATGCAGGCTTACGTATCATACATCCTAAGGAAAACGATACCCGACGACCCAGTCGAAGCAAGGCGAATAATCAGGAGATCAAAAGCTTTTACTGTGGTAAAAGGGGAGCTGTACAAACGAAGTATTTCGGGCGTGCTACAACGATGTGTCACACCCGAAGAAGGAAGAATCATCCTGAAAGATGTGCACGAAGGAATATGCGGGCACCACGCGAGCAGCCGGGCTATCGCGGCTAAGGTTTTCAGAGCAGGATTCTATTGGTTAACAGCAATCGAGGACGCAAAGGAAATAGTGAGAACTTGCGACGCGTGCCAAAGATTCGCCGCCAGACCTCACTCTCCTGCAGCAGAACTTATGCCAATCCCATTATCTTGGCCCTTTGCTCAATGGGGTCTCGACATGGTGGGAAAACTACACAAAGCCTCGCCAGGAGGTTATGAGTATATGCTGGTCGCTGTCGACAAATTTACAAAGTGGATAGAAGCAAAGCCGATAAATTCACCGGACGGTGCGTCGGCGATTAAGTTCGTGAAAAGCATCGTCTTCAGATTTGGAGTCCCTCACAGCATCGTCACAGACAACGGCAGCAACTTTACGTCCAAGGAGTTCAAAGCATATTGTGCAGAAGTGGGCATTAAGTTAAGTTTTGCGTCTGTCGCACATCCACAAACCAATGGACAAGTCGAGAAAGCCAATGGCATTATCTGCAATGGCATCAAGAAACGTCTGCTAGGACCATTGGAAAAAGCTCGGCATACTTGGCCGGAGGAGCTGCCAAGTGTATTGTGGAGTGTAACATCCCAGAAAATACCACACAAAACAAACAAAGTTCCCTAGTTCCAAATTTTGGAACCAACAAAAACTTTTATTAAATTAAGATTGGTACATAATGATCTTGCTTAATTCTTGTGCTATTGCCATGATTGCTTGTTCCTAGTATTTGAAATAACCTTAAACCCTAAACCTCACCCCTCTTCTCATCATTCTAGTGAAAATAAAATAAAAGGAAATTAAATGAGAAAAAGGCATATGTGCCTATGGCTATAATTATAAATATTTACCCTAGACCTTTTCACTTTATTTAAAATATTGGAAAAGCTTTATAAACCTTATATAGTACTTCTTAAATCATCTCTAGGTTGAAACCAAAAAGAATAAAAAGAAAACTAAAAATGCCATAGAGGCATATGAGAGTAAAATAGTAAATAAGGGAATTTAAGAAAATTAACCCTAGGACTTGTTGTGAATGGTTGGATCACCTCCATATATCATTTCAACATTCAACAAAACCAATTGGGCCAAACCAAGTCAAAGTAAAAATAAAATACCACATATGCATAAAAGCATATGTGACACATGGGCATTTCACCAAACATTGACCTATGTCCCTAAACCATGACCAAATGGTGTGAAACCCTCTCTAAACCTATTATAACACTAAATGGACCCTAACCCATGTCCAAGTGAGGCAAGAACAACCCTAGTACAAGTTTATGAAAATTGGACACCTCATTCCTTATGTGTTAAGGCCAAATTTGCAAATCTTTGAACAAGACCCTTTGATTTAGTTTCAATGCTCTTAAAATGTTTCTAAACTCATAAGAACCACATTAGAGTCAACCAAAGTCAAATCAAATGGAGAGAAATCAAATAGGGAGAGATTTCCCAAAATTCACTCACATACACATATGCCAAAATGCAAATCCTCCACCAAGGCCAAATTTGCTTGCCCCATTGCTTCTAAAATACTTCAATATGATAAACTAACACAATTGCATCATTGGATCAAGAATCAAATCAAAAGAAATCAAGAAATCAACATACATGTGATAATGGTCATTTTGCCACTTTATAAAATGTTCCCCACTTTACCCCTCTGTATTTCTCAACTCTCAAACTAAACTTGGTCAACTATGACCATGTCATCCAAGACCACATGAAAGTGAACAACTCTCATGTTGACCATTAGTGCTGATGTTGACTAGGTTGACCAGAAAGACAGGGACAAGTGGTGATGTTGAAACTATGTGAAGATCATACCAAATTTGGAATCTCACAAACCTTGATCAAATTGACCACCACCACCACCATTCAATCACAATTAATATATAACTAAGATCCACCAAAAATAATTCCAAAATCTCAATATTTTCTTCATGCGGCCATTTAGTCGAACACCTTGCAGGCATGGTTCATATATGTGCACACATGCTATTGTCCAGTGGGTTTTGGCCTAAACCACCTCTAACTTGTGATGATCATCCCCTCTCTACACCCCTGCATCCCTACATGTCCTTGCTCTTGTCGATTAAAGTGAGTGGAGCATCATTTCTTCACCATGCCGTGCACCATGCCACCCCATTGCCACTCATTCTCTCTGGCCTTCCCCTCTCACCTACACCATGTCACAGAGCTCCCCTAGCACACAAGGACGACGCCTGTACCCTCCCTGGATCGAAACGGGCACGATATTGGCCAAACGAAGCGTGCCCAGACGCGCCCGAACCGTGCCAGCGCACGCGGTGAGCGCGCTCTGGCACGACACTGGACGCCGCAGTACACGTCCTCGCCTGGAGCCTCTCGTCCTCCCCTCGCCCTGCCCTCTTACACGCGTGATCACCACTACCCCGCTACCTCCTAGACACCACCCTAGCTCGCGCACGCTCCCTGGCCGTCGCCATGATCGACGTTCTGTCGCTCCCGTACCGCGAGGACGCCACCGTCGCCAGCACGCTCCCGTCCTCCCTCTGTCATCTCCTCAAGTGCGCTAGCCTCTCCTAGCCGTCGCCTACCTCGCGCGCCCCCAACCTTGCCCCTTCGCCGCTCCAGACGCTGGCGCCATGGCCGCCCCTTCACAGCAACCACGGCACCCTCGACCCCCTATAAAAGGAGGCCGCTCCTGGACGATTTCTTCACACCATTCGCTTCACCTCTTCCCTCTGATCATCCTCGACCACCTCTCCCTTCCCAATTTCGCCGGAGAAGCTCCAATCGCCAGCTTGTTCCCGCCGGAGCCGCCGCAGATCAAGCCGCTGATCCACGCAGCCCCAAGCTCCGCCACGGTACCAGGGTCCTATTCGCCCTCGCCCACGACTCCTCGACCACCGCCCTCGACCGCCGGCGACCTCCTGCGCTCTCCGACCCCCTACCTCGCCGGCGCATGAGCTCCTCTCCCGTCGACGACGACGACGCTCGCCGTCCGATCTTCGTCTGATCCAACGCCCCTCAGTCACAGGTACCGATTCGCTGTTAATAGTCGCTGACGCGTGGGACCCCCTGTCAGGCAGCCCGCTGCGTGGTCAGCACTAGTTGGGCCGGCCCAAGTCCGTTTAACCTGTTTAGCCCAGTTGGTTTTCCCGCGTGGCCCAATAATTCAAATTCCATTTAATCTATTCAGTTCAAATTCAATACTGGTGCCAACTTCAAAATTAAATAGTTTAAATTCTACTAAACCAAATTTAGCAAATTTATTATATTTAGAAAGCTCATAAAATTATCTAAACAATGGCACTGGCCTCATGTCCAAATTCGAAAGTAAATTCAAATGATAAAAATAACAAGGCAGGGACTTTTCTGACTTCAAATAAATATTAGAAATTATCTATAAATGATCTTAAGTTGATTCCAACTCTAATAAACCACATTTGACATAATATAATTGTTTATGCAAAAATATATCATAGTTGTTTTGCATGATCATGAACTAGAGTTGAATAATGACTATGGAGCCATTTCTAGATCATTTAATACATACACATAGAATTCTTTAAATAGTATGAGGGCTTCTCTCTCATTTAAATTGTGATCTTAAGTAATTCAAATAGAGGTACTGACCTTGATCAAATAAGTCTCATGCTTGGTTAATTAGAGAGGATAATCATTTAGATGATAGTTTAACTTATATGAAGCATAGTTCCTCAATTAAATTATTAATCCAAATAGTTCAATGAGAATTAATAACACATATATTATTAACCCCTAGATTCCTATTTGAAAATATTTAATCATTCTCATAAGTAGTATTTAAATATTTCAAACCTATTAATTAAATCATATGAGATACTTTGGTCTCATTTAAATCTTGCCTCCACCATATTAATATGAAGTAGATCCCATGGTCAATTAAAATTCACTTTTAATTAATTAATAATATTAAACCATTACAAGGTGTTACTAAAATAGTATGAGGTGCTCACCTCATTTTAAATCATCTTTCTCAAATATATGAGTTAATGTGTGGACCTTTAATTCCCTAAGCTCATACTTGCTCCCTTATAAATCTTAAAGCTAAATAATAATTAAATTAATTAAATCACATGAGATGATGAATCTCATATAACTCACTTTCTCAAAATACTAAGTGTGAAGTGTTGACCTTGGTCAACATGGGATCATCCCTGGTTATTTTGAGAATATTAAATCACCTCAATAATAGTCCTTTAAATTAGTTACAACTATGGGTTAAATCATATGAGAGATATTCCTCTCATTTAAATCTTGTTCTCAAGTAATCCAATATGAGGTAGTGATCATAGTCTAGGTAACCTCATATTGAATTATTTGGTGGCATTAAATCACTACCAGGTTATTATTAAATTGCATGAGGTATGGAACCTCATTTAAATCATTTTCTCAAATGGTAAGTATGAAGAGGTTGACTTTAGTCAACCTAGGTCATATATTATTCATAAGAGAAATTAAATCTTAAGAAGATTCAATGAGAGGAAATTATTTTCTCACAAACTAAAGAGAAACCCTAACTCCATTTTCAATGAGAGGAAATTATTTTCCTATTATTAAATAAGGAAACCCTAGCATAATCTTGTAATAAATGTTAAGTAGTGATGCTAGATCATTGTGTGAGCCACTAAGGCTAATTAAGAGTGCTTAAGTATTGTTTGGTGATTGTATCCTCGTATTCGTTTATAGACGCTAGTACCGGAGACTATCAAGAGGAGGAAGTATTCTACCAAGAGGAAGAAGAAGAATACTTTGATCACCTCACCAATCAAGGCAAGCTAACATTCTTGCAAGCTAGACTAATGCAAGCTAATAAACTTGCTAACCATCAGGGTGCAAAGCTCTACTAGAGCAAGGCATCATTACATTTTACTTTATGAACCTATCCCAAAGTTTTTACTTTATAAGCTTTACTTGATTTTATTTATCAAAGTTACTTTTTGGTTTATGATTCACTTGGTCTAGAGTAGAACAATACTTGATTTAGATTGGCACCCCTCAAAGCTAGATAGCACCCCTCATATAGTTGCTATCGCTAATCAACTAAAATTTGGACTACTCTAGATGGGAACATGTGACTTTGAAATGAAGTTGAAACCTTGGAATGATGGTTCATTCCATTGAATGACTTTGAAGGTGTATATGACCAAGAGAAGATGGTGATTTTTGATATAAAACTGATGGTTGGGTTCGGATGCGATACCATTCCAATTTTGAAAGTACCCCCACAATACCCAAAATGGGTACGGGCTTAACTAGAAATTTATGTGCTTTAGTATGGGTTCCCTCTAAACAAGCGTCATCGGGGTTATGCCAAGGGCTGCCTCCAAAGACATCTGAGATGATGTGACGTGATTGAGGTGAATTGTCCGGCCCAAGCCCTGTGCAGTTCCCGGGTTAACAGGTTGGTTTTCACCGGGAGGCCAAGCTCATGGGGAGAGGTGCCTGTACTAGAGTATATAAGTGAAAGGTTATGGTTGGTAGTCCGCATACGGAGTATGATAAATCAGGGCCAGTTAACCCTGACGGATTATTGCAAATATTGTGGCACAAGTGTACGACCTCTGCAGAGTGTAGAACTATTCGAATAGCCGTGTCCACGGTTACGGACGATTGGAAAGGCCATACTGTTCCGTCATCAGACCATTTTAAAAAATGTGACATATGACTGGTGACTTGAAGTTGACCGGTGAATGGTGACTTTGAGTTGGACCACAACAGAGTTGTGGGAATGACACTAATGTTCCCACTTGAGTTAGTCTATTTGATTCAAGCATCTTTACTAAATGTTTATGAACTAAACTTGGCTTTATGCAAATAAACCTAGAGCTTAGCATCCCCTTTACCACAATTGATAGTGCTTACACTAGTATTAGTTTGCGAGTACTTTAAAAGTACTCATGGCTTTGTCCCTGGCTATTCAAATGGCCAGACTATGAAGGTGAACAGTTGTACGAGGAAGATGGACAGCAGAACGTCTACGACAACTAGGACCGCTCCTGACGTCAACAGTTGCCTGTGGAACAGATGGACCACGACCGTTATTTCGCTTCCGCTATGTGTTTTGTAATAGGATCTCTAGATCCACTATGTTGTATTAAGACTGGATCATGTGATCCTTTGTTGTAAGACGATTATGTGTTGTAATAAATGATGTGTTGTGATATCAAGCTATTATGTCTCGCAAAAACAATATTCCTGGGATTGCGAGGAATGGCATAATAGGCATCTGGACTTAAAAATCCGGGTGTTGACATGGAGTATCCGAACAACACCAAACACGGCGACACAGGAAACGCCGTTTTTTCTGGTCCATGGAGCCGAAGCAGTCCTGCCGATAGAAATCGAGCATGATTCCCCGAGAGTTACAGAATATAATGAAGAAACCTCGAGAGAAGCCTTGGAGGACGATGTCGATGCACTTGACGAAGCTCGAGATGAAGTCCTGTCACGAGTCGCCAAATATCAACAGGACCTGAAGAATTACCACAGTCGACGATTGCGCCCAAGGTCTTTTCAAGTTGGTGACTTAGTTCTGCGACTCAACCAAAAAAGTCACGAAAAACTCGAGTCACCATGGCTTGGACCCTACATCGTCACAGAGGTAATCGAAGGAGGAGCATACAGAATCAAAGACAAGAAGACAGGGATTGCCGAGCCAAATCCCTGGAACGTGGCACAGCTCAGGCGTTTCTACGCCTAGATAGCAAAATATAGTCTCCTCTGTAAACATACAATGTACTGAAACGCCCGCGAGTTTTCAGACGCACTCTTTTCCTTTTTCGGGGCACCGAGTGGGGCCGGGAAAGGTTTTTAATGAGGCGGGCTCGCGGTGCTGCAATATAATAAAAATAGTAAAGATATACTTCTTATTCGTCGACATACTCGGGGGCTCTGCACCCTCAAATATCAAAACAGACAAACTCGATTTATTTCGCCTTGGTACAATAATACCTCGCCAAATATATAAATCGGAAGTTGGTCATAATTAAATATAGTGCACACGTCAAAAAATCTCATCACGTTGGTCCAGAAAACTCGACAAACAAAAATATAGAACTTCGACACCAAGATCCTGCAGTCCATCAAGGTGTTTTATTACAGCACAAGAAGAAATCTTGAGAAGAGAAAAATAGTACAAACTCTAGCCAAAAGGCTCGGGGGCTCCAACAATATAGAGCATTCTGTGATATACAACAAATGTTTTCGACAAAGTTTTACAAATCAGTCAGAACCCAAAATAGTATCTATTGACAAGCCTCTGGTTGTTTTATGCTCGGCATAAGATCCCTTGACGAAGAATTCTGAATCCATCCGAAGAAGCTCGTCTATCATCGACTCGGCCACAGGAGTCACCATCTCGTTGATTGCATCTATGTTATTCTTCCGCCGCGTTTTCTTCGCCATGCAATCAACAACAATCGTCGACAGGTCTAATTTTGGATGGCAAATATTTATCATAATCATGGCAAATCTTGCTCCAGCAGTCAGTTGGGCTCGTACGAAATTATGAATACGAGGAGCATCTCTGAAGGTCTCTAGCAATTCAGGAAGAGTCGCAGGAACCTCATTCCGAGGAAACAAAGTCTTGAAAACAAGGGTCAACGTTGTCGTGCAAAAATTTAGAAATTCGCGTACTTGGCAAGCACGATCTTGGAACCTGACAATCTGCTGGGTTCGTTCAGGAGTGGCCCAAAATAAAGAGCCATGGTTCAGAGAAAGGTTGACAAGAAGATTCGTTCTCTCATTTACTCTTAGATCTTCGGCAGCAGCATCAAGAACTGAGCCTATTAGACAACAAGGCAAGAAACTTGGAAGAAGGCACAGCAAAATAAAGAGAAGGCATCATAAAGTTTGAGATACATACCTAACATATCTGTGCTAGCTTCCAACATCAGCTCGAGCATGCTATTTTCTCGGGTACTGGCTCCTTTTGCTTCCAATACAGCAGCATCCTTGGCAGCCATAGCCTCTTCGGCTTGTCGACGAGCAAGTCGTTCTTGTTCAGACGCTTTCCGAGATTGTTCCATCATTGCCAGAGTTTGTTTCTTCGTGGACTGAAGTTGTTGTCGAAGTTCCTGTAAATCTTCCGACAAAGGTGTGCTTGAAGAACCTTCAAGGAAATTGTCATCGGTTCTTACTTTCTTCGACAAGGAAGACGCGGGAGCAGCATCGGGAGAGGAAGGATTTGTTGAATAATTATCAAATATCAACTGGAAAAGAAAATCCCCGGATCAATGACAGCACCAAGAGGAATTTCATTGATTCTAGAAAATTTACATGGTCATTACAAAAGAAGTTCTCCTAAGGGACTGGCAGGGAAATTGTCGCCAAGACTAGAATGGCGACAATAGCAAAGGAAATAAAGAAAGCAAAAACTAGACCTCCGGCCTTGAAGAGCTAGGAGTCGAAGATGGCTTGATCCCGAGATAGGCCAGGATTTTCTTCGTGTTAAGCTTTGCCGCCTTGATCAAGGATCGCCACCTTGCTTGCTCTATTTGCTCCGTGTCGCCAACTTTGGCCCAGTCAATAGTCTGTTGACTGTCAGCAACTAGGGCAACGGTGCTTTCCACGGCAACCTTCATGTTCTCATGGCGCATCTTCAGCCCAAGATCTTCGGGAGGATTAAAGCACTTGGCAAGACCAAGGAAAGTCGCGGGCTCCTCTTTCTTCGGGAAGAAGTAGGGGAAAAGCTTCGACAACCCCGCCTTGGCTTCATCCATGCCTTCACGCGCTTCCGTCCCATGAAACTCGAGGAATGAAACGGCGTCAAGAAGAGAATCGTTGTCGGGATTCTCAAGTTCAAATTCTTGAGAGGTCCTATCTGACAAAATAAAAATAGAAAATTTGGTCAACAAACAAGTGCAAAAAAGAAAAATCCAAAGGGTATGAAATGGTGCAAATACTTACTGACAAAGCGACGACTTTGTGTCTTTATGCGTTTGGTGATCGCCGCTTCGCGAGCAGATTGCGCAGTTATGTGATCGCTTAGCGAAGTCTCGGCGTCATGCAGACGTTTCCGAAGATCTTCGACACCAGCAGCATCAGCCTTAGCTTTGTCAGCTTCTTGCCTAGCTTCAACAGCATCCGACTCGGCCTTCTTACGAGCCTCTTCACATTGCTCTAACTTTTGAGCAAGCGTGTCAGCACGTTCGTTGGCTTCTGCCAGTTTCTCTGAAAAAAGGAAGACAAGATTAGCTATAAACGTCGACAAGTCATGCAGAAAGGAAGCAAAAAATAGTCGAGCATTACCTTCAGTCTTGCTGGCGTAATCACGGTACCCAACGAATTGGGCACCGATGCGAAGAAGCTCTTTGATCATAGGCTGTCAAGGAGAGACAAAGAAAGAAAATGTTGGCATGAGAAAAATGACGACACATAGAGCAAACAGAGAAAATATAAACAACGACAAGAGTGTTAGCAACTTACATCATCCAAGAGAGGGTTAGAAGAGCTACTCGATTGAAGAGTAAGCTCTGGATTTATTTCAACCCTTGCCCTTTTTGGTGAAGGGACAAGGGGGCTTGACGGAGGAGTAGCAGCGCCGACATTTTGTCGAGGAGGCGACGTTTCTTCTCCTTCGACTGGCGTCTCCGAGGCGACTAATGTATGTGACGTACTCGTTCGAGCAGCCACATCAGCAGTTGGTACTTCTTCTTCATCATCACTACGAGCAAGCGTCGACAATATAAAAAGCAAGATAGACAAGAATCTTCGAGTACAAATAAACAAGAGAAAGGGTACTTACGAACTGATGAGAGCCTCGAGGTATGGATCATAGCCTGCCTTCTGGTGCGAAGGAACAGCTTCGTCGACTTTGGAGGTGCCGGAATCTTCGGCATCATCTCTTTTCCTTTTGTTCCTTGGAGAAACAGCAGGAGGAGGAGATTGTGCCGACGCAGTGGCTTCAGAGACATCCTCTTTTTCGTCGGATCCCGCAGATTTTCGAGATTCTGCGGGTTCATTTGCAAACGAGGGGGCATCTGGGTTATCATCGGAGATAACAGCCCTTTCTTCGACATCCCCACCTTCAGGAAGAGGAGGAAGTGAAACAAGATTTGGGTGGTCCTGTATAAAAAGAGGGAAGGATGTCAGAAATGAATAACAACACAAAAAGCAAGGCAATAGACAAATTACGCGACAATGTTTACCTTGGGAAGCGCATGGGCGGCGCTGTATGGTTTTACGCGATAAGTGGAAGGGATGGAGTCTTTCTTCTTGAGAGATGAAATCCTACGAATAAGTCTATCCAAATCCTTGACTTCCAGATTCGTCGACAGGCGATCTGCGTCTTCATCGCCAGCATAATTCCAGAAAGGGTTTTTGCGAGCCTGAAGAGGCTGCACCCTAGTCCTAAGGAAGTACGCCGTAATTTGGATGCCTGATAATTCTTTTCCACGAGTATTTTGCAACTCATGGATACGAGTCATCAGGGCCTCTGTCGAAGTTCTTTCTTCCTCGGTAGCTTCTGCGTCCCAAGAACGGCGGCGAAGGATTTTCTCGGCACCGTCAAAAGGAGGAATGTTGTCTTCGGCGCATCCATGGTTTTCTTCACGAATGTACAACCACTTCTTGCGCCACCCTTGAACGGAGTCAGGGAGTTTGACGTCGAAGTAGTTGACAGAGGAGCGAACAGAAATAACAACGCCGCCTATATTATAGGCGACATTGGCAGAGCCATTACGGCGACAAAAGAAAATGCGCTTCCATAATGCCCAGTTAGGCTGGACACCAAGGAAGGCTTCGCAGAGGGTGATAAAGATAGAAATGTGAAGGATAGAGTTGGGCGTGAGGTGGTGAAGTTGGAGACCATAAACATAAAGTAACCCGCGAAGAAAAGGGTGAATGGGGGCGGAAAGACCGCGGATGAGATGATCAACAAAACTTACCCGATACCCCATTGGAGGGGTTGGGTAGCTTTCTTCACTGGGGAAGCAAACCGCTTTGGGTTTCTTGGTAATCCCCAGCTTCTTCAAGAGATTGAGGTCCTGGTTCGTGATCTTGGACCTCTCCCACTCCGCGGCTCCTAGATCCGCGGCAGCCATCGATGAATCAGGTGTGCTGTGCCTGGTCAATCGACGCGGTGGCATCAACAATGGCGGAGAGGTGTAGCTACGAAGAGAAGAGCTTTGGGAGATGAGGAGCGCAGGAGGAAATTTTGCAGAGGAAAGCAGGGGAACGGCGCGAGCGGAAGTGTTCGAGGAAGAAGAAGAGGACCTTATATACAGGTGCGGTGAAACGACGGAACCGTTGGATGAAAAAAGAATGCAGCAGATGATCGCCACGTGGATACAAGGGTACAATGGTATTTTAACATTGACGAGGTTACAGAACGTGTGCCAGAAAAAGGGGAGAACATGTGTCCCCCACTTGCACGACGTGTCCGACAGATCAGGAATTGGGACCCACAAGGCAGCGAAACAAGTGGTAATGGTCAGTTTCCAAAATAGAAATCGTGGCTATCATCAGCAATGACGTCGTCAAGATAAAAGAAAAATTCGACTATGAGTTTTCAAAAGTTTATCGACAACGCAAGGTTATCTCGGGAGCCTTTGATCAAATACAAGTTTTTGCCCAAATGCTCGGGGGCTACTTTGGAAAAATAGAAAATTTCGAGTATGACAAAATAGAAATGGTGAGAGCCTATGACCAAATGCAAGCATTTGTTCATAGCCTCGGGGGCTACTCCCATCGGGAGCGCTGGTCGCGCACCCGATAAATATAAAACTGTCGAGAAAGATTATAAATATAGCGGCAACGGATACTAATCTGTGGAGCCTACACCCAAGCACAAGTCCTTGGCTGTAGCCTCGGGGGCTACTCCCATCGGGAACGCTGTTCGCGTGCCCGATGAATTTTATCAAAATAAAGAAACAGAAGTGAGTATATTTCGAGTTACACAGATAACTCTACATATACTCCCATCGGGAAGACAAAATAAGTCATCAAATATGACTCGATAAAATGTGCTATTCCAAAGGCGAAAAGCACTCGACAATATATTCTCAGAACGCCAAAGTTGCGATCAATTTCTGAATGCCGCAAATTTGCGAAGGTAAGACCCCAGATCCGTTCTGCTGGGCGTGGCATCGCCAAAGACTGCGCTCTGCTACTTTTATCCGTATCAACAGATACGAAGAAAAATCCTAACGGACGCGTTAGGTACTCGATAAATTTGACTGGGACTCGACAGAATGGTAAGACCTTAAGCGGCACCTGTCGAAGTTTGCACCAGTATCCCGAGATCATGTCCAGGGACGTGATCTTGAAGTAGGTTTTTGCGGATTGCCACTAGAGCAGTTAACTAGTACCTGATCCGTCAGATGAACTAGCCCCAACTACCATTATCCCTGTACAATATAGAATTTTATGTGAAGAAGTATAAATAAAAGCTCTCGAATAAAAATAAACAGTCGAGATTTCCCTTGACTCTACG
Source organism: Lolium multiflorum (assembly GCA_030979885.1). NCBI lineage: Eukaryota > Viridiplantae > Streptophyta > Magnoliopsida > Poales > Poaceae > Lolium > Lolium multiflorum. The sequence goes on along the minus strand of CM061753.1, from coordinate 198,351,265 downwards.
ATTCAAGCAAAATCTCGGGGGCTACTGACATAGGCATCCCAAATGGGCCTGCCGAAGATAGTACCCGGGGTTTACTGAAGGCCCACTATCCGAAGAATAAGAAGATTCGGGAGCCCAAGATATATTAAGGAAAGTTAGAGTTGTAATAGGAAGTGTTATTTGTAATCTGGCGGGATGAGTTAGAAACCGTCCCGGACTCTGTAACTTGTACAAAACGAAACCCTCGGCTCCACCTCCTATATAAGGGGGAGTCGAGGGACAAAGAAAGGATCGAATCTACTGTCAACATAACCTTAGTTTTCATAATCGTCGAGTACTTTTCGCCTGAACCTTCGAGATCTACTTGCCCTCTACTTCTAGCAAAACCCTAGTCTACAATCTGTAGGCATTGACAAGTTAATCCTTTGTCAGGTAGATACATGATTTGTCTTGTTTGAATATGTCTAGACCTTCTTTATCAACTTGAATGCTTACTAGCTATATGACATAAGAGGACTATGTGCATTGGTATTTCATTTTTTGATTTTTATGCCCATTTGAGAATCTTGGTAAAATCCTAGGTTTGTTGAGCAAGATTTAAACAAGTTTAACATGTGAAAATGATAAGGTAATTAAGTCTGGATCTTTTTTGAAACCCAAAACCACTTCTCTTCATGCTTGACTTCATAAGACGAAGTTTAGGGTCGATAGGGGGTAGATACATGATTTGTCTTGTTTGAATATGTCTAGACCTTGTTTATCAACTTGAATGCTTACTAGCTATATGACATAAGAGGACTATGTGCATTGGTATTTCATTTTTTGATTTTTATGCCCATTTGAGAATCTTGGTAAAATCCTAGGTTTGTTGAGCAAGATTTAAACAAGTTTAACATGTGAAAATGATAAGGTAATTAAGTCTGGATCTTTCTCTTAGTAACTCTAAAATGAAGCTTTTGGGAGGTTCTTGAATTTACCATGTTTGAAACCCAAAACCACCGTACTTCTTTTCATGCTTGACTTCATAAGACAGAGTTTAGGGTTAGGGGTAGATACATGATTTTTCTGGTTTGAATATGTCTAGACCATGTTTATCAACTTGAATGCTTACTATATGACATAAGAAGGCTATGTGCTTTGGTTTTTCATTCTTTCGATTTTTTCTGAATTTTTATGCCCATTTGAATCTTGGTCAAATCCTAGGTTCGACCAAGATTTAAACAAGTTTAAAACATGACAATGAAAAGGTAATTAATCATGGATCCTTCTTAATTAACCAGCCAGTCTAATTAAAATGAAGCTTTTTGGGAGGTTTTTGAAATTTCCATGTTTGAAACCCAAAACCACACTTCTCTGCTTCATGCTTGACTTCATATATAATTAAGACAAAGTTTAGGGTTAGGAGGTACATGATTTGTCTGGTTTGAATATGTCTAGACCTTGTTTATGAACTTTTGAATGCTTACTATATATATGTATGTGACATAAGAAAACTATGTGCTTTGGTTTTTCATTTTTCTGATTTTTTTGGAATTTTGATGCACATTTGAATCTTGGTCAAATCCTAGGTTTGACCAAGATTTAAACAAGTATAGAACATGGAAATGAAAATGGAAGCCTGTATCCTTCTTAGTCACCCTAAAATGAAGTTTTTGGGAGGTTTTTGAAATTTCCATGTTTGAAACCCAAAACCACTTATCTTCATGCTTGACTTCGTCATAAGACAGAGTTTAGGGGTTAGGGGGTAGATACATGATTTGTCTAGCTAGTTTGAATATGTCCAGACCTTGTTTATCAACTTTAATGCTTACTATATGACATATAAGAAGACTATGTGCGCTTTGGTTTTTCATTTTTTTTTTTTTATTTTATGCCCATTTGAATCTTGGTCAAATCCTAGAGATTGACTTCATAATACAGAGTTTAGGGTTAGGGGTAGATATACACATGATTTTTCTGGTTTGAATATGTCTAGACCTTGTTTATCAACTTGAGTGTTTACTATATGACATAATTAAGAAGGCTATGTGCTTTGGTTTTTCATTCTTTAGATTTTTTGTCTGAATTTTTATGCCCATTTGAATCTTGGTCAAATCCTAGGTTTGACCAAGATTTAAATAAGTTTAAAACATGGAAATGAAAAGGTAAAAGCATCGATCCTTCTTAGTCGCTCTAAAATGAAGCTGAATTTTGGGAGGTTTTTGAAATTTCCATGTTTGAAACCCAAAACCACTTCTCTTCATGCTTGACTTCATAAGACGAAGTTTAGGGTCGATAGGGGTAGATACATGATTTGTCTAGTTAATTTGGATATATCTAGACCTTGTTTATCAACTTGAATGCTTACGATATGACATAAGAACACTATGTGCTTTTTTTATTTTTTTGTGCCCATTTGAATCTTGGTCAAATCCTAGGTTTGACCAAGATTTAAACAAGTATAGAACATGAAAATGAAAAGGGAAGCCTGTATCCTTCTTACTCACCCTAAAATGAAGTTTTGGGAGGTTTTTGAAATGTCCATGTTTGAAACCCAAAACCACTTCTCTTCATTCTTGACTTCTTAAGACATAGTTTAGGGGTTAGCGGGTAGATACATGATTAGTATGGTTTGAATATGTCTAGACCTTGTTTATCAACTTTAATGCTTACTACATGACATAAGAAGACTATGTGCTTTGGTTTTTCATTTTTCTGTTTTTTTTTGAATTTTCTGCCAATTTTGTTTGACCAAGATTTAGACAAGTTTTACACGTGAAAACGAATAAGTAAGCCTGGATCCTTCTTAGTCACTCCAAAATGTACCAATTGATAGGTGCGTTAACTTTGCTTCATGGAAAAAATAATGTCATGTAAATGAGTTAACTTGGATTTCCTACCCTTGAATCCATAGGAAACTTTGTTCTAATGCACTATAATAATCAACCGAGTTTTTACACCAACAGGTCTGTCACTTACGTGTGGTGCCCATGCGTGAGGTCCCACACTTCAGTGAGCACAAGTCACGTGCAATAGGTACGCAAACTCCCAGCCATTTTCTTTGTCAAGAGAAGACGCATCAGGATGCGTATTGGAAGTCTGTGGGTCCTTCTGGATCCTTCGGTCGTCCCTCTAAAAAACAAATCTCTCTCATTCTCGGCCTCGCTCGACTCGCTCGCTCGCTCGCACCTCCTGCTCACTGACAAACCCTGCACAAAAGTCAACATCATCACCCGAAAAAGGGGAGACACCATAATTCTCTCCCTTCTTCTCTCCTTCCGAGTGATCCCTCTTCCTCCGAGTTTCACTCGACGGGCAAACACACATGTGCTGCATAGTAATAATAAAAAGGTAGAAAAATCGACCTACGAATCTATAATTAAATAGGTTAAACTAGGGTTTTGCCCAGTACTACAGATCAAGGTTCAAAAAATCCAACTACGGGGTTCGAACAACCCCATTTCTAATCCAAGATTTTTTTCGACCTCATCCAATGGCCTCAAACTATAGGCCGGGTTAGCATCTAGTGCAGTATGTGTGAGAATGTATGCACTATGTGTGCTATAACTTGTGTGTCTTTCAAATTTGAACCAAATTTGAATAAGTTTGAAATATTTGAAATGGGGCTTTTGGCTTAAACGTTTGAAACCCAAAACGACTTCTCCTCATGCTAGACTTCATAAGACCGAGTTTAGGGTTAGGGGGTAGATACATGATTTGTCTGGTTTGAATATGTCTAAACCTTGTTTATCAACTTGAATGCTTACTATATGACATAAGAAGACCATGTGCTTTTGTTTTTCATTTTTCTATTTTTTTAAGAATTTTATGCACATTTGATTCTGGTCAAATCCTAGGTTCAACCAAGATTTAAACAAGTTTCAAGCATGAAAATGAAAACGTAATCCAAGATCCTTCTTAATTAGTCACTCTAAAATATATGAAGCTTTTGGGACGTACTTGAAATTTCCATGTTTGAAACCTAAAACCACTTATCTTCATGCTTGACTTCGTCATAAGACAGAGTTTAGGGGTTTTAGGGGGTAGATACATGATTTGTCTAGCTAGTTTGAATATGTCTAGACCTTGTTTATCAACTTTAATGCTTACTATATGACATATAAGAAGACTATGTGCGCTTTGGTTTTTCATTTTTCTGTTTTTTTATTTTATGCCCATTTGAATCTTGGTCAAATCCTAGATTTGACCAAGATTTAAACAAGTTTAAAACATGGAAATGAAAAGGTAAGCATCGATCCTTCTTAGTCGCTCTAAAATGAAGCTGAATTTTGGGAGGTTTTTGAAATTTCCATGTTTGAAACCCAAAACCACTTCTCTTCATGCTTGACTTCATAAGACGAAGTTTAGGGTCGATAGGGGGTAGATACATGATTTGTCTTGTTTGAATATGTCTAGACCTTGTTTATCAACTTGAATGCTTACTAGCTATATGACATAAGAGGACTATGTGCATTGGTATTTCATTTTTTGATTTTTATGCCCATTTGAGAATCTTGGTAAAATCCTAGGTTTGTTGAGCAAGATTTAAACAAGTTTAACATGTGAAAATGATAAGGTAATTAAGTCTGGATCTTTCTCTTAGTAACTCTAAAATGAAGCTTTTGGGAGGTTCTTGAATTTACCATGTTTGAAACCCAAAACCACCGTACTTCTTTTCATGCTTGACTTCATAAGACAGAGTTTAGGGTTAGGGGTAGATACATGATTTTTCTGGTTTGAATATGTCTAGACCATGTTTATCAACTTGAATGCTTACTATATGACATAAGAAGGCTATGTGCTTTGGTTTTTCATTCTTTCGATTTTTTCTGAATTTTTATGCCCATTTGAATCTTGGTCAAATCCTAGGTTCGACCAAGATTTAAACAAGTTTAAAACATGACAATGAAAAGGTAATTAATCATGGATCCTTCTTAATTAACCAGCCAGTCTAATTAAAATGAAGCTTTTTGGGAGGTTTTTGAAATTTCCATGTTTGAAACCCAAAACCACACTTCTCTGCTTCATGCTTGACTTCATATATAATTAAGACAAAGTTTAGGGTTAGGAGGTACATGATTTGTCTGGTTTGAATATGTCTAGACCTTGTTTATGAACTTTTGAATGCTTACTATATATATGTATGTGACATAAGAAAACTATGTGCTTTGGTTTTTCATTTTTCTGATTTTTTTGGAATTTTGATGCACATTTGAATCTTGGTCAAATCCTAGGTTTGACCAAGATTTAAACAAGTATAGAACATGGAAATGAAAATGGAAGCCTGTATCCTTCTTAGTCACCCTAAAATGAAGTTTTTGGGAGGTTTTTGAAATTTCCATGTTTGAAACCCAAAACCACTTATCTTCATGCTTGACTTCGTCATAAGACAGAGTTTAGGGGTTAGGGGGTAGATACATGATTTGTCTAGCTAGTTTGAATATGTCCAGACCTTGTTTATCAACTTTAATGCTTACTATATGACATATAAGAAGACTATGTGCGCTTTGGTTTTTCATTTTTCTGTTTTTTTATTTTATGCCCATTTGAATCTTGGTCAAATCCTAGAGATTGACTTCATAATACAGAGTTTAGGGTTAGGGGTAGATATACACATGATTTTTCTGGTTTGAATATGTCTAGACCTTGTTTATCAACTTGAGTGTTTACTATATGACATAATTAAGAAGGCTATGTGCTTTGGTTTTTCATTCTTTAGATTTTTTGTCTGAATTTTTATGCCCATTTGAATCTTGGTCAAATCCTAGGTTTGACCAAGATTTAAATAAGTTTAAAACATGGAAATGAAAAGGTAAAAGCATCGATCCTTCTTAGTCGCTCTAAAATGAAGCTGAATTTTGGGAGGTTTTTGAAATTTCCATGTTTGAAACCCAAAACCACTTCTCTTCATGCTTGACTTCATAAGACGAAGTTTAGGGTCGATAGGGGTAGATACATGATTTGTCTGGTTAATTTGGATATATCTAGACCTTGTTTATCAACTTGAATGCTTACGATATGACATAAGAACACTATGTGCTTTTTTTATTTTTTTGTGCCCATTTGAATCTTGGTCAAATCCTAGGTTTGACCAAGATTTAAACAAGTATAGAACATGAAAATGAAAAGGGAAGCCTGTATCCTTCTTACTCACCCTAAAATGAAGTTTTGGGAGGTTTTTGAAATGTCCATGTTTGAAACCCAAAACCACTTCTCTTCATTCTTGACTTCTTAAGACATAGTTTAGGGGTTAGCGGGTAGATACATGATTAGTATGGTTTGAATATGTCTAGACCTTGTTTATCAACTTTAATGCTTACTACATGACATAAGAAGACTATGTGCTTTGGTTTTTCATTTTTCTGTTTTTTTTTTGAATTTTCTGCCAATTTTGTTTGACCAAGATTTAGACAAGTTTTACACGTGAAAACGAATAAGTAAGCCTGGATCCTTCTTAGTCACTCCAAAATGTACCAATTGATAGGTGCGTTAACTTTGCTTCATGGAAAAAATAATGTCATGTAAATGAGTTAACTTGGATTTCCTACCCTTGAATCCATAGGAAACTTTGTTCTAATGCACTATAATAATCAACCGAGTTTTTACACCAACAGGTCTGTCACTTACGTGTGGTGCCCATGCGTGAGGTCCCACACTTCAGTGAGCACAAGTCACGTGCAATAGGTACGCAAACTCCCAGCCATTTTCTTTGTCAAGAGAAGACGCATCAGGATGCGTATTGGAAGTCTGTGGGTCCTTCTGGATCCTTCGGTCGTCCCTCTAAAAAAAAACAAATCTCTCTCATTCTCGGCCTCGCTCGACTCGCTCGCTCGCTCGCACCTCCTGCTCACTGACAAACCCTGCACAAAAGTCAACATCATCACCCGAAAAAGGGGAGACACCATAATTCTCTCCCTTCTTCTCTCCTTCCGAGTGATCCCTCTTCCTCCGAGTTTCACTCGACGGGCAAACACACATGTGCTGCATAGTAATAATAAAAAGGTAGAAAAATCGACCTACGAATCTATAATTAAATAGGTTAAACTAGGGTTTTGCCCAGTACTACAGATCAAGGTTCAAAAAATCCAACTACGGGGTTCGAACAACCCCATTTCTAATCCAAGATTTTTTTCGACCTCATCCAATGGCCTCAAACTATAGGCCGGGTTAGCATCTAGTGCAGTATGTGTGAGAATGTATGCACTATGTGTGCTATAACTTGTGTGTCTTTCAAATTTGAACCAAATTTGAATAAGTTTGAAATATTTGAAATGGGGCTTTTGGCTTAAACGTTTGAAACCCAAAACGACTTCTCCTCATGCTAGACTTCATAAGACCGAGTTTAGGGTTAGGGGGTAGATACATGATTTGTCTGGTTTGAATATGTCTAAACCTTGTTTATCAACTTGAATGCTTACTATATGACATAAGAAGACCATGTGCTTTTGTTTTTCATTTTTCTATTTTTTTAAGAATTTTATGCACATTTGATTCTGGTCAAATCCTAGGTTCAACCAAGATTTAAACAAGTTTCAAGCATGAAAATGAAAACGTAATCCAAGATCCTTCTTAATTAGTCACTCTAAAATATATGAAGCTTTTGGGACGTACTTGAAATTTCCATGTTTGAAACCTAAAACCACTTATCTTCATGCTTGACTTCGTCATAAGACAGAGTTTAGGGGTTTTAGGGGGTAGATACATGATTTGTCTAGCTAGTTTGAATATGTCTAGACCTTGTTTATCAACTTTAATGCTTACTATATGACATATAAGAAGACTATGTGCGCTTTGGTTTTTCATTTTTCAGTTTTTTTATTTTATGCCCATTTGAATCTTGGTCAAATCCTAGATTTGACCAAGATTTAAACAAGTTTAAAACATGGAAATGAAAAGGTAAGCATCGATCCTTCTTAGTCGCTCTAAAATGAAGCTGAATTTTGGGAGGTTTTTGAAATTTCCATGTTTGAAACCCAAAACCACTTCTCTTCATGCTTGACTTCATAAGACGAAGTTTAGGGTCGATAGGGGGTAGATACATGATTTGTCTTGTTTGAATATGTCTAGACCTTGTTTATCAACTTGAATGCTTACTAGCTATATGACATAAGAGGACTATGTGCATTGGTATTTCATTTTTTGATTTTTATGCCCATTTGAGAATCTTGGTAAAATCCTAGGTTTGTTGAGCAAGATTTAAACAAGTTTAACATGTGAAAATGATAAGGTAATTAAGTCTGGATCTTTCTCTTAGTAACTCTAAAATGAAGCTTTTGGGAGGTTCTTGAATTTACCATGTTTGAAACCCAAAACCACCGTACTTCTTTTCATGCTTGACTTCATAAGACAGAGTTTAGGGTTAGGGGTAGATACATGATTTTTCTGGTTTGAATATGTCTAGACCATGTTTATCAACTTGAATGCTTACTATATGACATAAGAAGGCTATGTGCTTTGGTTTTTCATTCTTTCGATTTTTTCTGAATTTTTATGCCCATTTGAATCTTGGTCAAATCCTAGGTTCGACCAAGATTTAAACAAGTTTAAAACATGACAATGAAAAGGTAATTAATCATGGATCCTTCTTAATTAACCAGCCAGTCTAATTAAAATGAAGCTTTTTGGGAGGTTTTTGAAATTTCCATGTTTGAAACCCAAAACCACACTTCTCTGCTTCATGCTTGACTTCATATATAATTAAGACAAAGTTTAGGGTTAGGAGGTACATGATTTGTCTGGTTTGAATATGTCTAGACCTTGTTTATGAACTTTTGAATGCTTACTATATATATGTATGTGACATAAGAAAACTATGTGCTTTGGTTTTTCATTTTTCTGATTTTTTTGGAATTTTGATGCACATTTGAATCTTGGTCAAATCCTAGGTTTGACCAAGATTTAAACAAGTATAGAACATGGAAATGAAAATGGAAGCCTGTATCCTTCTTAGTCACCCTAAAATGAAGTTTTTGGGAGGTTTTTGAAATTTCCATGTTTGAAACCCAAAACCACTTATCTTCATGCTTGACTTCGTCATAAGACAGAGTTTAGGGGTTAGGGGGTAGATACATGATTTGTCTAGCTAGTTTGAATATGTCCAGACCTTGTTTATCAACTTTAATGCTTACTATATGACATATAAGAAGACTATGTGCGCTTTGGTTTTTCATTTTTCTGTTTTTTTATTTTATGCCCATTTGAATCTTGGTCAAATCCTAGAGATTGACTTCATAATACAGAGTTTAGGGTTAGGGGTAGATATACACATGATTTTTCTGGTTTGAATATGTCTAGACCTTGTTTATCAACTTGAGTGTTTACTATATGACATAATTAAGAAGGCTATGTGCTTTGGTTTTTCATTCTTTAGATTTTTTGTCTGAATTTTTATGCCCATTTGAATCTTGGTCAAATCCTAGGTTTGACCAAGATTTAAATAAGTTTAAAACATGGAAATGAAAAGGTAAAAGCATCGATCCTTCTTAGTCGCTCTAAAATGAAGCTGAATTTTGGGAGGTTTTTGAAATTTCCATGTTTGAAACCCAAAACCACTTCTCTTCATGCTTGACTTCATAAGACGAAGTTTAGGGTCGATAGGGGGTAGATACATGATTTGTCTGGTTTGGATATATCTAGACCTTGTTTATCAACTTGAATGCTTACGATATGACATAAGAACACTATGTGCTTTTTTTATTTTTTTGTGCCCATTTGAATCTTGGTCAAATCCTAGGTTTGACCAAGATTTAAACAAGTATAGAACATGAAAATGAAAAGGGAAGCCTGTATCCTTCTTACTCACCCTAAAATGAAGTTTTGGGAGGTTTTTGAAATGTCCATGTTTGAAACCCAAAACCACTTCTCTTCATTCTTGACTTCTTAAGACATAGTTTAGGGGTTAGCGGGTAGATACATGATTAGTATGGTTTGAATATGTCTAGACCTTGTTTATCAACTTTAATGCTTACTACATGACATAAGAAGACTATGTGCTTTGGTTTTTCATTTTTCTGTTTTTTTTTGAATTTTCTGCCAATTTTGTTTGACCAAGATTTAGACAAGTTTTACACGTGAAAACGAATAAGTAAGCCTGGATCCTTCTTAGTCACTCCAAAATGTACCAATTGATAGGTGCGTTAACTTTGCTTCATGGAAAAAATAATGTCATGTAAATGAGTTAACTTGGATTTCCTACCCTTGAATCCATAGGAAACTTTGTTCTAATGCACTATAATAATCAACCGAGTTTTTACACCAACAGGTCTGTCACTTACGTGTGGTGCCCATGCGTGAGGTCCCACACTTCAGTGAGCACAAGTCACGTGCAATAGGTACGCAAACTCCCAGCCATTTTCTTTGTCAAGAGAAGACGCATCAGGATGCGTATTGGAAGTCTGTGGGTCCTTCTGGATCCTTCGGTCGTCCCTCTCAAAAAAAACAAATCTCTCTCATTCTCGGCCTCGCTCGACTCGCTCGCTCGCTCGCTCGCTCCGCTCACTGACAAACCCTGCACAAAAGTCAACATCATCACCCGAAAAAGGGGAGACACCATAATTCTCTCCCTTCTTCTCTCCTTCCGAGTGATCCCTCTTCCTCCGAGTTTCACTCGACGGGCAAACACACATGTGCTGCATAGTAATAATAAAAAGGTAGAAAAATCGACCTACGAATCTATAATTAAATAGGTTAAACTAGGGTTTTGCCCAGTACTACAGATCAAGGTTCAAAAAATCCAACTACGGGGTTCGAACAACCCCATTTCTAATCCAAGATTTTTTCGACCTCATCCAATGGCCTCAAACTATAGGCCGGGTTAGCATCTAGTGCAGTATGTGTGAGAATGTATGCACTATGTGTGCTATAACTTGTGTGTCTTTCAAATTTGAACCAAATTTGAATAAGTTTGAAATATTTGAAATGGGGCTTTTGGCTTAAACGTTTGAAACCCAAAACGACTTCTCCTCATGCTAGACTTCATAAGACCGAGTTTAGGGTTAGGGGGTAGATACATGATTTGTCTGGTTTGAATATGTCTAAACCTTGTTTATCAACTTGAATGCTTACTATATGACATAAGAAGACCATGTGCTTTTGTTTTTCATTTTTCTATTTTTTAAGAATTTTATGCACATTTGATTCTGGTCAAATCCTAGGTTCAACCAAGATTTAAACAAGTTTCAAGCATGAAAATGAAAACGTAATCCAAGATCCTTCTTAATTAGTCACTCTAAAATATATGAAGCTTTTGGGACGTACTTGAAATTTCCATGTTTGAAACCTAAAACCACTTATCTTCATGCTTGACTTCGTCATAAGACAGAGTTTAGGGGTTTTAGGGGGTAGATACATGATTTGTCTAGCTAGTTTGAATATGTCTAGACCTTGTTTATCAACTTTAATGCTTACTATATGACATATAAGAAGACTATGTGCGCTTTGGTTTTTCATTTTTTTTTTTTATTTTATGCCCATTTGAATCTTGGTCAAATCCTAGATTTGACCAAGATTTAAACAAGTTTAAAACATGGAAATGAAAAGGTAAGCATCGATCCTTCTTAGTCGCTCTAAAATGAAGCTGAATTTTGGGAGGTTTTTGAAATTTCCATGTTTGAAACCCAAAACCACTTCTCTTCATGCTTGACTTCATAAGACGAAGTTTAGGGTCGATAGGGGGTAGATACATGATTTGTCTTGTTTGAATATGTCTAGACCTTGTTTATCAACTTGAATGCTTACTAGCTATATGACATAAGAGGACTATGTGCATTGGTATTTCATTTTTTGATTTTTATGCCCATTTGAGAATCTTGGTAAAATCCTAGGTTTGTTGAGCAAGATTTAAACAAGTTTAACATGTGAAAATGATAAGGTAATTAAGTCTGGATCTTTCTCTTAGTAACTCTAAAATGAAGCTTTTGGGAGGTTCTTGAATTTACCATGTTTGAAACCCAAAACCACCGTACTTCTTTTCATGCTTGACTTCATAAGACAGAGTTTAGGGTTAGGGGTAGATACATGATTTTTCTGGTTTGAATATGTCTAGACCATGTTTATCAACTTGAATGCTTACTATATGACATAAGAAGGCTATGTGCTTTGGTTTTTCATTCTTTCGATTTTTTCTGAATTTTTATGCCCATTTGAATCTTGGTCAAATCCTAGGTTCGACCAAGATTTAAACAAGTTTAAAACATGACAATGAAAAGGTAATTAATCATGGATCCTTCTTAATTAACCAGCCAGTCTAATTAAAATGAAGCTTTTTGGGAGGTTTTTGAAATTTCCATGTTTGAAACCCAAAACCACACTTCTCTGCTTCATGCTTGACTTCATATATAATTAAGACAAAGTTTAGGGTTAGGGGGTACATGATTTGTCTGGTTTGAATATGTCTAGACCTTGTTTATGAACTTTTGAATGCTTACTATATATATGTATGTGACATAAGAAAACTATGTGCTTTGGTTTTTCATTTTTCTGATTTTTTTGGAATTTTGATGCACATTTGAATCTTGGTCAAATCCTAGGTTTGACCAAGATTTAAACAAGTATAGAACATGGAAATGAAAATGGAAGCCTGTATCCTTCTTAGTCACCCTAAAATGAAGTTTTTGGGAGGTTTTTGAAATTTCCATGTTTGAAACCCAAAACCACTTATCTTCATGCTTGACTTCGTCATAAGACAGAGTTTAGGGGTTAGGGGTAGATACATGATTTGTCTAGCTAGTTTGAATATGTCCAGACCTTGTTTATCAACTTTAATGCTTACTATATGACATATAAGAAGACTATGTGCGCTTTGGTTTTTCATTTTTTGTTTTTTTATTTTATGCCCATTTGAATCTTGGTCAAATCCTAGAGATTGACTTCATAATACAGAGTTTAGGGTTAGGGGTAGATATACACATGATTTTTCTGGTTTGAATATGTCTAGACCTTGTTTATCAACTTGAGTGTTTACTATATGACATAATTAAGAAGGCTATGTGCTTTGGTTTTTCATTCTTTAGATTTTTTGTCTGAATTTTTATGCCCATTTGAATCTTGGTCAAATCCTAGGTTTGACCAAGATTTAAATAAGTTTAAAACATGGAAATGAAAAGGTAAAAGCATCGATCCTTCTTAGTCGCTCTAAAATGAAGCTGAATTTTGGGAGGTTTTTGAAATTTCCATGTTTGAAACCCAAAACCACTTCTCTTCATGCTTGACTTCATAAGACGAAGTTTAGGGTCGATAGGGGTAGATACATGATTTGTCTGGTTAATTTGGATATATCTAGACCTTGTTTATCAACTTGAATGCTTACGATATGACATAAGAACACTATGTGCTTTTTTTATTTTTTTGTGCCCATTTGAATCTTGGTCAAATCCTAGGTTTGACCAAGATTTAAACAAGTATAGAACATGAAAATGAAAAGGGAAGCCTGTATCCTTCTTACTCACCCTAAAATGAAGTTTTGGGAGGTTTTTGAAATGTCCATGTTTGAAACCCAAAACCACTTCTCTTCATTCTTGACTTCTTAAGACATAGTTTAGGGGTTAGCGGGTAGATACATGATTAGTATGGTTTGAATATGTCTAGACCTTGTTTATCAACTTTAATGCTTACTACATGACATAAGAAGACTATGTGCTTTGGTTTTTCATTTTTCTGTTTTTTTTTGAATTTTCTGCCAATTTTGTTTGACCAAGATTTAGACAAGTTTTACACGTGAAAACGAATAAGTAAGCCTGGATCCTTCTTAGTCACTCCAAAATGTACCAATTGATAGGTGCGTTAACTTTGCTTCATGGAAAAAATAATGTCATGTAAATGAGTTAACTTGGATTTCCTACCCTTGAATCCATAGGAAACTTTGTTCTAATGCACTATAATAATCAACCGAGTTTTTACACCAACAGGTCTGTCACTTACGTGTGGTGCCCATGCGTGAGGTCCCACACTTCAGTGAGCACAAGTCACGTGCAATAGGTACGCAAACTCCCAGCCATTTTCTTTGTCAAGAGAAGACGCATCAGGATGCGTATTGGAAGTCTGTGGGTCCTTCTGGATCCTTCGGTCGTCCCTCTCAAAAAAACAAATCTCTCTCATTCTCGGCCTCGCTCGACTCGCTCGCTCGCTCGCTCGCTCGCACCTCCTGCTCACTGACAAACCCTGCACAAAAGTCAACATCATCACCCGAAAAAGGGGAGACACCATAATTCTCTCCCTTCTTCTCTCCTTCCGAGTGATCCCTCTTCCTCCGAGTTTCACTCGACGGGCAAACACACATGTGCTGCATAGTAATAATAAAAAGGTAGAAAAATCGACCTACGAATCTATAATTAAATAGGTTAAACTAGGGTTTTGCCCAGTACTACAGATCAAGGTTCAAAAAATCCAACTACGGGGTTCGAACAACCCCATTTCTAATCCAAGATTTTTTTCGACCTCATCCAATGGCCTCAAACTATAGGCCGGGTTAGCATCTAGTGCAGTATGTGTGAGAATGTATGCACTATGTGTGCTATAACTTGTGTGTCTTTCAAATTTGAACCAAATTTGAATAAGTTTGAAATATTTGAAATGGGGCTTTTGGCTTAAACGTTTGAAACCCAAAACGACTTCTCCTCATGCTAGACTTCATAAGACCGAGTTTAGGGTTAGGGGGTAGATACATGATTTGTCTGGTTTGAATATGTCTAAACCTTGTTTATCAACTTGAATGCTTACTATATGACATAAGAAGACCATGTGCTTTTGTTTTTCATTTTTCTATTTTTTTAAGAATTTTATGCACATTTGATTCTGGTCAAATCCTAGGTTCAACCAAGATTTAAACAAGTTTCAAGCATGAAAATGAAAACGTAATCCAAGATCCTTCTTAATTAGTCACTCTAAAATATATGAAGCTTTTGGGACGTACTTGAAATTTCCATGTTTGAAACCCAAAACCAATTCTCTTCATGATTGACTTCATAAGACAGAGTTTAGGGGTAGGGGTAGATATACACATGATTTTTCTGGTTTGAATATGTCTAGACCTTGTTTATCAACTTGAGTGTTTACTATATGACATAATTAAGAAGGCTATGTGCTTTGGTTTTTCATTCTTTAGATTTTTTGTCTGAATAATTTTTATGCCCATTTGAATCTTGGTCAAATCCTAGGTTTGACCAAGATTTAAATAAGTTTAAAACATGGAAATGAAAAGGTAAAAGCATCGATCCTTCTTAGTCGCTCTAAAATGAAGCTGAATTTTGGGAGGTTTTTGAAATTTCCATGTTTGAAACCTAAAACCACTTATCTTCATGCTTGACTTCGTCATAAGACAGAGTTTAGGGGTTTTAGGGGGTAGATACATGATTTGTCTAGCTAGTTTGAATATGTCTAGACCTTGTTTATCAACTTTAATGCTTACTATATGACATATAAGAAGACTATGTGCGCTTTGGTTTTTCATTTTTCGGTTTTTTTATTTTATGCCCATTTGAATCTTGGTCAAATCCTAGATTTGACCAAGATTTAAACAAGTTTAAAACATGGAAATGAAAAGGTAAGCATCGATCCTTCTTAGTCGCTCTAAAATGAAGCTGAATTTTGGGAGGTTTTTGAAATTTCCATGTTTGAAACCCAAAACCACTTCTCTTCATGCTTGACTTCATAAGACGAAGTTTAGGGTCGATAGGGGGTAGATACATGATTTGTCTTGTTTGAATATGTCTAGACCTTGTTTATCAACTTGAATGCTTACTAGCTATATGACATAAGAGGACTATGTGCATTGGTATTTCATTTTTTGATTTTTATGCCCATTTGAGAATCTTGGTAAAATCCTAGGTTTGTTGAGCAAGATTTAAACAAGTTTAACATGTGAAAATGATAAGGTAATTAAGTCTGGATCTTTCTCTTAGTAACTCTAAAATGAAGCTTTTGGGAGGTTCTTGAATTTACCATGTTTGAAACCCAAAACCACCGTACTTCTGTTCATGCTTGACTTCATAAGACAGAGTTTAGGGTTAGGGGTAGATACATGATTTTTCTGGTTTGAATATGTCTAGACCATGTTTATCAACTTGAATGCTTACTATATGACATAAGAAGGCTATGTGCTTTGGTTTTTCATTCTTTCGATTTTTTCTGAATTTTTATGCCCATTTGAATCTTGGTCAAATCCTAGGTTCGACCAAGATTTAAACAAGTTTAAAACATGACAATGAAAAGGTAATTAATCATGGATCCTTCTTAATTAACCAGCCAGTCTAATTAAAATGAAGCTTTTTGGGAGGTTTTTGAAATTTCCATGTTTGAAACCCAAAACCACACTTCTCTGCTTCATGCTTGACTTCATATATAATTAAGACAAAGTTTAGGGTTAGGGGGTACATGATTTGTCTGGTTTGAATATGTCTAGACCTTGTTTATGAACTTTTGAATGCTTACTATATATATGTATGTGACATAAGAAAACTATGTGCTTTGGTTTTTCATTTTTCTGATTTTTTTGGAATTTTGATGCACATTTGAATCTTGGTCAAATCCTAGGTTTGACCAAGATTTAAACAAGTATAGAACATGGAAATGAAAATGGAAGCCTGTATCCTTCTTAGTCACCCTAAAATGAAGTTTTTGGGAGGTTTTTGAAATTTCCATGTTTGAAACCCAAAACCACTTATCTTCATGCTTGACTTCGTCATAAGAGAGAGTTTAGGGGTTAGGGGGTAGATACATGATTTGTCTAGCTAGTTTGAATATGTCCAGACCTTGTTTATCAACTTTAATGCTTACTATATGACATATAAGAAGACTATGTGCGCTTTGGTTTTTCATTTTTCTGTTTTTTTATTTTATGCCCATTTGAATCTTGGTCAAATCCTAGAGATTGACTTCATAATACAGAGTTTAGGGTTAGGGGTAGATATACACATGATTTTTCTGGTTTGAATATGTCTAGACCTTGTTTATCAACTTGAGTGTTTACTATATGACATAATTAAGAAGGCTATGTGCTTTGGTTTTTCATTCTTTAGATTTTTTGTCTGAATTTTTATGCCCATTTGAATCTTGGTCAAATCCTAGGTTTGACCAAGATTTAAATAAGTTTAAAACATGGAAATGAAAAGGTAAAAGCATCGATCCTTCTTAGTCGCTCTAAAATGAAGCTGAATTTTGGGAGGTTTTTGAAATTTCCATGTTTGAAACCCAAAACCACTTCTCTTCATGCTTGACTTCATAAGACGAAGTTTAGGGTCGATAGGGGGTAGATACATGATTTGTCTGGTTAATTTGGATATATCTAGACCTTGTTTATCAACTTGAATGCTTATGATATGACATAAGAACACTATGTGCTTTTTTTATTTTTTTGTGCCCATTTGAATCTTGGTCAAATCCTAGGTTTGACCAAGATTTAAACAAGTATAGAACATGAAAATGAAAAGGGAAGCCTGTATCCTTCTTACTCACCCTAAAATGAAGTTTTGGGAGGTTTTTGAAATGTCCATGTTTGAAACCCAAAACCACTTCTCTTCATTCTTGACTTCTTAAGACATAGTTTAGGGGTTAGCGGGTAGATACATGATTAGTATGGTTTGAATATGTCTAGACCTTGTTTATCAACTTTAATGCTTACTACATGACATAAGAAGACTATGTGCTTTGGTTTTTCATTTTTCTGTTTTTTTTGAATTTTCTGCCAATTTTGTTTGACCAAGATTTAGACAAGTTTTACACGTGAAAACGAATAAGTAAGCCTGGATCCTTCTTAGTCACTCCAAAATGTACCAATTGATAGATGTGTTAACTTTGCTTCATGGAAAAAATAATGTCATGTAAATGAGTTAACTTGGATTTCCTACCCTTGAATCCATAGGAAACTTTGTTCTAATGCACTATAATAATCAACCGAGTTTTTACACCAACATGTCTGTCACTTACGTGTGGTGCCCATGCGTGAGGTCCCACACTTCAGTGAGCACAAGTCACGTGCAATAGGTACGCAAACTCCCAGCCATTTTCTTTGTCAAGAGAAGACGCATCAGGATGCGTATTGGAAGTCTGTGGGTCCTTCTGGATCCTTCGGTCGTCCCTCTCAAAAAAAAACAAATCTCTCTCATTCTCGGCCTCGCTCGACTCGCTCGCTCGCTCGCTCGCACCTCCTGCTCACTGACAAACCCTGCACAAAAGTCAACATCATCACCCGAAAAAGGGGAGACACCATAATTCTCTCCCTTCTTCTCTCCTTCCGAGTGATCCCTCTTCCTCCGAGTTTCACTCGACGGGCAAACACACATGTGCTGCATAGTAATAATAAAAAGGTAGAAAAATCGACCTACGAATCTATAATTAAATAGGTTAAACTAGGGTTTTGCCCAGTACTACAGATCAAGGTTCAAAAAATCCAACTACGGGGTTCGAACAACCCCATTTCTAATCCAAGATTTTTTCGACCTCATCCAATGGCCTCAAACTATAGGCCGGGTTAGCATCTAGTGCAGTATGTGTGAGAATGTATGCACTATGTGTGCTATAACTTGTGTGTCTTTCAAATTTGAACCAAATTTGAATAAGTTTGAAATATTTGAAATGGGGCTTTTGGCTTAAACGTTTGAAACCCAAAACGACTTCTCCTCATGCTAGACTTCATAAGACCGAGTTTAGGGTTAGGGGTAGATACATGATTTGTCTGGTTTGAATATGTCTAAACCTTGTTTATCAACTTGAATGCTTACTATATGACATAAGAAGACCATGTGCTTTTGTTTTTCATTTTTCTATTTTTTTAAGAATTTTATGCACATTTGATTCTGGTCAAATCCTAGGTTCAACCAAGATTTAAACAAGTTTCAAGCATGAAAATGAAAACGTAATCCAAGATCCTTCTTAATTAGTCACTCTAAAATATATGAAGCTTTTGGGACGTACTTGAAATTTCCATGTTTGAAACCCAAAACCAATTCTCTTCATGATTGACTTCATAAGACAGAGTTTAGGGGTAGGGGTAGATATACACATGATTTTTCTGGTTTGAATATGTCTAGACCTTGTTTATCAACTTGAGTGTTTACTATATGACATAATTAAGAAGGCTATGTGCTTTGGTTTTTCATTCTTTAGATTTTTTGTCTGAATTTTTATGCCCATTTGAATCTTGGTCAAATCCTAGGTTTGACCAAGATTTAAATAAGTTTAAAACATGGAAATGAAAAGGTAAAAGCATCGATCCTTCTTAGTCGCTCTAAAATGAAGCTGAATTTTGGGAGGTTTTTGAAATTTCCATGTTTGAAACCTAAAACCACTTATCTTCATGCTTGACTTCGTCATAAGACAGAGTTTAGGGGTTTTAGGGGGTAGATACATGATTTGTCTCTAGCTAGTTTGAATATGTCTAGACCTTGTTTATCAACTTTAATGCTTACTATATGACATATAAGAAGACTATGTGCGCTTTGGTTTTTCATTTTTCGGTTTTTTTATTTTATGCCCATTTGAATCTTGGTCAAATCCTAGATTTGACCAAGATTTAAACAAGTTTAAAACATGGAAATGAAAAGGTAAGCATCGATCCTTCTTAGTCGCTCTAAAATGAAGCTGAATTTTGGGAGGTTTTTGAAATTTCCATGTTTGAAACCCAAAACCACTTCTCTTCATGCTTGACTTCATAAGACGAAGTTTAGGGTCGATAGGGGGTAGATACATGATTTGTCTTGTTTGAATATGTCTAGACCTTGTTTATCAACTTGAATGCTTACTAGCTATATGACATAAGAGGACTATGTGCATTGGTATTTCATTTTTTGATTTTTATGCCCATTTGAGAATCTTGGTAAAATCCTAGGTTTGTTGAGCAAGATTTAAACAAGTTTAACATGTGAAAATGATAAGGTAATTAAGTCTGGATCTTTCTCTTAGTAACTCTAAAATGAAGCTTTTGGGAGGTTCTTGAATTTACCATGTTTGAAACCCAAAACCACCGTACTTCTTTTCATGCTTGACTTCATAAGACAGAGTTTAGGGTTAGGGGTAGATACATGATTTTTCTGGTTTGAATATGTCTAGACCATGTTTATCAACTTGAATGCTTACTATATGACATAAGAAGGCTATGTGCTTTGGTTTTTCATTCTTTCGATTTTTTTCTGAATTTTTATGCCCATTTGAATCTTGGTCAAATCCTAGGTTCGACCAAGATTTAAACAAGTTTAAAACATGACAATGAAAAGGTAATTAATCATGGATCCTTCTTAATTAACCAGCCAGTCTAATTAAAATGAAGCTTTTTGGGAGGTTTTTGAAATTTCCATGTTTGAAACCCAAAACCACACTTCTCTGCTTCATGCTTGACTTCATATATAATTAAGACAAAGTTTAGGGTTAGGAGGTACATGATTTGTCTGGTTTGAATATGTCTAGACCTTGTTTATGAACTTTTGAATGCTTACTATATATATGTATGTGACATAAGAAAACTATGTGCTTTGGTTTTTCATTTTTCTGATTTTTTTGGAATTTTGATGCACATTTGAATCTTGGTCAAATCCTAGGTTTGACCAAGATTTAAACAAGTATAGAACATGGAAATGAAAATGGAAGCCTGTATCCTTCTTAGTCACCCTAAAATGAAGTTTTTGGGAGGTTTTTGAAATTTCCATGTTTGAAACCCAAAACCACTTATCTTCATGCTTGACTTCGTCATAAGACAGAGTTTAGGGGTTAGGGGGTAGATACATGATTTGTCTAGCTAGTTTGAATATGTCCAGACCTTGTTTATCAACTTTAATGCTTACTATATGACATATAAGAAGACTATGTGCGCTTTGGTTTTTCATTTTTCTGTTTTTTTATTTTATGCCCATTTGAATCTTGGTCAAATCCTAGAGATTGACTTCATAATACAGAGTTTAGGGTTAGGGGTAGATATACACATGATTTTTCTGGTTTGAATATGTCTAGACCTTGTTTATCAACTTGAGTGTTTACTATATGACATAATTAAGAAGGCTATGTGCTTTGGTTTTTCATTCTTTAGATTTTTTGTCTGAATTTTTATGCCCATTTGAATCTTGGTCAAATCCTAGGTTTGACCAAGATTTAAATAAGTTTAAAACATGGAAATGAAAAGGTAAAAGCATCGATCCTTCTTAGTCGCTCTAAAATGAAGCTGAATTTTGGGAGGTTTTTGAAATTTCCATGTTTGAAACCCAAAACCACTTCTCTTCATGCTTGACTTCATAAGACGAAGTTTAGGGTCGATAGGGGGTAGATACATGATTTGTCTGGTTAATTTGGATATATCTAGACCTTGTTTATCAACTTGAATGCTTACGATATGACATAAGAACACTATGTGCTTTTTTTATTTTTTTGTGCCCATTTGAATCTTGGTCAAATCCTAGGTTTGACCAAGATTTAAACAAGTATAGAACATGAAAATGAAAAGGGAAGCCTGTATCCTTCTTACTCACCCTAAAATGAAGTTTTGGGAGGTTTTTGAAATGTCCATGTTTGAAACCCAAAACCACTTCTCTTCATTCTTGACTTCTTAAGACATAGTTTAGGGGTTAGCGGGTAGATACATGATTAGTATGGTTTGAATATGTCTAGACCTTGTTTATCAACTTTAATGCTTACTACATGACATAAGAAGACTATGTGCTTTGGTTTTTCATTTTTCTGTTTTTTTTTGAATTTTCTGCCAATTTTGTTTGACCAAGATTTAGACAAGTTTTACACGTGAAAACGAATAAGTAAGCCTGGATCCTTCTTAGTCACTCCAAAATGTACCAATTGATAGGTGCGTTAACTTTGCTTCATGGAAAAAATAATGTCATGTAAATGAGTTAACTTGGATTTCCTACCCTTGAATCCATAGGAAACTTTGTTCTAATGCACTATAATAATCAACCGAGTTTTTACACCAACAGGTCTGTCACTTACGTGTGGTGCCCATGCGTGAGGTCCCACACTTCAGTGAGCACAAGTCACGTGCAATAGGTACGCAAACTCCCAGCCATTTTCTTTGTCAAGAGAAGACGCATCAGGATGCGTATTGGAAGTCTGTGGGTCCTTCTGGATCCTTCGGTCGTCCCTCTCAAAAAAAAACAAATCTCTCTCATTCTCGGCCTCGCTCGACTCGCTCGCTCGCTCGCTCGCACCTCCTGCTCACTGACAAACCCTGCACAAAAGTCAACATCATCACCCGAAAAAGGGGAGACACCATAATTCTCTCCCTTCTTCTCTCCTTCCGAGTGATCCCTCTTCCTCCGAGTTTCACTCGACGGGCAAACACACATGTGCTGCATAGTAATAATAAAAAGGTAGAAAAATCGACCTACGAATCTATAATTAAATAGGTTAAACTAGGGTTTTGCCCAGTACTACAGATCAAGGTTCAAAAAATCCAACTACGGGGTTCGAACAACCCCATTTCTAATCCAAGATTTTTTTCGACCTCATCCAATGGCCTCAAACTATAGGCCGGGTTAGCATCTAGTGCAGTATGTGTGAGAATGTATGCACTATGTGTGCTATAACTTGTGTGTCTTTCAAATTTGAACCAAATTTGAATAAGTTTGAAATATTTGAAATGGGGCTTTTGGCTTAAACGTTTGAAACCCAAAACGACTTCTCCTCATGCTAGACTTCATAAGACCGAGTTTAGGGTTAGGGGGTAGATACATGATTTGTCTGGTTTGAATATGTCTAAACCTTGTTTATCAACTTGAATGCTTACTATATGACATAAGAAGACCATGTGCTTTTGTTTTTCATTTTTTTTTTTTAAGAATTTTATGCACATTTGATTCTGGTCAAATCCTAGGTTCAACCA
Organism: Lolium multiflorum; assembly: GCA_030979885.1. NCBI lineage: Eukaryota > Viridiplantae > Streptophyta > Magnoliopsida > Poales > Poaceae > Lolium > Lolium multiflorum. Next base: position 198,328,497 of record CM061753.1, on the reverse strand, counting down.
AGATTTAAACAAGTTTCAAGCATGAAAATGAAAACGTAATCCAAGATCCTTCTTAATTAGTCACTCTAAAATATATGAAGCTTTTGGGACGTACTTGAAATTTCCATGTTTGAAACCCAAAACCAATTCTCTTCATGATTGACTTCATAAGACAGAGTTTAGGGGTAGGGGTAGATATACACATGATTTTTCTGGTTTGAATATGTCTAGACCTTGTTTATCAACTTGAGTGTTTACTATATGACATAATTAAGAAGGCTATGTGCTTTGGTTTTTCATTCTTTAGATTTTTTGTCTGAATTTTTATGCCCATTTGAATCTTGGTCAAATCCTAGGTTTGACCAAGATTTAAATAAGTTTAAAACATGGAAATGAAAAGGTAAAAGCATCGATCCTTCTTAGTCGCTCTAAAATGAAGCTGAATTTTGGGAGGTTTTTGAAATTTCCATGTTTGAAACCTAAAACCACTTATCTTCATGCTTGACTTCGTCATAAGACAGAGTTTAGGGGTTTTAGGGGGTAGATACATGATTTGTCTCTAGCTAGTTTGAATATGTCTAGACCTTGTTTATCAACTTTAATGCTTACTATATGACATATAAGAAGACTATGTGCGCTTTGGTTTTTCATTTTTCGGTTTTTTTATTTTATGCCCATTTGAATCTTGGTCAAATCCTAGATTTGACCAAGATTTAAACAAGTTTAAAACATGGAAATGAAAAGGTAAGCATCGATCCTTCTTAGTCGCTCTAAAATGAAGCTGAATTTTGGGAGGTTTTTGAAATTTCCATGTTTGAAACCCAAAACCACTTCTCTTCATGCTTGACTTCATAAGACGAAGTTTAGGGTCGATAGGGGGTAGATACATGATTTGTCTTGTTTGAATATGTCTAGACCTTGTTTATCAACTTGAATGCTTACTAGCTATATGACATAAGAGGACTATGTGCATTGGTATTTCATTTTTTGATTTTTATGCCCATTTGAGAATCTTGGTAAAATCCTAGGTTTGTTGAGCAAGATTTAAACAAGTTTAACATGTGAAAATGATAAGGTAATTAAGTCTGGATCTTTCTCTTAGTAACTCTAAAATGAAGCTTTTGGGAGGTTCTTGAATTTACCATGTTTGAAACCCAAAACCACCGTACTTCTTTTCATGCTTGACTTCATAAGACAGAGTTTAGGGTTAGGGGTAGATACATGATTTTTCTGGTTTGAATATGTCTAGACCATGTTTATCAACTTGAATGCTTACTATATGACATAAGAAGGCTATGTGCTTTGGTTTTTCATTCTTTCGATTTTTTTCTGAATTTTTATGCCCATTTGAATCTTGGTCAAATCCTAGGTTCGACCAAGATTTAAACAAGTTTAAAACATGACAATGAAAAGGTAATTAATCATGGATCCTTCTTAATTAACCAGCCAGTCTAATTAAAATGAAGCTTTTTGGGAGGTTTTTGAAATTTCCATGTTTGAAACCCAAAACCACACTTCTCTGCTTCATGCTTGACTTCATATATAATTAAGACAAAGTTTAGGGTTAGGGGGTACATGATTTGTCTGGTTTGAATATGTCTAGACCTTGTTTATGAACTTTTGAATGCTTACTATATATATGTATGTGACATAAGAAAACTATGTGCTTTGGTTTTTCATTTTTCTGATTTTTTTTGGAATTTTGATGCACATTTGAATCTTGGTCAAATCCTAGGTTTGACCAAGATTTAAACAAGTATAGAACATGGAAATGAAAATGGAAGCATGTATCCTTCTTAGTCACCCTAAAATGAAGTTTTTGGGAGGTTTTTGAAATTTCCATGTTTGAAACCCAAAACCACTTATCTTCATGCTTGACTTCGTCATAAGACAGAGTTTAGGGGTTAGGGGGTAGATACATGATTTGTCTAGCTAGTTTGAATATGTCCAGACCTTGTTTATCAACTTTAATGCTTACTATATGACATATAAGAAGACTATGTGCGCTTTGGTTTTTCATTTTTCTGTTTTTTTATTTTATGCCCATTTGAATCTTGGTCAAATCCTAGAGATTGACTTCATAATACAGAGTTTAGGGTTAGGGGTAGATATACACATGATTTTTCTGGTTTGAATATGTCTAGACCTTGTTTATCAACTTGAGTGTTTACTATATGACATAATTAAGAAGGCTATGTGCTTTGGTTTTTCATTCTTTAGATTTTTTGTCTGAATTTTTATGCCCATTTGAATCTTGGTCAAATCCTAGGTTTGACCAAGATTTAAATAAGTTTAAAACATGGAAATGAAAAGGTAAAAGCATCGATCCTTCTTAGTCGCTCTAAAATGAAGCTGAATTTTGGGAGGTTTTTGAAATTTCCATGTTTGAAACCCAAAACCACTTCTCTTCATGCTTGACTTCATAAGACGAAGTTTAGGGGATAGGGGGTAGATACATGATTTGTCTGGTTAATTTGGATATATCTAGACCTTGTTTATCAACTTGAATGCTTACGATATGACATAAGAACACTATGTGCTTTTTTTATTTTTTTGTGCCCATTTGAATCTTGGTCAAATCCTAGGTTTGACCAAGATTTAAACAAGTATAGAACATGAAAATGAAAAGGGAAGCCTGTATCCTTCTTACTCACCCTAAAATGAAGTTTTGGGAGGTTTTTGAAATGTCCATGTTTGAAACCCAAAACCACTTCTCTTCATTCTTGACTTCTTAAGACATAGTTTAGGGGTTAGCGGGTAGATACATGATTTGTATGGTTTGAATATGTCTAGACCTTGTTTATCAACTTTAATGCTTACTACATGACATAAGAAGACTATGTGCTTTGGTTTTTCATTTTTCTGTTTTTTTTGAATTTTCTGCCAATTTTGTTTGACCAAGATTTAGACAAGTTTTACACGTGAAAATGAATAAGTAAGCATGGATCCTTCTTAGTCACTCCAAAATGTACCAATTGATAGGTGCGTTAACTTTGCTTCATGGAAAAAATAATGTCATGTAAATGAGTTAACTTGGATTTCCTACCCTTGAATCCATAGGAAACTTTGTTCTAATGCACTATAATAATCAACCGAGTTTTTACACCAACAGGTCTGTCACTTACGTGTGGTGCCCATGCGTGAGGTCCCACACTTCAGTGAGCACAAGTCACGTGCAATAGGTACGCAAACTCCCAGCCATTTTCTTTGTCAAGAGAAGACGCATCAGGATGCGTATTGGAAGTCTGTGGGTCCTTCTGGATCCTTCGGTCGTCCCTCTCAAAAAAACAAATCTCTCTCATTCTCGGCCTCGCTCGACTCGCTCGCTCGCTCGCTCGCTCGCACCTCCTGCTCACTGACAAACCCTGCACAAAAGTCAACATCATCACCCGAAAAAGGGGAGACACCATAATTCTCTCCCTTCTTCTCTCCTTCCGAGTGATCCCTCTTCCTCCGAGTTTCACTCGACGGGCAAACACACATGTGCTGCATAGTAATAATAAAAAGGTAGAAAAATCGACCAACGAATCTATAATTAAATAGGTTAAACTAGGGTTTTGCCCAGTACTACAGATCAAGGTTCAAAAAATCCAACTACGGGGTTCGAACAACCCCATTTCTAATCCAAGATTTTTTTCGACCTCATCCAATGGCCTCAAACTATAGGCCGGGTTAGCATCTAGTGCAGTATGTGTGAGAATGTATGCACTATGTGTGCTATAACTTGTGTGTCTTTCAAATTTGAACCAAATTTGAATAAGTTTGAAATATTTGAAATGGGGCTTTTGGCTTAAACGTTTGAAACCCAAAACGACTTCTCCTCATGCTAGACTTCATAAGACCGAGTTTAGGGTTAGGGGTAGATACATGATTTGTTTGGTTTGAATATGTCTAAACCTTGTTTATCAACTTGAATGCTTACTATATGACATAAGAAGACCATGTGCTTTTGTTTTTCATTTTTCTATTTTTTTAAGAATTTTATGCACATTTGATTCTGGTCAAATCCTAGGTTCAACCAAGATTTAAACAAGTTTCAAGCATGAAAATGAAAACGTAATCCAAGATCCTTCTTAATTAGTCACTCTAAAATATATGAAGCTTTTGGGACGTACTTGAAATTTCCATGTTTGAAACCTAAAACCACTTATCTTCATGCTTGACTTCGTCATAAGACAGAGTTTAGGGGTTTTAGGGGGTAGATACATGATTTGTCTAGCTAGTTTGAATATGTCTAGACCTTGTTTATCAACTTTAATGCTTACTATATGACATATAAGAAGACTATGTGCGCTTTGGTTTTTCATTTTTCGTTTTTTTATTTTATGCCCATTTGAATCTTGGTCAAATCCTAGATTTGACCAAGATTTAAACAAGTTTAAAACATGGAAATGAAAAGGTAAGCATCGATCCTTCTTAGTCGCTCTAAAATGAAGCTGAATTTTGGGAGGTTTTTGAAATTTCCATGTTTGAAACCCAAAACCACTTCTCTTCATGCTTGACTTCATAAGACGAAGTTTAGGGTCGATAGGGGGTAGATACATGATTTGTCTTGTTTGAATATGTCTAGACCTTGTTTATCAACTTGAATGCTTACTAGCTATATGACATAAGAGGACTATGTGCATTGGTATTTCATTTTTTGATTTTTATGCCCATTTGAGAATCTTGGTAAAATCCTAGGTTTGTTGAGCAAGATTTAAACAAGTTTAACATGTGAAAATGATAAGGTAATTAAGTCTGGATCTTTCTCTTAGTAACTCTAAAATGAAGCTTTTGGGAGGTTCTTGAATTTACCATGTTTGAAACCCAAAACCACCGTACTTCTTTTCATGCTTGACTTCATAAGACAGAGTTTAGGGTTAGGGGTAGATACATGATTTTTCTGGTTTGAATATGTCTAGACCATGTTTATCAACTTGAATGCTTACTATATGACATAAGAAGGCTATGTGCTTTGGTTTTTCATTCTTTCGATTTTTTTCTGAATTTTTATGCCCATTTGAATCTTGGTCAAATCCTAGGTTCGACCAAGATTTAAACAAGTTTAAAACATGACAATGAAAAGGTAATTAATCATGGATCCTTCTTAATTAACCAGCCAGTCTAATTAAAATGAAGCTTTTTGGGAGGTTTTTGAAATTTCCATGTTTGAAACCCAAAACCACACTTCTCTGCTTCATGCTTGACTTCATATATAATTAAGACAAAGTTTAGGGTTAGGGGTACATGATTTGTCTGGTTTGAATATGTCTAGACCTTGTTTATGAACTTGAATGCTTACTATATGACATAAGAAGACTATGTGCTTTGGTTTTTTTTTATTTATTTTTTATTTTATGCCCATTTGAATATTGGTTAAATCCTAGGTTTGAACAAGATTTAAACAAGTTTAAAACATGAAAATGAAAAGGTAAGCCTGGATCCTTCTTAACTAGTCACTCTAAAATGAAGCTTTAATTTTGGGAGGTTTTTGAAATTTCCATGTTTGAAACCCAAAACCACTTCTCTTCATGCTTGACTTCATAAGACGAAGTTTAGGGTCGATAGGGGGTAGATACATGATTTGTCTGGTTTGAATATGTCTAGACCATGTTTATCAAATCCTAGGTTTGACCAAGATTTAAACAAGTTTAAAACATGAAAATGAAAAGGGAAGCATGTGTCCTTCTTAGTCACTCTAAAATGAAGTTTTTGGGCGGTTTTTGAAATTTCCATGTTTGAAACCCAAAACCACTTCTCTTCATGCTTGACTTCATAAGACATAGTTTAGGGGTTAGGGGTAGATACATGATTTGTATGGTTTGAATATGTCTAGACCATGTTTATCAACTTTAATGCTTACTATATGACATAAGAAGACTATGTGCTTTGGTTTTTCATTTTTCTGATTTTTTTAGAATTTTGATGCACATTTGAATCTTGGTCAAATCCTAGGTTTGACCAAGATTTAAACAAGTATATATAGAACATGAAAATGAAAAGGGAAGCCTGTATCCTTCTTAGTCACCCTAAAATGAAGTTTTTGGGAGGTTTTTGAAATTTCCATGTTTGAAACCCAAAACCACTTATCTTCATGCTTGAGCAAGATTTGACCAAGATTTAAACAAGTTTAAATCATGAAAATGGAAAGGTAAGCCTGGATCCTTCTTAGTCGCTCTAAAATGAAGCTTTTGGGATGTTCTTGAAATTTCCATGTTTGAAACCCGGCCAAAACGACTTTTCTTCATGCTAGACTTCATAAGATCGACACGGGGTACATACATGATTTGTCTGGTTTGGATATATCTAGACCTTGTTTATCAACTTGAATGCTTACGATATGACATAAGAACACTATGTGCTTTTTGTTTTTCATTTTTTTGTGCCTATTTGTATCTTGGTCAAATCCTAGGTTTGACCAAGATTTAAACAAGTTTAAAACATGAAAATGAAAAGGGAAACATGTATCCTTCTTAGTCACTCTAAAATGAAGTTTTTGGGAGGTTTTTGAAATTTCCATGTTTGAAACCTAAAACCACTTCTCTTCATGCTTGACTTCATAAGACAGAGTTTAGGGTTAGAGGGGTAGATACATGATTTGTCTTATTTGAATATGTCTAGCTAGACCTTGTTTATCAACTTTTGAATGCTTACTATATATATATGTGACATAAGAAGACTATGTGCTTTTGTTTTTCATTTTTCCGATTTTTTAATTTTATGCCCATTTAAATCTTGGTCAAATCCTAGGTTTGACAATGATTTAAACAAGTTTCAAATATGAAAATGAAAAGGCAAGCATGGATCCTTCTTAGTCACTCTAAAATGAAGCTTTTGATAGGTTTTTGAAATTTCCATATTTGAAACCCAAAACCACTTCTCTTCATGCTTGACTACATAAGACAAAGTTTAGGGTTAGGGGGTAGATACATGATTTTTCTTGTTTGAATATGTCTAGACCCTTGTTTATCAACTTTAATGCTTACTATATGACATAAGAAAACTATGTGCTTTGGTTTTTCATTTTTCTGATTTTTTGGAATTTTGATGCACATTTGAATCTTGGTCAAATCCTAGGTTTGACCAAGATTTAAACAAGTATAGAACATGAAAATGAAAAGGGAAGCCTGTATCCTTCTTAGTCACCCTAAAATGAAGTTTTTGGGAGGTTTTCAAAATTTCCATGTTTGAAACCCAAAACCACTTAATCTTCATGCTTGACTTCGTCATAAGATAGAGTTTAGGGGTTAGGGGGTAGATACATGATTTGTCTAGTTTGAATATGTCTAGACCTTGTTTACCAACTTTAATGCTTACTATATGACATATAAGAAGACTATGTGCGCTTTGGTTTTTCATTTTTTCATTTTTTTATTTTATGCCCATTTGAATCTTGGTCAAATCCTAGATTTGACCAAGATTTAAACAAGTTTAAAACATGAAAATGGAAAGGTAAGCCTGGATCCTTCTTAGTCGCTCTAAAATGAAGCTTTTGGGATGATTTTGAAATTTCCATGTTTGAAACCCAAAACCAATTCTCTTCATGCATGCTTGACTTCATAAGACAGAGTTTAGGGTTAGGGGGTTAGATACATTATTTGTCTAGTTTGAATATGTCTAGACTTTGTATATCAACTTGAATATATTATTGTACCATGTCTCCACACAGCCCAAAATGCACATATTTTCAAAAGTTTTCATGCATGAGTACTTGTAACTAGTAAAAATAGAAAGTAAAAATAGGAACCCCATGTATGAAGGATACTAAAAAGAACTCTTTCACATTTTTTTGGTATAGATTATGAGTTTGCTTGGCTTCATACACAAGTGAGTACATGTCATGCAAAAATTAACACGAAATTTAGTTATCATGACCCATTTTTGGCAGGCATTGTGCATATCGCCTTGAGAAACATCTTTGCGAGCTAGTGTATTAAACGTTTATTCACATATAATGGATTTTTTACTTTATTAGTGCACACAATGACAGAATCGGCCAAATGTGTATGATTTTTGTGAAGGTGCTAGAAAAACAAGATGCACTACGATGAAGCATGAAAGGAGGCAAGGGGAGGGATAGTGAAGAGGTGGGAGAGACCGAGAGATGAACCGCAAGGTAATTAAAAAATTGGGGCCAAAACGATTCCAACTTCCTAGGCATTGACCAACTTTGCCCCTCTTAACCCAACGTGGCAGTGAACCCGTATAAGCAACAACTTCCTCTTACTCCGCTTCTCCGAAATGGTAAGAGAACCTCTCCAGCTTAAGTGACCAATCGACATATCTATGGCCTTCCGACTTGGCTCTGGTCGCCGCGCGCGTAGTCCTACCACCGACGAGGAAGCGGAGCATCAGCGCCGCCTTCGCTTCGTCCATCGCGCACCAAGGCATAACCCGCCCGCTCTGCACTGGCCGGTTGTTCAGCCCGCGGCGGCGGCGCTGGCCGTGGAGCCCCTCGCCAGCCGCTTCCCGTGCGGGCCGATGGATGCAGAGGCAGGGATCTCCCACGCAACCCCGCATGCGACGCCCGCTCGGCCCTGGCCGGCTTTTCCGCCCGCGCATGCCGCATGGTTTTCTTTGCCAGCAGGTGAGATCCCCTTCCCGGCCGGCGCGAACGATGCGGAGGCAGGGAGCTCCCGTGGCCAGCCGCCTAATCCGACCGCACTTCAGGCGGTGCCGGCCGTGGAGCCAGGCCGTTCTTTCGAAGCGCATCACGGCGACGCCCTTTGCAGGAGCAACACCGCCAAGGAGCTCGTATATAACGTGATGTTCCCGGCACTCTATAGATGCCGGGATGCTCTGCAAGCTTTCGTGCAGGCTAAGAATGCGGCGGCTGCAAATCCCAGGGACGCAGCATTGCAGCGGCGCGCCGATGAGGCTAAGGTGGCGCACGCTTTCCACCAGGCGTGCCTCGACAGGCTTAACATCCAGCACGGCTTCGTGCAACCGCCAAACGCCGCTCCAGCTAAGATCCAAAAATACTCCGGTGAGCATATCACTCCGGAGTAGAACAATCCAATTTCTAGTACTGTAGGAGTACTTTATTAGTGCACAAACCTGGCGAAATTAAAGGTGTGTTCTTTGTGTGTGATGTAAATCTAAAAATTTGAAGGTTCTAGCAAAAACATTTCTTCACAAATATTCGATGTGTTTGCTTGGCCTTATCTATATATCCGGTGAGCATATATGGATGCCAAATCCTTTACAAACTTTATATTTTTTAAGTGATCGATGTGCATGCATCTATCTCGCCATGGTAAATTAATGAAACAAGTTGCATATTTGCCAGAATTCCAAACTTCGTGAGCAGTATAGAGATCGAGACCTTAATTAATTATTATGAGTAGGATGCATGCATGCATGTCCATTTTCTAGGGTTTTAAAGGATACTAGAGCTTTTCTAGGTTAATTTGCAACTATATGTATATTTGTTTTCTAGTTCTGGGCTGATCATTAAACTCAACATTGAGTTGTAGATTATGTGAAATTAGTACATGCCATAAAATATAGTAAATTTTTATGTACCCTACGAGGCAGTACGTGTGGTGTACCCTTAATTATTAATTGGTAGACATGTACCGTTGGCATGTTTGAAGAAAATTTGAATTTGGAAGAAGTTTTTAAAGTAAAATTAACGCAAGCACAAAATCATGTGTGATGGTGAAATTTCTTGAACAAATTAATACAAACCTAGTAATATGAGTTTGTTTGGCTTTCTGCCCACAAGTGAGTATTGTGCGCATGTACTTTGATGCAAAATCCCGCCATACAAAACTTTTTAGTTATCATATGACCTCAAGTTTGGAAGAGATCGTATTTTAAGCAACTTCACAAACAAGAGATTCTAACAATTATATGCATGCATGAAAGAATGATTTCCCTTTTTTATTACTGTACAAAAATGGCTAGATGTGTGTTAATTGTGAAGGAGGGCTACCAAATTTTAACAGTTGCACATTATTGTCATAATTCCACCTTTTGGAAGCAGTAGGGTAGACATGCTTTCCGCTTGGTAGGATGTGTTAGTGCCATCAATTTTGTAGATATAGGTTCAAGGATTTGTTCATCTTAATCTGCAACTATATATGGATTTTTAAGCTTTTGCCTAGTAATTAAACTCATAATTGAAATAATGTAGGTTATTTAACTACATACATGCCATAAATTCTGACAGGAAATACTTGGACGTGCCTTGCGAGGGTGGTAACAAACAAGAACACAATGACCAAACTTCAAATGCCAATCCACCCACCAAGCTATACGATTGGCATGTACAATCGATCGACTCCTTCTAATCAAATTTGAATACAATAGAAGAAGTTTTAAAAAATTTCAAAATGAGATCAACTTGTGCATTGAGTCATCCTTTGTTATTTATTTGCTTGTAAAAATAGAAACATAGGCATATGAATGTATTCGAAACACTTCACTTTTCAACGGGGAAGGGACCCGAAGGTCCCAGAAAAACAAAAAAAAGATTACAATAGTAGTACTCCTTTGAGAAGGTAGTAGAAGAAGGATCCTCGAAGAGCCAAATGCTTTTATTATCCACAGCTGTTCGGCTCTTTTCCTTCTCGTGTAAGCTATCGCGCAATGATTATACTAATGGTCGGATGGTAGTACAACCATTTTCGCAAACTTCTGCGCCCTTCGTCATGTCAGCATCGTATCCCAGTGTGCAAGCAGTCTGCTCGAATGAAATACTCCTAAGTACGTACGGTATTCCCTCCAAAGACACACCACACGGTATTCCCTCCAAAGACGCACCGTCGCCCCGATCTGCTCGAATGAAATACTCCAAAATACTTCTGCGCCCTTCGTCATGTCAGCATCGTATCCCAGTGTGCAAGCAGTCTCCTATGAAATGGAGACGACATTTTGTTGAAAAGTGTCGGTGCATGCTATATACCACACTAGTATGAGAGTTTTTACAGCATTATTCCGATTTCCACAGAATGCATTAAATTTGGACGCGATGCCACACTGACAAGAGTGGTTTAAACAAGGCCATTATTTTTATTATGTTATAGTATTACTACAATACTCCAAGGTAGCACTAGTAGCCTTCGGTTGTACTCTGCCGGTCGCGCTGCCTCATTCGACCAGACTTTATTCTTCTTCTCATATATATATATACAAAATACTGTCTGCCGAGGTTCGATGACCGCACCGTCGCCCCTCTCCGCGCCGCCGTCTTGGGCCGCGCCACCATTCTCCCCGCCGAGTTCTCCCCCGTCCCCGACGCACCACCGTCAAGCACCACCGGACCGATCTTCGCAGGTATGTACATCTCCAACCTCCGGCGAGTACAGAGGTTCATCGGTCATTGTGTTCGATATAACCTTAATTTGGGGATTGCAATGTGAGTAACTTACTGGGTTTTCTAGGAAATGAAAACGGCGTCGCTCGATGCCTACACTGCGTCGGCGGATACATGGAAAGCGGAGACGGATGCTCTGCATGCATCGGCGGAGACATGTAAAGCGGATGCGGATGCGGATGCGGAGGCAAAGGCGAAGGCGGTGGCTAGGACGGGCCCGGGCGCTGTGGCGCTGGCAAATGCTCGTATCGAAGCTGCATTTTGTTGGAAAGTCTTGGCGCGTGCTTCGAGAGTTTTGGCGGCGCAGCCGGGAGAACCGTCGGAGGCTTCGAAGCTGGCTGCTTTGAACGCGTCGAGAGCTTGGATGGTGACTTCATCTAAGGCGGCGCTTGTTGCATTTGATCGTGACTCGTCAACCCCTTTGTAAGTTCTACCTTCCCCAACTGCAATGAGGTTAGATCTGGTGGATTGGGTTTTTTGCCCAAACCAGACGTGATGATGCATTGAGATGTTTTTGTATTTTTGATGATGCATTCTGCTTCTTTTGTAATTTGGGTGATTCATTATGCTTTTTAGGTAGTAATTTTTCTGATGCACTCACCTCTTCAGGAATTTTTCATGGTTTTTTTTTGTTTTTTTCAACCTAGCTAATGCTCTCTGCTGTTTAGCCAAAAGTTGGATGATGCATTGTACCGTTTACATATATTTTACTCTGATGATGCATTTTGCTCTTTTAGCCTTTTAGGTAATTTTTCTGATTCCTTGAACAGTGTGGGAAATTTCGATGAAGAATTTTGCTGTCAACTTAGATGATGTATTGTGCTGTTTACATTTTATTACCTATATCAAAGCTAACCCCATCTGATGTTACCACAGCGTTTTGGGTCCTGTAGAGGTCTCTTTTTCCTCCAATCGTGTTGACACGTTAGCAATTATTACTGTATATGCGAGATTGCCTTCCGTTGGTGCGTCCTATTTTTGTGGTGTTTTTTTTTGCAAATTAAGGGCTTCATTGATTATGCAACAGGATTACAATTGCATTGTCCTGTTTACAATATTTTGATTTTGCTGATGCATTGTGCTGTTCACATTATTTTGATTTTGCTGATGCATTGTCCTGTTTACATTATTTTGATTTTGCTGATGCATTGTGCTGTTTACACTATTTTGATTTTGCTGATGCACCATGCAGTTTAGGAAACTTTGATGATGAATTAGATGATGCATTTTGCTGCTTAGTCAAATTAGATGTTGCATTTTGTTTTAAAAAATAGATGATGCAGTGTGCTGTTTACATAATTTTGACGATGCATCGTGCGATTTGCATAATCCTACCAGCTTCAGTCGAAGGACACCCACAACAATCAACGATCTGCCTGGAGATGTAGTCTCTCAGATTCTTGTCAGGCTTCCTCCCCATCCAACCTGCTTACTAGCTGCATCAGGCACCAAGAAAGCATGGAGGCAATGTATGGGAAGCAATTATTTCAGAAAGCTAACTGTGTCACACAACGGAGGAAACCCGTTGCTAGGGTTTTTCACCAACAACTCCGAGGACAATCGATTCATCACAGAGCATGATCTTCACCCGGCCATCTTGAAGATGCTGGCAATCCCGTCTCAAGTGAACGGTCCCAAAATCTATGTCCTGGGATGCCGCGATGGTATGGTGCTACTCCATTCTAATGTATCCAGTGGGTATATATCAGTCTGGGATCCAATTAGGCAAGTTCTCACAGCGATACCAGAACCACCATTGTGGCGCAATCACACAATTGAAAGCAGCGGCTCAATTCTCTGTTCGAGAAACAACTCTGAACCGTTTACACATTGTGGCAAGTTCTCGGTTGTTTGGATAACAACTAAACGTTACGATGCACAGGCTCATATCTACTCACCAGATTCAAAAGAATGGGAGTTTCTAGCTCGATCAACTCCGATGCTGTCAGAGATTGACCGTAGACCGGCAACTCTCATAGGGGGTATTTTGTACTGGCCAACGAAGTCTAGATATATCATTGAGCTTGACCATGCAAAGAAGGCTCTGAAATATATTCAGTGCCCTCATGAGACGCATGATATATTCATGCTTAACATTCACATCTTCAAGGGACATAATGGAGATGTTGCCCTTGCTGTTATAAGAGACTTCACCCTACAAACATGGGCCAGTACAAGATCATCAACAGGCGATCACGAGTCATGGACATGTCATATAAATTTTGAATTGGATACTTTTTTTGGCCTTGACACATCATTTCCATACAATTGGAAACATGCAGTAAGGTTACTCTGCGTATTTGAGGACAAAAATGAGCTGGTTGTACGGGCAAAGGAGGGAGTATTCCAATTAGATATGAGCAACTGGCAGTGGAGAAAGTACAATTCTGCTAGACGTTGGTGCACTTTACATCCCTACTCAGTTAGACCGGGTTAGTCATTCATATGTAACCTTTGCATTCATTTACATATGACTTTTGCTGATCAATTTGTTCATTTCCTGACAGTAACCGACCTGATCCAGAGTGCAACATCAAGGACACGAAAAAGAACGCGCTGTCAGGAACCCATCTAATTCAAAGTTCAACATCCATAAGAGAAAAGGAAGTCGCATATGAAGGAGCAAGGCTTGTTTGGGCAAGAAGTGATAGCCCAGCTTTTGTTTGGTCTGATGTCTTTTAGTTTTCGTTCTGGTGGAAATGTCGCTGCACCATTTGTTTGTACTGCAGCTCCATAGTGCTAGCTGCTAGTACGTTGGCGCTGTCCTACGTCTGCTTGTTTTGGGGGCATAAATATGCCACGAAACCTTTGTTTTATGTGATCAAACGGTCATCTCTGCATGTATATGTTCGGGTTCTGATGAAACCTTTTTTGTGATCTGTACATATATTTGAGTCAGTCTGTGTTTTGTTTTATGATGGGCAGGAGTATTTGTTTTACTACACCATTGTTTATCCGAATTGTATTACTCACTCTATTCAAAAAGTTAGCGGCTCACCTTTTTCCTTCAAGATACGGATGTATCTACACACTAAAAACATATATAGATGAAACCATCTTCAGACAAAGTTTAGTCACTTATGTATGGACGGGGGTAGTATTATTTATGTTGTGCTCCCAAACAAGCAGACATCGGACAGCGCCTGTTTAAAGTTCATATGTGTAATCTTATTCCCTTTGGAAGTTAAGCATTAAACTCTACTAGTACAACCGTGGTGGTCTTGTGATGTAGTACTCTTTTGATGCATTTGTGATGTAGTAGTACAGTACTTTTTTTTGAACTGGTATAGTACTATCTAAGAAGAGTACTCCCTCCGATTCACATTCATTTTACACCAAGAAATATGGATCGGAGCGAGGGAGTAAATTAAACATGGCATCTCGTGCATGAAGCTTGACAGATCGATCAGGTTGGCTAGAATGGCAATACAATGCTCCTCATTAGGCAAATGCATGCCATGTACGATAGTATATACATCCAGTAAAGAAGTCTATACTGACATAAAAAAGACTACATTGGGGATGAGAGTCAATTGGGGAATCTACAATACATAAAATCTTGCTCGTAGCTGATTTTGGCTAAGAGGGTTTTACTCACATTACACGTGCCACTTTCCTTGTCTGCAAAACAAGTTCCAATAAAGGAAGAGGAAAGAAGAGGACATTGTGGGCGAGATTGAACACCTTTTTATGTGTTAAGCTGAGGCCTTGTTTAGCTGAGGATTTCGACTTAGGCCTAACAGCTCAGCACACCCAGAAATAAATTTCCTTGCGTGCACCACTGTCAGCAAAAATAACAAAATTAGCACGCAAGATTAAGAACGAAGTGAATTTAAGTAACTTGGTTAGCTTTTCAAGCAATATATTCAGAGAAAGAGCACACATGTCCGGCTAGAAATAATCGTAAGAGAAGAACAATAAATCTAAGGCATCCCACTTCATATGCAGAAGGGACGCGACAGCGCATGGATTCATACCTTGAGTCGACTCTGGCTCGTAGAAGGGCGGTCGCGCCTCGAGGATGCCGGCGACGTCTCCACCTCGATCTCACATGTGACTGCTTCTCGGTGGGCGGTGCGCCACGCCATGTAGAAGATCTATCAAAAGAGGAGAGCCCGATGACGCTACCGACGCCTCAACCTTGATAGCACCGGCTTGTTGCTCCGCACCGAGATGCGCCACGTGCAAGATTTAGCGGATGCGCCAATTTTAGAGATATGTCATGATCGTTGTAACAAATTTCAACATGATGATGATTTGATCATGCACTCGGCCTTGAACATAAGTACTAGTACAGTCTCACAATTTTTTTATCATTATACTTTGCGAGATTTAGCGGATGCGCCAAATTCAGAGATAGATCATGATCATGGTAACACAATTTTCAATGTAATGATGATTTGATGTTGCACTAGACCTTGAACATAAGTACTAGTACGGTCTCACAATTTTGTATCATTATACTTTGCAACTTTTAGCGGATGCGCCCATTTTCAGAGGATCATGGTAACAAATTTTCAACGTGATGATGATTTGATGTTGCATTCGACCTTGAACAGAAGTACTACTACTGTCTTACAATTTCTTTATCATTATACTTTGCAAGATTTAGCAGATGCGCCAAATTCAGAGATAGATCATGATCATGGTAACAAATTTTCAACGTGATGATGATTTGATGTTGCACTCGAACTTGAACAGAAGTACTAGTACAGTCTCACAATTTTTTTATCATTATACTTTGCGAGATTTAGCGGATGCGCCAAATTCAGAGATAGATCATGATCATGGTAACACACTTTTCAATGTAATGATGATTTGATGTTGCACTCGACCTTGAACATAAGTACTAGTACGGTCTCACAATTTTGTATCATTATACTTTGCAAGTTTTAGCGGATGCGCCCATTTTCAGAGGTAGATCATGATCATGGTAACAAATTTTCAACGTGATGATGATTTGATGTTGCACTCGAACTTGAACAGAAGTACTAGTATTGTCTCACAATTTTTATTATCATTATACTTTGAAAGATATAGCGGATGCGCCAATTTCAGAGATAGATCATGATCATGGTAACAAATTTTCAACGTGATGATGATTTGATGTTGCACTCGGCCTAGAATAGAAGTACTAGTACGGTCTCACAATTTTTTTTATCATTATACTTTGATATAGCGGATACGCTAATTTCAGAGATAGATCATGACCATGGTAGTGACCAATATTCAAGGTGATGATGATTTGATTTTGCACTCGGCCTTGAACAGAGGTACTAGTACGGTCTCACAATTTTTTATCATTATACTTGGACCTTAGCGAAATTCAAAATCTCATAGCGGCAAAACTTCCCGCCTACAAAATACAAAAATTTCACACGCTTCCAAATTCCCATTCTACCCCTGTGGAGATGACAGCAAAGTCGGTTGGTGGGGGGGTCTGCCCGTCATTTTTTGGATCACCACCTCCCTAGCCCGGAAACCCTCCCAAAAAAATTCATTTCCCTCAGACCACCCACCGGAACTTCCCAAGTCCCTCTCTCCCACCTCCACGACCACCGCACCGGAACATCCCCGCCGGACTTCCCTGGCCTACCCGAGGCCTCGCGATCCTCGTCATCCGGCTGCCTGCCGGAGCCGCTTCATCGACGCCATCATCAACCGGACCGGATCATCCCCGCCGAACCTCGAAACCATATGCTCATCCAGCAGTCTACCGCAGTCGCTTCAGCTGCGGTATCGTCCACCCCGCCGGAGCCGCTTCGCCGGATCCGTCGTCCACCGCATCGGATCTTGCTCACCGACACCGCTGTGCATGAACCGGATCTGCTTCACCGGCGCAGTGCATGATCTAAACTCTTCTACTGTCGCTTTTCTATTGCTTGCCTGCAAGTTCTTGTTTAATCTTGGGGGAACCTGTTTGTGCTAACGACGCGCCGTTACGTTTTTGCAGATGAGATGAGTAACCATGAAGTGTAATGGCCGTCTCTCCAACCCCAAGTAGCACATGTAGCGTACTTCATCACCGGATCTATCAACCCCAGGAAGATCTGCTGTGACTCCCACAGAGTGCTTCTCCTAATGTAAGTCCCTTGTTTTAGCGCCATGTTCTGGGTTCAGATTCTTGTTTGTCTGAAGCTCTTTTAGTTCATTCCTAGCTATGACCGTAACACGTTGCTATTTTCTACTTCATTGCTAACTTTAAGCGATTGAACATTTTGGTTTGCATTCCCTGCTCTGTAGATGTAGCCATCATAACTTCTATCTTGCTCAGTCGTTGTTACAAAAATTATAGGTATTATAGTAACATCCTGCTATTATTTAGTTCATGGCCAATTTTAAGTAATTGCACATGTTGGTTCGCATTCCCTGCTCTATAGCTTTTGGCATCGTAACTTCTATATTTGGTTTACATTCCCTGCTCTGTAGATCTAGCCATCATAACTTTATCTTGCTCAGTCGTTGTTACAAAAATTATGGCCTGCTACTATGTTGTTTGTGCCAATTTTTTACTCCATGAACATGTTGGCTTGCATTCCCTGTACTACAGGTGATGCCATTGTTTTGTATCTAGTTCATTGTAAGCTAACAAAGTAAGGACTTAGTTTGGCATGCTATCACTCTGCTATCTAGCCTGTAGTACAAATAAACTTGTCATACTACTAGATAATAATTTTGCGTGCCATCTTGTTCTTCAAAAGCTGCATTATTGACTTGTTTCTCTGACTTGGCATGACGCTCACATATGGAAAGCTGAACATATTGGTTTGCATTCCCTCTTATACAAGTTCACAGGTGATCCCACTATATTCTGTATCTGGTCCATCCTAAGCTCCAGCATTAACTATCCTCTATGTGTTGCTCATTACAAGTTTATATCCCGAAACATCTTGATTTGCATCCCCTTCACTATAAGTTCAGGAGTATTATTTAGTTCACGGCCAAAATGAAGTAATTGCACTTGGCACATGTTGGTTCACATTCCCTCCTCTTTAGCTTTTGCCATCGTAACTTCTATTTTTGGTTTACATTCCCTGCTCTGTAGATGTAGCCATCATAACTTCATCTTGCTCAGTCGTTGTTACAAAATTTATAGCCTGCTACTATGTTGTTCATGCCAATTTTGTACTCCCTGAACATGTTGGTTTGCATGGGACTCGACAGTAGTAAGTCTGCTGTTTCATTCTAACATGCTCTGTTATATTGGTTGTTGGTATGCGGCATGCACTCTTTGTTTGCTTATTGTGCGCATTACAATGATCTTGTTATAACGACGAAATGATGAGTTCCAAATTCTTTGCCAAACAATATTGTAGTGTCTTTGCCTTTCCATTGTTGCTGTCTTAACTTGTAATGTCTTTGTTTCAGATATAGGTGCTGCATGGACAACTTAAAAGATTGCCGGATCGCTTCATTGTATTGCTAGGTTTAATTACCATTCAATTTCTCTGGGTTCTGTAATATTTTTTCAATGCCTTGCAGCTGATGTAATATTTAGTTAGTTTTTATAGTTCTTTCGCGCATTTTTTCTTTGGTGCTTGTGGTAAGTGAGGCTATCCGACAGAAATCAATGCTGCGTAAATATTCTCAGTATCTAAATCACGAATTCCCATCCCTTAAACGGCCCAATTAAGCGAAATCACATATGTGCCTGCCCGCAAAATCCCAAAGCGCATATTATGCCGGCATATAAACAGCAACTAAACGGGCTGGCCCACTTACTTATTGGGCCAGCCCATTTGATTTACGGTGGACCCCACACTATAATTGGGCTGGCCCACTTGCTTTAAGGAGGACCCCACCCACAACTGGGCCGGCCCACTAATTAGTTGGGCCGCCCATTTGCTTTTGTGGTGGACCCCACATACTAAATGGGCCGGCCCTTTAAAATGAAAGTGGGACCCACATGTGTTTTTGGACCGGCCCACTATCTTGTTGGGCCGGCCCACTTGCTATATGGTGGACCCCACATACTCATTGGGGCCCTTTACAGGAAAGTGGGGCCCACCTTTGCTTTTGGCCCGGCCCACTATCTTGTCGGGCCAGCCCACTTGCTATATGGTGGACCCCACATATCAAATGGGCCGGCCCATTAACAGGAATGTGGGACCCACCTGTGTTTTTGGCCGGCCCACTATCTTGGTGGGCCAGCCCACTTGCTATATGATGGACCCCACATACTAAATGGGCCGCCCTTTAACAGGAAGGTGGGACCCACCTGTGTTTTTGGCCCGGCCCACTATCTTGTTGGGCCGGCCCACTTGCTATATGGAGGACCCCACATACTAAATGGGCCGACGTGGAAAGTGGGACCCACTGTGTTTTGGCCGCCCACTAGCTTGTTGGGCCCGCACTTGCTATACGGTGGACCCCACACACTATATGGGCCGGCCTTTTAACAGGAAAGTGGGACCCACCTGTGTTTTGGCCGGCTTGCTTCTTGGGCCGGCCCAGTTGCTGTAAGGTGGACCCCACATGTTAAATGGGCCGGCCCATTTAAGTTTTGACTAGTCAACCTTAGAGGTTAGGCCCGGCCCACGTAACTAATGGACCAGCCCAGCTATATAGTTGACCGGTCAAACTATGTCATCTGGCCCGGCCCGCTTAAGACGTGGCAGGCCTCGTGTGGGCCTACCATCTACCACGGGGTTTCAGCCGGTTAACGCCGTTAACTGGCAGTTAACGGCGTCTGCCACGTGTCAGTTTGCATGACGTCAGCAGTCAACGGGCCCGAAAACACTTCCGCAACGGTCCGATTTTCCGTGGCGGAAGGGCGCCCAAGCGCGACGGACCGAAAAAATCGTCGTTGGACTTTGCCTGACGCAGTTTCGACAACAGAACCCATATCGTCGGGTTAGGCCCATAGGCGACGAAAAATGCCCCTTAGTTGACGATTTTGGGACGTTGTCTATCAGAACTTTTCACTGTTACGTTGGGGCAAAGTATCTTGATTGTGTTGTGCAGGTTCCACGTTGGCGCCGGTTTCACTGGTGTTGCGCCGCACTACACTCCTCCACCAACAACCTTCACGTGCTTCTTGGCTCCTACTGGTTCGATAACCTCGGTTTCTTTCTGAGGGGATGTGTGCATCACACCTTCCTCTTGGGGTTCCCAACGGACGTGTGCTTCACGCGTTATCAGGGAGCCCAACCCGTTATGGTTGGTGGGCCCCTGTCGCCAGCGCTGTAAAGAGAGGTGGGGGCCGGCGGCTCGTACGAGGTTCACCGTGTTTGCCATGGCCCCACCGACAACCCCCGGGAGGGGAGGCGCTTTGCGACTCGAACTACCCCTGCCCGCCCGGCTACCGCGTCCCGACCGGCTGGTTGCTGAGCGTCGGAGGCGTACCGGTCCCTCCTATCCCTCTAGGTGTGCCACGCGAGATGGCCATCACGAACCACTACTACTTCGAGCTCACGCCAGAGCAGCGGAGGAATCCCCAGTGGCATCCCGACTACAGCCCGACTTGGGACAGCTTCTTCATCAATCGGCGTGAGAGGGCGGTTGCCAGGTACGAGGAGGACGGCCCGCCTCCTTCGAACTTCAACGAGGCCGGCCGTCGGCTGTGGTGGCGCGGCCGGACTCTCCAGAGCGTCATGGCCTACCGTGGCCCCCGCCTGCGCTACCCTCAATCCCAGCCCACGCGTGCTCACCCGCCGAGGTTCGACAACCGCGACCCCGATGCTAGCGACGATGACGTCGGCGACTATGATGACTACAGTGGCGACTATTATAGGGCTAGGCACGACTATGACTGAATGGCTCCAACATTCGAATCTGGCCATGTATCTTAATTTTCAGTTGAGCTCTGTACTTTAATTCCAGTTCAATCGTAATAAAATTTCGTAACAACCACTTTATTGAACAAAAACAACCGACAACGACTTTATAAACTAAATTTAAACTAAAAGAACCGACAACGACTTTATTGAAATTACAATAAAATAGATAAATGACTAGTCTAGTCTCTACTCGTCGTCGGAGGTTGTCTCCGTCCAAATGTCATCCCACCGAGGGTCGTTTTCGGTCCAAGTTGTATTCGGGTTCTCGAGCTCGAACTCGGCGACGGCCCGACGGTGGCGCCTGTTGGACCTGCGTTGTGCCCTGAGGTCAGCAAAGAACGCGTCGGTGTTGTCGACGTCGTTGGGGAACTGCGCCCTCCACTGGCGCATCAACTGCTCGTCGTGCTCGGCGATGGCGATCCTGCGCTGCACCTGGCGGTGCCGGCGACGGTCCTCGTCGTCGACGAGGCACGGCGGTGGCGCGAGGAACTCCGCCTCCTCTAGCGATTCAACATCCGGGAAGTTCATGTCGCGCCGTGGCCGCCGAAAGCGCCACGCCGCCGCGTCGTAAGCGCGCGCCGCCAGCTCCGGCGTGTTGTACGTGCCGAGGGTGAGGCGGAAGCCACCGGCGCGTATCTCGGCGTAGAACCTACCGCTCGGACGCACTCGAACGCCACGGAAACCGGACGCCCCTCGACGACGTGGAGGCATCCCGGAGATGAATGAGCGGAGGCGGTGGCGACGTGTGGTTGCGCCCGCACTCGTCGCTCTATATAGCGCACGCGGGGCATGGCACGTGTAAGCCACGGCTACACACGTCGCACGCCGGCGTCGGCGGGGCGAGGCACGTGGAAGCGGCGGCGACACGTCGCGCGGGCGCGACGGGGCAGGCACGTGGAAGCGGCGGCGACACGTGGCACGGGGAATTTACACGGTGCATAATGTTTGATATGATGCGAGATGCAAACAGTTATATGGATGTCATATTCATGTTCACTGGATTTTTCTGATCAATTTTCATATATAAAACTTTTCTATTTGAGTTACCATTTAAAATTTATTTAAATAATAGTTTTTATTAAGTTAAAATAGATAAATAAGATTTTATTTATAAAACAGAAAAGGAAAACAGCTCCAGGGGCTGATCTGCGTCCAACGGCTCCAGGCCGTTGGATTCAAACGGCCGGAGCCATTGGATGCAGATGCCGCGGATCAGCCACCACCCCCTTTTGTCGCGGGTCGTGTTACAGCCCGCGATAAAAGACCCACCCTTTTATCGCGGGTGGTGCTACAGCCCGTGATAAAAGACCCCCCTTTTATCGCGGGTGGTGCCACGACCCGCGACAAAAGGGGGTGGCGTATAAAAGTGCCGCGCGTCGCGGGGCGAGGCACGACCCACGACGCCTTGAGGACGAACCCTAGCCGACGATGCCGCCAGGCTGCCCAAATACGCCGCCGCCGCCACGCAGCTCCTCTGCCGCCGCCGCGCGCCTCCGCGGGGGTCCTCCGCGCGCCACCGCCGCGCGCCTCCGCGGGAGCCCTCTGCGCGCCGCCCTCCTCGCCGTGACCTCCTCGGAGCCCTCGCACCGCGCCACCGTCGCCACGCCGGAGCCGCCGTCCTCGATCCGCCGCTCTGCCGCGCCGCCTCCTCTGCGCCGCTGCCCTCGCCACGCCGGAGGCTGCCCTCTACCCGCCCATCTGCGACGTAGCCGCCGCGCGCCAGTTGGCCATCTTTTTTTTAACTTTTTTGTAATGTTATTAGTTAGTTAATTAGTTAATTAAGTTAGCTAGTTTAAATTTAGTATATGTAGTTAGTTATTTTAAATTTTGTATTAGTTTTTTGTAAGTTTTCTATGTATTAGTTTAAATTTAGTATTAGTTATTAGCTAGTTTAAATTTAGTATTAGTTAGTTAGTTTGAATTTTTGTAGTTAGTTAGTTCAAATTTTGTAGTTAGTTAGTTTAAATTTTGTATTAATTTAAATTTTGTATTAGTAATTAGCTAGTCTAAAAGTTAGTTTAAATTTTTGTAGTTAGTTAGTTCAAATTTTGTAGTTAGTTAGTTTAAATTTTGTATTAGTTTAAATTTTGTATTAGTTAGCTAGTTTAAATTTAGTATATGTAGTTAGTTAGTTTAAATTGTGTATTAGCTTAAGATTTAATTTTCGATTCCGATAAGATAGATACCCGACACCGACACCGGCCCTCTCCTCTCGCAAACACCCACCGACCCCTCTCCTCTCTAAACACGCGCGCCGATACCCTCTCCCTCTCGCAAACAACCGACGACCCCCTCCCCCCCCGCAAAAACCCATCGTGACACCCTCCCCCTCTCGCAAACACGCGTCGCCGACACCCTCTCCCTCTCGCAAACACGCGTCGCCGACACCCTCCCCCTCTCGTGTTAGGGTTAGAACATGTACTTATCGATTTAATTTTTTGCAGAAACAATGGATCCATTCGAAATCCATCGGGACTTGGAACAGGAAGACATTTTCGAGAACATAATCCGCGATGGTCCAGAAGCCGACCGAGAAGACCGCGACTCCGGTGATGGAGAAGCCCGCGGCTCCGGTGATGGAGAAGCCGACGGCTCCGGTCATGACGAGGTATACGATATAGAGGCATTAATGGAATTCTATATGTACATATGTATATAAATTAATTAATTTTTATTCTCTTAGGCCTCCGAAGATAAGTTGGAGAAACGAGGCCCGGCAAAGAAGTTGACCAAAAAAGACCACTTCACAATTGAAGCTATATCACCGGAAGGCCAACCTGTGGCACCCTCACTGTCAGAACGAAATTTAAAAATCAGTGCGGAGTTCTGGTTAGGGATTCTCTCCCGATCACTATTAGAGAATGGAACAAGACCAAGAATGTGTCCGAAAGTCAGGTTGCCGATAGGTACAAAGACACACTTTTTGACGACCTCATGGCACATTTCACTTTGCCAGATTTGGGATCGGAGTCTGAGAATGCTAAGCAGAGGGCGCTAGTGAAGAAATGGGCTCTTAAGAAGATGGGGGAACTTTTCCGGGCGTATAAGAACCGGTTATGGGCAACTTATAAGGCCGAGAAGAAGCCTCCAGTATTCGAAAACTATCTAGCGAAGCAGGAGCATAACTGGGAAGAATTTGTGAAGTACAAAGAATCAGAGGAGGCTGTGAACCTGTCCAAGAAAAACAAGAAGAATGCAAGCGAAAAGAAATATCACCATCATACGGGGCGAGGGGGCTACGAAGTAGCCATGCCTAAGTGGGATGCACAAGAGGCTGAGATGGAGCGGAATGGGATCACTCCAGAACCCATCCGAGAAGGATGGGACATTAGGGCTCGAAATTGGTTCCTTGGGCATGGCTGTGAGTATGACATGAAGACAGGGAACCTTGTTGAAAGTGACAGCAGGGTTAGGGTACCCAGGGAAAAATGGATTGAAGTGACGGCAGATATAAAGGCGGGAAAACTAAAGTTTGCTCCCGATAGAGAGAAAGACTTGCTGACGCTTGTCCTCGGTAATCCTGAGAAGGGAGGACGAACAAGAGGCTTCGGCCCTAGTGTTCCGTGGTCGCTTGGGTTTCCGGCCGACGCGGAGACTTATAGAAGCCGAGCGAGAGCTAAAAAACGCGAGCTGGAGGTGCAGAATGACCGGATGGCCGAGTTCCAACGCCAACTTGACCAGCAGCAGCGGGAGATTCAGCAGCAGCAGCGGGAGATAAATGAACTAAAAGGACAGCGCCAGCCAGATAATACCGCCGGCATATCTCAGCAGCGAGACAGCAGCGTGGCCGACTCGGAGGCACCGCCATTAAAGATGATAGATGGCGGTCCTGGCGACCCCGTGGATGGAATCAAGGAGCAAACACCTTGTGATCTCCATGAGGTGTTCAGGAACTTATCTGTTAAGGTGGCGGTCGGCTATGTCTTACCTGCATTTGGAGCTGAAGGTGAGCCGGCAACATGGCATGGCAATGAGATTCCAGCTGGCTATGCTCGTGTCGGGGTGGATTCAGTTGTACCGTCGTGGGAGACATTGCAGCTCGAAATCCCTGGAGGTGATGGGGGGTTACACTCCGAGAGGTGCTGGGAGAAATCATTCTCTGGGAAAAGAAGAACATCAGGCTGCCAGGCTGGGTAGCCCCTAGTACCAGTCGTCCCAGGTCACCATCACCTCCTCCAGGTGATCGCAGGCCACCATCACCTCCTCCTACTGATCACATGTCGCCACCATCACCCCATGGGTACGACGTCGACCACGACATCCGTAGTCCATCTCCATCTCCAGCGCCGCCGCCTCCGCCCACTAAGACTCGGAATGCACCCAGCCGGAAGCGTTTCAAGAGTCCTGTCCGCAAGATGTCGCCCCTCCCAAAAGTACCAAAGGTTCCCCCCCGTCCTTACGATCGTACTGTCGAGGAAAATGCGCGAAACACACGTATGATCATTTTCATAAGCCAAAACCTCCAGCGCCAGAGCCATACACCGAGAAGCAAAAAGCATATGCTCTTTCTTTTCTGAACACTCCATCGCAATATGACTTGCACGAGAAGAAGGATGACTATACACGCACACCTTGCGAGGGTAATTGATGACAAGGCTAAGAAGAAGAAGGATGACAAGGCTAAGGAGAAGGATAGTGCTAGCACGAGCAAATCATCAGCTAGAAGTGTAGCCGGGAAGAAGTCAAGTTCAACAAGTGCACCCCTCAAGGCCAAGCAAACGACAAAAGGCAAAAAAAGAAAGGAAGTTCCCCAGCTCGGAGAACAGGCCAAACAATCGATCCCAGCACTCAAAGTGTTTGATGTTCCCAAGCTGTACCGGGAACATGGTGAAGGTTTCAATATGGAAGAAGCTGAGGCGCTAGCGGCTTCGATGTCCTGTACCGTGGAGGAATTGCTGAGTGCCGCAGATGTTGCACTACCCTTTGCTGACATAGCTCCTAAATTTGTCTACGGGGCCGACTTGGTCAGCAGAGAGCGGCTGCTTAAACTGCCAACGCATATGCGGAATTTGCATCAGTGGTACCTTGATGCATGCAAGGAGAACATAACTTACATCATGGCGAAGATCCCATTTGAATATTACTACCGAAAGGAGGAGATCCATATTGAGATGAATGAACTCTGGCAGTTATTCAATTTAGAAGCCCTCGACAAATCTCTCATGAGCTGCTATTGCTTGTAAGTTGTTAACTACATATAAGTTCATTTTCATTCAGTTCATGTTCGTTTTCATTGCATATACTCATTATATCTTATGTGTTCTCTTATGCAGACTGAAGATCAGTGAATGCAAAAGTAATAATATTATCAATATTGGGTTTGTTGACCCAGATAAAGTACATGTTCAAACGGTAAAGCATAAAGGCGAAGAAACGGGGGGAAACCTACTAAGGTTTTTGGGGGAGCAACATTTCTGTGATTCAATACTGTTTCCTTACAACTACGAGTGAGAGTCTTAATGATCTTTTATGCACATTCAATTTTTCTTACTCGATGTTAAGTGTAATTCCTGACGTATATACATAAACATGTGCAGCTTCCACTGGATTCTACTAGACATTCAAGTTGATAAGGGAATAGTTGAAGTAAGGGACCCAATGAGTAGAGGCCTGGACGGGTTCCGCGACTTGCAGAAGTTGCTCCAAGTGTAATTTCCTTCATCGCCGCGCTATATCTTTCGTGAGATATCAATTAATTATCCACTCATTCAATCATTCTTTTGCCTGGCAGGCTTGGAGAGCTTTCAAGAAAAACATTAAGGGTACCTGGGCAGAGAGGCTAACATTTACTCTGTACCGTGCGCCCAGCAGCCACAAGGGACGAATCTATGTGGATACTACGTTTGCGAGTCCATTCGCATGTTAACCACTGAGAAGCAGAACAATAATAAATTCAACGTAAGCAATAACATTCACAACTTTATTTATTATCGTCAATATTTCGTTATCAAGATTGATATAGTCATACTCATCTCATTTTCCTATATAGGTCGACTTCATGCGGGACACACTCCAACCAAAGGAACACCTACTAGGAATTGCGGAGGAAGTGGCGGGACTTTTGGTTAGAGAAGTAATAGACAACAACGGCTTGTTTAGTCCAAATAGGCGCTCTCCCTCTCCCTCCAAATAGACGGTCTTTAGTCCCGGTAGTCGTGAGCTCCATGTATATATGTAAGGGGAATCTACGAATATGTAAGGGGAATCGACTTTTGTTTGATCGATCTATATGAATGAACGTGTACAACTTCTAGTAGCGTACAAATATATGCAACTTTTATTTTCGAATGAAAAAATGAAATAAAAGGGGGCGGTGGCGCGGGGGAGGAATGCACCCTCAAACCCTAAAGCAGCAGCGTTCTGCGCGCGCCACGTAGAGGACTGTTTGCCGCGGGTGGTAATACCGCCCGCGACAAAAGGGGCTGTCCCCTGCGCGCCCCGCGCCTCGTGGTGGACTATATGTCGCGGGTGGTAAGCGACCCGCGACAAAAAAGTTGGCCTTTTGTCGCGCCTTCGTTGTCGCGGCTGGCCGCCCGCGACAAAAGGCCCTTACGACCCGCCACAAATGGCCTGTTCTCCACTAGTGTGCAACAGTGTACTGGTTGTTCATGTACCTCATATGCCTATTTCTTTTCCTTATTTCGCGCGGGAAAAATAATTAAGATATACAGATATAGTATCTACCCGCACGGATGCTACTCTAGTTGATCCATAGAAGTTAACACACCATGGCCGGCGGGCGGATACGGCCACGCCCGACGAGATACGGCCACGTGCGCGGCACGCGACCACGGCGACACATAAACCTGAGCATAATCTATACCTAATAATAAAATCAAAAGGGTTTCTCCCTCGGTCGTCCGTCCAACTTTAAACTACCTCTAAAAGTGGAGAAAAATTACCCACTCGTGCCATCCATAAGTAACAAACCGAAAAGTTATTTTCTATTTAATTTTGCCCTGGCCGATCTGGCGTCCACCCCAATTAGGAACTTGATCGGAGACTTTTTCTATACGGTCAGTTTATGTTTCGTCCGTCGCACTATTTTTCTGTACGTCGTCATACTCCTTTCCGTTCCTTACATTGTCGTGTGATCGTGTGTGACTCCATCGAAGCGAGATTACAAGAAGCTTCCGGAGACCACGCGCCAACCGTCCGCGTGTGACGTAACCGGCATGAACTCCAATCCACAACTCAATCTCTCTTCCCTTGCCGCACGCCAGGTCGCCCGTCCCTGGCCCCTCTACTTATACAAGCGTTCTCATTGATCTGTCAGCTTCGTTTGATTTCTTCAGGCTTGTGCCCCTGGGCTTACCTGCTTAGCATTTCCGTCCAAGGAATCATCTGATCTTGACCCTTGGACGACCGCCCTCTTTCTTGCGGGCTCCCACAGCCTAGAGTTGAAGGAGGATAAAGCCAGATCGAGACCTTGCTGCATGAGCTGTGAGACTTTCGGCCGGATGATGTGGATGAGGTCGAGCTCCGCCCGTGGATGCCCGTGATTGAGGTCCGCTCTTGGACGCTGTGGCCGATCGCTGCCGGCGCTGATCCATCTAAAATTAAGGCGAGGTCCAGGCGCCTAGAGCTGAACGATTCCTGGCGCGGATTTTCGGCACCGTCGGTCTGCTTCGGATCCTTCCACGCTGCCGCAGAATCACTGAACTCGGACGACGTGGATGAGGTAGACGTATGCTGTGATCGAGCTCCGCCATAGGACGCCGTGATCGATCCCTGCCGGCGAGCCGGCGCTGACGATTGGGAGATGGAGTGCAAGAAGATTAAAAAGAGTATGACGTGATGCCGGCCTCTGACAGATTCGACTCTGACTCCTCACCTCTCTGGGCGCGTCATCGCCTGCTTGCGCGACAGCCCCGTCCTCATCTATCACACCAGCCCTACTGTCGCTCTCCTGCATCCTTGGATGCTTCACCAACTACCTCAGGGGCCCAAACGGCACAGTATATACGACAGCTTGACTACCCGCTCGACGTTGGTCTGGTCTTCGTCGCGTTGAGCTCACCGACGGCACAGGAGGCAGCTAAAGCACCAAACTAGATTACTGCAGCTTTGGTTCACGGTTTGCTTGGCTAAAGTACTGCATGTTTAGTTATCTGAAATATTGCAGTTTCAGGTTTATGCAATGAACCATCATTATGAGGTTTGAGATGTAAATCACGGTGTGACTGATTTCAATGTGATTCTAACTAGAGTTGTCACCATTGATGTCGAGCTCTTTCCCCTGTACGCCCATGTACGGATTCTTTGAGGGTTGCACAAAGTTAGGAAGGAATTTGTTAACTGTACATCTTTCCCTTCCCATTCATGTACATAATGGGTGGAGACTTCTATGAATTTTTTGTTATAAACTATCACGTTGTATCAAATGTTTGTGTTGAATAGAGATATTTGGTAGTTATAAAAAACGTCAGTGGAATATAAAGAGTGAGAAGAAAGACAGATAGGAGGTAGATTGTTACATTAAATAAAAATACATTGATTCTCATTTACAAACTCCAAAATAGCAGAATAAATACCCCGAATTTCTCTCTGGCGGGTCGCGGTCTCGGCTGCACCAGGTGCGGCGAGCATCACGGGAGGTCTGATATGTGGCGAAGTCGGCGGCTATGTCAAGCACGAACGAACTAATTTCGACCATCAGAATTTGCAATTGATCTTTTTTTTTGTCTAGAGTCTCAACTCCCAAGGCCTTCTTATCGCATTCAGTTTTTGACAGGAGGATTCTATGTTGGGCTCGACATGGATACGTGCTCTGCCGAAGTCTTTGTCGGAGAGAGAGGTCAAGTCTTTGTCGGAGAGAGAGGTCGCGTTGAATATGCTAATTTGAAGGGAGCAGAGCTGTGCGACAATGTGGACTGCGGGTTGATTGCAAGCTGATGCAGTGAGGGGCCCAAAATCTAATCTTTTTAGAATTAATTATGTTTATGAATAGGAGAAATGTGACCATCATTGATGATGGTGACAAAGAAAAGTGTCGACACGGGTGGTTTGTTCGAACGTATTTATTTTTTCCGGTGCAACGCACGGGCACTTTTGCTAGTTTGGTCTCAAACCGTCTAAACTGTGACGCCAACTCGCACCGCACCGAACACACGGTTTATAACGGTGGCTCCCCTCGAGAGTCACGGAGACGAGGCGGGACGCGGCGGTGGAGTCGGAGGTGGGCTCGTCGAGGTGCCAGGCTAGGACGCTGATGGCCAGGACGCGCCCCGCTCCCAGGACCGTTCGATTTCCTCGTCCCGGATCCGCGGGCGTGCAGCAGGCGGCAGGTGGAGGAGGTGTCCACCATGACGGCGTCTCACAGCTCGTTTCCGGCCGCCTCCAGCCTCTCTGACCTCCGAAAGACGAACGGCCCGCAACGTGGCGGTGCGACCGGCAACAGGGCGGTGAACTGAGGTGACAGTAGTACTTCACTGCGCTCAGGAGCATGGAGAACCTTGCGAGCTGCATTGGCCGAAGCAAAGGGCGCCACCGCTGCTTGCTCTGGCGGGCTGGCGGCCTCGCGCCATCACCCGCAGTGGAGGACCCCAACGGTGGCGCCGGCCGGGAGGCCAGCTCGACGGCGCTGGCCGCAAGAACGAGCGACTGCAGCGCAGCTCGGCCCTGCTACAGGAGTTGTCCCACATGCACGTTCACACCGAAGCAGCGATGTATGTTGGATGTCCGTGTGTTCAGAAACTAGCGATCAAGAGATCAAGCTGGTGCCAAACCGTTCACACCGTCAAACCAAACCAGACCACACCACACCACCGTATCATCTTTTATGTGAATGGTCTAAACCAGACCGAGATCCAGTTTTTTGACAACGAGCATATATAAATATCGAAGATATCAATTACAGCCAGCCTCTGCAACAACGTATTGCCCTAGCGGTTTTACGGATGCACACAGCCAAAAAAAAAGAACAATTACCGGAAAAAAGAAAAGTCCCAATACGGTAGCTTAAACATTGAAACAACAACATTAACACCATCAAGACAGCACCATAAGTCCAACTTCTTCAAAAGCAGCGCCTCCAAGAAGGGAACAGTGCACAAGCGTTGTCGTCGCCCGATCAAAGATCTGGGTTTTCACCCTGAAGAAGGTCATCACTCTCAAAACTATGCCTTCAACAAGGCTATTGCTAGGCACAACCAATTAAGACCAGACCTTGGATTTTCACCCTGAAAGATAAGACTTTGGTCTTCTTCTGTGCAGTCGCCCCACTTGCATGACGTTGCTCCAAGTCACGAAACACCAAGCCAACTCCTCCTCGCCCCAAAGAACGGATCCTCCATTGCTAATCCTCAGATCTCGGCCTTCATGACATTCTCTGCTAGCACCATGGAACGAGAACATGCCCCATGATATTAACAGCCAGCAGAGCTTCGAAGCGTTTCCTCTGAAACCAAACGGCCAGAGTAAAACATGAGTGCGCACGACCGAGTCCAACCCGATCCAGCAGTCTCCAGGCGTGAACCGCCCATGGAAGATCGCCGGCGGCACCTCCCGGAACCCGTCACTCTAGCCAGATCAATAGGGACACAGCTCTGGAAGATCAACATCTTGACACAAAAAGGAATCCTAGGACCGCCGCCTTTATTCAGGTCGCGCCCCCACGCCGGCAACCATCCCAGGCCGGCCAAGGTTGCCACCGGATACGTCAAGCGCAGATCGCGTTGTCCGAAGTCACCGCACACGCTCTGGGCACCGCCGCAGCCGAGCGCCAGCAGCCGACGCCGGCTTCCACGCCTCTCCACCTCCCCACCAAAACGCAGTGACAGATTGAAAGATCCAGCAACACCATCCATAGGCCGACCCTCTCTGGCGAAGAAGAGAGCCGCCTCCACCGTCGAACCGAAGGCTGCTGCCCCGGACGACCTCGTGTCGCGGGAGAAGCTCGAGACCATCTACACGCACCGGTGAGAGGCTGGAGGGAAAATGGCGCAGACCATGGGCCTAGCCGCCGGCTACCACCAGCCCCTGCCGGCGTGCTGCAGGGGGAGCCGACGGGAGGAGGGGGCCGCAACGCAAAACGCCACCGCCGCCCATCACCATCAGCGCCGCCCGCTCGCAGCGTAGAGAGGAGGAGGGGTCCCGTTCGCCGCGCTTCAACGAGGAAGGGCCCCCGCCACGCCCCGCGGTCTTTGCCCCGGCGGCGCTACCGGC
The DNA here is from genome assembly GCA_030979885.1 of Lolium multiflorum. Taxonomy (NCBI): domain Eukaryota; kingdom Viridiplantae; phylum Streptophyta; class Magnoliopsida; order Poales; family Poaceae; genus Lolium; species Lolium multiflorum. The sequence goes on along the minus strand of CM061753.1, from coordinate 198,296,271 downwards.
GGTTGCGGCGGCGGTTATAGTTGGGTGCGGTTGCGGGAGAGAACGGTGCGGGTGCGGTTGCGGAGGAGTAGATAGGTGCGTAGCACGGCCCAGTTGGAACCGCAGCCAACGGTCCGGCTTCAGAAAACTGTACAAACCGGGTTAAACCGCGTTTGCCCAGGGTCGAAACATCTACATCGCCGGCTCATTCTCCGCATGGGCATGCAACAACTACGTCAAGCCAGAGACTTCTTCATCGCGTCTGCATGGCCTCATCAAGCTTCAGCATCTTCTGTGTATTACAAGTAGAATTGCAAAGAGTTGAGAGCCAAAGATTGTAATCAATCAAGTGTTATTTATTCATTGAGAGAGAATCCTTATACAATGTCAACAGGCGCCATGAACAGGGGCGTCGTTTTACAGAGGCGGTTCCTGGAGGCGACGCTCCAGGATCTAACTGCTATATGACGGTTCCACAAACGTGGGATTACAAGTGTAGGACCATGCGGGGATTATCCCATAATTCCCATAATTAACGGCTGTTAATTATTTCTAACACTCCCCCTAATCACCGCTTCTTTGCATAAGGATCCATCATCTTGATTAAGTCTCCTCCAAAAACCCTGTGGGAAAAATGTGAGGAGTAGTGTATGATATGTTGTTAAAACTTCTTCAAACCTGGTGGGAAAATAAGGAGAAAATGATACAACATATAATTGGTGTTGCCTCCTTGTTAACTCAATATGAGAAAAACCATGTAAAAGGGAAAAACCCATAGAGTTTAGAGAACAATATATGTCGTATATACTTTCCTAAAAACCCCGGTGGGGAAAAGGGATAGTATGACATATGATCTTATGTTGATATTACCTCATTAAAAACCTTGATGAGAACCTGTAAAGTAAACTCATAAGGGAAAAAGAGTGTAATATGATGCTTTGAACATGATTGATTCAGGAAGATACTCCCCCTGATTCTTGCAAATCTCGAAGTCGTCGCATACCAATTCTATGAATATATTTCTGGAATGTTGAAGTTGGTAGAGACTTCGTGAATAGATCAGCGAGGTTATCTGATGGCGTGTAACTCACACGTTCGTTGGGAACCCCAAGAGGAAGGTATGATGCGCACAGCAGCAAGTTTTCCCTCAGAAAGAAACCAAGGTTTATCGAACCAGGAGGAGCCAAGAAGCACGTTGAAGGTTGATGGTGGCGAAATGTGATGCGGCGCAACACCGGCGCCAACGTGGAACCTGCACAACACAACCAAAGTACTTTGCCCCAACGAAACAGTGAGGTTGTCAATCTCACCGGCTTGCTGTAACAAAGGATTAACCGTATTGTGTGGAAGATGATTGTTTGCAAAAAACAGTAAAACAAGTATTGCAGTAGATTGTATGCGATATAAAGAATAGGACCGGGGTCCACAGTTCACTAGAGGTGTCTCTCCCATAAGATAAAAGCATGTTGGGTGAACAAATTACAGTCGGGCAATTGACAAATAGAAAAGGGCATAACAATGCATATACATGATATGATAAATATAGTGAGATTTAATTGGGCATTACGACAAAGTACATAGACCGCCATCCAACTGCATCTATGCCTAAAAAGTCCACCTTCAGGTTATCATCCGAACCCCTTTCGTATTAAGTTGCAAAGCAACAGACAATTGCATTAAGTATGATGCGTAATGTAATCGACAACTACATCCTTAGACATAGAATCAATGTTTTATCCCTAGTGGCAACAGCACATCACAACCTTAGAACTTTCTGTCACTGTCCCAGGTGTCAATGAAGGCATGGACCCACTATCGAGCATAAATACTCCCTCTTGGAGTTAAGAGTAAAAACTTGGCCAGAGCCTCTACTAATAACGGAGAGCATGCAAGATCATAAACAACACATAAACAATAGATTGATAATCACCATAACATAGTATTCTCTATTCATCGGATCCCGACAAACACAACATATAGAATTACAGATAGATGATCTTGATCATGTTAGGCAGCTCACAAGATCCAACAATGAAGCACAATTAGGAGAAGACGACCATCTAGCTACTGCTATGGACCCATAGTCCAGGGGTGAACTACTCACTCATCACTCCGGAGGCGATCATGGCGATGAAGAGTCCTCCGGGAGATGAATCCCTCTCCGGCGATCTCCCGAATCCCCGAGATGGGATTCGCGGCGGCGGCGTCTCTGGAAGGTTTTCCGTATCGTGGCTCTCGGTACTGGGGGTTTCGCGACGAAGGCTTTAAGTAGGCGGAAGGGCAACGCGGGGGGCCACACGAGGGCCCCACACGCCAGGGCCGCGCGGCCAAGGGCTGGGCCGCGCCGCCCTAGTGTGGCGGCGCCTCGTGGCCCCACTTCCTTCCCTCTTCACGCTTCTGGAAGCTTCGTGCAAAAATAGGACCCTGGGCGTTGATTTCGTCCAATTCCGAGAATATTTCCTTACTAGGATTTCTGAAACCAAAAACAGCAGAAAAGCAAAACTGGCTCTTCGGCATCTTGTTAATAGGTTAGTTCCAGAAAATGCGTAAATACGACATATAATGTGCATAAAACATGTAGATATCATCAATAATGTAGCATGGAACATAAGAAATTATCGATACGTTGGAGATGTATCAGCATCCCCAAGCTTAGTTCTGCTCGTCCCGAGCAGGTAAAACGATAACAAAGATAATTTCTGGAGTGACATGCCATCATAATCTTGATTATACTATTTGTAAACATATGTAATGAATGCAGCGATCAAAACAATGGTAATGACATGAGTAAACAAGTGAATCATAAAGCAAAGACTTTTCATGAATAGTACTTCAAGACAAGCATCAATAAGTCTTGCATAAGAGTTAACTCATAAAGCAATAAATCAAAGTAAAGGTATTGAAGCAACACAAAGGAAGATTAAGTTTCAGCGGTTGCTTTCAACTTATAACATGTATATCTCATGGATATTGTCAACATAAAGTAATATAACAAGTGCAATATGCAAGTATGCAGGAATCAATGCACAGTTCACACAAGTGTTTGCTTCTTAAGGTGGAGGGAGATAGGTAAACTGACTCAACAATAAAAGTAAAAGAATGATCCTTCAAAGAGGAAAGCATCGATTGCTGTATTTGTGCTAGAGCTTTTATTTTGAAAACATGAAACAATTTTGTCAACGGTAGTAATAAAGCATATGAGTTATGTAAATTATATCTTACAAGTTGCAAGCCTCATGCATAGTATACTAATAGTGCCCGCACCTTGTCCTACTTAGCTTGGACTACCGGATCTTTGCAATGCCATGTTTCAACCAAGTGTCACAAAGGGGTACCTCCATGCCGCCTGTACAAAGGTCTAAGGAGAAAGCTCGCATTTTGGATTTCTCGCTTTTGATTATTCTCAACTTAGACATCCATACCGGGACAACATGGACAACAGATAATGGACTCCTCTTAAATGCATAAGCATGTAACAATAATTATTATTCTCATATGAGATTGAGGATATATGTCCAAAACTGAAACTTCAACCATGATTCATGGCTTTAGTTAGCGGCCCAATGTTCTTCTCTAACAATATGCATGCTCCAATCATTAAGGTGGTAGATCCTTCAGACAAGACGGACATGCATAGCAACTCACATGATATTCAACAAAGAATAGTTGATGGCGTCCCCAGAAGCATGGTTATCGCACAACAAGCAACTTAATAAGAGATAAAGTGCATAAGTACATATTCAATACTACAATAGTTTTTAAGGCTATTTTGTCCCATGAGCTATATATTGCAAAGGTGAATGATGGAATTTTAAAGGTAGCACTCAAGCAATTTACTTTGGAATGGCGGAGAAATACCATGTAGTAGGTAGGTATGGTGGACACAAATGGCATAGTGGTTGGCTCAAGGATTTTGGATGCATGAGAAGTATTCCCTCTCGATACAAGGTTTAGGCTAGCAAGGTTATTTGAAGCAAACTCAAGGATGAACCGGTGCAGCAAAACTCACATAAAAGACATATTGTAAACATTATAAGACTCTACACCGTCTTCCTTGTTGTTCAAAAACTCAATACTAGAATTATCTAGACCTTAGAGAGACCAAATATGCAAATCAAATTTTAGCAAGCTCTATGTATTTCTTCATTAATGGGTGCAAAGTATATGATGCAAGAGCTTAAACATGAGCACAACAATTGCAAAGTATCACATTATCCAAGACATTTTAGAATTACTACATGTAGCATTTTCCAATTCCAACCATATAACAATTTAACGAAGAAGAAACTTCGCCATGAACATTATGAGTAAAGCCTAAGGACATATTTGTCCATATGCAACAGCGGAGCGTGTCTCTCTCCCACAAAGTGAATGCTAGGATCCATTTTATTCAAACAAAAACAAAAATAAAAACAAACCGACGCTCCAAGTAAAGAACACAAGATGTGACTGAATAAAAATATAGTTTCAGGGGAGGAACCTGATGATGTTGTTGATGAAGAAGGGGATGCCTTGGGCATCCCCAAGCTTAGACGCTTGAGTCTTCTTAAAATATGCAGGGATGAACCACGGGGGCATCCCCAAGCTTAGAGCTTTCACTCCTCTTGATCATAGTATATCATACTCCTCTCTTGACCCTTGAAAACTTCCTTCACACCAAACTTCAAGCAAACTCATTAGAGGGTTAGTGCACAATTAATAATTCACATATTCAGAGGTGACACAATCATTCTTAACACTTCTGGACATTGCACAAAGCTACTGGACATTAATGGATCAAAGAAATTAATCCAACATAGCAAATACGGCAATGCGAAATAAAAGGCAGAATCTGTCAAAAATAGAACAGTCCGTAAAGACGAATTTTAAAATGACACCAGACTTGCTCAAATGGAAAAACTCAAAACTAATGAAAGTTGCGTACATATCTGAGGATCACGCTCGTAAATTGTCAGATATTTTCGAATTTTCTACAGAGACTTGTGCCCAGATTCGTGACAGACAGCAATGCTGTTTCTGCGCAGCGATCCCAAATATAACATCAACTTTAACATAGAAACTTTACTTGGCACAAAAACATGATAAGGAGAGGTTGCTACAGTAGTAAACAACTTCCAAGACTCAAATATAAAACAAAGTACTGTAGTAAAAACATGGGTTGTCTCCCATAAGCGCTTTTCTTTAACGCCTTTCAGCTAGGCGCAGAAAGTGCAAATCAAGTAACATCAAGAGTAGAAGCATCAACATCATAACTTGTTCTAATAATAGAATCAAAAGGCAACTTCATTCTCTTTCTAGGGAAGTGTTCCATACCTTTTTGAGAGGAAATTGATATTTAATATTACCTTCCCTCATATCAATAACAGCACCAACGGTTCGAAGAAAAGGTCTTCCCAACACAATAGGACAAGATGCATTGCATTCGATATCCAAGACAACAAAATCAACGGGGACAAGGTTATTGTTAACCGTAATGCGCACATTATCAATCCTCCCCAAAGGTTTCTTTTTAACATTATCGGCAAGATTAACATCCAAATAACAATTCTTCAATGGTGGCAAGTCAAGCATATCATAAATCTTTTTAGGCATAACAGAAATACTTGCACCAAGATCACATAAAGCATTACATTCAAAGTCATTGAATTTCATTTTAATGATGGGCTCCCAACCATCTTCTAACTTTCTAGGAATAGAAGTTTCAAGTTTTAGTTTCTCTTCTCTAGCTTTTATGAGAGCATTTGTAATATGTTTTGTAAAGGCTAAATTTATAGCACTAGCATTAGAACTTTTAGCAAGTTTTTGTAAGAACTTTATAACTTCAGAGATATGGCAATCATCAAAGTCTAAATCATTATGAGCTAAAGCAATGGGATCATTGTCCCCAAGATTGGAAAAAAATTCAGCAGTTTTATCACAAGCAGTTTCAGCAGTATTAGCAATTTCAGGCAGTTTTGTACGCTTAGCACTAGGAGTAGAAACATTGCCAACACCAATTATTTTACCATTGATAGTAGGATGTGCAGCAACATGTGAATCATTATCATTATTAATGGTGGTAATAGTCCAAAATTTAGCTACATTATTCTCTTTAGCTAGTTTTTCATTTTCTTCTCTATCCCACCTAGCACGCAATTCAACCATTAATCTTATATTCTCATTAATTCTAACTTGGATGGCATTTTCTGTAGTAGTAATCTTATTATCAATATCATTATTAGGCATAACTTTCAATTTTAATAGATCAACATCAGAGGCAAGTCTATCAACTCTAGAAGCAAGAATATCAATTTTATCAAGTTTTTCCTCAACAGATTTGTTAAAAGCAGTTTGTGTACTAATAAATTCTTTAAGCATGGCTTCAAGACCAGAGGGTACACTCCTATTATTGTTGTAAGAATTCCCATAAGAATTACCATAACCATTACCATTAGCAGAAGGATATGGCCTATAGTTATTACCAGAGTTGTTCCTATAAGCATTGTTGTTGAAATTATTGTTTTTAATGAAATTCACATCAACATTTTCTTCTTGAGCAACCAATGAAGCTAAAGGAACATTATTAGGATCAACATTAGATCTACCATTCACAAGCATAGACATAATCACATCAATCTTATCACTCAAGGAAGAGGTTTCTTCAACAGAATTTACCTTCTTACCTTGTGGAGCTCTTTCCGTGTGCCATTCAGAGTAATTTATCATCATATCATCAAGAAGTTTTGTAGCCGCCCCCAAAGTGATGGACATAAAGGTACCTCCAGCAGCTGAATCCAATAAATGAAGAAAAATTTAGTCCTGCATAGAAGGTTTGGATGATCATCCAAGTAGTCAGTCCATGGGTTGGGCAATTCTTTACCAAAGTTTTCATTCTCTCCCATGCTTGAGCAACATGTTCAGTATCTAATTGTTGGAGATATGCCCAAGAGGCAATAATAAATGGTTATTATATATCTTTGTGTTTATGATAATGTTTACATACCATGCTATAATTGTATTAACCGAAACATTGGTACATGTGTGATATGTAGACAAACAAGAAGTCCCTAGTATGCCTCTTAAACTAGCTTGTTGATTAATGGATGATTAGTTTCATAATCATGAACATTGGATGTTATTAATAACAAGGTTATGTCATTGTATGAATGATGTAATGGACACACCCAATTAAGCGTAGCATAAGATCTCGTCATTAAGTTATTTGCTATAAGCTTTCGATACATAGTTACCTAGTCCTTATGACCATGAGATCATGTAAATCACTTATACCGGAAAGGTACTTTGATTACACCAAACACCACTGCGTAAATGGGTGGCTATAAAGGTGGGATTAAGTATCCGGAAAGTATGAGTTGAGGCATATGGATCAACAGTGGGATTTGTCCATCCCGATGACGGATAGATATACTCTGGGCCCTCTCGGTGGAATGTCGTCTAATGTCTTGCAAGCATATGAATAAGTTCATAAGAGACCACATACCACGGTACGAGTAAAGAGTACTTGTCAGGAGACGAGGTTGAACAAGGTATAGAGTGATACCGAAGATCAAACCTCGGACAAGTAAAATATCGCGAGACAAAGGGAATTGGTATTGTATGTGAATGGTTCATTCGATCACTAAAGTCATCGTTGAATATGTGGGAGCCATTATGGATCTCCAGATCCCGCTATTGGTTATTGGTCGGAGTGAGTACTCAACCATGTCCGCATAGTTCACGAACCGTAGGGTGACACACTTAAAGTTGGATGTTGAAATGGTAGTACTTGAATATGGAATGGAGTTCGAATATTTGTTCGGAGTCCCGGATGAGATCCCGGACATCACGAGGAGTTCCGGAATGGTCCGGAGAATAAGATTCATATATGGGAAGTCATTTTATGTGAATTAAAATGATCCGGAAGGTTCTACGGAAGGTTCTAGAAGGTTCTAGAAAAGTCCGGAAGAAATAAGGATGGAAGGTGGAGTCCCAAAGGGACTCCACCCACCTTGGCCGGCCAACCTAAGGGAGGAGGAGTCCCAAGTGGACTCCCCACCATGGTGGCCGGCCACCCCACCAAGGAAAGGGGGGAGTCCCACTCCCCCTAGGTTTGGACACTTGGAAGGTTTTGGTTGGGGTCTTATTCGGACTCTTTGACCTAAGCCTTGGGGCTTCCACCTATATAAAGAGGGGGAGAGAGGGGCTGGCCGGCCACTCAAGCCACCACCATGGCCGCACCCCTCAAGGGTGCTCTAGCCGGCGCCCCTCTCCCCAAACCCTAGCGGTCTCTCTCTCCTCCACCATATCCCGCACGCTTAAGCGAAGCTCCGCCGGATTTCTCCACCGCCACCGACACCACGCCGTCGTGCTGTCGGATTCAAGAGGAGCTACTACTTCCGCTGCCCGCTGGAACGGGGAGGTGGACGTCGTCTTCATCAACAACCGAACGTGTGACCGAGTACGGAGGTGCTGCCCGTTCGTGGCGCCGGAACCGATCGTGATCAAGATCTTCTACGCGCTTTTGCAAGCGGCAAGTGATCGTCTACCGCAGCAATAAGAGCCTACTCTTATAGGCTTTGGAATCTCTTCAAGGGTTAGTCTTGATCATCCCCTCGTTGCTACCGTCTTCTAGATTGCATCTTGGCTTGGATTGCGTGTTCGCGATAGGAAAATTTTTGTTTTCTATGCAACGTTTTCCTACAGTGGTATCAGAGCCGTGTCTATGCATAGATGGTTGCACGAGTAGAACACAATGGTTTGTGGGCGTTGATGCTCTTGTTATCTTTAGTTTGAGTACTTTGCATCTTTGTGGCATAGTGGGATGAAGCTGATACGTCTCCAACGTATCGATAATTTCTTATGTTCCATGCTACTTTATTGATGATACCTACATGTTTTATGCACATTATATGTCATATTTATGCATTTTCGGAACTAACCTATTAACAAGATGCCGAAGAGCCAGTTGCTGTTTTCTGCTGTTTTTGGTTTCAGAAATCCTAGTAAAGAAATATTCTCGGAATTGGACGAAACTTTCGCCCAGGGTCCTATTTTTGCACGAAGCTTCCAGAAGACCGAAGACCTAACGAAGTGGGGCCACGAGGCAGCCAGGGGGGTGGCCGGCGCGGCCCAGGCCCTGGCCGCGCCGACCTACCCTGGGCCCCTCGTGTGGCCCCTCGCGTTGACCTTCCGCCTACTTAAAGCTCCCGTCACCCCCAGTCGAGAGCCACGATACGGAAAACCTTACAGAGACGCCGCCGCCGAATCCCATCTCGGGGGATTCGGAGATCGCCTCCGGCACCCTGCCGGAGAGGGGATTCATCTCCCGGAGGACTCTTCATCGCCATGATCGCCTCCGGAGTGATGAGTGAGTAGTTCACCCCTGGACCATGGGTCCATAGCAGTAGCTAGATGGTCGTCTTCTCCTTGTTGTGCTTCATTGTTAGATCTTGTGAGCTGCCTAACATGATCAAGATCATCTATCTGTAATACTATATGTTGTGTTTGTCGGGATCCGATGGATAGAGAGTACTATGATTATGGTGATTATCAATCTATTGTTCATGTGTTGTTTATGATCTTGCATGCTCTCCGTTATTAGTAGAGGCTCTGGCCAAGTTTTTACTCTTAACTCCAAGAGGGAGTAATTATGCTCGATAGTGGGTTCATGCCTTCATTGATACCTGGGACAGTGACAGAAAGTTCTAAGGTTGTGATGTGCTGTTGCCACTAGGGATAAAACATTGATGCTATGTCTAAGGATGTAGTTATTGATTACATTACGCACAATACTTAATGCAATTGTCTGTTGCTTTGCAACTTAATACTGGAGGGGTTCGGACGATAACCTGAAGGTGGACTTTTTAGGCATAGATGCAGTTGGATGGCGGTCTATGTTCTTTGTCGTAATGCCCAATTAAATCTCACTATATTTACCATGTCATGTATATGCATTATTATGCCTTTCTCTATTTGTCAATTGCCCGACTGTAATTTGTTCACCCAACATGCTTTTATCCTATGGGAGAGACACCTCTAGTGAACTGTGGACCCCGGTCCTATTCTTTACATAGCATACAATCTACTTGTTTTACTGTTTTCTTTGCAAACATCTTCCACTCGATACGTTTAATCCTTTGTTACAGCAAGCCGGTGAGATTGACAACCTCACTGTTTCGTTGGGGCAAAGTACTTTGGTTGTGTTGTGCAGGTTCCTAGTTGGCGCCGGAATCCCTGGTGTTGCGCCGCATCACATTTCGCGACCATCAACCTTCAACGTGCTTCTTGGCTCCTCCTGGTTCGATTAAACCTTGGTTTCTTTCTGAGGGAAAACTTGCTACTGTGCGCATCATACCTTCCTCTTGGGGTTCCCAACGAACGTGTGAGTTACACGCCATCAAGCTCTTTTTCTGGCGCCGTTGCCGGGGAGATCAAGACACGCTGCAAGGGGAGTCTCCACTTCTCAATCTCTTTACTTTGTTTTTGTCTTGCTTTATTTTATTTACTACTTTGTTTGCTGCACTAAATCAAAATACAAAAAAATTAGTTGCTAGTTTTACTTTATTTGCTATCTTGTTTGCTATATCAAAAACACAAAAAAATTAGTTACTCGCATTTACTTTATCTAGTTTGCTTTATTTACTGTTGCTAAAATGGCCAACCCTGAAAATACTAAGTTGTGTGACTTCACAAATGCAAATAATAATGATTTCCTATGCACACCTATTGCTCCACCTGCTACTACAGCAGAATTCTTTGAAATTAAACCTGCTTTACTAAATCTAGTCATGAGAGAACAATTTTCTGGTGCTAGTTCTGATGATGCTGCTGCCCATCTCAATAATTTTGTTGAACTTTGTGAAATGCAAAAGTATAAAGATGTAGATGGTGATATTATTAAACTGAAAGTGTTTCCTTTCTCATTAAGAGGGAGAGCTAAAGATTGGTTGCTATCTTTGCCTAAGAATAGTATTGATTCATGGACTAAATGCAAGGATGCTTTTATTAGTAGATATTATCCTCCCGCTAAAATTATTTCTTTGAGAAGTAGCATAATGAATTTTAAACAATTAGATACTGAACATGTTGCTCAAGCTTGGGAGAGAATGAAAACTTTGGTAAAGAATTGCCCAACCCATGGACTGACTACTTGGATGATCATCCAAACCTTCTATGCAGGACTAAATTTTTCTTCGCGGAATTTATTGGATTCAGCTGCTGGAGGTACTTTTATGTCCATCACATTGGGGGCGGCTACAAAACTTCTTGATGATATGATGATAAATTACTCTGAATGGCACACGGAAAGAGCTCCACAAGGTAAGAAGGTAAATTCTGTTGAAGAAACCTCTTCCTTGAGTGATAAGATTGATGTGATTATGTCTATGCTTGTGAATGGTAGATCTAATGTTGATCCAAATAATGTTCCTTTAGCTTCATTGGTTGCTCAAGAAGAAAATGTTGATGTGAATTTCATTAAAAATAATAATTTCAACAACAATGCTTATAGGAACAACTCTGGTAATAACTATAGGCCATATCCTTCTGCTAATGGTAATGGTTATGGTAATTCTTATGGGAATTCTTACAACAATAATAGAAGTGTACCCTCTGGTCTTGAAGCCATGCTTAAAGAATTTATTAGTACACAAACTGCTTTTAACAAATCTGTTGAGGAAAAGCTTGATAAAATTGATACTATCGCTTCTAGAGTTGATAGGCTTGCCTCTGATGTTAATCTTTTAAAGTTGAAAGTTATGCCTAATAATGATCTTGATAATAAGATTACTACTACAGCAAATGCCATCCAAGTTAGAATTAATGAGAATATAAGATTAATGGCTGAGTTGCGTGCTAGGTGGGATAGAGAAGAAAATGAAAAACTAGCTAAAGAGAATAATGTAGCTAAAGTTTGGACTATTACCACCACTAGTAATGCTAATTCCTCACATGTTGCTACACCTCCTACTATCAATGGTAAAATAATTGGTGTTGGCAATGTTTCTACTCCTAGTGCAAAGCGTACAAAACTGCCTGAAATTGCTAAAACTGCTGAAACTGCTTGTGATAAAACTGCTGAAATTTTTTCCAACCTTGGGAATAATGATCCCATTGCTGTAGCTCATAATGATTTAGATTTTGATGATTGCCACATCTCTGAAGTTATAAAGTTCTTGCAAAAACTTGCTAAAAGTCCTAATGCTAGTGCTATAAATTTAGCCTTTACAAAACATATTACAAATGCTCTCATAAAAGCTAGAGAAGAGAAACTAAAACTTGAAACTTCTATTCCTAGAAAGTTAGAAGATGGTTGGGAGCCCATCATTAAAATGAAATTCAATGACTTTGAATGTAATGCCTTATGTGATCTTGGTGCAAGTATTTCTGTTATGCCTAAAAAGATTTATGATATGCTTGACTTGCCACCATTAAAGAATTGTTATTTGGATGTTAATCTCGCCGATAATGTTAAAAAGAAACCTTTGGGGAGGATTGATAATGTGCATATTATGGTTAACAATAACCTTGTCCCCGTTGATTTTGTTGTCTTGGATATCGAATGCAATGCATCTTGTCCAATTGTGTTGGGAAGACCTTTTCTTCGAACTGTTGGTGCTGTTATTGATATGAGGGAAGGAAATATTAAATATCAATTTCCTCTCAAGAAAGGTATGGAACACTTCCCTAGAAAGAGAATGAAGTTGCCTTTTGATTCTATTATTAGAACAAGCTATGATGTTGATGCTTCTACTCTCGATGTTACTTGATTTGCACTTTGCGCCTAGCTGAAAGGCGTTAAAGAAAAGCGCTTATGGGAGACAACCCATGTTTTTACCTACAGCAATTTTTTGTTTTATTGAGTCTTGGAAGTTGTTTACTACTGTAGCAACCTCTCCTTATCATGTTTTTGTGCCAAGTAAAGTTTCTATGTCAAAGTTGATGTTATATTTGGGATCGCTGCACAGAAACAGCATTGCTGTCTGTCACGAATCTGGGCATAATTCTCTGTAGAAAATTCGAAAAAATCTGCCAATTTACGAGCGTGATCCTCAGATATATACGCAACTTTCATTAGTTTTGAGTTTTTCCATTTGAGCAAGTCTGGTGCCATTTATAAATTCGTCTTTACGGACTGTTCTGTTTTTGACAGATTCTGCCTTTTATTTCGCATTGCCTCTTTTGCTATGTTGGATTTATTTCTTTGATCCATTAATGTCCAGTAGCATTATGCAATGTCCAGAAGTGAAAAGAATGATTGTGTCACCTCTGAATGTGTGAATTATTAATGATGCACTAACCCTCTAATGAGTTTGCTTGAAGTTTGGTGTGAAGGAAGTTTTCAAGGGTCAAGAGAGGAGAATGATATACTAAGATCAAGAGGAGTGAAAGCTCTAAGCTTGGGGATGCCCCCGTGGTTCATCCCTGCATATTTTAAGAAGACTCAAGCGTCTAAGCTTGGGGATGCCCAAGGCATCCCCTTCTTCATCGACAACATCATCAGGTTCCTCCCCTGAAACTATATTTTTATTCAGTCACATCTGGTGTTCTTTACTTGGAGCGTCGGTTTGTTTTCGTTTTTGTTTTTGTTTGAATAAGATGGATCCTAGCATTCACTTTGTGGGAGAGAGACACGCTCCGCTGTTGCATATGGACACATGTGTCCTTAGGCTTTACTCATAATGTTCAAGGCGAAGTTTCTTCTTCGTTAATTTGTTATATGGTTGGAATTGGAAAATGCTACATGTAGTAATTCTAAAAATGTCTTGGATAATGTGATACTTGGCAATTGTTGTGCTCATGTTTAAGCTCTTGCATCATATGCTTTGCACCCATTAATGAAGAAATACATAGAGCTTGCTAAAATTTGATTTGCATATTTGGTTTCTCTAAGGTCTAGATAATATCTAGTATTGAGTTTTGAACAACAAGGAAGACAGTGTAGAGTCTTATAATGTTTACAATATGTCTTTTATGTGAGTCTTGCTGCACTTGTTCATCCTTGAGTTTGCTTCAAATAACCTTGCTAGCCTAAACCTTGTATCGAGAGGGAATACTTCTCATGCATCCAAAATCCTTGAGCCAACTACTATGCCATTTGTGTCCACCATACCTACCTACTACATGGTATTTCTCCGCCATTCCAAAGTAAATTGCTTGAGTGCTACCTTTAAAATTCCATCATTCACCTTTGCAATATATAGCTCATGGGACAAAATAGCCTTAAAAACTATCGTAGTATTGAATATGTACTTATGCACTTTATATTTTATTAAGTTGCTTGTTGTGCGATAACCATGTTTCTGGGGAACGCCATCAACTATTGTTGAATATCATGTGAGTTGCTATGCATGTCCGTCTTGTCTGAAGGTCTATCATTTTAGTGGTTGGAGCATGCAAAATTGTTAGAGAAGAACATTGGGCCGCTAACTAAAGCCATGAACCATGGTGGAAGTTTCAGTTTTGGACATATATCCTCAATCTCATATGAGAATAATAACTTTGCTACATGCTTATGCATTAAAGAGGAGTCCATTATCTGTTGTCCATGTTGTCCCGGTATGGATGTCTAAGTTGAGAATAATCAAAAGCGAGAAATCCGAAATGCGAGCATTCTCCTTGGACCTTTGTACAGGCGGCATGGAGGTACCCCTTTGTGACACTTGGTTGAAACATGGCATGCAAAGATCCGGTAGTCCAAGTTAAGTAGGACGAGGTGCGGGCACTATTAGTATACTATGCGTGAGGCTTGCAACTTGTAAGATATAATTTTCATAACTCATATGCTTTATTACTACCGTTGACAAAATTGTTTCATGTTTTCAAAATAAAAGCTCTAGCACAAATACAGCAATCGATGCTTTCCTCTTTGAAGGACCATTCTTTTACTTTTATTGTTGAGTCAGTTTACCTATCTCCTTCCACCTTAAGAAGCAAACACTTGTGTGAACTGTGCATTGATTCCTACATACTTGCATATTGCACTTGTTATATTACTTTATGTTGACAATATCCATGAGATATACATGTTACAAGTTGAAAGCAACCGCTGAAACTTAATCTTCTTATGTGTTGCTTCAACACCTTTACTTTGATTTATTGCTTTACGAGTTAACTCTTATGCAAGACTTATTGATGCTTGTCTTGAAGTACTATTCATGAAAAGTCTTTGCTATATGATTCAGTTGTTTACTCATGTCATTACCATTGCTTTGATCGCTGCATTCATTACATATGTTTACAAATAGTATGATCAAGATTATGATGGCATGTCACTTCAGAAATTATCTTTGTTATCGTTTTACCTGCTCGGGACGAGCAGAACTAAGCTTGGGGATGCTGATACGTCTCCAACGTATCGATAATTTCTTATGTTCCATGCTACTTTATTGATGATACCTACATGTTTTATGCACATTATATGTCATATTTATGCATTTTCTGGAACTAACCTATTAACAAGATGCCGAAGAGCCAGTTGCTGTTTTCTGCTGTTTTTGGTTTCAGAAATCCTAGTAAAGAAATATTCTCGGAATTGGACGAAACTTTCGCCCAGGGTCCTATTTTTGCACGAAGCTTCCAGAAGACCGAAGACCTAACGAAGTGGGGCCACGAGGCAGCCAGGGGGTGGCGGCGCGGCCCAGGCCCTGGCCGCGCCGACCTGCCCCTGGGCCCTCGTGTGGCCCCTCGCGTTGACCTTCCGCCTACTTAAAGCTCCCGTCGCGAAACCCCCCGAGAGCCACGATACGGAAAACCTTACAGAGACGCGCCGCCGCGAATCCCATCTCGGGGGATTAGGAGATCGCCTCCGGCACCCTGCCGGAGAGGGGATTCATCTCCCGGAGGACTCTTCATCGCCATGATCGCCTCCGGAGTGATGAGTGAGTAGTTCACCCCTGGACCATGGGTCCATAGCAGTAGCTAGATGGTCGTCTTCTCCTTGTTGTGCTTCATTGTTAGATCTTGTGAGCTGCCTAACATGATCAAGATCATCTATCTGTAATACTATATGTTGTGTTTGTCGGGATCCGATGGATAGAGAGTACTATGATTATGGTGATTATCAATCTATTGTTCATGTGTTGTTTATGATCTTGCATGCTCTCCGTTATTAGTAGAGGCTCTGGCCAAGTTTTTACTCTTAACTCCAAGAGGGAGTAATTATGCTCGATAGTGGGTTCATGCCTTCATTGATACCTGGGACAGTGACAGAAAGTTCTAAGGTTGTGATGTGCTGTTGCCACTAGGGATAAAACATTGATGCTATGTCTAAGGATGTAGTTATTGATTACATTACGCACAATACTTAATGCAATTGTCTGTTGCTTTGCAACTTAATACTGGAGGGGGTTCGGACGATAACCTGAAGGTGGACTTTTTAGGCATAGATGCAGTTGGATGGCGGTCTATGTTCTTTGTCGTAATGCCCAATTAAATCTCACTATATTTACCATGTCATGTATATGCATTATTATGCCTTTCTCTATTTGTCAATTGCCCGACTGTAATTTGTTCACCCAACATGCTTTTATCCTATGGGAGAGACACCTCTAGTGAACTGTGGACCCCGGTCCTATTCTTTACATAGCATACAATCTACTTGTTTTACTGTTTTCTTTGCAAACATCTTCCACTCGATACGTTTAATCCTTTGTTACAGCAAGCCGGTGAGATTGACAACCTCACTGTTTCGTTGGGGCAAAGTACTTTGGTTGTGTTGTGCAGGTTCCTAGTTGGCGCCGGAATCCCTGGTGTTGCGCCGCATCACATTTCGCGACCATCAACCTTCAACGTGCTTCTTGGCTCCTCCTGGTTCGATTAAACCTTGGTTTCTTTCTGAGGGAAAACTTGCTACTGTGCGCATCATACCTTCCTCTTGGGGTTCCCAACGAACGTGTGAGTTACACGCCATCAAGCGGCTCGGACTAACTTTACATGACCGCGTTCATGAGACTTGTTCCTCGTTCGACATGCAACTTGTATTGCATAAGAGGCTTTGCGGGTGTCTGTCTCTCCTACTATAGTGAAGATTCAATTTACTCTTCTATTGACAACACTAGTATCACCGTTGTGGTTCATGTTCGTAGGTAGATTAGATCTTACTCGAAAACCCTAAACCACGTAAAATATGCAAACCAAATTAGAGACGTCTAACTTGTTTTTGCAGGGTTTGGTGATGTGATATGGCCATAATGTGATGATGAATATGTATGAGATGATCATTATTGTATTGTGGCAACCGGCAGGAGCCTTATGGTTGTCTTTATATTTCATGTTGAGTAGTATTTCAAAGTAGTTGTAATAGTTGCTACATGAGGTGAACAATCATGAAGACGGCGCCATGGACCTTGACGCTACGCCGACGATGATGGAGATCATGCCCGAAGATGATGGAGATCATGTCCGTGCTTTGGAGATGAAGATCAAAGGCGCAAAGACAAAAGGGCCATATCATATCACATATGAATTGCATGTGATGTTAATCCTTTATGCATCTTATTTTGCTTAGATCGCGATGGTAGCATTATAAGATGATCCCTCACATTAATATCAAGATAATAAAGTGTTCTTCCCTCGTATGCACCGTTGCATTGTTCGACGTTTTGAAGCATCTCGTGATGATCGGGTGTGATAAACTCAACATACAACGGGTGTAAGCCATGTTGCACATGCGGAATACTTGGGTTTGCTTGACGAGCCTAGCATGTACAGACATGGCCTCGGGACAATGGAAACCGAAAGGTTGAACACGAGTCATATGGATGATATGATCAACATGTTGATGTTCACCATTGAAACTACATCATCTCACGTGATGATCGGTTTTGGTGTAGTGGATTTGGATCGTGTACCACTTTACAACTATGAGGGATGTTGTATTAAGTGGGAGTTCATTAGTAATTAGATTAAAACATGAACTAATTATCATAAACATAGTCTGAGTAGTATTTTGAATTAATTTTGTAGTATTGGCATCCGTTTACTACTATGCGCTAGTCTTATAATTGAGATAGAAATACTGTTAAAATCTGACTAGAAACTTTACGGATTAGTACCGTATTGTTAATGAATCAAGAAATGATTAAGTCCTATTGCAAACATTTAGTGAAACTCACTTTGTTGATTCAGAGAGCTATGGTTTCAATTAGTACCTAAAGTTATCTTGTCTCCGTGAAACTTGAAGTTCAAATCTGTTTGAAAAGTAAGGAGCTGAAAATTTAGTTTTCAGAAATAATCAAGGTACGAGATATATGTGATATCTAAGACCTTATTACAAGATGATAGAATATAAATTTGGTGAGACTACATAAACTCATAAGTTTTATGGGAATGTACGAAGGTTGAAGACGCAAGACGTCCCAATCCTCCAACTATTGGGGCACTAATAATATTCGCGTATCCATGAAGTTATCATCCTTAGTATGCACCGTTGCTAAGACTCGTCGTTTCGAAGCATCTCGTGATGATCGGGTGTTATCGATTCTACGTGTGCATACAACGGGTGCAAGCTAGATTTGCACATGCGAATACTAAGGTTAAACTTTACGAGCCTAGCATGTACAGACATGGTCTCGGAAAGTCGTCATGATATGATGGATAAAATTATGAGTGAAATTGTTCATCATATTACAAAGTTACTAATAGTGAAATCTGGAACACTTGTCATATGATGATCAACTTCAAAGTAAGAACCTCAAGGTTATTGGTATTTGACCAACAAACCTAGAAGTCAATGATGTTGAAGTGTTTTTCTGAATAATGAGGAAAGCTAAAAGAGAAACTATAAAAGATATTTTGGCAGAAAGAAAAGAAAAGACTAGAAAGTCTAGCTCAGGTGTATATAAATGATATACATGTTATGGTTGTCTTCCTAGTTTGGTCACACAATAAAATTCTTGGGTATTTGTACCATATTGGTTGGTATGAAGTGTCATACAAAACAATGCAATACAAGAATACAATGGCCTAAGTGACTGACAAGGAATATGATAGGAATACACGTCTGGAACAAAAATAAAGTGTTATTATGTTCGTCGTTGGTATTCTATCTAGCCCTTAGAATTTATAATAAAGAACTTAATAATTGTTATTTTGCTCTGGTCAAATGAAAACAATAAGTTGTTCAAATTATGACATTACTCCATGTACGATGGATAAGTTATTATAAATCTTAATGGTGAAACACACATACATAACACTGACGCTAAAATGCCATAAGGCAAATGATTTGAATTCCACTCATTTGTGGAACCGCCATTTAGGTCATGTTAGAAAGGAACGCATGAAGAAACTCCATGCAAATGGATTTTTGGAGTCATTTGATTTTTGAATCGTTTGGCGCTTGCAAATCTTTTCTAAAGAGAATGACTGAAATACCGTTCATAGGCCATGAGTTGAACGGACAACTAACTTAGTGGAAACATACATGATGATATATGTGGTTCACTGGGCATAGTTGTGTGCGGGAGATTCTTCTACTTCATGAAAACTTCCAACAATGAATTGAGTATATATATGTGGATATATTTGATAAGGAAGAAGTTTGAAACATTTGAATGGATTCAAATAAATTTCAGCATGAAGTGGAAATCATCGTAATAGAAAAGTCAAATATCTATGATTGGATCATGGTGGAAATATTTGAATTACGAGTTTTAGCGAACATCTAAGAGAGTTATGAAATTGTTCTACAACTCACATTTCTTGGAGTATCATAATGATGATATAGTATCCGAGATATGTATCCAAACCTTGTTGGATTAATGATGAGATAAAATATTATGACGCCATTATATTTTTGTGGATTATGCTTTAGTGACTACCGCTTTTACACTGAATAGAGCATCATCATGATCCGTTGAAATGACACCATACGAGTTATGGTATGGGTATAAACCCTAATAGTCTTTCTTTAAATTTTGGTCTAAGAGTTTACAACCAAAATCGGATGAATGTCTTTGTTGGTTATCCCAGAGATTTAATTGGGAATTCTTCCCACGAGACAAAGACAAAAGTGTTTGTCAATGTTTCTTATTTCCGAGAAATTGTTTCTAGTGAAGTATTTGAGTGGGAGGACAATATAATTTGATAAGGTTTATGAACCTGAGCATAATGATCAGAGTAGCGCAGCATCGGAATTTGTTTCGGAAGCGGCCACGACGATCATGGCTCCCATGACTACAAAGTGTTTTAGCCATGGAGATCGAAGTACATATTGAACCTTGTAGGTATGGTTTACTTTGTGATCAAATAAATGATTTGTGAACAAAGGATTGATTTTGAATAATGATAAACCAACTACAAACAAAGAAGTTATGATGGGCCCTGACTCCGTTAAAATGGCTATGCGCCATGAAATCCAAGATAGATAAATACTTTTTGAAAGTAAATGGATCTATAAAATTGATGGACTTGGATGGAATATCCTTAAAGAAGCTCGACTTGTCGAAAAATTGTTTACGACAAAGTTCAAAGAGTTGACTACGATAAGATTAGATCTTCCGTAGCAATGCTTATAGTCTATGTGGATTATTCTAGTAATCACTACATATTTCTTTTATGAGATATGCTAGTAGGATGGCAAAATACACTACTTAACAGAAGTGTGTATTAAAGGTGTATACAAGATACAACCAAGAGTTTTGCTGGTCCGTGGAATACTAGATAGGTATACGAACTTCAATTGGATGAAGTAAGTATCACGGAGTTAGAATCTTCACCAGATGAAATAGTCAAAGAGTTTTTGATTTCATCAGAGACGATGAAGAGGCTTGCATTTGCAAGAAATTAAGTGGGAGCGCTAAGACACATTTATAATACTTTATGTAGGTGACATATAGTTGGTTATAAATGATGTAATTATATACTTGATTAAAAGGTTTCATTGAGAATTAACTTCAATGAAAGGATATGGACTGAAACAAATTTAGTGTCAAGATCTATGAAGATAGATTGAAACACATAGATAAGTTTAAGTCAAAGTACATATGATGGATATTGAAGTAGTTCAATATAGAAATATTAAGAAAATGTTCTTGTCATGTGAAGGTTTAACAAGACTTGAGTGTATCTGACACTCAATGAGTAAAAACACATGAGTGATTATAGATCACGAATAATATGTACACAATCAGATATCATGTGCTATAAATTGTTATGAGCATATACCAGAATGATTCATATGATGATCATTGGACAACAGTAAGAATATCCTTGAGTACTTTAGAAGAACTAAGGATATATTATATATATATATTTTTGTATGAAGAAATGACAAACAAATCGCTGTAAGGTGTTACACCGATATTGGTTTTGTCACATATAAAATATAATTTCAATCTCAAATTAGACTAAGTGTTGTTTAAAAGGTAGCACAATGAGCTAGAAGTTGTCTATGCTAGATTTAGAAGAGTTCTAAATATTGTGACGGAATCTACAAAAGAAGGCAAAGTATGTCATTGTTTTGACAATGACAAAGGATGTTAAAGTCAAGAGGTTCTTTGAGAACTTGGTGCAGTTCCGACAGAGTCAGAACTTTGAAGCTATATTGTGTGTGACAATATTAGTGACATATTTCAGACCGCGGAATTAAGGTTCCACCAGAGGACTAAGCATATATGCCGACTCATTTGGAAAATGAGTGATGCGCTGAGACGCATATGAATTGCAAAATACATACGTTTCTGAGCATGTCAGAACCGTTGACTAAAACCTCTCCCGTGAGCAAAACATGATAAAGCACCAGAAGGCCAAGGTGTTATATCTTTACATATGTAAACTAGATTATTGACTCTAGTGCAAGTGGGAGACTGTTGGAGATATGCCCAAGAGGCAATAATAAATGGTTATTATATATCTTTGTGTTTATGATAATGTTTACATACCATGCTATAATTGTATTAACCGAAACATTGGTACATGTGTGATATGTAGACAAACAAGAAGTCCCTAGTATGCCTCTTAAACTAGCTTGTTGATTAATGGATGATTAGTTTCATAATCATGAACATTGGATGTTATTAATAACAAGGTTATGTCATTGTATGAATGATGTAATGGACACACCCAATTAAGCGTAGCATAAGATCTCGTCATTAAGTTATTTGCTATAAGCTTTCGATACATAGTTACCTAGTCCTTATGACCATGAGATCATGTAAATCACTTATACCGGAAAGGTACTTTGATTACACCAAACACCACTGCGTAAATGGGTGGCTATAAAGGTGGGATTAAGTATCCGGAAAGTATGAGTTGAGGCATATGGATCAACAGTGGGATTTGTCCATCCCGATGACGGATAGATATACTCTGGGCCCTCTCGGTGGAATGTCGTCTAATGTCTTGCAAGCATATGAATAAGTTCATAAGAGACCACATACCACGGTACGAGTAAAGAGTACTTGTCAGGAGACGAGGTTGAACAAGGTATAGAGTGATACCGAAGATCAAACCTCGGACAAGTAAAATATCGCGAGACAAAGGGAATTGGTATTGTATGTGAATGGTTCATTCGATCACTAAAGTCATCGTTGAATATGTGGGAGCCATTATGGATCTCCAGATCCCGCTATTGGTTATTGGTCGGAGTGAGTACTCAACCATGTCCGCATAGTTCACGAACCGTAGGGTGACACACTTAAAGTTGGATGTTGAAATGGTAGTACTTGAATATGGAATGGAGTTCGAATATTTGTTCGGAGTCCCGGATGAGATCCCGGACATCACGAGGAGTTCCGGAATGGTCCGGAGAATAAGATTCATATATGGGAAGTCATTTTATGTGAATTAAAATGATCCGGAAGGTTCTACGGAAGGTTCTAGAAGGTTCTAGAAAAGTCCGGAAGAAATAAGGATGGAAGGTGGAGTCCCAAAGGGACTCCACCCACCTTGGCCGGCCAACCTAAGGGAGGAGGAGTCCCAAGTGGACTCCCCACCATGGTGGCCGGCCACCCCACCAAGGAAAGGGGGGAGTCCCACTCCCCCTAGGTTTGGACACTTGGAAGGTTTTGGTTGGGGTCTTATTCGGACTCTTTGACCTAAGCCTTGGGGCTTCCACCTATATAAAGAGGGGGAGAGAGGGGCTGGCCGGCCACTCAAGCCACCACCATGGCCGCACCCCTCAAGGGTGCTCTAGCCGGCGCCCCTCTCCCCAAACCCTAGCGGTCTCTCTCTCCTCCACCATATCCCGCACGCTTAAGCGAAGCTCCGCCGGATTTCTCCACCGCCACCGACACCACGCCGTCGTGCTGTCGGATTCAAGAGGAGCTACTACTTCCGCTGCCCGCTGGAACGGGGAGGTGGACGTCGTCTTCATCAACAACCGAACGTGTGACCGAGTACGGAGGTGATGCCCGTTCGTGGCGCCGGAACCGATCGTGATCAAGATCTTCTACGCGCTTTTGCAAGCGGCAAGTGATCGTCTACCGCAGCAATAAGAGCCTACTCTTATAGGCTTTGGAATCTCTTCAAGGGTTAGTCTTGATCATCCCCTCGTTGCTACCGTCTTCTAGATTGCATCTTGGCTTGGATTGCGTGTTCGCGATAGGAATTTTTTGTTTTCTATGCAACGTTTTCCTACACTAATTGCTTAAAATTCATTATGCTACTTCTCAAAGATATAATTTTAGCGGGAGGATAATATCTACCAATAAAAGCATCCTTACATTTGGTCCATGAATCAATACTATTCTTAGGCAAAGATAGCAACCAATCTTTAGCTCTTCCTCTTAATGAGAAAGGAAACAATTTTAATTTAATAATATCACCATCTACATCCTTGTATTTTTGCATTTCACATAGTTCAACAAAATTATTAAGATGGGCAGCAGCATCATCAGAACTAACACCAGAAAATTGCTCTCTCATAACAAGGTTTAGTAAAGCAGGTTTAATTTCAAAGAATTCTGCTGTAGTAGCAGGTGGAGCAATAGGTGTGCATAGGAAATCATTATTATTTGTGGTTGTGAAGTCACACAACTTAGTATTTTCAGGGGTATTCATTTTAGCAACAGTAAATAAAACAAACTATATAAAGTAAATGCAAGTAGCTAATTTTTTTGTGTTTTTGATATAGAGAGCAAGACAGTAAATAAAGTAAAACTAGCAACTAATTTTTTTGTGTTTTGTTTAGGTGCAGCAAACAAAGTAGTAAATAAAATAAAGCAAGACAAAAACAAAGTAAAGAGATTGAGAAGTGGAGACTCCCCTTGCAGCGTGTCTTGATCTCCCCGGCAACGGCGCCAGAAAAAGAGCTTGATGGCGTGTAACTCACACGTTCGTTGGGAACCCCAAGAGGAAGGTATGATGCGCACAGCAGCAAGTTTTCCCTCAGAAAGAAACCAAGGTTTATCGAACCAGGAGGAGCCAAGAAGCACGTTGAAGGTTGATGGTGGCGAAATGTGATGCGGCGCAACACCAGGGGGCGCCAACGTGGAACCTGCACAACACAACCAAAGTACTTTGCCCCAACGAAATAGTGAGGTTGTCAATCTCACCGGCTGTAACAAAGGATTAACCGTATTGTGTGGAAGATGATTGTTTGCAAAAAAACAGTAAAACAAGTATTGCAGTAGATTGTATGCGATATAAAGAATAGGACCGGGGTCCACAGTTCACTAGAGGTGTCTCTCCCATAAGATAAAAGCATGTTGGGTGAACAAATTACAGTCGGGCAATTGACAAATAGAAAAGGGCATAACAATGCATATACATGATATGATAAATATAGTGAGATTTAATTGGGCATTACGACAAAGTACATAGACCGCCATCCAACTGCATCTATGCCTAAAAAGTCCACCTTCAGGTTATCATCCGAACCCCTTTCAGTATTAAGTTGCAAAGCAACAGACAATTGCATTAAGTATGGTGTGTAATGTAATCGACAACTACATCCTTAGACATAGAATCAATGTTTTATCCCTAGTGGCAACAGCACATCACAACCTTAGAACTTTCTGTCACTGTCCCAGGTGTCAATGAAGGCATGAACCCACTATCGAGCATAAATACTCCCTCTTGGAGTTAAGAGTAAAAACTTGGCCAGAGCCTCTACTAATAACGGAGAGCATGCAAGATCATAAACAACACATAAACAATAGATTGATAATCACCATAACATAGTATTCTCTATTCATCGGATCCCGACAAACACAACATATAGAATTACAGATAGATGATCTTGATCATGTTAGGCAGCTCACAAGATCCAACAATGAAGCACAATTAGGAGAAGACGACCATCTAGCTACTGCTATGGACCCATAGTCCAGGGGTGAACTACTCACTCATCACTCCGGAGGCGATCATGGCGATGAAGAGTCCTCCGGAGATGATCCCCTCTCCGGCAGGGTGCCGGAGGCGATCTCCTGAATCCCCCGAGATGGGATTCGGCGGCGGCGTCTCAGTAAGGTTTTCCGTATCGTGGCTCTCGGTGCTGGGGGTTTCGCGACGAAGGCTTTAAGTAGGCGGAAGGGCAACGCGGGGGGCCACACGAGGGCCCCACACGCCAGGGCCGCGCGGCCAAGGGCTGAGCCGCGCCGCCCTAGTGTGGCGGCGCCTCGTGGCCCCACTTCCTTCCCTCTTCACGCTTCTGGAAGCTTCGTGCAAAAATAGGACCCTGGGCGTTGATTTCGTCCAATTCGAGAATATTTCCTTACTAGGATTTCTGAAACCAAAAACAGCAGAAAAAGCAACTGGCTCTTCGGCATCTTGTTAATAGGTTAGTTCCAGAAAATGCGTAAATACGACATATAATGTGCATAAAACATGTAGATATCATCAATAATGTAGCATGGAACATAAGAAATTATCGATACGTTGGAGACGTATCATTATCGCATGATTTGACTTGCAAGATGTTTATTTTCCCACTCTTTTGGAGCTCGTGGGGGTAAAATAATTTAGGGGCAATATGCTTAGTGATATTGCTCTTGACGTATCCTGTTTGCATCTGTGCAACACAAGCCGCATTATCTTCGTAGATAATGGTAGGTGATTCGATAGAACCAATTCCACATGATTGTTGTATGTGGTTTATCATCCTGCGAAGCCACACACATTCGCGTGATGCCTCATATAATGCAATTATTTCAGAATGATTGGTAGATGTTGCAACCAGAGTCTGTTTTGAAGACTTCCATGATATAGCAGTTCCACCATGTAGGAACACAAAGCCGGTTTGTGATCTGGCATTATGGGGATCAGATAAATAGCCAGCATCTGTGTATCCAATCATATTGGTGTCCAGATTTCTCTGAAACTGAAAGAATAGGCCAAGATCCTTTGTGCCTTGGAGATATCTAAAGACATTCTTTACTCCCGACCAATGGCGTTTGGTAGGAGCTGCGCTGTGTCTAGCAAGTAGATTCACTGCAAATGCGAGGTCAGGTCTCGTACAATTTGCAAGATACATAAGCGCTCCAATGGCACTGAGATATGGAACCTCGGGTCCCAACATCTCTTCTCCATCATCCCTCGGCCTGAACGGATCTTTCTCTACGTCTAGAGAACGAACCACCATGGGAGTTTTAGATGGATAGGATTTGTCCATATTGAATTTCTCCAATATTTTCTGGATATAGGCAGCTTGGTGTACCATTATTCCTGAGGGAAGGTGCTCGAGTTGGAGACCCAAGCAAAATTTGGTTTGACCCAAATCCTTCATCTCAAATTCTGTCTTTAGATGATTGCGTGCTTCATCAATATCTTGTGTGTTGCCAATGATGTTGAGATCATCGACGTACACTGAAATGATGCAAAATCCTGAAGAGGACTTCTTGATGAAGACACATGGGCAGTCATCACTGTTGGAGTAACCCTTGCGAAGAAGGAACTCACTAAGTCGGTTGTACCACATCCGTCCCGACTGTTTCAAGCCGTATAGAGACTTGTTCAGTTTTACACAGTACATGTTGCGTTTTGCGCTTGCATCCGGGACAGAGATTCCGTCAGGAACCTTCATGTAAATGTCCGAATCTAGTGACCCGTAAAGATATGCGGTCACGACGTCCATCAACTGCATAGATAGACGATTTTGCACTGCCAAAGATATTAGATATCGGAAAGTGATACCACTCATAACTGGAGAATATGTCTCATTGAAATCAATGCCGGGTCTCTGCGTGAAACCCTGTGCTACGAGCCTTGCTTTGTATCTCACCACCTCATTGTTCTCATTCCGTTTCCGGAGGAAAACCCATTTGAATCCCACAGGGAAAACATTGGGAGGTGTTGGTATTGCTTCTGTGAATACCTTCCTTTTATTAAGCGAGGCAAGTTCTGCTTGTATTGCATCCTTCCATTGAGGCCAGTCGGAGCGTTTTTCACACTCAACGATAGTCCTTGGATTATGTCATCATTAAGAAGGAATATTGTTGTTGCGAGGCATAATAGTTAAGTATCACAATCATCATTCATTACAACTCATAAAGTCTTACAAATTGGAATCACAT
Source organism: Lolium multiflorum (assembly GCA_030979885.1). Classification (NCBI taxonomy): domain Eukaryota; kingdom Viridiplantae; phylum Streptophyta; class Magnoliopsida; order Poales; family Poaceae; genus Lolium; species Lolium multiflorum. The sequence continues at coordinate 198,268,861 of CM061753.1, read as the reverse complement.
GATCCATATTACACAAATAGTTGATCTAACGATCAACGAACTGATCAACGAACAAACACAAGTTCATAGCGGAAGCGTAAGATACAAGGACTCTATAGTCCACAGGCCAACGCTTGACGTTAGCAGACTCCTAGTTGTTGTAGACTTCCTGCTGACCGTCCTCCTCGTACTGCTGCTCCTCTTCATAGTCTGGCCATTTGAATAGCCAGGGACACAGCCGTGAGTACTTTATGTACTCGCAAACTAATACTAGTGTAAGTGCTAACATTTCTAGTAGTGGGGTACTAAGCTCTAGTTTATTTGCATAAAGCCTATTTTGTTCACAGGTAATTGCTAAAGACTTATTCAAGTGATAACTAACTCAAGTGGGAACATTAGTGTCATTCCCACAACTCTGTTGTGTTTCAAAATACTCAATTCACCATTCACCATTCATATCAACAACATGATCAAATTCTAATACTGGAAACTGTATGGCCTTTCCAACCGTCCGTAACCGTGGACACGGCTATTCGAATAGATTTACACTCTGCAGAGGTTGCACACTTGTGCCACAACATTTGATTTCATCCGTCGGGATTTCCCGAATCATCGTAACACAGTACGCGGATCATCAACCATAACCTTTCATTTACTAACCCTAGTATGAGCACCTCTCCCCATGAGCTTGGCCTCCCAGTGAAGACCAACTGTCAAACTGCACAGGGCTTGGCCGTACAATTCACTTCACATCATTTCTCAACAACGGAGGCAGCCTCGGCATAACCCCTATGATGTGTGTTCAGAGGGAACTCATACTAAGATACATAAACTTCTAGTTAAGCCCTACCCATAATCAGGTATTGTGGGGGTACTCAATAATTGGAAAGGTATCGCATCCAAACCAATACTAGTTTTTAATCAAAAATCACCATCTTCTCTTGGTCATATTCACCTTCAAAAGTCATTTCAACATTTCACCACATATGTTCCCATCTAGAGTAGCCATGTTTAATTTAGCACTAGCATCTAAGGATGAGGGGTGCTAAGTAATTTGCTTTGCTCCTAGGCTAACTTTGATACTCTTGTACTAATCTAACATTTAACCCTATGGAATTATGAAACAATAGTACAAAATAACAATAAGTAAAACTTAAAATAAAACTGGGAATTAGGCTCATAAGATAAAGTAACTGGGTGGTGCTTGGCTCAGGATGAGCTAACACTTGCAAGAGTATTATCTTGCCTTGGTTGGGAAACTGGTCAAAGTGGTCTTCTTCTCCTTGACAGTAGACCTCCTCCTCCTCCGGATACTCCTCGGTACTAGCGTCTAAAATACGAATACGGGGTACACAATCATCACACCAATTTATGTACTAAACTAAGCACACACATGATTCACACAAATTAAACTAGCATCATATATCACTATTATGTTGGTGGATGGGTTTTTATTATTGATTAGGAAAAATAATTTCCTCTCATAATAATCTTTCATGTTGCTTTGAATTATTCAGAAAAATAATTTCCTCTCATTATCTTTTTAAGATTTAATTTCTCTTATGTATAATATGTGACCTAGGTTGACCCAAGTCAACCTCTTCACACTTATCATTTTGAAAATGATTTAAATGGGGTGTAGCATCCCATACAATTTAATTCTAGCATGGTAATGATTTAATATCATCAACAAACCATATGAGATTTTTATGACCAGAGTCTTCACCTCATATTGGATTGTTTATGACAAGATCTAAATGGAAGAAAAGCTCCCATATGATTTACTAATATTTTTGGACAATATCCTTGACTAGAAATAGCCATAAAGTCCTTTAATTTAACTAGGCCATGATCATACACAGTAAGCATGGCATATTTTTGTAGAAACAATTAGTATAAGTGAAATTTGAATTATAGGAGTTGGAATTAACTTAAAAGCATGTTTGGTTGATTTTTAATAATTATTCTAATGCAGAAAAGTCCCTGCCTTGTTTATTTTCTCATTTAATTTCTATAACAGATCTAGGGTTCAATCCAGTTGCATTGTCTAGATAAATTCCTAAGGTTTCCAAATATATAAAGTTTGTAAAATTTGACTGAGTAGATTTGTCCCTATTAATTTCCAAAGTTTGCATCAGATTGCATATCTTATTTATTCTAGAAAATCGAATTTGAACTGGTGGGCTCGCGCGGGAAAATAACTGGGCTGCAGGGGGAAAAAGAGTTGGGCCGGCCCACTTCGCGTCCAGCGCGAGCAGGCCGTCTGACGGCGGGGGCCACCTGTCAGCGGGGCTTGGCCAGCGAAACGGTACGTCGCATGTGAGCCGTGCGATTAGAGCACGATCGCACGGCCCACGCGCGTCGTCGTCGACGGCGGGCGAGGAGCTCACCGGCGGCTGCAGTAGGGGGTCGGAGGGCGCCTGGGGGCTCCGGCGGTCGCCGGCGGGGTGCGCCGCGACGTTGTCGAGGACGAGGAGGCGCCTGGTAGCAGCGGCGCTTCCTGGGGCGGCCTCCTTCTCCGGCGAGCGTCGGCTACCGTAAGCGGCGGCGAGCTAGCAATTGGGGCGAGGCGGAGGCTAACTGGTGAAATTGGAGGGACGGGAGGAGTTGTGGTGAGGAGGGGAAGCGAATGGCGTGCTCAGATCAGTGGGAGGAGTCCCCCTTTTATAGCTTTGAGGGGTGGCCGTGGGGCGGAGCGGCGGTCGTCGATGGCGCCGGCGTTCCAAGGTCGCGAAGGGGCAAGGCGTGGGCGCGTACGGTGGCTGGTGTCCTGGTGATGCTGACGAGCGTGATCGTGGCGCGGCAGGGGCTCTGCAGCGGTGGCGAGCTTGACGGGAGCGCGCAGGGCATGGCGGAAGGGCGCGGAAGCTCACGTCGTCGGCGGCGTTCCCGCGGGCCAGGGGCCATGTCTGGGCGGTTCTTGGTGTTGTCACGCATCGACTGGAGTTGAGAGGAGAGCTCGAGGTGACGGGGAGCGTTGGGGCGACGTCACGCGCTGGCGCGTCCAGGGCGTGCGCCGCGCGTCCATGCCGATCCTGGCATGCGCTGGGCGTGTCTGGGCGCGTCAATGCTGGCGTGTGTGTGCATGGCTTTGACCAGGGGAGGGCACGGGCGTGTTCAGCGTGGTGAGAGGGAGCGGCCAGACATGGTGGGGCGTGCTGGAGTCGACCAGGTGAGGGGATGGCATGGTGTGGCCATGCCATGCCACGGCATGGTCGTGCCAAGGTCATTCGACCAAGCAGTGGTCAGGGCAAGTGGTGGAAATGATGTTGTGAAGTGAGAGGAGGGGTCAGGGGTGCAGATAGGGTCAGGTTGGACCAAGTCCATGGTAAAAAATTCAGTATGGGCTCAAGTGTAAACCTTGCCTGCAAGGTGTTTGACACAATGCCCGCAAGAAAAATATTTTCGAATTTTGCAAATCTTTTTGGTGGGTTGTAATAATATATTCAATAGAGTATATTGGTGGTGGTGGTGGTCAAAATGGAATTGAAATGCAAAAATTTATTTTGCACATGATCTTACATATGTGAGTTTGTCCCAACTTTGCATGCTTCTCATTTGAAATTGGTACAGAATTTGGGGTGGTGGATTTGGGCAAAGTTGTAGTGCTTGATGTTGTCTTGGATGAGGTGAAAAGATTTGACCAAGTGTAGAAGTGAAAAGTGAAAATACAGGGGCCCAAAGTGAGTACCAGATTATAAATGTCACATATGACCATATCACATGTGAGCTCATATTTGTTGCAATTTTGATTTAAATTGTGTTTGATTGTTTTCAAGGTTGTTAATATATGTTTAGTAACCAATTACACTCAATGGGGCAAACCAAATTGGTCTCTAACAAAGATTTGTAAAAATGGCCTAAGCCTTATGTATGTGTGAGATTGATTTTTATTATTTCTCTTCCCTTTCCTTTTTATTTGACTTTGGATGATCAAGTAATCATTGCTAGGGTTTTAGAGTGAGAGGGAACACATAAGCAAGCATCATGGCAATTGCACATTCAAAATAATCAATAAGGTGCTCTACATGCATAAACCTATATGATGAGAAAAAGTTTTTGTTAACCCTAATTTTTGGGTTCTTGAATTTCTCTCTTGTTCATTTTATTGAAATTTGGGATGTTACAAACCCTTCCCCCTTACAAAAGATCTCGTCCCGAGATCGAGAGAAAACTAGGTACTAAAGAGATCGGGGTATTCTTTCTTCATGTCTTCTTCGCGTTCCCAAGTGGCTTCGTCTTCAGTGTGATTGCTCCACTGAATCTTCAAGAACTTGATACTCCTGGTGCGGGTGGTTCTGTATGCTTCTTCCAGGATGCGAATAGGTACTTCGCGGTAGGTCAAGTCTGTGTTGATATCTACCGAACGATGATCTATATTCTTGAATACTTCAGTCTTCTCCGGTACTTCAAGGCACTTCCGGAGCAGTGAGATGTGAAACACATTGTGCACGGCTGCCATTTCTTCAGGTAGTTCCAGTTGATAGGACACTTCGCCTCGGCGACTCAGAACTTTGAATGGTCCGACATATCGGGGTGCAAGTTTTCCTTTCAGCTGGAATCTCTGCATTCCCTTGAGGGGTGACACCTTGAGGTAGACAAAATCTCCAATCTCAAAGGTCATCTCTCGGCGTCTTTTGTCAGCGTAACTCTTCTGTCGGGATTGTGCAGTCTTGAGGTACTCGCGGATCTTGTGCACCTTCTCTTCGGCTTCTCGAAGAACATCTGGTCCAAAGACTTGGCTTTCTCCGACTTCTGACCAGTTCAGAGGGGTACGGCATTTTCTTCCGTACAGGGCTTCAAAGGGGGCCATTTGCAAGCTGGCTTGATAACTGTTGTTGTACGAGAATTCTGCATAGGGCAAGCAGTCTTCCCACTTGGATCCATATTCCAGTACACAGGCTCTCAACATATCTTCTAGGATCTGATTGACTCTCTCGGTCTGTCCGTCAGTCTGCGGGTGATAAGCGTGTGCTGAAGTTCAGACGGGTTCCTAGTCCTTCATGCACTTTCTGCCAGAATCTTGAGGTGAACTGTGATCCTCTATCTGACACAATTGACTTTGGGGTTCCGTGCAGGGCTACTATCCTTGAGATGTATAACTCAGCTAACTTTGGGCCTTGGTAGGTGGTCTTGACAGGGATGAAGTGTGCAACCTTGGTCAACCTATCAATGACCACCCAAATGGAGTCATTCCCTCTGCTAGATTTGGGCAATCCTGTGATAAAGTCCATACCGACAGAATCCCATTTCCACTCAGGAATCTGTAAGGGTTGCAACAGTCCTGCGGGTCGTTGATGTTCTGCCTTGACTCGCTGACATATATCGCACTTGGCGATATAACTTCCTATCTCTCGCTTCATTCCGTGCCACCAAAATTGTTCCTTCAGGTCTTGGTACATCTTGGTTCCTCCGGGATGAATGGAATACAGGGTGTCGTGAGCTTCCTTCAGTATGACTTGCTTCAATTCTGAATCTGACGGTACACACAGGCGACCGTTGTACCAAAGTACTCCTTCTTCATCGATGGTGAATCCTGGTGCCTTTCCTGCAGCTATCTGACTCTTGATTCCGTCAATGCTGGCATTTCCCTTCTGGGCTTCTTTGATCTGTCCAATCAAAGTGGGTTGCAATTCTATGCTGGCTAGGTATCCTTCACTAACTAGCTCCATTCTGAAATGCTCAAACTCTTGGTGTAGGCTAGGCTGTTCCTTTGCTATCATGGAGTTTAACTGACAAGGCAGTCTACTCAGGGCATCTGCTACTACATTGGCCTTGCCGGGGTGATAGTGGATCTCCATATCATAATCCTTGATTAACTCTAACCATCTGCGTTGCCTCATGTTCAGCTCTTTCTGGGTGAAGATATACTTCAGGCTCTTGTGATCCGAATAGATCTCGCATCGATTACCCATGAGGTAATGACGCCAAACTTTCAGGGCTAACACTACGGCTGCGAGTTCGAGGTCATGGGTTGGATAGTTCTGCTCATGCTGTTTCAGTTGCCGGGACAGGTATGATATCACTTTGCCTTCTTGCATCAACACACATCCAAGACCAATCTTGGACGCATCACAGTAGACATCAAATGGCTTGGTGATATCCGGCATGATCAGTATTGGGGCTGTGGTCAATCTGTTCTTGAGCTGTTGGAAACTTTCTTCACATTTGGCAGTCCATTCAAACTTCTTATCCTTCTTCAGCAGTTGGGTCATGGGTCGGGCTATGCTGGAAAATCCTTCAACGAATCGGCGGTAATATCCCGCTAATCCGAGAAATGCGCGGACCTCGGTCTGAGTGGTTGGGGCTTTCCATTCCGTGACAGTCTTGATCTTGGCGGGATCTACAGCAATTCCTCCTGCGGACAATATATGTCCCAGGAATCCTACCTCCTTCAACCAAAACTCACACTTACTGAACTTGGCATATAACTTGTGCTGCCTCAGGGTTTCTAGGATTATTTCCAAGTGTTGTTCATGTTCCTCTTCGGTTTTGGAGTAGATAAGAATGTCATCGATGAAAACAACGACAAACTTATCCAAAAAGTTCATGAAGACCTTGTTCATGAGGTTCATGAAATAGGCGGGGGCATTGGTTAATCCAAATGACATGACATTGTACTCATACAGTCCATATCTGGTGGTGAAGGCAGTCTTTGGAATATCTGTTGCACGAATCTTCAGTTGATGGTAACCTGTCCTCAGGTCAATCTTGGAGAATACGGTGGCACCGGCTAGCTGGTCAAACAGATCTTCTATCTTCGGCAAGGGGTATTTGTTTTTGATGGTGACATCGTTAAGTTTACGATAATCCGTACATAACCGATTGGCACCATCTTTCTTATCTACAAACAAAACTGGTGATCTCCAAGGCGACGAACTTGGTCGAATCAGACCTTTGTGCAACATATCATCCAGTTGCTTCTTCAATTCTCTCAATTCTGCCGGGTTCATGCTATAGGCTCTCTGGGCTATAGGTCCTGTTCCAGGAATTAACTCGATGATAAACTCGATATCCCGATCCGGGGGCATACCGGGTAGATCATCCGGAAACACATCAGCGTATCGACAAACGACCCTGATCTGATCCAGAGTTGGTTTGGCTACTCCTTGGTTGCAAGTGAAATTTCTGGGGAGTTTTTCAGACACATGTTCTATTGTTATTCCGGTGCTACTAGTCATGGTGATGGCCTTCTTGGCGCAGTCTATCAATCCATGATGTTTCGCCATCCAATCCATTCCTAGTACTACTTCCAATCCTTTTGTTCCCAGAACAATTAAGTTTGCAAAAAACATTATTTCTTGAATTCTGATGGGTACTTCTTTGCAAAATTTTCTAGCTTTAGTTGTTGATCCAGGTATTTGAACTATCATGACATGTTTCAAGCTGATTGGTTGAATCTTACTAGTGCTCACAAAATCTTCGGTGACAAATGAATGTGATGCTCCGGAATCAAACAACACTCTTGCTGGTATTGAGTTAACAGAGAACATACCCAGCACCACATCTGGGGCTTCCTGGGCTTCCTCGGCGTTCATGTGGTAGAGGCGACCTCCGCGGTTGTGCGGGTTGTTGGGGGCGAACTTCTTGCCGGTGGAGACACGGCGTTGCTGCTGAGCAGGTGCAGCGGTGTTGCCGGCGAGCTTGGCCAGCCTTTTGGGGCACTCATTGGAGAAGTGTCCCACAACTCCACACTCATAGCAGGTGATTGTGGTCTTGTCCTTGGTTCCAACCGGAATAGCATTGCTTCCGGTCCTTGGTGCAGTGTTGGTGTTGTTGTTGTTGGTGTTGGGGGCTCGCGGCGGAGCGCGGTTGAAGTTGCTGTTGTGGTGCACATAGGAGTTGGGGTTGTTGCTGTTGTGGTGGGGGCCTCCTGGCCTTGGGTTTCCTCCGCTCCGGTTCTGAAAACCGGGGCGCGACACTTGGTTCTGGGGCTTGTTGTTTCTGGGGGCGAAACCACTGCTTGAGCTAGGGCGGTATCTCGGGGCATTGCTGGGCCCACTCTGATTCATCATGCGGCGCTTGCGGTTTTCATTGGCCTGGTGCAACTTGCCTTCCATTTGGATGGAAGAATCCACTAAGGCTTCAAGGTCAGCAAAGGGAATGTTGACCAGTACTGTCTGCATCTCGTCGTGCAGGCCGTTCAGGAATCTCTCCTTCCTTTTCTCATTGGTGTCCGTTTCATCAGGGGCGTACCTTGACAGGGTTAGGAACCTGTCGCGGTATTCTACCACCGACATCCGGCCTTGCTTCAGTTCCCGGAATTCATCCCTCATCTTCTTGATCAAACCTGGTGGTACATGGTACTTGCTAAATTTGAGCTTAAAGTCAGCCCAAGTCATCATCTGTCCGGCATTTAATGCACGGGCGCTAGTCCACCAAGCTCTTGCTGGTCCTGCTAAGTAGTGCGTAGCAAACAGCACTTTCTCATTCTCATCCACTCCAGCTACTTCCAGGTTATTTTCCATTGTTTGCAGCCAATCATCTGCATCTAAGGGCTCTTCAGTCTTGCTGAAAACAGGTGGGTTGGTGTTTTGGAAATTCTTGAGTTTGGATCCTGGATGGTCATGGTGTCCATGGCCCTGCTGGTTGTTGGCTAACTGTTGCAGTGCTGCGAGGCTGGCTTGACGTTCAGCTCGATCTGTCTCCCTGTCTGCCATCAGGGTCTGCAGCAGTTGCATCATCGCATCTGAGTTCGCGTTGCGGTGAGCCATCTGAACAGATAGATAGATCATGAGATAAGAGGGAATTTTCTATGGCTTATTTTTGGGTAACTTTTAAACTTTAAAGACTTTTGATGATGCATATAACACACAAACATTCATTCATTCATAGCAAGCATCACAGATTACAAGCTAACACACTAAGGGTTTTAAGAACCCTTCTTTTCCAAGCTACGATACATGGGACCGGATACATACTCATACCCAGGGTTTTAAGAACCCTTCATGCTACGATACAAAGGACGGGGTACAAGCCATTCCTACACATGTGATCTAGTGCAACTACTACTCGTCATCTTCATCCACATCAATGGGAATGATCCCATCTTCCGCGGCCTCTAGAAACTCGTAGTCCTCCTCATCAGTGAACTCATCATCCTCAAAGTCGTTGTCATCACTCAGGAAGTCATCGCCTCCCTGAATGTCATCTCCTTCCTCCTCCATCTCCTGGATCTGGTCCTGCTGGGTACGGACAGTCACCTCCAAGGTGCGGATCTTCTCGCGAAGGCGGCGGATAGTGGCATCCTTCTTGGCGCGCTGCAGGCGGAGTATCTTGCGGTCCTTGGCGAGCATCTGGATAGCTTCGGCATGATGAGCCACAGTCATCTGGGCACGGTGGTTGTAAACCCGCGTCCGCTCCAGGTCCTTCCGGGTCTCATGAAGCATGAGGTCCAAATGCTGCACATGGATCATGAGCACCGGGTGCGAAGAGGGTGCCATGGGTTCTCCCATGGTGTCGTGCCTGGCGAAGTAGGCGAAGCGGCTTCCCCGGAGTGCGGCGATGTGCTGTCCGCACACCCGAGCAAGTCCCTCCTGAAGAGCGTGAGCAAGCCCGTCCGGCCAGTTGCATGCCTTGAAGGAGAAAAGGATCCTCTCCGAGATGGGAGGCTCCGAACTTCCCTTCAAGTCAGCGGTGATCATCCACTGCTGTTCCCCGGTGGGGGTGTCGTGGATCCGGACTCCATGGAACTTGGGAGGTGGACGTTCGAGCCTCTCGGACACAAGGTACAAGTCGCGCTCGAACACCAGACTTCCTCCGTTCTCCAGGTCGTAGGTCTCCGTCTGGACGTAGGGCTCCATCTGAAAGTGAAATGGATGAGTAAGTTAGAGATGTGACTAAGTGTGGCAATATTTTAGATGTATTTAAAAAGAAGAGCATGGTCATCATTTTTGAAAAGATCCGGTAGAAAAGAGAATGAGTAAGTTTTTCCCAAGTATTCACTCAATTTGTTTTAGAATCTAAATTTTTCGGAACGTCCATTCTAAACTAGGGTCTCCTAAGGTCAAACAATGGCTCTGATACCAACTTGTCAACACCCGGATTTTTAAGTCCGGATGCCTATTATGTCATACATCGCAATCCCAGGAATATTGTTGTTGCGAGGCATAATAGTTAAGTATCACAATCATTCATTACAACTCATAAAGTCTTACAAATTGGAATCACATGATCCATATTACACAAATAGTTGATCTAACGATCAACGAACTGATCAACGAACAAACACAAGTTCATAGCGGAAGCGTAAGATACAAGGACTCTATAGTCCACAGGCCAACGCTTGACGTTAGCAGACTCCTAGTTGTTGTAGACTTCCTGCTGACCGTCCTCCTCGTACTGCTGCTCCTCTTCATAGTCTGGCCATTTGAATAGCCAGGGACACAGCCGTGAGTACTTTATGTACTCGCAAACTAATACTAGTGTAAGTGCTAACATTTCTAGTAGTGGGGTACTAAGCTCTAGTTTATTTGCATAAAGCCTATTTTGTTCACAGGTAATTGCTAAAGACTTATTCAAGTGATAACTAACTCAAGTGGGAACATTAGTGTCATTCCCACAACTCTGTTGTGTTTCAAAATACTCAATTCACCATTCACCATTCATATCAACAACATGATCAAATTCTAATACTGGAAACTGTATGGCCTTTCCAACCGTCCGTAACCGTGGACACGGCTATTCGAATAGATTTACACTCTGCAGAGGTTGCACACTTGTGCCACAACATTTGATTTCATCCGTCGGGATTTCCCCGAATCATCGTAACACAGTACGCGGATCATCAACCATAACCTTTCATTTACTAACCCTAGTATGAGCACCTCTCCCCATGAGCTTGGCCTCCCAGTGAAGACCAACTGTCAACCTGGGAACTGCACAGGGCTTGGCCGTACAATTCACTTCACATCATTTCTCAACAACGGAGGCAGCCTCGGCATAACCCCTATGATGTGTGTTCAGAGGGAACTCATACTAAGATACATAAACTTCTAGTTAAGCCCTACCCATAATCAGGTATTGTGGGGGTACTCAATAATTGGAAAGGTATCGCATCCAAACCAATACTAGTTTTTAATCAAAAATCACCATCTTCTCTTGGTCATATTCACCTTCAAAAGTCATTTCAACATTTCACCACATATGTTCCCATCTAGAGTAGCCATGTTTAATTTAGCACTAGCATCTAAGGATGAGGGGTGCTAAGTAATTTGCTTTGCTCCTAGGCTAACTTTGATACTCTTGTACTAATCTAACATTTAACCCTATGGAATTATGAAACAATAGTACAAAATAACAGTAAGTAAAACTTAAAATAAAACTGGGAATTAGGCTCATAAGATAAAGTAACTGGGTGGTGCTTGGCTCAGGATGAGCTAACACTTGCAAGAGTATTATCTTGCCTTGGTTGGGAAACTGGTCAAAGTGGTCTTCTTCTCCTTGACAGTAGACCTCCTCCTCCTCCGGATACTCCTCGGTACTAGCGTCTAAAATACGAATACGGGGTACACAATCATCACACCAATTTATGTACTAAACTAAGCACACACATGATTCACACAAATTAAACTAGCATCATATATCACTATTATGTTGGTGGATGGGTTTTTATTATTGATTAGGAAAAATAATTTCCTCTCATAATAATCTTTCATGTTGCTTTGAATTATTCAGAAAAATAATTTCCTCTCATTATCTTTTTAAGATTTAATTTCTCTTATGTATAATATGTGACCTAGGTTGACCCAAGTCAACCTCTTCACACTTATCATTTTGAGAAAATGATTTAAATGGGGTGTAGCATCCCATACAATTTAATTCTAGCATGGTAATGATTTAATATCATCAACAAACCATATGAGATTTTTATGACCAGAGTCTTCACCTCATATTGGATTGTTTATGACAAGATCTAAATGGAAGAAAAGCTCCCATATGATTTACTAATATTTTTGGACAATATCCTTGACTAGAAATAGCCATAAAGTCCTTTAATTTAACTAGGCCATGATCATACACAGTAAGCATGGCATATTTTTGTAGAAACAATTAGTATAAGTGAAATTTGAATTATAGGAGTTGGAATTAACTTAAAAGCATGTTTGGTTGATTTTTAATAATTATTCTAATGCAGAAAAGTCCCTGCCTTGTTTATTTTCTCATTTAATTTCTATAACAGATCTAGGGTTCAATCCAGTTGCATTGTCTAGATAAATTCCTAAGGTTTCCAAATATATAAAGTTTGTAAAATTTGACTGAGTAGATTTGTCCCTATTAATTTCCAAAGTTTGCATCAGATTGCATATCTTATTTATTCTAGAAAATCGAATTTGAACTGGTGGGCTCGCGCGGGAAAATAACTGGGCTGCAGGGGGAAAAAGAGTTGGGCCGGCCCACTTCGCGTCCAGCGCGAGCAGGCCGTCTGACGGCGGGGGCCACCTGTCAGCGGGGCTTGGCCAGCGAAACGGTACGTCGCATGTGAGCCGTGCGATTAGAGCACGATCGCACGGCCCACGCGCGTCGTCGTCGACGGCGGGCGAGGAGCTCACCGGCGGCTGCAGTAGGGGGTCGGAGGGCGCCTGGGGGCTCCGGCGGTCGCCGGCGGGGTGCGCCGCGACGTTGTCGAGGACGAGGAGGCGCCTGGTAGCAGCGGCGCTTCCTGGGGCGGCCTCCTTCTCCGGCGAGCGTCGGCTACCGTAAGCGGCGGCGAGCTAGCAATTGGGGCGAGGCGGAGGCTAACTGGTGAAATTGGAGGGACGGGAGGAGTTGTGGTGAGGAGGGGAAGCGAATGGCGTGCTCAGATCAGTGGGAGGAGTCCCCCTTTTATAGCTTTGAGGGGTGGCCGTGGGGCGGAGCGGCGGTCGTCGATGGCGCCGGCGTTCCAAGGTCGCGAAGGGGCAAGGCGTGGGCGCGTACGGTGGCTGGTGTCCTGGTGATGCTGACGAGCGTGATCGTGGCGCGGCAGGGGCTCTGCAGCGGTGGCGAGCTTGACGGGAGCGCGCAGGGCATGGCGGAAGGGCGCGGAAGCTCACGTCGTCGGCGGCGTTCCCGCGGGCCAGGGGCCATGTCTGGGCGGTTCTTGGTGTTGTCACGCATCGACTGGAGTTGAGAGGAGAGCTCGAGGTGACGCGAGACGTTGGGGCGACGTCACGCGCTGGGCGTCCAGGCGTTCGCCGCGCGCATGCCGATCATGGCATGCGCTGGGCGTCTGGGCGCGTCAATGCTGGCGTGTGTGTGCATGGCTTTGACCAGGGGAGGGCACGAGCGTGTTCAGCGTGGTGAGAGGGAGCGGCCAGACATGGTGGGGCGTGCTGGAGTCGACCAGGTGAGGGGATGGCATGGTGTGGCCATGCCATGCCACGGCATGGTCGTGCCAAGGTCATTCGACCAAGCAGTGGTCAGGGCAAGTGGTGGAAATGATGTTGTGAAGTGAGAGGAGGGGTCAGGGGTGCAGATAGGGTCAGGTTGGACCAAGTCCATGGTAAAAAATTCAGTATGGGCTCAAGTGTAAACCTTGCCTGCAAGGTGTTTGACACAATGCCCGCAAGAAAAATATTTTCGAATTTTGCAAATCTTTTTGGTGGGTTGTAATAATATATTCAATAGAGTATATTGGTGGTGGTGGTGGTCAAAATGGAATTGAAATGCAAAAATTTATTTTGCACATGATCTTACATATGTGAGTTTGTCCCAACTTTGCATGCTTCTCATTTGAAATTGGTACAGAATTTGGGGTGGTGGATTTGGGCAAAGTTGTAGTGCTTGATGTTGTCTTGGATGAGGTGAAAAGATTTGACCAAGTGTAGAAGTGAAAAGTGAAAATACAGGGGCTCAAAGTGAGTACCAGATTATAAATGTCACATATGACCATATCACATGTGAGCTCATATTTGTTGCAATTTTGATTTAAATTGTGTTTGATTGTTTTCAAGGTTGTTAATATATGTTTAGTAACCAATTACACTCAATGGGGCAAACCAAATTGGTCTCTAACAAAGATTTGTAAAAATGGCCTAAGCCTTATGTATGTGTGAGATTGATTTTTATTATTTCTCTTCCCTTTCCTTTTTATTTGACTTTGGATGATCAAGTAATCATTGCTAGGGTTTTAGAGTGAGAGGGAACACATAAGCAAGCATCATGGCAATTGCACATTCAAAATAATCAATAAGGTGCTCTACATGCATAAACCTATATGATGAGAGAAAGTTTTTGTTAACCCTAATTTTTGGGTTCTTGAATTTCTCTCTTGTTCATTTTATTGAAATTTGGGATGTTACAGTTTTTCACACTCAACGATAGTCCTTGGATCATGATCATTAAGAAGGGTATTTGCAATTGTAGCAGAAAAATAAGTGTCGACAATCGTAGACTTACGGTTGAATGATTCTCCAGAATCGATATAGTTGATGGATATCTCGTGCACCGTTGATAACTCTTCGTGATTTCCCAATACGCGTGAGTCTAGGTGTTCCGATGTCCCAGCCAGTGTGTGCAAGCTGGAGCTGGGTTGTGGAGGTTGCCCTTCCACTGGGTGTATACTACCCATAAGGTGTTTGTCAACGTTGAGTTGACTTGCATCTACTGACTTTGAGGAGTTTCTCCTCACTCTCCTTTGCTGCTTGCGAGAAGCAGGATCCTGGTCAGAGGCCGTACTACTCCCCCTCTTTTTGGGAACGGGTAGTTGAGTGGTTTTAGTTGGTACCTCCACTCTTTCGGGCGCATTTCTGGCCGGATTCAAGGATTTTGTGACACCTTTTAGATCAGTAAATGAATCTGGCAGATTATTTGCAAGATGTTGCAAATTTATGATTTTCCGAACTTGGAGTTCGGTCTCTTGGGTACGTGGATCGGAGGCTGAAATGGCAAGAGCATTCCAATCAATTTCCGGGCATTCTTTCTGGTACTTGAAATCTCCCCCTAATGCCGGAAAGTGTTCCTCGTCAAATATGCAATCAGCGTGACGGGCTGTGAATAGATCCCCAGTAAGGGGTTCCAGGTACTTAATAATCGACGGCGATTTGTACCCCACATAGATCCCCAGTTTCCTATGTGGGCCCATGGATGTCCGCTGAGGTGGTGAGATCGGGATGTATGTAGCACATCCGAACTTACGCAGATGGGAAATGCTCGGTGGATTTCCACGTACCAATTGCAGAGGGGAAGTACTGTGATATGCAGTAGGTCGCAATTGGATTAAGTCAGCAGCGTGTAAAACTGCATGACCCCAACACGAGGTTGGCAAGCTGCAATTCATTAACAAAGGTCTTGCAATGAGTTTGATCCTCTTAATAAGGGACTCGGCCAAACCATTTTGAGTATGGACATATGGAACAGAGTGCTGAACTTCAATCCCCAGGGCCATGCAATAGTCATTGAAGGCACGTGAAGAGAATTCTGCAGCGTTGTCCATGCGAATTGATTTAATTCGACTTTCCGGATAATGGGCCTGTAACTTAATTACTTCCCTCATTATCTTGGCAAATGCATGGTTTCGTGTGGATAGAAGGCACACATGTGACCATCGTGTAGATGCGTCAATCAAAACCATGAAATACCGAAATGGTCCAGATAATGGTTGGATGGGACCACAAATGTCTCCTTGAATACGTTCAAGGAATTGAAGTGGTTCAGCTTGTATTTTGAGGTGCGAAGGCCTCAAAATTAGCTTCCCTGTGGCGCATGATGTGCACACAAAGTCGGATGACTGAGGGAATTTTGACTCATGCAAATTGTGACCAATGGAATTGCTAGTAATCTTCCTCATCATCCCGATACCAGGATGGCCTAGGCGATCATGCCAGGTTTGGAATGCATCAACATTCTGGAAAATTACCTTGTAAGCAACATGTTCTACGGGCTTGATGTACGTATAGTACAATCCGGACGACAGAGAAGGAATCTTTTCAAGTACTTGCTTGCCATATCCGTAATCTTTTGTGAAGAGTAGATACTCCTCTTTGTTGTCTTCATGGGTTTCGATGTGAAAACCATTCTTACGGATATCTCGATAACTGATTAAGGTACGTGAAGAATCGGGATACAACAAGGCATCCTCAATTATCACTTGTGTACCGTTTGGGAGGGTAAATATGGCACGTCCAGTGCCAACAATTACCGTATCGCGTCCGGCGATAGTTAAAATATCTCCATTCATCTTTTTCAGAGTCTGAAAATATTTTAACTCCCTCAGTATGGAGTTTGTGGTAGCACTGTCCACAAGGCATAATTCCTCTTCCATCGGATTGTCCCCGTAGAGAACTATATATAAAAATGAAGAATTTTCAATAAGAAACCTTATTTAAATACATAGATACAATCTTATTATATCAAAGTGCTGATACAATATAAATGACAACAATAGTTATGTTCTATTACAACATCACAAATGGATATGAATATATAGTGACTGGAATGAACTATGCAAAATTAATGATATTTTCAAGTAGTTGACTTGAAATTATTAGTGTGAACTTCAAGTTGTTAAGTATGACATGTTGTAGATACTCCCCAAAATTTATTTTAGGGTCCATCTCTCAGCACTAGAGAGTATAATCTGATGAAATCAGTAGATACTCATATTTCTAGAACCTTATGTCATAACTTAATAAAATGTTTGGGAAAGTACTTTGTTAAGCAATCATAGTGTCATATATGACAAAATGTAGGCTTAAACAGTAGTGGTGATATCTGCTGATAGATCAATGCACTACCTTGTATTTCCAATACATCAATATGAGGAAATCACTTAAAATTTTGCATATCAATTCGTGCTCGTATTGAGCCAAATGACTCAATTAAGACGATGAATTGATGTCTTATTTGTAAGAAATTTAAAATCTCAATTACAAATAAGTAATTAATCTCAACATGTGATAAACATGGAAATATATTACATCACACACATCTGAAATACAAAGTACTCTAAAGATTTACAGTAGTGTAATTTAAGTACTGTAATTTAAAATTACTGCTAGAACTACTGCTAGATGACTAATCTGTTAAAAAGCTCAACTAGTGCACTACTACAGTACTGTACTGAAATAAACAGCAAACACTAAACAATCAAACAACAAGTCTAGTTCCCAAAAGCAGCATGCACATGGTCAGAGACTCAGAGCGTCTCAGCCACATGCGCTCTCCAGACTACAGTACATCGGTCAAAGCAAAGGATAAGGGAGAGGCCAGGAAAAGAAATCCCGAGCAACTCAATCCCCACACCTCGACCGAACAGAGCGGAGAGCACGAGGCTGGCCGGCCGCATCACCGGCGACGGGTGTTCCAGCCGCCCTCTTCCTCGTCGGGGGATCCTCCAGGGAGCAGGGTCCCCGGGGCGACGCCGTTGGAGACTCCGTCCGTGAACCCGAGCGCGGCTGGGTTCCAAGTGCCGGACCGGCCGGCACGGCCACCCGATGGCGGGCTAGTGCGGGCGCGCGGTGAAGGAGGCGGCGTGGCCTGGGTCGGGGACGGCAGGCGCGGGGTCGGGGACGACATGCGCGACGCGACGGCATCGATGACCATGGCGTTACCGTGCGGCGCGTCGTCTTCGACGGCTGGCGTCGGCGACGGAAGGTGCAGGGGCGCGATGGAGTCGGCGACCGCAGCGCTTGTGAAGCTCCTCACGCCGGAGTCCACTGTGAAGATGGGAGCCCCGGTCGGCACCGACACGTAGGCGAGGGCGGCGCCCTCCATCTCAACAACCGCAGGGGGTCGGAGATGGCAGGCGCGGCGCGATGCCTACATCGTCGACTGAGGCTGCACTAGAGGTGCCGCCGAACTCGAAGATGGAGGCGGACGACCGCCGGACAGCGTCCCCGTCAACGGCCGGGCCGTACTCGTGCAGGAGGCAAACTACCCACCCGTGCGATGGGCACCAGAACGGTGGAGGCGCGGCCGCTGGTGCCGCTTCGACGTTCTCGTCGGCCCCGAGCATTGGCGTGGCCGGACCAGCGAGGAGCCAGTCAGGCGCCACCGGCGCGAGGGGCGCCGGCCGTGGTGCGAGGCCGTTCGCTGGACCGGCACCGCTCTGGTGGACACGGAGACGGTCGCGGGAACGGCCTGGGCCATGGCGGCGCGCACGGTAGCCTCCTGCACCGTGGCAGCGGCCGATGTAGCGGCCAACACCATAGCGTCGGCCGTCAAAGCGGCGACGTCCTCCAACTCCATGCCGGCGGTGGCGTGCGGCCAAGTGCTGGCGACGTTCGTCCTCCTCTAGCAGACAGCGCAGGTACGAAGGCATGAATCGAGGCATCCTTCTCACCTGTCTGTTCTTGTTTCTCTCGATCTCGAAATCGCTCAGGATTGAGAGCGTGCTGATAACGTATTACAAGTAGAATTGCAAAGAGTTGAGAGACAAAGATTGTAATCAATCAAGTGTTATTTATTCATTGAGAGAGAATCCTTATATACAATGTCAACAGGCGCTATGAACAGGGGCGTTGTTTTACAGAGGCGGTTCCTGGAGGCGACGCTCCAGGATCTAACTGCTATATAACGGTTCCACAAACGTGGGATTACAAGTGTGGGACCATGCTGGGATTATCCCATAATTAACGGCTGTTAATTATTTCTAACACTGTGCACGGACGTGCATAAATGCAGGGTACTCCTGGCAAGGTATGAATTCACGCAAATCTGAACGTGGTTATCTACATCCAGCCACCACATGCACGTGCAGTCTCTACAAACACTAGTGGAGAAAGAGCCTTCAGTCCCGCACCATAAAAGTCTTTGATCCCGGTTGGCCAACCGCGACTAATTAGACGGGATTAAAAACGAAGCCTTTAGTCGCGGTCCAGTTACCAGCCGGCATGACACAAGGTTTGGGTTGGAGATTTGGAGAACCTTTAGTCCCGGCTCGTAATCCCAACCATGACTAGATATTATTTTTAATAATTATGTTATTTATTTTTCTAATTTTTTTTTTCTTTTTTAATTTTTCTTTTTGTTTGACTTGTTACTCTATCTCACTTTGTCATTTTTAATACTAATTACATTTAATTTGTAGTCAACTTGTAGATTTGGTCATCATTTCTCGGTCGGTCACCTATCCGCACACTACTCCACCTTAGGCACGCTTAACTCCTTGGTTCTCTTCTGCTGGCCCCATGAAATGATTGTACCTTGTTGTAAATATTACCATGTCAATATATCCTATTAACTCTTATACCATTGTGTCACATTTCTGTATTTTTTAAAACCAAAAACAATCTGTAAACCGGAATTGGACAAATAATATATGATTTATTATTAGAAAAATGTGAGTGATTTGAATATGAAATAATTATGTATTTATTCATTTATTATTATTATCAAATAATATATGCATTATTCATATAATATTGCCAAATAATTAATATCTTGAAATTGGACAAATAATATATGATTTATTATTAGAAAAATGTGAGTGATTTGAATATGAAATAATTATGTATTTATTCATTTATTATTATTATTATCAAATAATATATGCATTATTCATATAATATGGCCAAATAATTAATATCTTGAAATCTATAAACCGGAATTGGACAAATAATATATGATTTATTATTAGAAAAATATGAGTGATTTGAATATGAAATAATTATGTATTTATTCATTTATTATTATTATTATCAAATAATATACGTATTATTCATATAATATGGCCAAATAATTAATATCTTGAAATCTGTAAACCGAAATTGGACAAATAATACATGATTTATTATTAGAAAAATGTGAGTGATTTGAATATGAAATAATTATGTATTTATTCATTTATCGATACCATGTAGAACGATAGAGAGGGGTTGGTGTAATGTGTTGGATGTTGTATTGCGCCTCCCGAGCGAGTATATATAGGGGTACAAGTCTTGGCAGCCAAGAAGGCTATCCTAGAGATAAGGCAGGAGATGATTACAAATCATATATTAGATTTGTCTGTGTTTTCCTTTTATGCATCATCATGGCATATGCATCATGTCATTCATGTTTTATCTAATAAAATAAAATTATTTTGTAAACCCTAATATCGCTCTTTCCCTCTCATATGGTTTTAATAAACCCCTTCTCTCTTTTCCCATCTAATAAACCCTAAAACCAAAATAAATAAAAATATTTTATAAACCTAAATGTTTTGTTTTGTCTATCTCATCTCTCTGTTACAAGTTCAAAATTTATTTGATTTTATTTTAAATCAATTTGCAAAACAACTTTTAAAAGGGGAACCAATTTCAAAATAAAACCCATCCAAACCTAACCTCCCTGGACCTCTCTCTCCGGCGGCCCATCTCTCTCTTCTCTTTGGCCCAAGCTACCTCCTCCGGCCGTACCCCTTCGTTGGCTTTCTTCTTTTTCCCCACGTAAAGGAACCAGAGGGAGACGAGAGGAGCGTGCTCTGGAGACGAGAGGAGCGTGCTCTACTCCTCTTCCATCCTCGACAGCGACCGCAGCTCACCTCCTGCGTGGTCCTCCCCTCCCTCTCCCCTGCTTTATCTGGAGCCAGCCAACCACCCGCCTCGCCATGCTTTTCTTTCATCCTCCCCACGCCAAGCATCAGACAGAAACGGAGAGGGGAAAACCCCCATGGCCGCCGCCCCTGCAACCTCGTCGCCCCGCTGCTCTGGTCGTCCCCTCTCCTAGCTACCACCACCAAACGCTCCGCCTCGTTCTCCTCTGCAACCTCGTCGAAGGAATCAAACCAAGGGGGCCTAAATCAACCGCACCGTCGCCGTTTCTTCACCATGGCCGCCATGCTCCGATGAAGGTTCCGGATGCTCTCGTCCTCCTCCGGCCAAACCGAGTCCACCTCCGCGTTCCTGGTAACATGGTGCACGTCCTGGACCCCTCCTTCTTCCTCCTTCCTTCCCGGTTCTCTCCGCCGGCGTTGACCCGTCGTTTTTGTCCGCAGATGTCGTTGTCGACGGAGCTCCGGTGGTTCTCCGGCACCACGACCACCACCTACAGGCTCCCCAAGATCTTGTGCATCCAGCGCGCGGCCTCATGCGCCCCAGTTCGCACGGAGTAACCAGATCGGTGCATGTCCAGAATCTCCGCCATGGATGGATCTTTGAAAACTCGACCCAGTCCTTGTTGGGTCAAGTAGCCACACGCCTTTCTCTTGACACTTGCAGCGCAGTGGTTAGTTTCTTGATCATGCTGCAGATCCCGTGCTCAAATCGTTGTGGAGGCGAATCAATCATCCCACTTTTTGTTTCACCTCAGATCTGTTGATGGGCTTCGACCCAGATCCATCCGGAGCCACTGATGGGCCTAGCCCAGATCTTCTTCTTTGCTCCGCGTGCCCAACACCTATCCGCCGCCGCTCCCACCAGGTAGCAGGCCAACCATAGATCCGGCCCAGGACATTGCAGGTCCGACCTAGTTCGCCCCTACTCTTTTCTTTTTGCTGAAAATGTTTATATCTTGCAAAATTCATATCTTTCAAACCGTTCATCGAAATATAAAGTATTTTATATGAAAGTTGCTCAGAAAAATGCAAGGAACATGAATATGCCATCCATATAATTGTTTGCATCCCGCATCATGTGGTTCAGTTATAATTTGCATCACACCTAATAATTAAATCAGGAGTATTTGAGAATTACCGGCTACGGTTCCTCGCTCCGATTAATATTGAAGTAGCTCATCCTTGCCATGCTATGCCAAGCTAACCAACACTTAAATTTGCCGGTAAAAATGCAACTCCGACCATAATTTGTTTGTCCGGGATTCCTATCCCGCTTAATTGGATAAGTTGCATCGCATCATATTTGCCATGCCATGCATATCATTTTGATCATGCTGGATCTTCTTTATCCGTAGTAGTAAGACTTGCATACGTTGTGTGTTCCAGCATTTGCTTCTTCCCGGATAGGATCACGAAGTGTTGATGTGAGATACGACGAGTTCTCCGACAAGTTCTTCTGCAGCTTTTCACAGGCGAGCCCACCTCCTTCACCTATTTTATATTTTGCTCTCGCTCTCTTGCTATCCTTATGTTGCGCTTCTCTATCGAGTCACGTGTCCTATTCCACTTGTTTACCATAATAATCCTATATATATCATTCCTTACCCATAGCCGTTGCTTGATGTTTGAGCCTTGCGAGTCGTAGGCGTGTTATCGGGATATGTTGGGTTGTTGGGTGGTTATCACATGCTATATCAATTGTTGGAGATATTCACACTTTACTTTATTGTTAACAACTAAAATTGTAAGCAGAGGCATCTGTGAGCCCCTTTGCGAAAGCATCGGAACTTTGACTCGCTAATGTCCCCTAGGACCCGAGTTCTTGTTATCTGTTCCGAGATTGAGCGCTCTACCCGTACGTGGGGACGTTTATTGGGACCCCCCTCACCCATTACCTTTCCTCGAGTCTGTTTAATTGGGAGCCACAACCTTGGTTTTATTTGCCTATGCCATGCTTTACTTACTGTTGCCTTCGGGTGTTTACTTCTTGTTGCCTTCGGGTGTTTATATTCTGTACTGTACCTTGCGGGACGTTTAGCGAAGCGTGTGGTTCGCACGCCTAGCCGCCGGCGCAAACCTCTGAGTCCGTATCGGAGTACGGCCGGACTTCGTCACGGGTAGCTTAGTTGGGTGGCTCCCATTAAACTTTCTCTTGCATTGGGAACGGTCTTGTTGTGAGACTTCACCTGTAGTAAGTGGGTTCGAGCATGCGTATGGTTACATTTGGGCAACCCCTGCAGGGTGTACATCTTATCGATAAGCCGTGTCCGCGGTTATGGACGACTTGGAATTGTATAGCTCGATCATAGAACAACTTACACCTTTATGTTGTTGATAATAATTTGTTAATAACTTGATTAGTAATATAGCATTACTACAACCGATATCTAATAAAACTTGTCCACCGTTGAGTGCCTTTTACATTGCCTCTTCGCTTTGTTGAAGGGGATATGTGTAATCGGCTGGGTTATGTTTGTGTAGTATTTATCTGTTACCTTGTGCGCTCTCTTATCTTCTCTGAGTAGACGGATGTTGTAGCGTGTCTCTATTGGTTATAGTTTTGCTGCCGCTAAACCTACCATATAGCCCCAGGCGATATATATATTCGCCCGGCGAGCATAGCCATTTCTAGTCTCGCTAAGTACGTGCCGGAGTTCGTTCCTTGGTACTTACTCTCGCCTTTTCTCTTTCTCTTTTGCTTCCTCCCTTTTGTCGGCAACCGATGGCCCGACTTTGACAGGTACGAGATGACGACGTTAGCAAGGTTACCCTTCCGGCTTGGCCTGGGCAGGGTTATGGACGCCATCGTTTATCTTCAGGACTCTTAGTCCAATTTGTATCTTGTCCGTACTCGGACGTATTTGATCTTCTGTATGATTCAAATCTTTGTATGTATCTATTTGTATCTTGACTCGTTGGAGTCGTTGTTGTAATATATGTTTTTTGTGGGCTCTATTGTAATCCTGTTGTAATGTTACCGCTCGTGTTAATTCCTCTGGCATCACGTGTGTGATTCTTCGCGCACGTCGTGTGGGCGGAATATATCGGTCGGCGGGATCTTGGAATCCTCATGGTACCGGTATCCTAGAGATAAGGCAGGAGATGATTACAAATAATATACTACCAAATACACATATACCAAATATATCTCTAACAATCGACACCGAGCTAGTCCGCTGCACGGACACCATGGGCCGGCACGCCGTCTACATGAAGCCGAATTACAACGACCCGAACCACGACATGAACTGCACAACTACATCAGGAAACGATTCAAGATCTTCTTCTAGCACGGCACATCGTCGACATGATCGTCTCTGCGAGGGGCGCCTTCAAGCGACGCATCATTATAGACATGCATGCTGCTTCGAACATCGCCAACACGTCATCGCCAAGGTCGATATTAGCATGGTCTTATGATAAGGGGTGGCCCGATCTTCTCAGTAAGCGAGGTGGATGGTGATAAACACACGATGAACACAGCGGAGATAACTTGATGATAACTTGTATGATGCAACGAGATCTCTCGATTGGTCCCTATCGCCAGATGCAACAGCTCTCAATCCTGCAAGATATTCGCAACTCCACACACTTGTGCACGTAGCCGACCACAAAGCGGTAAGTTGCAACCGTCTAATTCCCAATGGAACAGCAGATCACACAAGACTTTCAGAGATTCCACACCAAATCAATGCAATCGGGTGTAGAGATTCAATAGAGTTGCAAAGCAAACAACTATGAACTAGGGTTTATCTTAAACATGGTCTAAAGCTACTTTGGGGGCGTCCTGGGGACTTATATAGGCGTTCAGGATGACCTCTGGTCGAAAATATACAACAATAATCGACCCAGAATAGATCTGGTCGAGACAGACTCAGACACGTACGGTCTGGAATCCAGTTGACCGGGCCTGGGACCGGGTGGTCCGGTTTGGACCGGGCCTGGGACCGGGCAGAACCGACTAAGTGTCCAGGCCCCTGGATTGGCCCGATTGGCACCGGCGTGGAATCCGGTTTGGGACCGGGTGGTCCGGCGCCAGGCCGGTCTGACCGGGCCTGGGACCGGCCTGAAGAACTCCTCCTCTCGCGCATTCCTCCCGCTCCTCCCTCGCGGGTCCATGGGATGTCTTCACGTCCAGCTCCATGTCCAGCTTCACGTCCAGCTTCTTGTCCAGCTGCTCCTCGCCACCTCGTGCGATGCTTGGTTCCTCCTCATACCTGATCATTGATACGTCTCCAACGTATCTATAATTTCTTATGTTCCATGCTACTTTTATGACAATACTCACATGTTTTATACATACTTTACATCATTATTATGCATTTTCCGGCACTAACCTATTAGCAAGATGCCGAAGCGCCAGTTGCTGTTTTCTGCTGTTTTTGGTTTCAGAAATCCTAGAAAGGAAATATTCTCGGAATTGGACGAAATCAACGCCCAGGGTCTTATTTTTCCACGGAGCTTCCAGAAGACCGAAGAGCATACGAAGTGGGCCACGAGGGGCCGTCACCATGGCGGCGCGGCCTGCATGGGGCCGCGCCGGCCTATGGTGTGGGGCCCCTGTGCCCCCACCAACGCTGCCCTTCGCCTACTTAAACTCTCCGTCGCGAAAACCCTATTACCGAGAGCCACGATACGGAAATACTTCCGAGCGCGCCGCGCCGCCAATCCCATCTCGGGTGATTCAGGAGATCGCCTCCGGCACCTGGGAGAGGGGAATCATCACCGGAGGGCTCTACATCACCATGCCCGCCTCCGGATTGATGCGTGAGTAGTTCATCCTTGGACTATGGGTCCATAGCAGTAGCTAGATGGTTGTCTTCTCCTCTTGTGCTATCATGTTTAGATCTTGTGAGCTGCCTAACATGATCAAGATCATTTATTTGTAATGCTACATGTTGTGTTTGGTGGGATCCGATGAATATAGAATACTATGTCAAGTTGATTATTGATCTATCATATATGTGTTGTTTATGTTCTTGCATGCTCTCCGTTGCTAGTAGAGGCTCTGGCCAAGTTGATACTTTTAACTCCAAGAGGGAGTATTTATGCTCGATAGTGGGTTCATGCCTCCATTGAATCTGGGACAGTGACAGAAAGTTCTAAGGTTGTGGATGTGCTGTTGCCACTAGGGATAAAACATCGATGCTTTGTCTAAGGATATTTGTGTTGATTACATTACGCACCATACTTAATGCAATTGTCTGTTGTTTGCAACTTAATACTGGAAGGGGTGCGGATGCTAACCCGAAGGTGGACTATTTAGGCATAGATGCATGCTGGATGGCGGTCTATGTTCTTTGTCGTAATGCCCTGATTAAATCTCATAGTGATCATCATGATATGTATATGAATCTTTATTTGTCAATTGCCCACATGTAATTTGTTCACCCAGCATGCTATTTATCTTATTGGAGAGACACCACTAGTGAACTGTGGACCCCGGTCCATTCTTTTACATCTGAAATACAATCTACTGCAATCTCTGTTCTTTGTTGTTCTTTGCAAACAAACATCATTCTCCACACCATACATTTAATCCTTTGTTTTCAGCAACCGGTGAGATTGACAACCTCACTGTTACGTTGGGGCAAAGTATCTTGATTGTGTTGTGCAGGTTCCACGTTGGCGCCGGAATCACTGGTGTTGCGCCGCACTACACTCCTCCACCAACAACCTTCACGTGGCCCTTGACTCCTACTGGTTCGATAACCTTGGTTTCATACTGAGGGAAACTTGCTTCTATACACATCACACCTTCCACTTGGGGTTCCCAACGGACGTGTGCTTCACGCGTTATCAAGCTAAATTTCTGGTGCCGTTGCCGGGAGAAAAGACACCCAAGAGATCTCTAACTCCACGCGCCGCAAGCTAAATTTCTGGCGCCGTTGCCGGGGAGATCAAGACACGCTGCAAGGGAGTCTTCCACATCCAATCTCTTTACTTTGTTTTTGTCTTGCTTTACTTTATTTTATTTTCTGTCTTGTTTGCTTTACATCAAAAACACAAAAAAATTAGTTGCTTTACTTACTGTCTTGTTTACTTGCTCTATATCAAAACACAAAAAATTAGTTACTTGTCTTTACTTTATTCTATTTGCTTAGTTTATTTTTATTACTGCTACAATGGGTACTCCTGAAAATACTAAGTTGTGTGATTTCACTAGCACAAATAATAATGATTTTATAAGTACTCCTATTGCTCCACCTGCTACTACAGCAGAATTCTATGAAATTAAACCTGCTTTACTGAATCTTGTTATGAGAGAGCAATTTTCTGGTGTTAGTACTGATGATGCTGCTGCCCATCTTAATAATTTTGTTGAACTTTGTGAAATGCAAAAGTATAAGGATATAGATGGTGATATTATAAAACTGAAATTGTTTCCTTTCTCATTAAGAGGAAGAGCTAAAGATTGGTTGCTTTCTTTGCCTAAGAATAGTATTGATTCATGGACTAAATGTAAAGATGCTTTTATTGGTAAATATTATCCTCCTGCTAAGATTATATCTTTGAGAAGTAGCATTATGAATTTTAAGCAATTTGATAATGAACATGTTGCTCAAGCATGGGAGAGAATGAAATCTTTGGTAAAGAATTGCCCTACCCATGGACTAACTACTTGGATGATCATCCAAACCTTTTATGGATTGAATTTTTCCTCGAGGAACCTATTGGATTCAGCTGCTGGAGTACTTTTATGTCCATCACCTTGGGCGCCGCAACAAAGCTTCTTGATGATATGATGATCAATTACTCTGAATGGCATACTGAAAGAACTCCTCAAGGTAAGAAGGTAAATTTTGTTGAAGAAACCTCTTCTTTGGGTGATAAGATTGATGCTATTATGTCTATGCTTGCAAATGGTAGATCTCATATTGATCCTAATAATGTTCCTTTAACTTCATTGGTTGCTCAAGAAGAGCATGTTGATGTGAATTTCATTAAGAATAATAATTTCAACAACAATGCTTATAGGAATAATTATGGTAACAACAACTATAGGCCATATCCTTCTAATAATGGTAGTGGTTATGGTAATTCTTATGGTAATTCTTAAAACAATAATAAGAGTGTACCCTCTGGTCTTGAAGTCATGCTTAAAGAATTTATTAGTACACAAACTGCTTTTAATAAAACTGTTGAAGAAAAGCTTGGTAAAATTGATGTTCTTGCTTCTAAGGTTGATAGTCTTGCTCTTGATGTTGATCTTTTAAAACTGAAAGTTATGCCTGAGGAAGTTAAAGATGCTAAGTTTGCTAAAACAAATGCCATCCAAGTTCGAATTAATGATAATATTAGAATGTTAGCTGAATTGCATGCTAGGTGGGATAGAGAAGAAAACGAAAAACTTGCTAAAGAGAATAATGTAGCTAAAGTTTGGACTATTACCACCACTAGTAATGTTGATTCTTCCCATTGCTGTAGATCATAATGGTTTAGATTTTTATGATTGTCATATTACTAAAGTTATTAAGTTCTTACAAAAACTTGCTAGAAGTCCTAATGCTAGTGCTACAAATTTAGCCTTTACAAAACATATTACAAATGCTCTCATTAAAGCTAGGGAAGAGAAATTAAAACTTGAAGCTTCTATTCCTAGGAAGTTGGAAGATGGTTGGGAGCCCATCATTAAGATGAAATTCAATGATTTTGAATGTAATGCTTTATGTGATCTTGGTGCAAGTATTTCTGTTATGCCTAAGAAAGTTTATGATATGCTTGACTTGCCACCATTGAAAAATTGTTATTTGGATGTTAATCTTGCTGATAATTCTCTAAAGAAACCTTTGGGGAGGATTGATAATGTTCGCATTACGGTTAACAATAACCTTGTTCCCGTTGATTTTGTTGTCTTGGATATTGAATGCAATGCATCTTGTCCTATTGTCTTGGGAAGACCCTTTCTTCGAACTGTGGTGCTGTTATTGATATGAAAGAAGGAAATATTAAATATCAATTTCCTCTCAAGAAAGGTATGGAACACTT
Source organism: Lolium multiflorum (assembly GCA_030979885.1). Lineage (NCBI taxonomy): Eukaryota > Viridiplantae > Streptophyta > Magnoliopsida > Poales > Poaceae > Lolium > Lolium multiflorum. The sequence goes on along the minus strand of CM061753.1, from coordinate 198,240,438 downwards.
CCCTAGAAAGAGAATGAAGTTGCCTTTTGATTCTACTATTAGAACAAATTATGATGTTGATGTTTCTTCTCTTGATGTTACTTGATTTGCACTTTAGCTGAAAGGCGTTAAAGAAAAGCACTTCTTGGGAGATAACCCATGTTTTATTTTTACTACTGTATTGTTGAGTCTTGGAAGTTGTTACTACTGTAGCAACCTCTCCTTATCATGTTTTTGTGCCATGTAAAGTCTCTATAGTAAAGTTGATGCTAGATTTGGATTACTGCGCAGGCTGTCTGTCACGAATTTGCGTAGATCTCTCTGTAGAAAAATCAAAAAAATCTGCCAATTTACGTGCGTGATCCCCAGATATGTACGCAACTTTCATTTGTTTTGAGTTTTTCTGTCTGAGCAAGTTAAGTGCCTCAGAAAAATTCGTCTTTACGGACTGTTCTGTTTTGATAGATTCTGCCTTTTTATTTCGCATTGCCTCTTTTACTATGTTGAATGGATTTCTTTGTTCATTAAATTTCAGTAGCTTTGTGCAATGTCCAGGAGTGTTAAAAATGATTATGTCACCTCTGAATATGTGAATTTTTGATTATGCACTAACCCTCTAATGAGTTTGCTTTAAGTTTGGTGTGGAGGAAGTTTTCAAGGGTCAAGAGAAGAGGATGATACAATATGATCAAGAAGAGTGAAAAGTCTAAGCTTGGGGATGCCCCCGTGGTCCATCCCTATTTCAAGAAGACTCAAGCATCTAAGCTTGGGGATGCCCAAGGCATCCCCTTCTTCATCGACAAGTTATCAGGTCACTTCTAGTGAAACTATATTTTTATTCCATCACATCTTATGTTCTTTACTTGGAGCGTCTGTTTGCTTTTTTTTTTTTTGGTTTGAATAAAGTTGGATCCCACAATCCTTGTATTGGAGATATTACGCTCCGCTTTTTCATATGGAACACTTGTGTTCTTAGTTATGCTTTAATATTCATGGCGAAGGCTGAAAATTGCTTCGTTGATTGCTATTTGGTTGGAATCAGAAAATGCTTCATATGGTTTTGAATAACTTGATACTTGGCAATTGTTTTGAGCTCTCATAGATCATGTTTAAGCTCTTGCATCATGTAGTTTAAATCTATTAGTGGAGAACTACCGTAGAGCTTGTTGAAATTTGGTTTGCATGATTGGTCTCTCTAAGGTCTAGATATTTTCTGGTAAAAGTGTTTGAACAACAAGGAAGACATTGTAGAGTCTTATAATGCTTGAAATATGTTCTTGTGTAAGTTTTGCTGTACCTGTTCATACTTGTGTTTGCTTCAAACAACCTTGCTAGCCAAAGCCTTGTACTGAGAGGAAATGCTTCTCGTGCATCCAAACACCTTGAGCCAAAACCCATGCCATTTGTGTCCACCATATCTACCTACTATGTGGTATTTTTCTGCCATTCCAAAGTAAATTACTTGAGTGCTACCTTTAAAATTTCATTCCTTTGTCTTTGCAATATATAGCTCATGGGAAAATAGCTTAAAAACTATTGTGGTGATGAATATGTAGCTATGTGTTTTAGTTCTTATAAGTTGCTTGTTGAGCGGTAACCATGTTTCTGGGGACGCCATCAACTTTTTACACCTTTGTTGAATATCATGTGAGTTGATATGCATGTTCGTCTTGTCTGAAGTAAGGGTGATTTATCATGATCAAATGGTTTGAGTATGCATATGTTGAGAAGAACATTGGGCCGCTAACCAAAGCCATGTATCATGGTGGAAGTTTTCAGTTTGGACATTCATCCTCAATCTCTTATGAGAATATTATCTGTTGTTGAATGCTTATGCATTAAAGAGGAGTCCATTATCTGTTTTCTATGTTGTCCCGGTATGGATGTCCTTAGTTGAGATCTATCAAAAACGAGAAATCAAATGCGATTTATCTCCTTGGACCTTTGTACAGGCGGCATAGAGGTACCCCTTTGTGACACTTGGTTGAAACATATGTTATGCAATGATAATCCATGTAAATCCAAGCTAATTAGGACAAGGTGCGAGCACTATTGGTATTCGATGCATGAGGCTTGCAACTTGTAGGAAGTTTTATGCATAACATTATTACTACCGTTGACAAAATTGTTTCTATGTTTTCAAAACAAAAGCTCTAGCACAAAAATAGTAATCCATGCTTTCCTCTGCGAAGGGCCATTCTTTTACTTTATGTTGAGTCAGTCTACCTACTTCTTTCTATCTTAGAAGCAAACACTTGTGTTAACTGTGTGCATTGATTCTTACATGTTTACTTATTGCACTTGTTATATTACTTTATGTTGACAATTATCCATGAGATATACATGTTACAAGTTGAAAGCAATTGCTGAAACTTAATCATCCTTTGTGTTGCTTCAATGCCTTCTACTTTGAATCTATTGCTTTATGAGTTAGCTCTTATGCAAGTCTTGTTGATACTTGTCTTGAAAGTACTATTCATGAAAAGTTTTGCTATATGATTCAGTTGTTTAGTCATTATCTTTGTTAGCAATCTATTGCTTTGAATCACTCCATTCACTTCATATTCTTTACAATAATGTTGATCAAGATTATGTTGGTAGCATGTCACTTCAGAAATTATTGTTGTTATCGTTTACCTACTCGAGGGCGAGTAGGAACTAAGCTTGGGGATGCTTGATACGTCTCCAACGTATCTATAATTTCTTATGTTCCATGCTACTTTTATGACAATACTCACATGTTTTATACATACTTTACATCATTATTATGCATTTTCCGGCACTAACCTATTAACAAGATGCCGAAGCGCCAGTTGCTATTTTCTGCTGTTTTTGGTTTCAGAAATCCTACAAAGGAAATATTCTCGAATTGGACGAAATCACCCAGGTCTTATTTTTCCACGGAGCTTCCGAAGATCGAAGAGCATACGAAGTGGGGCCACGAGGGGCCGTCACCATAGGGCGGCGCGGCCTGCATGGGGCCCGCGGCCTATGTGGGGCCCCTGTGTCCCCTCCAACGCTGCCCTTCCGCCTACTTAAACTCTCTGTCGCGAAAACCCTATGACCGAGAGCCATGATACGTCTCAAACGTATCTATAATTTCTTATGTTCCATGCTAGTTTTATGACAATACTTGAATGTTTTATACATACTTTACAGCATTATTATACATTTTCCGGCACTAACCTATTAACAAGATGCAGAAGCGCCAGTTGTTGTTTTCGCTGTTTTTGGTTTCAGAAATCCTAGGAAATATTCTCGGAATTGGACAAAATCAACGCCTAGGGTCCTATTTTTACACGAAGCTTCCAGAAGACCGAGGGGGAAAGGAAGTGGGGCCACGGGGCGCCGACACACTAGGGCGGCGCGGCCCAGGCCCTGGCCGCGCGGTCCTAGCGTGTGGGGCCCTCGTGTGGCCCCCCGCGTTGCCCTTTCGCCTACTTAAAGCCTTCGTCGCGAATACCCCTGTACCGAGAGGCACGATATGGAAAACCTTCCAGAGACGCCGCCGCCGCCAAGCCCATCTCGGGGATTCAGGAGATCGGCCCCCTGCCGGAGAGGGGGATCATCACCGGAGGGCTCTACATCATCATGCCCGCCTCCGGATTGATGTGTGAGTAGTTCATCCTTGGACTATGGGTCCATAGCAGTAGCTAGATGGTTGTCTTCTCCGCTTGTGCTATCATTGTATAGATCTTGTGAGCTTCCTAACATGATCAAGATCATCTATTTGTAATGCTACATGTTGTGTTTGGTGGGATCCGATGAATCTAGAATACTATGTTAAGTTGATTATCAATCTATCATATATGTGTTGTTTATGTTCTTGCATGCTCTCCGTTGCTAGCAGAGGCTCTGGCCAAGTTGATACTTGTAACTCTAAGAGGGAGTAATTATGCTCGATATTGGGTTCATGCCTCCATTGAATCTGGGACAGTGACAGAAAGTTCTAAGGTTGTGGATGTGCTGTTGCTACTAGGGATAAAACATTGATGCTTTGTCTAAGGATATTTGTGTTCATTACATTATGCACCATACTTAATGCAATTATCTGTTGTTTACAACTTAATACTGGAGGGGGTTCGGATGATAACCTGAAGGTGGATTATTTAGGCATAGATGCATGTTGGATAGCGGTCTATGTACTTTGTCGTAATGCCCTGATTAAATCACATAGTAATCATCGTTGATATGTATTGAATCTTGATTTGTCAATTGCCCACCTATAATTTGTTCACCCAGCATGCTAGTTATCTTATTGGAGAGACACCACTAGTGAACTGTGGACCCCGGTCCATTCTTTTACATCTGAATACATTCTACTGCAATTATTGTTCTTTACTGTTCTTTGCAAACAAACACCATCTTCCACTCGATACGCTTAATCCTTTATTTTCAGCAAGCCGGTGAGATTGACAACCTCACTGTTACGTTGGGGCAAAGTATCTTGATTGTGTTGTGCAGGTTCCACGTTGGCGCCGGTTTCACTGGTGTTGCGCCGCACTACATTCCTCCACCAACAACCTTCACGTGCTTCTTGGCTCCTACTGGTTCGATAACCTTGGTTTCTTACTGAGGGAAAACTTACTGCTGTGCGCATCATGATACGCGTAGATGCACATGTCCGTTGGGAACCCCAAGTGGAAGGTATGATGCGTATAGAAGCAAGTTTCCCTCAGTATGAAACCAAGGTTTAATCGAACCAGTAGGAGCCAAGAAGCACGTTGAAGGTTGATGGTGGCGAAATGTGATGCGGCGCAACAACGGGGATTCCGGCGCCAACGTGGAATCTGCACAACAAAACCAAAGTACTTTGCCCCAACGAAGCAGTGAGGTTGTCAATCTCACCGGCTTGCTGTAACAAAGGATTAAACGTATCGAGTGGAAGATGTTTGCAAAGAAAACAGTAAAACAATTGCAGTAGATTGTATGCTATGTAAAGAATAGGACCGGGGTCCACCACTAGAGGTGTCTCTCCCATAAGATAAAAGCATGTTGGGTGAACAAATTACAGTCGGGCAATTGACAAATAGAGAAAGGCATAACAATGCATATACATGATATGATAAATATAGTGAGATTTAATTGGGCATTACGACAAAGTACATAGACCGCCATCCAACTGCATCTATGCCTAAAAAGTCCACCTTCAGGTTATCATCCGAACCCCATTCAGTATTAAGTTGCTAAGCAACAGACAATTGCATTAAGTATGGTGCGTAATGTAATCGACAACTACATCCTTAGACATAGAATCAATGTTTTATCCATAGTGGCAACAGCACATCCACAACCTTAGAACTTTCTGTCACTGTCCCAGATTTAATGGAGGCATGAACCCACTATCGAGCATAAATACTCCCTCTTGGAGTTAAGAGTACAACTTGGCCAGAGCCTCTACTAATAACGGAGAGCATGCAAGATCATAAACAACACATAAACAATAGATTGATAATCACCATAATCATAGTACTCTCTATCCATCGGATCCCGACAAACACAACATATAGAATTACATATAGATGATCTTGATCATGTTAGGCAGCTCACAAGATCCAACAATGAAGCACAACAAGGAGAAGACGACCATCTAGCTACCTGCCATGGTCCAGGGGTGAACTACTCACTCATCACTCCGGAGGCGATCATGGCGATGAAGAGTCCTCGGGAGATGAATCCCCTCTCCGGGGTGCCGGGCGATCTCCTGAATCCCCCGAGATGGGATTCGCGGCGGCGGCGTCTCGGAAGTTTTCCGTATCGTGGCTCTCGGTACTGGGGGTTTCGCGACGGAGACTTTAAGTAGGCGGAAGGTCAACGCGGGGGCCACACGAGGGCCCAGGGGTGGTCGGCGCGGCCAGGGCCTGGGCCGCGCCGCCTAGCCTGCTGCCTCGTGGCCCCACTTCGTTATCTCTTCGGTCTTCCGGAAGCTTCGTGCAAAAATAGGACCCTGGGCGAAAGTTTCGTCCAATTCCGAGAATATTTCCTTACTAGGATTTCGAAACCAAAAACAGCGAAAACAAGCTGGCTCTTCGGCATCTTGTTAATAGGTTAGTTCCGAGAAAATGCATAAATATGACATATAATGTGCATAAAACATGTAGGTATCATCAATAAAGTAGCATGGAACATAAGAAATTATCGATACGTTGGAGACGTATCAGCATCCCCAAGCTTAGTTCTGCTCGTCCCGAGCAGGTAAAACGATAACAAAGATAATTTCTGAAGTGACATGCCATCATAATCTTGATCATACTATTTGTAAACATATGTAATGAATGCAGCGATCAAAACAAAGGTAATGACATGAGTAAACAACTGAATCATAAAGCAAAGACTTTTCATGAATAGTACTTCAAGACAAGCATCAATAAGTCTTGCATAAGAGTTAACTCATAAAGCAATAAATCAAAGTAAAGGTGTTGAAGCAACACATAGGAAGATTAAGTTTCAGCGGTTGCTTTCAACTTATAACATGTATATCTCATGGATATTGTCAACATAAAGTAATATAACAAGTGCAATATGCAAGTATGTAGGAATCAATGCACAGTTCACACAAGTGTTTGCTTCTTAAGGTGGAAGGAGATAGGTAAACTGACTCAACAATAAAAGTAAAAGAATGGTCCTTCAAGAGGAAAGCATCGATTGCTGTATTTGTGCTAGAGCTTTTATTTTGAAAACATGAAACAATTTTGTCAACGGTAGTAATAAAGCATATGAGTTATGTAAATTATATCTTACAAGTTGCAAGCCTCATGCATAGTATACTAATAGTGTCCGCACCTCGTCCTACTTAGCTTGGACTACCGGATCTTCGCATGCCATGTTTCAACCAAGTGTCACAAAGGGGTACCTCCATGCCGCCTGTACAAAGGTCTAAGGAGAATGCTCGCATTTTGGATTTCTCGCTTTTGATTATTCTCAACTTAGACATCCATACCGAGACAACATGGACAACAGATAATGGACTCCTCTTAAATGCATAAGCATGTAGCAATGATTATTATTCTCATATGAGATTGAGGATATATGTCCAAAACTGAAACTTCAACCATGATTCATGGCTTTAGTTAGCGGCCCAATGTTCTTCTCTAACAATTTTGCATGCTCCAACCACTAAAATGATAGATCCTTCAGACAAGACGGACATGCATAGCAACTCACATGATATTCAACAATAGTTGATGGCGTTCCCCAGAAGCATGGTTATCGCACAACAAGCAACTTAATAAAAGATAAAGTTCATAAGTACATATTCAATACTACGATAGTTTTTAAGGCTATTTTGTCCCATGAGCTATATATTGCAAAGGTGAATGATGGAATTTTAAAGGTAGCACTCAAGCAATTTACTTTGGAATGGCGGAGAAATACCATGTAGTAGGTAGGTATGGTGGACACAAATGGCATAATAGTTGGCTCAAGGATTTTGGATGCATGAGAAGTATTCCCTCTCGATACAAGGTTTAGGCTAGCAAGGTTATTTGAAGCAAACTCAAGGATGAAAAAGTGCAGCAAAACTCACATAAAATACATATTGTAAACATTATAAGACTCTACACCGTCTTCCTTGTTGTTCAAAACTCAATACTAGATATTATCTAGACCTTAGAGAGACCAAATATGCAAATCAAATTTTAGCAAGCTCTATGTATTTCTTCATTAATGGGTGCAAAGCATATGATGCAAGAGCTTAAACATGAGCACAACAATTGCCAAGTATCACATTATCCAAGACATTTTAGAATTACTACATGTAGCATTTTCCAATTCCAACCATATAACAATTTAACGAAGAAGAAACTTCGCCTTGAACATTATGAGTAAAGCCTAAGGACACATGTGTCCATATGCAACAGCGGAGCGTGTCTCTCTCCCACAAAGTGAATGCTAGGATCCATTTTATTCAAACAAAAACAAAAACAAAAACAAACCGACGCTCCAAGTAAAGAATACAAGATGTGATTGAATAAAAATATAGTTTCAGGGGAGGAACCTGATGATGTTGTCGATGAAGAAGGGGATGCCTTGGGCATCCCCAAGCTTAGACGCTTGAGTCTTCTTAGAATATGCAGGGGTGAACCATGGGGGCATCCCCAAGCTTAGAGCTTTCACTCCTCTTGATCATAGTATATCATTCTCCTCTCTTGACCCTTGAAAACTTCCTTCACACCAAACTTCAAGCAAACTCATTAGAGGGTTAGTGCACAATTAATAATTCACTCATTCAGAGGTGACACAATCATTATTTTCACTTCTGGACATTGCATAATGCTACTGGACATTAATGGATCAAAGAAATAAATCCAACATAGCAAAAGAGGCAATGCGAAATAAAAGGCAGAATCTGTCAAAAACAGAACAGTCCGTAAAGACGAATTTAAAGCTGGCACCAGACTTGCTCAAATGGAAAAACTCAAAACTAATGAAAGTTGCGTACATATCTGGGGATCACGCTCGTAAATTGGCAGATTTTTTCGAATTTTCTACAGAGAACTGTGCCCAGATTCATGACAGACAGCAATGCTGTTTCTGCGCAGCGATCCCAAATATAACATCAACTTTAACATAGAAACTTTACTTGGCACAAAAACATGATAAGGAGAGGTTGCTACAGTAGTAAACAACTTCCAAGACTCAACAAAACAAAAATTTGCTGTAGTAAAAACATGGGTTGTCTCCCATAAGCGCTTTTCTTTAACGCCTTTCAGCTAGGCGGAAAGTGCAAATCAAGTAACATCGAGAGTAGAAGTATCAACATCATAACTTGTTCTAATAATAGAATCAAAAGACAACTTCATTCTCTTTCTAGGGAAATGTTCCATACCTTTCTTGAGAGGAAATTGATATTTAATATTACCTTCCCTCATATCAATAACAGCACCAACGGTTCGAAGAAAAGGTCTTCCCAATACAATAGGACAAGATGCATTGCATTCGATATCCAAAACAACAAAATCAACGGGGACAAGGTTATTGTTAACCGTAATGTGCACATTATCAATCCTCCCCAAAGGTTTCTTTTTAACATTATCGGCAAGATTAACATCCAAATAACAATTCTTCAATGGTGGCAAGTCAAGCATATCATAAATCTTTTTAGGCATAACAGAAATACTTGCACCAAGATCACATAAAGCATTACATTCAAAGTCATTGAATTTCATTTTAATGATGGGCTCCCAACCATCCTCTAACTTTCTAGGAATAGAAGTTTCAAGTTTTAGTTTCTCTTCTCTAGCTTTTATGAGAGCATTTGTAATATGTTTTGTAAAGGCTAAATTTATAGCACTAGCATTAGGACTTTTAGCAAGTTTTTGTAAGAACTTTATAACTTCAGAGATGTGGCAATCATCAAAATCTAAATCATTATGAGCTACAGCAATGGGATCATTGTTCCCAAGGTTGGAAAAATTTCAGCAGTTTTATCACAAGCAGTTTCAGCAGTTTTAGCAATTTCAGGCAGTTTTGTTCGCTTTGCACTAGGAGTAGAAACATTGCCAACACCAATTATATTACCATTGATAGTAGGAGGTGCAGCAACATGTGAAGAATTAGCATTACTAGTGGTGGTAATAGTCCAAACTTTAGCTACATTATTCTCTTTAGCTAGTTTTTCATTTTCTTCTCTATCCCACCTAGCACGCAGTTCAGCCATTAATCTTATATTCTCATTAATTCTAACTTGTATGGCATTTGCTGTAGTAGTAATCTTATTATCAATATCATTATTAGGCATAACTTTCAATTTTAAAAGATTTACATCAGAGGCAAGCCTATCAACTCTAGAAGCAATAGTATCAATTTTATCAAGCTTTTCCTCAACAGATTTGTTAAAAGCAGTTTGTGTACTAATAAATTCTTTAAGCATAGCTTCAAGACCAGGGGGTACACTCCTATTATTGTTGTAAGAATTCCCATAAGAATTACCATAACCATTACCATTAGCAGAAGGATATGGCCTATAGTTATTACCAGAGTTGTTCCTATAAGCATTGTTGTTGAAATTATTATTTTTAATGAAATTCACATCAACATTTTCTTCTTGAGCAACCAATGAAGCTAAAGGAACATTATTTGGATCTACATTAGATCTACCATTCACAAGCATAGACATAATCACATCAATCTTATCACTCAAGGAAGAGGTTTCTTCAACAGAATTTACCTTCTTACCTTGTGGAGCTCTTTCCGTGTGCCATTCAGAGTAATTTATCATCATATCATCAAGAAGTTTTGTAGCCGCCCCCAATGTGATGGACATAAAGGTACCTCCAGCAGCTGAATCCAATAAATTCCGCGAAGAAAAATTTAGTCCTGCATAGAAGGTTTGGATGATCATCCAAGTAGTCAGTCCATGGGTTGGGCAATTCTTTACCAAAGTTTTCATTCTCTCCCATGCTTGAGCAACATGTTCAGTATCTAATTGCTTAAAATTCATTATGCTACTTCTCAAAGATATAATTTTAGCGGGAGGATAATATCTACCAATAAAAGCATCCTTGCATTTAGTCCATGAATCAATACTATTCTTAGGCAAAGATAGCAACCAATCTTTAGCTCTTCCTCTTAATGAGAAAGGAAACACTTTCAATTTAATAATATCACCATCTACATCCTTATACTTTTGCATTTCACAAAGTTCAACAAAATTATTGAGATGGGCAGCAGCATCATCAGAACTAACACCAGAAAATTGATCTCTCATGACAAGATTTAGTAAAGCAGGTTTAATTTCAAAGAATTCTGCTGTAGTAGCAGGTGGAGCAATAGGTGTGCATAGGAAATCATTATTATTTGCATTTGTGAAGTCACACAACTTAGTATTTTCAGGAGTATTCATTTTAGCAACAGTAAATAAAACAAACTAGATAAAGTAAATGCAAGTAACTAATTTTTGTGTGTTTTTGATATAGAGAGCAAGACAGTAAATAAAGTAAAACTAGCAACTAATTTTTGTGTGTTTTGTTTAGGTGCAGCAAACAAAGTAATAAATAAAATAAAGCAAGACAAAAACAAAGTAAAGAGATTGAGAAGTGGAGACTCCCCTTGCAGCGTGTCTTGATCTCCCCGGCAACGGCGCCAGAAATTTAGCTTGATACGCGTAGATGCACACGTCCGTTGGGAACCCCAAGTGGAAGGTATGATGCGTATAGAAGCAAGTTTCCCTCAGTATGAAACCAAGGTTTAATCGAACCAGTAGGAGCCAAGAAGCACGTTGAAGGTTGATGGTGGCGAAATGTGATGCGACGCAACAACAGGGATTCCGGCGCCAACGTGGAATCTGCACAACAAAACCAAAGTACTTTGCCCCAACGAAACAGTGAGGTTGTCAATCTCACCGGCTTGCTGTAACAAAGGATTAAACGTATCGAGTGGAAGATGTTTGCAAAGAAAACAGTAAAACAAGTAGATTGTATGCTATGTAAAGAATAGGACCGGGGTCCACAGTTCACTAGAGGTGTCTCTCCCATAAGATAAAAGCATGTTGGGTAAACAAATTACAGTCGGGCAATTGACAAATAGAGAAAGGCATAACAATGCATATACATGATATGATAAATATAGTGAGATTTAATTGGGCATTACGACAAAGTACATAGACCGCCATCCAACTGCATCTATGCCTAAAAAGTCCACCTTCAGGTTATCATCCGAACCCCATTCAGTATTAAGTTGCTAAGCAACAGACAATTGCATTAAGTATGGTGCGTAATGTAATCGACAACTACATCCTTAGACATAGAATCAATGTTTTATCCCTAGTGGCAACAACACATCCACAACCTTAGAACTTTCTGTCACTGTCCCAGATTTAATGGAGGCATGAACCCACTATCGAGCATAAATACTCCCTCTTGGAGTTAAGAGTACAAACTTGGCCAGAGCCTCTACTAATAACGGAGAGCATGCAAGATCATAAACAACACATAAACAATAGATTGATAATCACCATAATCATAGTACTCTCTATCCATCGGATCCCGACAAACACAACATATAGAATTACATATAGATGATCTTGATCATGTTAGGCAGCTCACAAGATCCAACAATGAAGCACAACAAGGAGAAGACGACCATCTAGCTACTGCTATGGACCCATGGTCCAGGGTGAACTACTCACTCATCACTCCGGAGGCGATCATGGCGATGAAGAGTCCTCCGGGAGATGAATCCCCTCTCCGGCAGGGTGCCGGAGGCGATCTCCTGAATCCCCCGAGATGGGATTCGGCGGCGGCGTCTCTGGAAGGTTTTCCGTATCGTGGCTCTCGGTACTGGGGTTTCGCGACGGAGACTTTAAGTAGGCGGAAGGTCAACGCGGGGGCCACACGAGGGCCCAGGGGGTAGGTCGGCGCGGCCGGGGCCTGGGCCGCCGCCTAGCCTGCGGCTGCCTCGTGGCCCCACTCGTTATCTCTTCGGTCTTGGAAGCTTCGTGCAAAAATAGGACCCTGGGCGAAAGTTTCCAATTCCGAGAATATTTCCTTACTAGGATTTCTGAAACCAAAAACAGCAGCAACTGGCTCTTCGGCATCTTGTTAATAGGTTAGTTCCAGAAAATGCATAAATATGACATATAATGTGCATAAAACATGTAGGTATCATCAATAAAGTAGCATGGAACATAAGAAATTATCGATACGTTGGAGACGTATCACATCACACCGTCCTCTTGGGGTTCCCAACGGACGTGTCGACTACACGCCAGCAAGACTTTTTCTGGCGCCGTTGCCGGGGAGATCAAGACACGCTGCAAGGGGAGTCTCCACTTCCAATCTCTTTACTTTGTTTTTGTCTTGCTTTACTTTATTTTTATTTACTGTCTTGTTTGCTTCATATTAAAAACAAAAAAAAATTAGTTACTTTACTTTCTGTCTTATTTACTAGCTCTATATCAAAAACACACAAAAATTAGTTACTTGTCTTTACTTTATTTGCCTAGTTTACTTTATTACTGCTACAATGGGTACTCCTGAAAATACTAAGTTGTGTGACTTCACTAGCACAAATAATAATGATTTTATATGTACTCCTATTGCTCCACCTGCTACTACAGCAGAATTCTATGAAATTAAACCTGCTTTACTGAATCTTGTTATGAGAGAGCAATTTTCTGGTGTTAGTAACTGATGATGCTGCTTCCCATCTTAATAATTTTGTTGAACTTTGTGAAATGCAAAAGTATAAGGATATAGATGGTGATATTATAAAACTAAAATTGTTTCCTTTCTCATTAAGAGGAAGAGCTAAAGATTGGTTGCTTTCTTTGCCTAAAAATAGTATTGATTCATGGACTAAATGTAAAGATGCTTTTATTAGTAAATATTATCCTCCTGCTAAGATTATATCTTTGAGAAGTAGCATTATGAACTTTAAACAATTTGATAATGAACATGTTGCTCAAGCATGGGAGAGAATGAAATCTTTGGTAAAGAATTGCCCAACCCATGGACTGACTACTTGGATGATCATCCAAACCTTTTATGCAGGATTGAATTTTTCCTCGAGGAACCTATTGGATTCAGCTGCTGGAGGTACTTTTATGTCCATCACCCTGGGCGCCGCAACTAAATTACTTGATGATATGATGATCAATTACTCTGAATGGCACACTGAAAGAACTCCTCAAGGTAAGAAGGTAAATTATGTTGAAGAAACCTCTTCTTTGGGTGATAAGATTGATGCTATTATGTCTATGCTTGCAAATGGTAGATCTCATATTGATCCTAATAATGTTCCTTTAGCTTCATTGGTTGCTCAAGAAGAAAATGTTGATGTGAATTTCATTAAGAGTAATAATTTCAACAACAATGCTTATAGGAATAATTATGGTAACAACAACTATAGGCCATATTCTTCTAATAATGGTAGTGGTTATGGTAATTCTTATGGTAATTCTTACAACAATAATAAGAGTGTACCCTCTGGTCTTGAAGTGATGCTTAAAGAATTTATTAGTACACAAACTGCTTTTAATAAAACTGTTGAAGAAAAGCTTGGTAAAATTGATGTTCTTGCTTCTAAGGTTGATAGTCTTGCTCTTGATGTTGATATTTTAAAATTGAAAGTTATGCCTGAGGAAGTTAAAGATGCTAGGTTTGCTAAAACAAATGCCATCCAAGTTCGAATTAATGATAATATTAGAATGTTGGCTGAATTGCATGCTAGGTGGGATAGAGAAGAAAAAGAAAAACTTGCTAAAGAAAATAATGTAGCTAAAGTATGGACTATTACCACTACTAGTAATGTTGATTCTTCACATGTTGCTACACCTCCTACTATCAATGGTAAAATAATTGGTGTTGGCAATGTTTCTACTCCTAGTACAAAGCGCGCAAAATTGCCTGAAACTGCTGAAACTGCTTGTGATAAAACTGCTGAAATTTTTCAAAATATTGGTGACAATGATTCCATTGCTGTAGAACATAATGGTTTAGATTTTGATGATTGTCATATTACTAAAGTTATAAAGTTCTTACAAAAACTTGCTAGAAGTCCCAATGCTAGTGCTATAAATTTAGCCTTTACAAAACATATTACAAATGCTCTCATTAAAGCTAGGGAAGAGAAATTAAAACTTGAAGCTTCTATTCCTAGAAAGTTAGAAGATGGTTGGGAGCCCATCATTAAGATGAAATTCAATGACTTTGAATGTAATGCTTTATGTGATCTTGGTGCAAGTATTTCTGTTATGCCTAAGAAAATTTATGATATGCTTGACTTGCCACCATTGAAGAATTGTTATTTGGATGTTAATCTCGCTGATAATGTTAAAAAGAAACCTTTGGGGATGATTGATAATGTTCGCATTACGGTTAACAAATAACCTTGTCCCCGTTGATTTTGTTGTCTTGGATATTGAATGCAATGCATCTTGTCCTATTGTGTTGGGAAGACCTTTTCTTCGAACCGTTGGTGCTGTTATTGATATGAAGGAAGGTAATATTAAATATCAATTTCCTCTCAAGAAAGGTATGGAACACTTCCCTAGAAAGAGAATGAAGTTACCTTTTGATTCTATTATTAGAACAAGCTATGATGTTGATGCTTCTTCTCTTGATGTTACTTGATTTGCACTTTCTGCGCCTAGCTGAAAGGCGTTAAAGAAAAGCACTTCTTGGGAGATAACCCAAGTTTCATTTTATTTACTGTATTGTTGAGTCTTGGAAGTTGTTTACTACTGTAGAAACCTCTCCTTATCATGTTTTTGTGCCAAGTAAAGTTTTTATGCTAAAGTTGATGCTAGATTTGGATCGCTGCGCAGAAACAGCATTGCTGTCTGTCACGAATTCGTACAGATTTCCCTGTAGAAAAATCAAAAAAATCTGCAAATTTACGAGCGTGATCCTCATATATGTATGCAACTTTCATTAGTTTTGAGTTTTTCAATTTGAGCAAGTTAAGTGCCCCTGCCAAATTCGTCTTTACGGACTGTTCTGTTTTTGACAGATTCTGCCTTTTATTTCGCATTGCCGCTTTTGCTATGTTGAATGAGTTTTTTTGTTCCATTAACTTTCAGAAGCTTTGTGCAATGTCCAGAAGTGTTAAGAATGATTGTGTCACCTCTGAATGTGTGAATTTGTAATTATGCACTAACCCTCTAATGAGTTTGCTTGAAGTTTGGTGTGGAGGAAGTTTTCAAGGGTCAAGAGAAGAGGATGATATACTATGATCAAGAAGAGTGAAAGGTCTAAGCTTGGGGATGCCCCGTGGTTCATCCCTGCATATTTTAAGAAGACTCAAGCATCTAAGCTTGGGGATGCCCAAGGCATCCCTTCTTCATCGACAACATTATCAGGTCACTTCTAGTGAAACTATATTTTTATTCCATCACATCTTATGTTCTTTACTTGGAGCGTCGGTTTGATTTTATTTTTGTTTTGGTTTGAATAAAGTTGGATCCCACCATTCTTATATTGGAGATATTACGCTCCGCTTTTTCATATGGAATACTTGTGTTCTTAATTGTGCTTTAATGTTCATGGCGAAGGCTGAAATTGCTTCGTTAAATTGCTATTTGGTTGGAATCAGAAAATGCTGCATATGGTTTGGAATAACTTGGCAATTGTTTGAGCTCTCATAGATCATGTTTAAGCTCTTGCATCATGTAGTTTAATCTATTAATGAAGAACTACCGTAGAGCTTGTTTAATTTGGTTTGCATGATTGGTCTCTCTAAGTCTAGATATTTTCGGGTAAAGTGTTTGAACAACAAGGAAGACAAGTGTAGAGCCTTATAATGCTTGCAATATGTTCTTGTGTAAGTTTTGCTGTACCTGTTCATACTTGTGTTTGCTTCAAACAACCTTGCTAGCCCAAACCTTGTACTGAGAGGAAATGCTTCTCGTGCATCCAAACACCTTGAGCCAAACCCCATGCCATTTGTGTCCACCATATCTACCTACTATGTGGTATTTTTCTGCCATTCCAAAGTAAATTACTTGAGTGCTACCTTTAAAATTTCATTCCTTTATCTTTGCAATATATAGCTCATGGGACAAATAGCTTAAAAACTATTGTGGTAATGAATATGTAGTTATGTGTCTTAATTCTTATAAGTTGCTTGTTGAGCGGTAACCATGTTTCTGGGGACGCCATCAACTTTTTACCTTTGTTGGATATCATGTGAGATTCTATGCATGTTCGTCTTGTCTGAAGTAAGTGCGATTTCATGATCAAATGGTTTGAGTATGCATATGCTAGAGAAGAACATTGGGCAGCCAACTAAAGCCATGTATCATGGTGGAAGTTTCAGTTTGGACATACAACCTCAATCTCTTATGAGAATATTATTTGTTGTTGAATGCTTAAGCATTAAAAGAGGAGTCCATTATATGTATTCTATGTTGTCCCGGTATGGAAGTCTAAGTTGAGAATAATCAAAAGCGAGAAATCCAATGCGTGCATTCTCCTTAGACCTTTGTACAGGCGGCATAGAGGTACCCCTTTGTGACACTTGGTTGAAACATATGTCATGCAATGATAATCCGTGTTATCCGAGCTGATTAGGACAAGGTGCGAGCACTATTAGTACTCTATGCATGAGACTTGCAACTTGTAGGAAGTATTATGCATAGCACATATGAATTATTACTACCGTTGACAAAATTGTTTCTATGTTTTCAAAACAAAAGCTCTAGCACAAAAATAGTAATCAATGCTTCCCTCTACGAAGGGCCATTCTTTTACTTTATTGTTGAGTCAGTCTACCCACTTCTTTCTATCTTAGAAGCAAACACTTGTGTTAACTGTGTGCATTGATTCTTACATGTTTACTTATTGCACTTGTTATATTACTCTATGTTGACAAATATCCATGAGATATACATGTTACAAGTTGAAAGCAACCGCTGAAACTTAATCATCCTTTGTGTTGCTTCAATGCATTCTACTTTGAATTTATTGCTTATGAGTTAGCTCTTATGCAAGTCTTGTTGATACTTGTCTTGAAAGTACTATTCATGAAAAGTTTTGCTATATGATTCATTTGTTTAGTCATTATCTTTGTTAGCAATCTTTTGTTCAGATCACTCCATTCATCTCATATGCTTTACAATAATGTTGATCAAGATTATGTTGATACTTGTCTTGAAAGTACTATTCATGAAAAGTTTTGCTATATGATTCATTTGTTTAGTCATTATCTTTGTTAGCAATATTTTGTTCAGATCACTCCATTCATCTCATATGCTTTACAATAATGTTGATCAAGATTATGTTGGTAGCATGTCACTTCAGAAATTATTTGTGTTATCGTTTACCTACTCGAGGACGAGTAGGAACTAAGCTTGGGGATGCTTGATACGTCTCAAATGTATCTATAATTTCTTATGTTCCATGCTAGTTTTATGACAGTACTTGAATGTTTTATACATACTTTACAACATTATTATACATTTTCGAGCACTAACCTATTAACAAGATGCCGAAGCGCGATTCTGTTTTCTGCTGTTTTTGGTTTCGAAATCCTAGTAAGGAAATATTCTCGAATTGGACGAAATCAACGCCCAGGGTCCTATTTTTTACACGAATCTTCCAGAAGACCGAGGGGGAAAGGAAGTGGGGCCACGAGGCGCCGACACACTAGGGCGGCGCGGCCGGCCTGGCCGCGCGGCCCTAGCGTGTGGGGCCCTCGTGTGGCCCTCCGTGTTGCCCTTCCGCCTACTTAAAGCCTTTGTCGCGAATACCCCTGTACCGAGAGGCACGATACGAAAAACCTTCCAGAGACGCCGCCGCCGCCAATCCCATCTCGGGGATTCAGGAGATCGCCTCCGGCACTGCCGGAGAGGGGGATCATCACCGGAGGGCTCTACATCATCATGCCCGCCTCCGGATTGATGCGTGAGTAGTTCATCCTTGTACTATGGGTCCAGCAGTAGCTAGATGGTTGTCTTCTCCGCTTGTGCTATCATTGTATAGATCTTGTGAGCTGCCTAACATGATCAAGATCATCTATTTGTAATGCTACATGTTGTGTTTGGTGGGATCCGATGAATCTAGAATACTATGTTAAGTTGATTATCAATCTATCATATATGTGTTGTTTATGTTCTTGCATGCTCTCCGTTGCTAGTAGAGGCTCTGGCCAAGTTGATACTTGTAACTCCAAGAGGGAGTAATTATGCTCGATAGTGGGTTCATGCCTCCATTGAATCTGGGACAGTGACAGAAAGTTCTAAGGTTGTGGATGTCCTGTTGCTACTAGGGATAAAACATTGATGCTTTGTCTAAGGATATTTGTGTTGATTACATTACACACCATACTTAATGCAATTATCTGTTGTTTACAACTTAATACCGGGAGGGGTTCGGATGATAACCTGAAGGTGGATTATTTAGGCATAGATGCATGCTGGATAGCGGTCTATGTACTTTGTCGTAATGCCCTGATTAAATCACATAGTAATCATCGTTGATATGTATTGAATCTTGATTTGTCAATTTCCCACCTGTAATTTGTTCACCCAGCATGCTAATTATCTTATTGGAGAGACACCACTAGTGAACTGTGGACCCCGGTCCGTTCTTTTACATCTGAATACATTCGATTGCAATTATTGTTCTTTACTATTCTTTGCAAACAAACACCATCTTCCACTCGATACGCTTAATCCTTTGTTTCAGCAAGCCGGTGAGATTGACAACCTCACTGTACGTTGGGGCAAAGTATCTTGATTGTGTTGTGCAGGTTCCACGTTGGCGCCGGTTCTTTGGTGTTGCGCCGCACTACATTCCTCCACCAACAACCTTCACGTGCTTCTTGGCTCCCTACTGGTTCGTTGGTTTCTTCTTGGGGAAAACTGTCGCGCACACCTTCCTCTTGGGGTTCCCAACGGACGTGTCGACTACACGCCCCAAGCACGATCGGAAATACTTCCGGAGGCGCCGCCGTAATCCCATCTCGGGATTCGGGAGATCGCCTCCGGCACCCTGCCGGAGAGGGGAATCATCACCGGAGGGCTCTACATCACCATGCCCGCCTCCGGATTGATGCGTGAGTAGTTCATCCTTGGACTATGGGTCCATAGCATTAGCTAGATGGTTGTCTTCTCCTCTTGTGCTATCATGTTTAGATCTTGTGAGCTGCCTAACATGATCAAGACCATCTATTTGTAATGCTACATGTTGTGTTTGGTGGGATCCGATGAATATAGAATACTATGTCAAGTTGATTATTGATCTATCATATATGTGTTGTTTATGTTCTTGCATGCTCTCCGTTGCTAGTAGAGGCTCTGGCCAAGTTGATACTTTTAACTCCAAGAGGGAGTATTTATGCTCGATAGTGGGTTCATGCCTCCATTGAATCTGGGACAGTGACAGAAAGTTCTAAGGTTGTGGATGTGGTGTTGCCACTAGGGATAAAACATTGATGCTTTGTCTAAGGATATTTGTGTTGATTACATTACGCACCATACTTAATGCAATTGTGTTGTTTGCAACTTAATACTGGAAGGGTGCGGATGCTAACCTGAAGGTGGACTATTTAGGCATAGATGCATGCTGGATGGCGGTCTATGTTCTTTGTCGTAATGCCCTGATTAAATCTCATAGTGATCATCATGATATGTATATGAATCTTTATTTGTCAATTGCCCACCTGTAATTTGTTCCCGACATGCTATTTATCTTATTGGAGAGACACCACTAGTGAGCTGTGGACCCCGGTCCATTCTTTTACATCTGAAATACAATCTACTGCAATCTCTGTTCTTTGTTGTTTTTTTGCAAACAAACATCATTCTCCACACCATACGTTTAATCCTTTGTTTTCAGCAAGCCGGTGAGATTGACAACCTCACTGTTACGTTGGGGCAAAGTATCTTGATTGTGTTGTGCAGGTTCCACGTTGGCGCCGGAATCACTGGTGTTGCGCCGCACTACACTCCTCCACCAACAACCTTCACGTGGCCCTTGACTCCTACTGGTTCGATAACCTTGGTTTCATACTGAGGGAAACTTGCTTCTATACGCATCACACCTTCCACTTGGGGTTCCCAACGGACGTGTGCTTCACGCGTTATCAATCATACATAAATAATACGACTTAGGCAGTATAAAGTTCTCATCGATCAAAGTATCGTTTAGAAACAAGTTCACCTGTTGTTTAAGTAGCTTCGCACGAGCTCGTGTCATTGGTCCAATCCTAACTTCATTGGACTTGAGCTTCACAGCAGGATCATCTTCAACTGGCAATGACGGAGGTAGTAGTGAGGTAGGGATTTCCTCATCATCTCCCCCCCCTCAAAAGGCGTCGACCTCGATGCTCCAAGGTCTTCTCCGTCATATGGTGTCAACTCAGCAACATTGAAAGAATTACTGACACCAAACTCATCTTATGGAAGATATATTGACTATGCATTATCATTGATCTTAGTAAGCACTTTGTAAGGACCAGCACCACGAGGAAGCAACTTGGACTTCCGTAGCTTCGGGAACCTATCCTTGCGAAAATGTACCCAGACCATATCACCA
The DNA here is from genome assembly GCA_030979885.1 of Lolium multiflorum. Lineage (NCBI taxonomy): Eukaryota > Viridiplantae > Streptophyta > Magnoliopsida > Poales > Poaceae > Lolium > Lolium multiflorum. The sequence goes on along the minus strand of CM061753.1, from coordinate 198,219,484 downwards.
GGCTTGAACAACATCTCCTTGCGCTTCTTGTTCATCCTTGCAGCATTGCTCTTGCCTTTCTTTTCTATCAACTCTTTAGTCTTCAAATGTATCTTTCTCACAAAATCTGCCCTCTTGGATGCCTCCATATTGACTCTCTCATGTATGGGTAGAGGCAACAAATCAAGTGGAGTAATGGGTTTGAAACCATACACCACCTCAAAAGGACACAGCTCTGTGGTAGAATGTACCGCCTGTTGTAAGCAAACTCCACATGCGGCAAACACTCTTCCCACTCCTTTAGGTTCTTCTTGATCACGGATCTCAACAGTTGTGACAATGTTCTATTCACCACTTCAGTTTGACCATCAGTTTGGGGATGACAAGTAGTGTTGAACAGCAGCTTTGTCCCCAGCGTCTTCCAGAAGTAGCTCATAAACTTCACGTCACGATCGAAACAATAGTCTTCGGGACTCCATGTAGACGTACAATCTCCCTGAAAAACAGGTTAGCAATATGCGACGCATCGTCGCTCTTGTGGCAGCAATAAAGTGTGACATCTTAGAAATCTATCCACTACCACAAATATAGAATCATGGCCTCTTTTAGTACGCGGCAAACCCAACACAAAATCCATACTAATATCCTCCCAAGGTGTAGTAGGTGCGGGGTATACAAACCGTGAGGCTTCACTTGGACTTGGACTTGTTGCAAGTAATGCATCTCTTCACATATCTATCCACGTCCCGCCTCATCTTTGGCCAATAAAAGTGGTCAGCTAGCATGAGTAGCGTCTTCTCACGCCCAAAGTGACCCATCAAACCTCCAGCATGTGATTCCTGCAATAAGAGCAAACGCACAGACGATTCTGGAACACATAGTTTGTTAGCCCTAAACAAGAATCCATCATGTATGTGATATTTTCCCATGCTTTACCAAGAGCACACAAGCGATATGGTTCAACAAAATCATGATCAGTAGCATATAAATCACATAGTATCTCTAAACCAGGAATTTTAACATCAAGTTGAGTTAATAACATATTCTTCCTTGAAAGAGCATCAGCAACAATATTATGTATGGAAAATACTCAATGAACTCAACCCACTTAGCAAGACGCTTATGCAAAATAGATTGGGCTTTCAGATATTTCAAAGCTTCATGATCAGAATGTATGATAAATTCTTTTGGCCACAAGTAATGTTGCCAAACCTCAAGAAATCTAATTAAAGCATACAATTCTTTATCATATATAGGATAGTTCAACTTAGCACCAGAAAGTTTCTCAGAAAAATATGCAATTGGGTGACCCTCTTGCATCAACACACCACCAATTCCACTAGCATCACATTCAATCTCAAATTGCTTATTGAAATCAGGAAGTGCAAGCAACGGTGCAGAAGTTAACAATCTCTTAAGTTCATCAAAAGCATGATCTTGGGCTGCGCCCCACTCAAAAACAACACCCTTTTTAGTCAAATCATTCAAAGGTGCAGCAATAGTACTAAAGTTGGGCACAAATCTTCTATAAAACCCAGCTAGACCATGAAAACTTCTTACTTGACTCACATTCATGGGAGTAGGCCAATTTTGAATAGCTTCAATTTTAGACACATCTACTTCTACTCCATGCTTAGAGACAACATAACCGAGAAATATGACCTTATCTTTGCAAAATGTGCACTTCTCAAGATTACCATAGAGTTGATTATCATGCAACACTTGCAAAACATGTCGAATATGTATAGTATGATCAGATTCATTGCGGCTGTAGATTAATATGTCATCAAAGTACACAACCACAAATTTGCCAATAAAATCACGCAAAACATGGTTCATCAGTCTCATGAAAGTACTAGGTGCATTAGTTAACCAAATTTTGTTTTAAAGGCTGTTTTCCACTCATCCCCTTCTTTCATCCTAATTTGATGATAACCACTACGCAAATCAATTTTAGAGAAAACAGCAGCACCACTCAATTCATCTAGCATATCCTCTAAACGGGGAATAGGATGACGATATCGAATAGTAATGTTGTTTATCGCTCTACAATCTACGCACATACGCCATGTACCATCTTTCTTAGGAACTAGAATAACAGGAACAACACAAGGACTAAGGCTTATGCGGATATAACCTTTGTCGAGTAGCGCTTGTACTTGCTTCTGTATCTCCTTCGTCTCTTCGGGATTAGTGCGATATGGCGCCCTATTGGGCAGCGAGGCGCCGGGGATCAAGTCAATTTGATGCTCAATACCACGCAATGGTGGTAGTCCTGCTGGCACCTCCTCCGGAAACACGTCGCGGAATTCCTGCAAAACATTAGAAACACCAAGAGGAAGAGGGGTCATGTTGTTAGAAACCAAAACCGTACCCCTGTACATAAGCACAAGAGGCATGGCTGTAGGATCCTCACTAAATTCTTTCATGTATTCTTTGGTGGCTATAAGCACTAAGGAATTCACTCTCTCACTTTTCGTTATATCACTCACGACATTACAATTCTTTCGCCTATCTAGGTGCATCCTCCAAGTTTACTTCAATCTTCTGACGAGACTCATTGACAATTGTGTGACATAGGCTGTAAGTTAATTTTCTTGCCCTTGTACTCCAAGTGATATGTATTGGCATGGCCATTGTGTTGCACAGAACGGTCATAGAGCCAAGGCCGACCCAATAGTAGGTGACACACCGTCATAGGAACCACATCAAAATCAATGCAATCCTTATACGGTCCAATCTCAAACTCAACACGCACCATGTGGTTTACCTTCATCTCACCATTGTCGCTCAACCACTAAATATAATATGGATGCGGGTGCGGTAGATACTTCAACTTCAGCTTGGTACACAACTCCTTGCTTGGTAAATTGCGGCAACTCTCGCCATCAATAATGACCTTACAAGCCTTGTCAGGACCAACTAAAGCCTTGGTTTGAAACAAATTGTAGCGTTGAGTAGATGCACTTGGCAACACATTAAGAGCACGCTGCGACACAACAATAGTGCGAGCATCAGAAGGATATGCATCTTCACCATCAGTGTCATAGTCATCATCGTCTGGAGCATTTGGATCAACATCATCTCCAGTCTCATACTCATTGTCCTCATTGATAATCATGACTTTGCGGTTAGGACAATCTCTCTTGAAATGACCCTTGCCACCACATGTATGACAAACCATATCACGGTTGCGCGCAGTAGACATGCTAGAACCACTCGTACTTGCAGCAGATTCGGACTTCTTTGCGTTAGACACATTGGAGACCGGCTTGCTAGGCGGAGTAGAGTATGGTGCGGAGCGCGTCGATGGCGCCGGCGTGTTGGGGCGCAGGCGTGAGCGCCCAGCTCCGTAGCACGTCCCTTAACCTTTGCTTCGTCAACCAACTGTGATTCAGCTTCTCTTGCATGATGTAACAATTGATTCATATTGGTGTAGTTGTAATGACGAACAATGCCTTTGACATCATACTTCAATCCATTGAGAAAACGCTGCATTGTCATCTCTAGAGACTCACGGACACGGCCACGCTGCATAAGCATCTCCATCTCCATGTAGTATTCATCCACAGTCTTCACACCTTGCCTCAATAGGGTCAACTTATCAAATATTGTACGCAAATAATTAGTGGGCACAAACCGAGAATTCATCGCCTCCTTCATAGCACGCCACGTGATAATAGGTGGCTCACCATCTGCTTGGCGATTACGAACAAGTGCATCCCACCAACGCAATGCATAACCATCAAATTCGGAAGAAGCAAGCTTGATCTTCCTATCTTTAGTGTAATTCGGATGAAAGCTCCATAACTTCTCAATCTTGAGCTCCCAAGTAAGGTATTCTTCAACATCAGCTCCTCCTTCAAATTTGGGTATGAAAAACTTGGTATTACCCAATCCATCTTCCTCATCATGTCCACGACCATGGCGGCCAAGTGGAGCCCAACCACGGGGATGATCACCACGACCAAGTACTTCATCAGGGTCATCATGTCGTTGTTGTTGTTGGTTTGTAAGATTTTCAACAGCCAATTGCAAAGCTTGAAGACTGCGTTGGATATCCGTCATTTGATCAGTCATTGTAGTGACGGTCTCATTAGTAGCATCCAACTTTTGGTTGATTTCTTCAACCGTTCCCCTAAGCTCATCATCCTCAATGCGGAATTCACGTCGCATCTCATTACGAAGAGCCTCAAAATCCCTCCATGTTATCAGATCTGCAGCATCCTTGTCTTTCTGGTTAACAAGTTTAGCATCACTAGAAGACATGGTTAGTAGGTTAGTGCACTAAATCAAAAATATATGTGGTGGTACTCTCACAACTCACTCAAAACTGATAAGAAAAGGAAATCTTACCGTTCCAAAGTAAATTAGTGTTGCTTACCACTTGTAGTAACAACTAGTGCACGGATGTAGCGAAGCGAATATCAAGGGTATAAGAACAATCACACGACAAAGCAGGGTATATGTGGGGCTGTAGGTAGGCTACCTATTTGCACCAATAACAAGCTCTAGCGTGACCGTAAACAAAGATACTCACACAAGGCGATAAATGTGGCAATGTATATGGATGGATAGGTTGCAATGCACTCGAAGAACGCTAGAAGCTCAACGAACGGGAACAAGATTGCTCTTACGGGTGAGTTAAACAAAACTTAGGCCTTCACTTGATTCTACTAGCACTTTGCTTTGCTTTTTTGTATTTTTTTTTGTAACGCAGCGATGTAGCTCTTTTTGCTTCATTTCTATTTTCTCTTTTTTTTTTGATTTTTATGATACAACTCCTTGATAACACGGCCAACAAGATATGCAAAGCACCAAAACCCTAAAGAGCAGCCTGTCGAGCGGTAAAACTAGTCTCTTCTGGGGAAGTTCCTAGTCACGTATATCGAAAGGCTGTGGCTATGGTTTGGACAAACACATTGTATGCTATGTGGACTCGGAGTAAACAAAAACTGACTCTAGATGAAAAACTAGATGATATAGAAACACAAACCCTAACAATTCTACTAGATGAAAGATAAAGATACGCAAAAACAACTACGATAAGCAACTAAAACTCGAAATTAGTGCAATCTATGGCTATGGCAAACCCTAACCCTAATTTTTGGCTTTTTCTGGATAGGAAAACACTCACAACTCAACTATGGGGTGGATTGTGGATGGCTTACCGAGGAAACACTGAATCTGATACCAAGATGATAAGGGGTGGCCCGATCTTCTCAGTAAGCGAGGTGGATGGTGATGAACACACGATGAACACAGCGGAGATAACTTGATGATAACTTGTATGACGCAATGAGATCTCTCGATTGGTCCCTGTCGCCAGATGCAACAGCTCTCAACCCTGCAAGATATTCGCAACTCCACACACTTGCGCACGTAGCCACCGACCACGAAGCGGTAAGTTGCAACCTCCCAATTCCCAATGGAACAGCAGATCACACAAGACTTTCAGAGATTCCACACCAAATCAATGCAATCAGGTGTAGAGATTCAATAGAGTTGCAAAGCAAACAACTATGAACTAGGGTTTATCTTAAACGTGGTCTAAAGCTACTTTGGGGGCGTCCTGGGGACTTATATAGGCGTTCAGGACGACCTCAGGTCGAAATGATACAAGAATAACTGACCCAGAATAGATCTGGTCGAGACAGACTCGGATACGTCCGGTCTGGAATCCGGTTGACCAGGCCTGGGACCGGGTGATCCGGTTTGGACCGGGCCTGGGACCGGGCAGAAACCGTCTAAGCGTCCGGGCCCTGGATGTGCCCGGTTGGCACAAATGCAGGGACAGGTTTTGACCGGGCCGATCCGGCGTGGGAGCCGGCCGACCGGGGCTAGGACCGGGTGGCCCGGTGCCACGGCCGGTCCGACCGGCCCTGGCGCCGGCCTGAAGACGTCCTCCTCTCGCGCATTCCTCCCGCTCCTCCCTCGCGCATCCATGGGATGTCTTCAGGTCCAGCTCCATGTCCAGCTTCACGTCCAGCTTCTTGTCCAGCTGCTCCTCTCCTCCTCGTGCGATGCTTGGTTCCTCCTCATACCTGATCATACATAAATAATACGACTTAGGCAGTATAAAGTTCTCATCGATCAAAGTATTGTTTAGGAACAAGTTCACATGTTGTTTAAGTAGCTTCGCACGAGCTCGTGTCATTGGTCCAATCCTAACTTTATTGGACTTGAGCTTCACAGCAGGATCATCTTCAACTGGCAATGACGGAGGTAGTAGTGAGGTAGGGATGTCCTCATCATCTTCGACAACAAAACCACCTCGTCAACACGTCGCCGCCGCTACATCGTCCACTAGAATGGACACACGCCCTCCGATAGTACTACTGCAAGGCGTCACAACATCTACCACATCATCGACCTTGTCCGATGTAGAGCAACTGCATCTTCATCGACACTACAACCGCGCACACGGTTCTGGCAAAACCGTTCTGCGCTCGGTGGTTTCCTCTAGTTCTGGCAAAATTGGGGGGCCTCACCTACAACCGCGTCCTCTGACATCTGCAAGACGCCCCTGGAATGCACCCTCTAACACCCGCAAGGTGCCTCTTCCACGAGTGCAGCTCCGTCCAAAAACCAAACAAAAAAACCGCGCAATCTTTTGCGCCTCCGACGAAGGCGGCTACACCGACTACGACGAGTACTATAACTACCATGACCACGGCTACTACACCATCGGCTACCTTGACATCGACATCACGACTACGTCTACATCGACATGTGAACAACTATTTCAGTCCACATCGTCCGCGTCATCAATTGTTTGCACAACACTCCCGCTGCGACCGAGGGAAGGAAGAGAGGAGAGATATGGAAGACACCAGAATGTTAGGATTATGTCTTTCTATATATGTAACGAAATATGCTAGAAATATAATGCATATTTCGATCTAGTCAATCACCCTGATTCAGTCAATCTCTGTAATCACCTACTGAGCTGACTATATAAACATCTCAGCGGTGTTGGACAAAGCATTGCTTCCACCACGCAAAGAAAACTCACAAGGGCTTGTATTGTATGCACTTGCACCGAAATCTCTCATGAGTCACGACACCAACATGTATTGTCCCTTTTTTTTTGCATGGATGTATTATCCCTTGTGTGATGGAAGCATTTGGACAGTTGGCATCCCTCTGTATGATCTCCCACACGTACGTACGCAATGGAAATCATCTTGATCGCGGGCAATACAAGATCGACAACATGACGTGCGAGTGTGCGACACAGTCACAGTGTCCGTCGGGTCAAGCCTCACCATCTTGGCGGGTTCGGCTGCATGCTCAAGGAGCTCCGCGTCGTTGCGCTCACGGAGCGGTTTTTTTAGACGTAGGAAACGAACTTTTTACGTACATACGATACAACACCTCTGGCAATTAAAGATATCAAACCCATTGCCCTCCTGGAAATAGTCTTCGGCGATCTCAACAGCCAGTCCGGGGCACCGCCGCACGCACCGGCCGCCCAGAAATCTCATATATGGAGCCATAACGCTCTCAAGTCCCAACGCACACACGACACCACGCCACGCCATGCCCTCCCCCTCTCGCCGCCGTGGCGCCCGTCATCGGCGCAGCCGCAAGAAGGCAACGGCCAAGGTTGCAACGGAGGAGGAGAGCCCGAGGAACTGGGCGGACATGCCGCTGGACTCGATCTTGGCCGTCTTCCACAAGCTGGATCACATCGACATCCTCATGGGCGCTGACCAGGTGTGCCGCTCTTGGCGCCGCGCCGCGCGGGACGAGCCGGTGCTGTGGCGCCGCATCGTCATGCGCGGCAACGCCGAGCTCGCCTTCAGGCTCAACCGCCAGGGGATGGCCTGCGCCGCCGTCCAACGCAGCCAGGGGCAATGCGAGGCATTCTTTGGCGAGTACGCCGGCGACGACGGATTCCTCTTGTACCTCAGCGAGCAGTAAGCATCTAGAAACTCCCTGAAGATAATTTTAACGTGTTTGTTTGATTAGGTCTTGAACCTACTGTTAGTGACTTAGTGGTGGTCGACTTGGTTTTAATTCCAATGAATAGTATATTGTGGTTTTTAAACTGGCATAGGTTTATTTTTGTGTCTCGTCTAAATCTTTTATGGATTGTTTTCTTGGTTACATATGTTGTTAATTGCAGTTTACCTTCAAAATATTACAGATAACATTTATATATTTTCCAGAAAATTATGTTTCTTAAAGAAAGGAAACACTTTCTCTTGCGCTAAATGTTCTTTCTATATTTTAGTTGGCTCATAGTAGCCTTGGAGTACCTCGACCATGTAACAACTTGTAAATTGTAATTAGGGTGTTAAGAGGATATATACAGTCCCATGGTCTCAAGACTTGTCCCTGAAATAAAATACATGCTCTCAAGAAGTATTTAACAGAACATGGTTCTTAAGCTACAGCATAGAAGGGTACCATTTATATATTCTACTGAACACTACCTAGTTAGTTAATGATTTCTACATTTTTAGTCTTCTGTAGCTTAAAAGGTAGTTATATACCGAAATACATATTCTAGACCATCACAAAAAATTCCGTGTTCACCTGCCACCTTTATAGTTGTTTCTGAAATTTGCAATTGTTTACAATTCAGAGAGCAAAGATAACTATGTCTGAAACTATATTTGGTGTCTATTTTTTTAAACTATATTTGGCAACTCTTGGATAGAGTGAACTTCAGAGATGAGTTCAAAGTTAAGAGAGATAGGATCTGGAGCTAACTCAAAATTTGTTTGTCAACCTATGCTTGAAATATAGACTTTAATTACTTAGTTAAGGTGAAACCCTCCCGGGCAACCCGCACCGTCTCCCCACAGCGGCCGGGCCGTGCCCTCTCCCCGGCCACTAGGCCTTCTCTCCTGCTCCCCCTCTCGCCGTCGGCGTGCTCCGCAGGCCTTGCCCGTATGGTGCCGGCGGTGCGGGGATGACTCTACCCGCGACACAGTAGTGGGCGTGGGGACCTCGGGTTGGCTGCGGTGAACCGGCAGGCGGCGGTCTGGCGCGGCGGCGCGGAACCCGTGCGTCGGAGCTACGCAGGCGGGCGACGTGATGGCAGGGCCTGCTCGGCATAGATCTGGGCCGAGATCGGGGACCGGAGGGGTTGGGCGGCCTGCGTCAGGCGCGTCTACAGCCCTGGAGGCGGAGAAGGCGCGACGGCGGTGGTTGGGTGGTGGCGGCACTTCGGCCGGCCTGCTGAAGCTGGCAGGGGGCTTTGCGAGCTAGTTTTGGCCTGGTCGGGCAAGTTCGGGCCTAGTTTGCCCTCAGTGGACTACCACGAAGGCGGTGGAGGTAGTTCCCTCCCGCGGTTGCGGTGCTGCTACCCCCATCCCTGCTGCATCCATTCTCTTACTCTAGGCCCTATTCCGGTGACCATAGTGAAACAACGAGGATGGCTACAAGACGTGGTGGCGTGTGCTGGTTGGGCGGCATGTAGATGGAGCACGGAGCGGCTCGGTGGTGGGTGTGGTGGTCGAAGAAATCCTTGTCGGCATGTCCGACACCAATGCGGTGGCGCTGCGGGTGCCTCCTTTCCTTCCTGGAGGCGTCGGATGTACCTCCTCCCCAACCCCTTCCGCGTACCGGGAGAAACCCTAAGAAAGTCCGGGCAGCATCGGCGGCGTCGTTCCTTGTTGAAGGTGTTGCTTTGTATGAGATGTTCTATTAGAGTATGTAATGGGTTTGGGCTGGCGCTATAGCTATTAGTATTAGGGTTAATTAGAGATAAGGGTAGCTTGCTTAGGGGTCAAGTAAACCTCTCTATATAAGGAGAGGAGACGTATCAATCTAATCAAGCAGAATTAAGAAGGAAATCCCTTCCCTCTTGCCACCGGCCGTGGGCAAGGCCCCCGGCCGGCCCTCTCGCGCCATCCCTCTAGCAGCACCATAACAATTTGGTATCAGCTTTCCGGGTTCGATCATGTCCAGCCCTCCACCGAGTTCTTCCCACCCGCCGCCGCCGCACTCCGACGTCCCCGCCGTTCTCTCCCCGGCGGAGATCACCGCAGCCCTCCGCGATCTCACCACCGCGGTCCAGGAGATCCACCTCTACTTGGCCGGCCCCTACGGGCCGCCGCCGCCGCGCAGCCGCCACCACCAGGCTGTGCTCCTATCGTGGCAGCCGCCGCATCTGGCGGTCTCCGCCACCACCCCGCCCTGGTTGCCGTGGCCGTCCCAGCCCCTCGCGGCCGTGGCCTCGCTGCAGCAGCCGGCGCCGCCGCCGCCCTGGTTCCCGTGGCCGTCCCAGCCCCTCGCGGGCCCCGTCGCGGAGCCGGCCGCCTTCTTCCCCGCCGGGACGCTGCAGCAACAGCACCAACGCCGCCGCCGCAGCTGTTGTCCTCACCGACGTTGTCCCTGCCGTTCGGTGGGCAGCTGCAACAGCAGCAGCAGCTGCCGTCGCCACCAACACCGCAGCAGCGGCTGCTGCCGCCACCGACGCCGTCCCTGCCTTTCGGCGGTGTGGGAGCGACCTTGGCCCCGGGCTCTACATCGACACCGCCCGGGATGCCCTTCCACCAGGTCCGTTTCCATCCGTCGCCGTCACCGCTTCCGGCTTGGATCGCTATCCGCCACGTGTCGGCGGCGGTGAGGCTGCAGGCTGCTGCGCGCGGCCTCCTAGTGCGTCGGCGTGTGCGGGAGATGCGTGATCTGCAGCTGCAGCTCCTCCAAGTTGCGCTTCGTTGCGCAACGGACCTCGATCTCGTCCGCTGCGTCGGGGATCTTGGGCGTGCGGTTTCCCCCACGGGCGGCGGACATGTTGTTTTTCCCGCGGGCAGCGACCTCAAAGTCTGCGCCATCGACAGTCATCCGGCGGGGAGAAGGCATGGTGTCACCGACAGGAGCGCACCGCGTAGCACCACTGCATTCCGCCGCCGGCCGCCGCGCAGGCTCCTTTTGTCCCGCTGGTTTCCATGGGATCCAGGTGGCTGTACAGGTGCACGTCCGACGGGCGGATGGTGTCCACTTTATGTTCAGGGGTCAACAATAAAGCGTCCCAGTCCATTTCAGGTTGAGAGTAATAAAACAAGCCGAGATGTAAAAGGCTCGTTTTTAGGTGTTAGGGTTGTGTTGCGTCGAGTCATGGTTTGTTTAGGTTGCAGCTCGAGGACGAGCTGCATGTCCAGGTGGGGTGTAGTGTTAGAGTATGTAATGGGCTTGGGCTGGCGCTATAGCCCATTAGTATTAGGGTTAATTAGAGATAAGGGTAGCTTGCTTAGGGGTCAAGTAAACCTCTCTATATAAGGAGAGGAGACGTATCAATCTAATCAAGCAAGAATTAAGAAGGAAATCCCTTCCCTCTTGCCACCGGCCGTGGGCAAGGCCCTCGGCCGGCCCTCTCGCGCCATCCCTCTAGCAGCACGATAACAGTTTCGGTGTGCTAGGAACGTGGTGGTACTTCTCCGGAGGGCGCAGCGGTTGCTGGTCGTCCTCGTTTCGTCGATCTGCCTCTGTCGGTATTAGTTTCTTTCCCTTTTTTTTTGGGCTTGGTTGTGCTGTAGCCCTAGCTTGCTTGTTGTATTGGTTGGTTGTTATATTAATGTAGCAGGGGCGAAAGTCTATTTCGAGAAATTACTTAGTTAAACTTACACAAGAGATCATCAGATTAATGCAACTAGCCAACTACACTTTAGCCACATTGGCATACAACTGTGAGCGCCCGTGCGCGCTTATGCCGCCAGATTCCCCAACTCTTTTTCTTTGCGATTCGTGCACTGAGTTTTATTAAGTTTCGTTTTGTTTCAAAAGTTTCAAACTTATTGATATGTGCAACAAAACAGAATGTTTCCATGCACTGGAGGTCTTGTGCATGGGACAAAGTCATTTCTGACGATTTTCTGTTTCAGCAACCATCTGACAATAAATTGAACTTCTAAATTTATAGATAAACATTGTCCAAGCATAGATCTGTGAGAACATGCTTTCATTCTTCGCAATGCCTTATCTTTATTCTTTCTGTTGAATATTGTTTTATTTTAGCGACCGTATTTAACTATTTATCAAACAAGCTATATACTTCACTGTTTTTCTAATGTCGGAACATTTTCAATGCTACTATATATTGTTGGTTTCCTAGAATTAGACGTGTGTTTAATCTTTGCAGGGCTCCCTTTTTGAAGAGCCTTCGCCTCATTTCTTGTGCCGATGTTTCACTTGATGGGCTTGAAGAGCTAATAACAAGGTTTCATCTACTCGAGGAGCTCGAGCTGTCGCAGTGTCGAGAGCTAATAAGGACTACGGTGCACGAGATTCTTCAGCGAGCATGCCCACAGCTGAAGCATTTCAGAATGAACAAACATTACTTCGATGAACGGCGATGGATCAAGGACCTTGATGCCGAGGGTATTGCAACTATGCATGAGCTGCGCTCATTGCAGCTCATTACCAACGACCTCACCAACAAAGGGCTGGCAGCAATCTTGGAGAACTGCCCGCATCTGGAGTCACTTGACCTACGTCATTGCTTCAACGTCGACATGGATAGTGTAGACGACGATGAGGGCACGCTGCTGGGAGAGAAGTGCGCCCGTATTAAGACGGTGCGACTTCCTCGAGATTCGATGGATGATTACGACTTCAAGGTTGGAAGCCCTAGGTTCGCTTGCAAAGAAATAGACTACGACAGTCCGTACGACACATACCTTTGGGAGTCGTTGTCGGAGAACTCCGACGATGATTACTCTGGTCCTTCACGTTACGAGGCCGACCTCGACAAATACGAGAAGGTGCTTCCTAGGAGCATGCGCACATTTCTGTAATGGGAAGAATCTTTGTGCATGCTCGTGTCCATGTAGCCAACAGTTTTCTCATCAACCACCATAGCCTTGCATATTATCTTTGGCATAGGCAACAGTATTACATAGAGTGAACCATAAGTCCATAACCAAAATTGATTGAGTAAATGTCTATTTTTCATTCCCTAAGATCGACGAGTAAATCTCCACCTACAGATGTAGATCTTTATTGTAACCTGGGACAGGATCTTAGATTTTTAGTATTTTCGCTGTGAAACTGCATATTTTTAATGTACAAGCTACTAGAGAAAGTAAGGAGTATACTCCATCCGTTCATAATTACCTTGTATTCTGAGTTTAATCAAAATCAAATTTTCTAAAGTTTGATCGGATAATAGAAAAATATCAGCATCTATAGAATAAATTTGTATTATTAAGAGTAGGGCGTGAGGCCAACGAAGGCGGGTCCCTCTCGCAGCTTGTTTCCTCATAGATGTGATCGTTGGCTTGGGTGATGACGGCAGTTTCTCGGTGGCGCGGTCAGGCAGGGGCGCGCCATGTCGACACGAAGGGTATGTGGGATGCAATGAATGATGGGGGCACCAACGTCAGGTGGTGTTGATTGACGTGATTACATTCGATCTGGCCTTGGATGTAGGAATAGCTTTGTCCCGCGGTTCCCGATTTAGGCCATACGGGTCTTGTCTTGGACAGGAAAGGCCTCGGTGGGGCCAGCCGGCGGGGATCCTCCCAGGCTGCTCCTGGTCATGGCCCCTCTTTCGTCTGGGAGGACGTGGGATAGTCTGCTGGCCGAGAGGTGATTTCTTGGATGATGACAAAGTGACCGGTTTGATCGGCGACGTTGCGGCGTCGGTAACGGCGTGATTATGTCCCGGGGCATTGCGGTGGTGGTGTTCCTTTGCGGCGGTGTGCGGCCTCGGCCGGGGCCATCAAGCAAGAAGTGAGGCAGTGGTGACGCTGCTCATGGCGGCGACTAGCACATGGCGGTTACGTCGATGGTGGCAATAATCGACCTGGCACGAGATCGGGTGGATGGCAGCGGTGGCCTAGGCGCAGCCTTTGCGGGGGCACGGCTAATGGGGCCTGACGGGCGACCGTGCCTTATCTAGGCCCTGTCGGCCCTGCTGCGTGCGGACGAGAGCATCTCAGGTGGCGGAGGGAGGATACCAGCCACAGGCTGCCATGTGTCCTAATGGTTGTTGTCTATGGTGTCGTCCTACCCTTTCAAACGCGGCATTGTGTTGTGTTGGTCAAGTCATGGGCTCGAGTTTGGGGATGTCGGGGTGGTGGCCGGAAGGTGGGAAATGCGGATGGCTCTACGGCGGGCAACGTGGTGGCGCGGTCTCACTCTTCGGTCATGGGGATAGCGTGGAGCGGATGGTGGGGATCGGTGTTGACGACACGCTTTGGCTTGAAGCTCCCGGATCGCAGTTCGGAATCCTAACTCGGGTGGGAGAGGGCAGCGGGCATCTGAGTTCTCGAGCTGCTTGTGAAGATACTTCCGAGAAAAAGCTAAGTGCCTCGCGCCAGCGATGATGCATGCGGGTGTCGTAACCCTATTGGGAGTCGTTGCGAGTATCCTCCCCATGATCGACTTAAGGTGAAAACCTGAACCTTGCGGGTCTCAGCGCGGCGCGCGGTGCGTCGTTCTGTCGGGAAGACCCGGGTAGAGGCAATGGACGCGGACGGCGGCGAGTTGGCCGGCTCGCGGCAAAGGCCGGCTGAGGAGCAGCCGGCTGGAGCCGTGGCCGGCTGCCTCGGGAGCCGGCTGGCTCTAAGTCCTAGTCGGCCTGGCTACGGCCTTCACGCTGTGGCTGGGCCGGCTTCTACAAGCCATATCCGACTGGGGTTTGTACCTCAGACCGACTCGAGGCTGGCGAGTCTTGCACTGGAAGGGACTGGGTAGGTGGTCCGGGTTCAAAGGTCCACGCTGACCTCTCCCGTAAAGCGCGGGGCACTGTGGAGCAACAGTGCCACGCGGCGGACAGGCCATCATGGCGTACGTCGGTCCGTACCGGCTACAGGGCATGATGGCGACAGAGACACCACCTCGCCATACCGCTGACTCGGGCAGGCGGATGGGACGTGCCACTACGCCTCAACGGCTCCATGACGTCAACGCCTCGGGAAGGAGCGGAAGCCGGAGCCGGCCAAGCCGGCCACTAGACTATAGGGACTTATATGTAAAGTGCCGGCGCCTATATAAGCCGGGCTACCCCTCGTGCGGGGGACGATCGATCACTTCTTACTCATTCTAGTCTTAGCGCTGCCCTGTGAGAGAGACCTTCGTCTACCTTAGCCTCCCAGGAGCAGCCGGATACAGCTCAAGGAGCACCATTGTATTGTGTGATCACCATATACACTCATAGCAGGAGTAGAGGTGTTACCTCCACAGGAGGGCCTCGAACCTGGGTACGTCGACCGTGTCACTCGTCCCCATACCCGCATCCGGATACCGCCGTGAGACCACTAGGAACCACTTCGATTAGCCACCCTATGGCATATGTCATGACGATACCACGACATTTGGCGCCCACCATGGGGCCTTCAGCGTCCGCGGCCGGTGTCTTCATCCGGACGGGCCTCACCATCACCACCGGCGAGCGGGTCGCTTCAGGCTTGATCTGGAGATTCGGCTCCCTCGACTGCGTCAGCGACAACGCTGGCTGCTTCGCCGACCGGCCATTCCCAGCCGCAAGCAACGTCATCGACCGGCGGCCGCGTCTGCCGTGGCCACCATCGCACCAGGGCTACCGGCAGGACAATTAGCTGCGCCGAGCCAGCTTGATGCGTCTCGACGTATCGATAATTTCTTATGTTCCATGCTACATTATTGATGATATCTACATGTTTATACACATTATGTGTATTTGTATTTTTCTAGATTAACCTATTGTTCAGGATACGAAGAGCAGTTATTTGTTTTTATGTTTTGATTTTGAAATCCTAGTAAAGAAGTATTCCAGATTTGGACGAAATCAGCATGAGGTCTACTATTTTTGACTTGAAATTGAAGAGAGCGAGTGAAATTTTAGGTGAGGTGCACCATGTGGTGACTAAGCCTGGCAGCACGTGCAATCTCTCAGGCCCAGCGTGTGACCTGCCTTCAGCCTGCCCGCCTAGCGAGGCCGAGGTAAGGAGTGATAAGAGCCGGGCGCGCGCGCCGTCCATCTGGAGTTAGAGTGCCCTCCCAGCCTCAGGAGGGAATCTGTCTCTGGAGATCACCATGCCGTGTGCCTCAGGATGATGATGGAGAGCAGTTCCTAGACTACTGATTGTATGGCAGTGCTTCAGATGTTGTCTTTCTTATGTGCTTCAGTGGTGGATCTTGTGGGCTGCTAAACATGAATCAGATCATCTATACCATGTACTACCATATTTATGCTTCTTCAGGATTGGTGGGTGAGACACTATGGTGTGTGAGTGTTATCTAATCATACCACATGTGTTGTTGTAGAATCTTGCTGCTCTCGTTATTAGTGGGCTGCAGCAAGGTTTTACTCATAACTCAGGGAATAATTTGTATGCTGAATAGTGGTTCTTATATTGATACAGGACAGTGTGAAGGATTCTTAGAGGTTGTGGATGTGTTTTATTTTTATTGGATCAAAACATTAGTCATATATCCTAAGACCATGGTGTAGGTACATTCTTTTTATGTAATGATGTCTCTTGTTGTACAACTCACCATCTGGAAAGTTGAGATGATGGCAGGTGGACTTTTTAAAACCATGAATGCATGCTGGATGTGATATGTGATTCCACCATGCATGTCTGGATCTAATCTAATCTCATTTGTTATCCTCTCGTGCTGTACATTGTTACCATATTCTCATTTGTCAGTACTTGTGTCATTTGTTCATAAACACCTTTCAGTAAATCTTGTAGAGACACCTCTAAGTAGTTGTGAGATGGATCATTATTACGTGTACAGTCTTTCAATGCGTTTCATTTTCTGCAGCAATCATACACATCCAGTTTAATCACTTACCTTACACAATGAGGTGAGGTGTTGACCTCTTTGTTTGTTGAATTAAAGATGCTGGTTTATGTTGTGAGTTCTGTTGTAGATCTAAGTGTTGCATCATTTATGTATCATACTAGGTAGCATTTGGCTCCCTACAATTCAGAGTGTGTGGTTTAACGAAACTTGCCGCTGTCATCATGTATTATCTTAGGTTTGTGATGTATATAAATAATTATGCCCAGTCTAAGAAATGAGATCAATACTTCAGAAGTCTACATGCAAATCTCTTTGCTGTTTTTGTCTTCCCTTTATTATTTTTCTTTGTTTTTACTAAACAAATACAAAAGATGATTGCAGTTTACTTTAATTTATTATGTCTCTCTCAAAAACACAAAAAGTCGATTGTACATTTACTTTCTCGTTTATTCATATTCATAGTGAATACATGTTGAAAATCTAGTTTGTGTGGTTTCATGACTACAGTAATGATTCCACCTGCACCTAACATATACTGGCAGAGTTGAAAATTGACATAACTGTGATGCCTTCATGAGATCAATTTTGGTGTTAGTTGATGATATACATTCTCTTAATGTTTGGTGAACTTTGTGAAATTCAAAATATAAAGGTCTGATCAGTGATATTATTAAATTGGTGTTTCTTTTCTATTAGGAAGGAAACAAAAGATTCAGTTTTATCTTTTTACAGAGAATAATGTTATTCATGGATTAAATAAGATACTTTTATTGGTGATCATTATCTCCAAGCTAAAATTATCTTTAGTAGGATAATGATTTTAATGATGAATATGACATGTTGCTCAGCATACAGAAGAATAAGCACAGTAAAATTTTAACTCCACAGGTATTCTTTGGATGATCATTGACAACTTCTCAGGACTAAATTTTCTTGGCAATTTTAATGGTTATTATAACAGGTGCCTTTATGTCATCTTTCCAGAGTGCTTCAGCACTGTGTGATGTGAAATGGATAAGTTACATATGGAGCTAGCCACAGGCTCACAGGTAAAGTGCGATTACATTGAAGGAAACCCTGTTCAACAGTGATAAGATTGATGTGATTGTGTCCATGCTTGTGAATGGTAGATCTAATGTTGATCCAAATAATGTTCCTTTAGCTTCATTGGTTGCTCAAGAAGAAAATGTTGATGTGAATTTCATTAAAAATAATAATTTCAACAACAATGCTTATAGGAACAGCTCTGGTAATAACTATAGGCCATATCCTTCTGCTAATGGTAATGGTTATGGTAATTCTTATAGAATTCTTACAATAATAATAAGAGTGTACCCTGATGTGAAGCCATGCTTAAAGAATTTATTAGTACACAAACTGCTTTTAACAATTCTGTTGAGGAAAATGATAAAATTGATATTATTGCTTCTAGAGTTGATAGACTTGCCTCCGATGTTGATCTATTAAAATTGAAAGTTATGCCTAATAATGATATTGATAATAAGATTACTACTACAACAAATGCCATCCAAGTTAGAATTAATGAGAATATAAGATTAATGGCTGAATTGCGTGCTAGGTGGGATATAGAAGAAAATGAAAAACTAGCTAAAGAGAGAACAATGTAGCTAAAGTTTGGACTATTACCACCATTAGTAATGATAATGATTCACATGTTGTTGCACCTCCTACTATCAATGGTAAAATAATTGGTGGTGGCAATGTTTCTCTAGTGCAAAGCGTGCAAAGCGCACGAAATTGCTAAAGCTATTTGGCTTGCTTGTGATAAAACTGCTGAAATTTTTTCCAACCTTGGGAACAATGATCCCATTGTTGTAGCTCATAATGATTTAGATTTTTATGATTGCCACATCTCTGAAGTTATAAAGTTCTTACAAAAACTTACTAAAAGTCCTAATGCTAGTGCTATAAATTTGGCCTTTACAAAACACATTACAAATGCTCTCATAAAAGCTAGAGAAGAGAAACTAAAACTTGAAACTTCTATTCCTAGAAAGTTAGGAGATGGTTGGGAGCCCATCATTAAAATGAAATTCAATGACTTTGAATGTAATGCTTTATGTGATCTTGGTGCAAATATTTGGTATGCCTAAAAAGATTTATGATATGCTTGACTTACCACCAGAAGAATTGTTATTTGGATGTTAATCTTACTGTGATAATGCTAAAAAGAAACCTTTAGGAAGTTGATGATAATAACGACGGTTAACAATAACCTTGTCCCAGTTGATTTTGTTGTCTTGGATATGAATGCAATGCATTTTTGTTTTATTGTGTTGGAAGACCTTTTGTTCGAAATGTTGGTGCTGTTATTGATATGAGGGGAGGTAATATTAAATATCAATTTCCTCTCAAGAAAGGTATGGAACACTTCCCTAGAAAGAGAATGAAGAAGTTGCCTTTTGATTCTATTATTAGAACAATTTATGATGTTGATGCTTCTACTCTTGATGTTACTTGATTTGCACTTTATGCGCCTAGCTGAAGGCGTTAAAGAAAAGCGCTTATGGGAGACAACCCATGTTTTTACTACAGCAATTTTGTTTTGTTTTGTTGAGTCTTGGAAGTTGTTTACTACTGTAGCAACCTCTCCTTATCATGTTTTGTGCCAAGTAAAGTTTCTATGTTAAAGTTGATGTTATATTTGGGATCACTGCTGCGCGGAAACAGCATTGCTGTCTGTCACGAATTCTGGCATAAGTCTCTGTAGAAAATTCAAACAAATCTGCAAAATTACAGCGTGTCCTCAGAAATGTACGCAACTTTCATTAGTTTGAGTTTTTCCATTTGAGCATGTCTAGTGCACCTTTCTGGTTCGTCTTTACGGACTGTTCCTGTTTTTGACTGATTCTGCCTTTTATTTCGCATTGCCGTGTGCTATGTTGGATGAATTTCTTTGATCCATTAATGTCCAGTAGCTTTGTGCAATGTCGAAGTGTTAAGAATGATTGTGTCACCTCTGAATATGTGAATTTTTAATTGTGCACTAACCCTCTAATGAGTTTGCTTGAAGTTTGGTGTGAAGGAAGTTTTCAAGGGTCAAGAGAGGGGTATGATATACTATGATCAAGAGGAGTGAAAGCTCTAAGCTTGGGGATGCCCCGTGGTTCATCACTGCATATTTTAAGAAGACTCAAGCGTCTTGGGGATGCCCCAGGCATCCCCTTCTTCATCGACAACATCGTCAGGTTCCTCCACGAAACTATATATTTTATTCGGTCACATCTTTTGTACTTTACTTGGGCTCGATTTGTTTTGTTTTTTTTTTTGTTTTTGTTTGAAATGGATTCTAGCATTCACTTTGTGGGAGAGAGACACACTCCGCTGTTGCAATGGACAAATATATCCTTAGGCTTTACTCATAATGTTCAAAGGCGAAGGTTGAAACTTCTTCGTTAAATTGTTATATGGTTGGAATTAGGAAACTCCATGTAGTAATTCTAAAATGTCTTGGATAATGTGATACTTTGCAATTGTTGTGCTCATGTTTAAGCTCTTGCATCATATACTTTGCACCCATTAATGAAGAAATACATAGAGCTTGCTAAAATTTGGTTTGCATATTTGGTCTCTCTAAGGTCTAGATAATTCTAGTATTGAGTTTTGAACAACAAGAAGGAAGACGGTGTAGAGTCTTATAATGTTTACAATATATCTTTTATGTGAGTTTTGCTGCACCGGTTCATCCTTGAGTTTGCTTCAAATAACCTTGCTAGCCTAAGCCTTGTATCGAGGAGAATACTTCTCATGCATCCAAAATCCTTGAGCCAACCACTATGCCATTTGTGTCCACCATACATACCTACTACTGGTATTTTCCAGCCATTCCAAAGTAAATTGCTTGAGTGCTACCTTTAAAATTCCATCATTCACCTTTGCAATATATAGCTCATGGGACAAATAGCCTTAAAAACTATTAGTAGTATTGAATATGTACTTATGCACTTTATCTCTTATTAAGTTGCTTGTTGTGCGATAACCATGCTTATGGGGACGCCATCAACTACTCTTTGTTGAATATCATGTGAGTTGCTATGCATGTCCGTCTTGTCTGAAGTGAAGGATCTACCACCTTAATGGTTGGAGCATGCATATTGTTAGAGAAGAACATTGGGCCGCTAACTAAAGCCATGAATCATGGTGGAAGTTTCATTTTGGACATATATCCTCAATCTCATATGAGAATAATAATTGTTGTCACATGCTTATGCATTAAAGAGGAGTCCATTATCTGTTGTCCATGTTGTCCCGGTATGGATGTCTAAGTTGAGAATAATCAAAAGCGAGAAATCCAAAATGCGAGCTTTCTCCTTAGACCTTTGTACAGGCGGCATGGAGGTACCCCTTTGTGACACTTGGTTGAAACATGTGTATTGCGAAGATCCGGTAGTCCAAGCTAAGTAGGACAAGGTGCGGGCACTATTAGTATAATATGCATGAGGCTTGCAACTTGTAAGATATAATTTACATAACTCATATGCTTTATTACTACCGTTGACAAAATTGTTTCATGTTTTCAAAATAAAAGCTCTAGAAAAAATATAGCAATCGATGCTTTCCTCTTTGAAGGACCTTTCGTCTACCCTTAGCCTCTCAGGAGCAGCCGGATACAGCTCAAGGAGCACCATTGTATTGTGTGATCATCATATACACTCATAGCAGGAGTAGAGGTGTTACCTCCACAGGAGGGCCTCGAACCTAGGTACGTCGACCGTGTCACTCGTCCCCATACCCGCATCCGGATACCGCCGTGAGACCACACAAGAACCACTTCGATTAGCCACCCTATGGCATATGTCATGACGATACCACGACATTTGGCGCCCACCGTGGGGCCTTCAGCGTCCGCGGCCGGTGTCTTCATCCGGACGGGCCTCACCATCACCACCGGCGAGCGGGTCGCTTCAGGCTTGATCTGGAGATTCGGCTCCCTCGACTGCGTCAGCGACAACGCTGGCTGCTTCGCCGACCGGCCATTCCCTGCCGACAGCAACGTCATCAGCTTCGGCGGCTTCGACGTCTACGTCGCCACCGTCGCACCACCGCGCTACCCGCGCGAGATCGTGCGCTGCGCAGGCCCTTGATACGTCTCCGACGTATCGATAATTTCTTATGTTCCATGCTACATTATTGATGATATCTACATGTTTTATACACATTATATGTCGTATTTACGCATTTTCTGGAACTAACCTATTAACAAGATGCCGAAGAGCCATTGCTGTTTTCTGCTGTTTTTGGTTTCAGAAATCCTAGTAAAGAAATATTCTCGGAATTGGACGAAATCAACGCCCGGGGTCCTATTTTGCACGAAGCTTCCGAAGACCGACGAGAGAAGTGGGGCCACGAGGTGGGGACACACCATGGCGGCGCGGCCCAAGCCCTGGCCGCGCCGCCTAGTGTGTGGGCCCCCGTGACGCCCTTTGACCTGCCCTTCCATACTTAAAGCCTCCGTCGCGAAACCCCCGGTCATCGAGAGCCACGATACGAAAACCTTCCGGAGACGCCGCCGCCGCGAATCCCATCTCGGGGATTCGGGAGATCGCCTCCGGCACCCTGCCGGAGAGGGGAATGTCTCCCGGAGGACTCTTCATCGCCATGATCGCCTCCGGAGTGATGAGTGAGTAGTTCACCCCTAGACTATGGGTCCATAGCAGTAGCTAGATGGTCGTCTTCTCCTTATGTGCTTCATTGTTGGATCTTGTGAGCTGCCTAACATGATCAAGATCATCTATCTGTAATACTATATGTTGTATTTGTCGGGATTCGATGGATAGAGAATACTATGTTATGGTGATTATCAATCTATTACCTATGTGTTGTTTATGATCTTGCATGCTCTCCGTTATTAGTAGAGGCTCTGGCCAAGTTTTTGCTCTTAACTCCAAGAGGGAGTATTTATGCTCGATAGTGGGTTCATGCCTCCATTGATACCTGGGACAGTGACAGAAAGTTCTAAGGTTGTGGATGTGTTGTTGCCACTAGGGATAAAACATTGATGCTATGTCTAAGGATGTAGTTGTTGATTACATTACGCACCATACTTAATGCAATTGTCTGTTGTTGCAACTTAATACCGGAAGGGGTTCGGATGATAACCTGAAGGTGGACTTTTTAGGCATAGATGCATGCTGGATGGCGGTCTATGTACTTTGTCGTAATGCCCAATTAAATCTCACTATATTTATCATATCATGTATATGCATTGTTATGCCCTTTTCTATTTGTCAATTGCCCGACTGTAATTTGTTCACCCAACATGCTTTAATCTTATGGGAGAGACACCTCTAGTGAACTGTGGACCCCGGTCCTATTCTTTACATCGCATACAATCTACTGCAATACTTGTTTTACTGTTTTCTTCGCAAACAATCATCTTCCACACAATACGGTTAATCCTTTGTTACAGCAAGCCGGTGAGATTGACAACCTCACTGTTTCGTTGGGGCAAAGTACTTTGGTTGTGTTGTGCAGGTTCCACGTTGGCGCCGGAATCCCTGGTGTTGCGCCGCATCACATTTCGCCACCATCAACCTTCAACGTGCTTCTTGACTCCTACTGGTCCGATTAAACCTTGGTTTCTTACTGAGGGAAACTTGCCACTGTGCGCATCATACCTTCCTCTTGGGGTTCCCAACGGACGTGTACATCTGCGCATCAGCCCTCCCCCTGGAGCCGGCGCCAGCCTCACCACCGCCAGCCCCTGTGTCATGCAGGAGGTCATGGCAACCGGCGATGACGCCGGCGACAAGTCCACGCGCGTCCGCGGCCCCGAGTTGGAGCGCACCAACAGGGACGCCGGCGCATCCGGCTCGGGCCCAAAGGCCCCAGCACCACCATCCCGGCTGGATGAAGTCCGGGCAAAGTTGAGCTCACCGCTCACAGCCGGAGGCGACCCTGCCACCATCGAGAAGACCTGGAGGCGCACCGCCAGCTCCTCCTCAAGCAGGCTGAAGAGCTGGCTGCTGCAAAGCGCCAGATGGAGATCACCCAGCGCGAGTACAACCGCGCCCACGGCTTCACGCCAGCCGGCGACAACCCAAGCCGAGCCGGCCAGATCCGCCGGAGGGGAGGCGGCCTGGGCGCAGAGATCGCCCGGGACGGCGCAGAATCGCCGGCTCCGTCCACGGAGCAACCCGTCTACAACACCCCCGACAAGAACATGCGCGCGGCGCAAGCCGCCGCAGAAGAGCTGAACCGCCTCGAAGGCGAAGAGTTACGCCGCCAGACGAAGCGGGTAACTGAGCTGCTCAACGCGGCCACCCGGTCCGACCCCAGGTACGCCACTGCCCCTAGAGCTTCTCATGCTCGCGGCGCTGCAGGCAACGACCGGGACGGCCCGAGGACACGGCCGAGTCCGCCTCCCCCGCACCAAGCCGGCGGCCGACTCCCGGGGCACCCACGCAAGTTCCAGCCGCACAAGCCGGCCGCCCAGTGGCAACAGCGGCCGCAGCCGGCCACCATCAAGCCGGCGTGAGGAAGAAGAGTCCGAGAGGCCGGCGCCAAGACGCCAGCACCGTACGGCCCCGGAGGCCAGTGGTCACCGCCAGCCGGCCCACTCCCGGCTGGGCCCGCGCATCGAGCCGGCCGACGCCAGAGATCGCCTCGACCGGCTGGTCGAATCCCGCATCGCGGAGGAAGAAGGGCCAGCCGGCCCAAAGTGCTTCGGGCCGCGGATCCTCAACGAGCCCATGATCGACGGCTTCCAGCTCCCCCGCGACACACCCAAGTACGACGGCACGGCCAAGCCGGAGGACTGGCTGCAGGACTACTCCACCGCAGTCGGCATCGCCAAAGGCAACAAGCGCTGGGCTGTGCGCTACTCCCCCCTCATGCTGCTCGGCTCCGCCCGCACATGGCTCAACAACTTGCCAGCCGGCAGCATCAACGGCTGGCTCGACTTCGAGGAGGCCTTCATCAGCAACTTCACCGGCACCTACCGCCGGCCGGGTCGCCCCCAACAGCTCGAGATGTGCAAGCAGGGCCCGGACGAGACGGACCGCGCATACCTGACGCGCTGGTGCGAAATGCGCAACTCCTGCGAGGGCGTGCACGAGATCCAGGCAGTCGGTTTCTTCATGGCCGGCTGCCGGCCCAACACCATGCTGTGGCACAAGCTGCGCCGCAGCGAGCCCAAGACGATGGCCGCCTTGATGGCCATCGCAGACAAGTACGCGCTGGCTGAAGGAACCAGCAGCACGCCGGCTGAGATTTCGCCGGCTCCGTCCAGGCGGGACAACAACAAGCCGGCCGAGCACAAGCCGGCCGAGGGCGGCCATCATGGCAGCCGGCGGGACAACTACCGCGGCAAGCGGCACAGCGACCAGCCGGACCGCCGGTACGGCTCTGCCCATGTGGCAGCCGTGTCAGACCACGCGGCGGCTGGCGGCAGCCGGCGCCAGAAACAGGACCGGCCCTGGAAGCCGAAGTACACCTTTGAGCAGATGCTCGATTCGCCGTGCAAGTACCACAGCGGCAAGAACCCCTCCAACCACACCACCCGCGACTGCCACTTCATGAAGCGGCTGACGAGCGGCGAGCCACTTCCGCCTCCACCCCCGCCTCCACCAGCCGGCGGGCCGGGTGGCCAAGCCGGCGCAGAGAACGCCAACCTCGAGCACCACGAGGCTAACCAAGTGCACCATGGCGGCCGGTACCTGGCTGAGGATGCCACCTACATCATCTTCACCACCGAGCCGGAGGACAAAACGAGCCAGCAGCGCCGTTCCCTCGAAGTCAACGCGGTCATGCCGCCGGTCCCCCAGTACCTAAACTGGTCAGAGCAGGCCATCACATTTGATCGCCGCGACACACCGGCTGTCCTGCCAAAGCCGGGCAGCTACGCCATGGTCCTCGACCCCACCATCGGCACAACCCGGCGCAGCGTGCGTTTCTCGCGCGTCCTCATCGACGGCGGCAGCAGCATCAACATCCTCTACCGCGACACCGCCCGCAAGCTGGGCATCCAGGAGGCCGAGTTGCGCCCCACCCCCACCGTCTTCCATGGCATCGTGCCAGGCCACTGTGCCAGCCGATCGGCCGGATCACCCTGGAGGTCATGTTCGGCAAGCCGGACCACTTCCGCACGGAGAACATCGAGTTCGAGGTGGTGGACCTGGTCAGTCCCTACCACGCGCTCCTGGGCAGGCCGGCCCTGACCAAGTTCATGGCGGTGCCCCACTACGGGTACCTGAAGATGAAGCTGCCGGGCCCTAAGGGGGTCATTACCATAGCCGGCGACTATCGCCGCTCTATGGAGTGCGCCACCCAGAGCTCGAAGATGGCCCAGACGCTGGTCATAGCTGCCGAGAAGCAGCTCATCACGACGCCGTCGCCATGGCTAAGGCCGCGCAGTCGGGCATGCCGGCTGTGGGCAACCCGGCTGGGACGACTCACTTCCAGCCGGCCAACGACACCAAGAAGATCCTGCTCGACCCGGCCCAGCCGGACAAGTTCGTCACCATCGGTGCCGGCTTGAGCAGCAAATAGGAAAGCGAGCTCACCAGCTTCCTCCGTGAGAATCGGGACATCTTTGCATGGTCTCCAAGGGACATGCCGGGTGTGCCGAGGGAGTTGGCTGAGCACCACCTCCACGTCAGGCCTGAAGCCAAGCCGGTGAAGCAGCCTCTCAGGCGCTTCGCCGAAGAAAGAAGGAAGGCCATCGGTGAAGAAATTGCCCGGCTCCTAGCTGCCGGCTTCATCATGGAAGTGCTGCACCCGGACTGGTTGGCGAACCCGGTCCTGGTTTTGAAGAAGAACGGCTCCTGGCGCATGTGTATCGACTACACCAGCCTCAACAAGGCGTGCCCGAAGGACCCCTTCCCCCTGCCGCGCATAGATCAAGTCATAGATTCGACTGCCGGCTGTGAACTGTTGTCTTTTTTAGATGCCTATTCAGGCTACCACCAGATTCCTTTGAATCCGGCTGATCAAATAAAGACTTCGTTCATTACCCCGTATGGGGCTTACTGCTACACGACTATGCCATTCGGCTTGAAAAATGCAGGCGCCACCTACCAAAGGTGCATGCAAAAGTGTTTGCAGGATCAAATCGGCAGAAATGTTCACGCATACGTGGATGATGTCGTTGTAAAAACCAAGGAGATGCCTACCCTCCTTGATGACCTGAGAGAAACCTTCACCAATCTGCGAAGATTCCGGATGAAGTTGAACCCGGCCAAGTGCACTTTCGGCGTGCCGTCTGGCCAGCTCCTGGGCTACCTCGTCTCTCAGCGGGGAATCGAAGCCAACCCGGAGAAGATCAGTGCCATTGAGAAGATGGAACTGCCGCAGTGCCTCAAGGACGTCCAGAAATTCACCGGATGCCTGGCCTCCTTGAGCCGCTTCGTCAGCCGGCTGGGGGAGAAGGCACTGCCCCTGTACCAGTTGCTCAAGAAGACAAACTCCTTCAGCTGGACGCCGCAGGCAGATGAAGCCTTCCGCGATTTGAAGCGCATGCTCTCGACTGCGCCGTCTTGGCATCGCCGGCTTCAGTGGAGCCGATGCTCTTGTACATCGCAGCCACCAATCGAGTGGTTAGCGTTGTCCTGGTGGTGGAGCGCAAAGAGGCCGGCAAGGAGCAGCCGGTCCAGCGCCCAGTCTATTACCTGAGTGAAGTGCTTTCCCAGTCAAAGCAAAACTACCCCCACTACCAGAAGGTCACCTATGGCGTATACATGGCGGCCAAGAAGCTCAAGCACTACTTCCAAGAGCACCCCATCAAGGTGGTGGCCACAGCACCCTTGGCGGAAATCATTGGCAGCAAAGACGCCAACGGCCGGGTCGCCAAGTGGGCGCTGGAGCTGGCGGCCCATGCTATTCAATACGAGCCAAGAACAGCCATCAAGTCGCAGATCCTAGCCGACTTCTTCGTCGACTGGGCCGAGATGCAATACCTGCCGCCTGTGCCGGACTCCACGCACTGGAAGCTGCACTTCGACGGCTCGAAGATGCGCACCGGCTTGGGAGCCGGAGTCGTCATCACCTCTCCTAAGGGGGACAGGCTGGACTACGTCCTGCAGATCCACTTCGCCGCATCCAACAATGTGGCGGAGTATGAAGCGCTCATCCATGGGCTCAAGCTGGCCAAGGAAATAGGCGTCCGTTGCATCCTCTGCTTCGGCGACTCCGACTTGGTCATACAGCAAGCGTCTGGCGACTGGGACGCGAAGGATGCCAACATGGCATCGTACCGCTTCCATGTTCAGCAGCTAGCCGGCTTCTTCGAGGGCTGCGAATTCCACCATGTGCCAAGGGCCAACAACGAGGCGGCTGACGCCCTGTCCAAGATAGGCTCAACCCGGCAGGCAATTCCGCCGGGTGTGGCCCTGCAGCACCTGCGCAAGCCGTCCATCACACCGTCACCGGACTCGGATTCCATATTCGTGCCGGCTGACCCGGGGGCTTCTCAGTCAAACCCGGGGGCTTCACAGCCTAAGTCGGGGGCTTCTCAGCCGAACCCGCCGGCTCCACAGCCGAACCCGGGGGCTTGTCAGCCGAACCCGGGGGCTTCTCAGCCAAACTCGGGGGCTTCTCAGCCGAACCCGCCGGCTCACAGCCGAACCCGGCGACCACGCAGTCGAACCCGGAAGCTCCGAAGATGGAGGCCTTGATGGTTAGCGTATTTGAGATAAAATGCGTACCATCATGGGCACAAGAATTCCTCTCCTACCTCACCGATGGTGTGCTGCCCAATGATAGGGTTCAAGCCAGGCAGATTGAGAGAAGGGCCAAGGCCTATACAATCATCAACCACCAGCTGTACAAACGCAGCGTAAGTGGGGTGTTCCAGCGGTGCGTCGAGCCGGCTGAAGGGATTGAACTCCTACGGGAAATCCATCAGGGAGAGTGCGGCCATCACGCCTCCTCTAGAGCCATAGTGGGCAAAGCCTTCCGGCACGGCTTTTATTGGCCGACTGCGCTAAGAGACGCAGAAGAACTGGTGAAGAAGTGCAACGGCTGCCAGCGCTTCGCAAAGCAAAGGCAAACGCCGGCTTCCGCCTTGAAAACCATCCCCATCACTTGGCCATTTGCCGTGTGGGGCCTGGATATGGTGGGCCCATTCAAAACAGCCCGAGGCGGCATGACCCACCTCCTGGTGATGATTGACAAATTCACCAAGTGGATTGAAGCCAAGCCGATCAAGAAGCCGGACGGCTCCACAGCCGTCACATTCCTCAAGGAGATAATTGTGAGGTACGGCTACCCCCAAGCATCATCACCGACAACGGCAGCAACTTCGCCGAAGGCATTTTCAAGCGCTACTATGGGGAGATGGGGATCCGGATGGACCTGTCATCAGTGGCACACCCGGAAACCAACGGCCAAGTGGAGAAGGCAAACGGCTTGATCCTAGCCGGCATCCGGCCCCGGCTGGTGGAGCCGCTTGAGCGGTCAGCCGGCTGCTGGATAGAAGAGCTGCCCTCCGTGCTTTGGAGTCTGCGCACCACGCCAAACCGCTCCGTCGGCTTCACGCCATTTTTCCTCGTATACGGGGCCGAAGCCGTCCTGCCGACTGATATCGAGCACGACGCGCCAAGGATCAAGCTCTACACGGAAGCTGAAGCTAAAGAAGCTCGTGAAGATGGAGTCGACCTGGTCGAAGAGGCCCGGCTGCTGGCTCAGTCCAGATCGGCCATATACCAGCAAAGCCTCCGACGCTATCACAGCCGGAAGGTGCAGCCCTTAGCATTCCGAGAAGGAGACCTAGTGCTCCGGCTGATCCAACGGACAGCCGGACAGCATAAACTAGCATCCCCATGGGAGGGTCCCTTCATCGTGAGCAAGGCAGTAGGCAATGATTCCTACTATCTCATAGATGCCCAAGAGGCCAAAAAGAACAAGGCGAGCAAAACTGACGAGGAGACAAAACGTCCCTGGAATGTCAGGTTGCTTCGACCATTTTACACTTGAGAGCAGGAATGTATGTATCCCTTGTACTCCCTTTTGTAAGCTATGAAAAGGCAAGCGCTAAGAGCGCCGATTTCGACAAGTTTTTCGCATACTCTATTGTTTTCGCCGATTGGCTAACACCCTCTCACGCGGCCGGCTCAGTAACGTGATCCGGTTTCCGACAGCCGGCTTCCGACCAGCTACAGACCGCAACCCGGCTGTCCGGCTGGCGGGAGTAAGAGCCTAGGGAGCCGGCACGCGAAAGACGACTAAGAGAAAGAGTGAAAGCGAATTGACTTGCAACTTTTCATAAAAGTGCCGGATTGCCGAATTCAGCTCGTTCGACTGAAATACTGTCGGCCTCACCCAGCGGCACGCTCTTGATCCGGCGACGGATCGCAAGTCGGACGTACGATCGGCAAGAGCAAAGCCAAAGAGTGGGGCGGATGGGAAAAAGCGAACAAGTCGAAAGAAAGCAAGCCGGCACGCAAATGATTAACAAACACATTAAAAGTGTACCATAATAAAAAGACGATAATATTGTTATTACATATGCACCCGGCATCTCGGGGATTTAATAATTTGTCTTTGCAAAAGCAAGGTTACATAGAACAGGAAAGTCTAAGCGCCGGCTGGAGGAGGACCAGCCGGATCAGCACGAGCGGCGGAGACTCCATCTCGATTTCCTCGTCCTCGGGCTCCTCATCCGAGTCGTCCTCAGGCGGGTTCGGGTCCTCGATGAAGATACGCTTGTCGCACGGTCGGCGA
The DNA here is from genome assembly GCA_030979885.1 of Lolium multiflorum. Lineage (NCBI taxonomy): Eukaryota > Viridiplantae > Streptophyta > Magnoliopsida > Poales > Poaceae > Lolium > Lolium multiflorum. The sequence continues at coordinate 198,189,133 of CM061753.1, read as the reverse complement.
TGGCGCAGCACGAGCAAGCCGGGCGGTCTTGTTCTCCGCCGGAAGGTTTTCTCCACGTCGGCCCGCCGCACTCCAGCTGATCAAGGCTGACCTCGTCATACCAGGAGAGCACGAAGGAGAGGGCCATATCGGCTCCGGAGCGTGCAGCCGACTCCTTCCAGTCGTGGAAGCGGTCAGGCGCCGTCTCTAGCCACTTGATAAGGTTGGCAGGTCCCGCGGCAGCCTCGTCGGCCACAACAGTCGGATCAGTTCCTCGCCGCCTTCCGGAGCTCCCGTCAAGCTTCATGATGGGCTCGGATGGGGCGGCCATGGACGCGGATAGTCATCCATGGAGAAGCAGGCCGAGCTCTGCCCCCGCAGGCCGCCGGCGCGCCTCCCGCGCCCTGCCGGCCGCCGCTAGCACCGCATCCTGCGCCTCAGGGAAGGCCGCTCCAAGAAAAAAGCAAGTCAGAAGCTTGTCGAAGGCAGAAAAATACAAATTTTCAAAGTAAGACTGGCGGCAGCCGGCAAGAACCGACTGCCCCCAGCCTGAAGATGGAGATTCTGAAGCTCTAAAGTAAGACTGGCGGCAGCCGGCAAGAACCGACCGCCCAGCCTGAAGATGGAGACAACGAAAGATCGCTTGCCGCCGGCTGCCAACCTAAGCCGCAGCCGACACCCGAAAGCCGGAAGGAAAGAAAAGTACAAGGACTCACCCGCCGCCGCGGTCGAGCCGGCTAATCTCTCCACCCACCGCTGGCGGTGGCCGACAACTTCAGATTTAGCGGTCACCTCTCGCTGAAGTTCAAGCCGCTGCCGTCCACCTTCTCCGCCGCCGGGACAGGCCCTCCACCTTCTCCTCCCCAGCCTCCCGAGGGCGGCCAGCTCCTTGAGATGGTTGGCCTCAAGCCTGCGCAGCCGCGCAGCTCGCCGCCACCCTAAGCTTGGCAGCAGCAGCCCGGCCCGCCTCCCCGCTCTCGGCACCGGGCGCGGGCGATCCGAAGATCCTCCTCCAGTGCGGAACCCGAGCAGCTTCGGCTGTAAAACGACAAGAAAATCATCAGCCGGATGAAATCAAAGAAAAAGAGTCAAGACAAAAGGAAGAAAATCCTACCTTTGACGACCTCCAGCTCGCGAGCCAAGGCGGCCCGCCGATCTTGGCCTTGTGGTAGCTGGTCACCACCTGGTTGTACAAGACGGTGCGTCGCTCCGCAACCATCTGAGAGAGAGTCAGTTTCTTAGGCGAAACCCGGACCGGCTCCGAGCAGCCGGCCCATGCCTCGGAGGGCTACCAGGATAACAATAAAATTGCAAAAACAAGGAAGACATTTACCTTGTCCGCATCCTCCAAACACAGCACTGGGCAACGGTCTCGGAGCCTTGGCCTTGAGGCTGGCGCGGTAGCCGGAGAAGAGCATCTTCATGGGCGCCGTGCCAGGCTGCCCCTCCCGGCTGATCACCTCGCAGGAGTCCGCCTGGTGCCATGCCTTCTCCATGGTGCCAGCCGAGCCAAGGCTGGAGTCGGAGGCGGACGGCACGCTCAGCAGCCGGGCACCCTTGGCCACGTGAGGCCCGAAGGCGGCCCGGCGGACCCCTCGTCCTCACCAACGCCCGGGAGTCGGCATCCTTCGAGCGCGCTGGCTCCTCCCTCAACGGCTCCTTCCCGGCCGGCTCCCCTTGGCGGCTCCGAAGCCGGAGGCGGCGCAGTTGGTCCGGTGGGGGCCGCCTTCTCCGGCGTCGGATGCGTCCCTCGGCGGCGCAGCCCGCGCTCTAGTTTCGGGCGGCACAGCCCCCGCCGGCTCCAGCCCGGCCGCGGCGGCGCCCTGCCGGCGCCGGTCCCGAAGGAGCGCGGCGCGGAAACAGCTCGTCTAGAGTGGGCCCGTGGGCCGACTCACCCTGGGCGCCACGGCCTGGCGCTGAAGGAGGTGCAGCCGAAGAAGACGCCTCCGCGGAAGGCGGCGTAGTCGCAGGCGGCACGACGACGACAGGCGGCGCGCGCGCAAGCATCGAAGGCGGCGGCGTCGGTTCCCTCTGCCGCCGGAACGGCGGTACAACGCGAGCAGCCGCCCGAGCCGCCGCCCGGGTAAACTTATGGCGGCCCTAGTCGGACAAACAAAAGAAGATAAATACAAAGAAAGGAAGAAAAGGAATCAAACAACGAAGAAAAAGGACTCACCCGGCCGTCTCGGAACCTTTCTTGGGCCCCCGCTGGCGCTGCTTCTTGGCCCGGCTCTCCGGCGCGGCCGTGGACCCGCCGACGGCCCGCTTCTTCCTCTTGGGCGCAAGTCGCCGAGGCGGCAGGCGGCCTCGTGCGCAGGGCACCGCCGGGATCGGCCCCGTAGCGGATGTCGCCGCTCCTCCTCCTCCCGCGCTCGGCGAGGGCGGCGGGTTGTGCTCCCCTAGCCGCCTTGGTCCGGTACCTCCGGCAGTCATCGCCGGCTTGGTCAGCCGGATCAACATGATCAGGCGTCCAGTTCTTCTCCGTCAGATCGCCGTCCTCGATGCCCTGGCGGTCAAAAAGCTGAAAACAAAGCAAAGTAAATAACAAGTCGGCCACGCAGCCGCAAGCCGGGAGTCGGCCAAAGAACAAAGACTTACCAACTTAGGCGGCGACGGCCGGTGAGGCATCAGCCCCCAGTCCCAGTTCTCCGGCATGTTGGCCTTGGTGATGTTGTTCACCCGGCGGGCGACCTGGGCCTTGGTGAGCTCGACCTGGATGTCCGGGTCGGACTGCCGGCCGGACATGTGCCCAATTTTGTGGACACGCATCTGGAGCGGCAGCACCGCGCCGGCGTAGGTCCGAGGAGGTCCTCGGCACTCAGCCGGCCTCTGAAACGCTGGCCCCAGGAAGTCCCACAGAAGATTTACCTCTGCATCCGGGTTCGTCGTCTTGGCGTTATGGCCCCAGTTGAGCCGGCTGGTCGGGGGCGTGATACGTCCAATTTGCATCACTATTTTGTATCATAATTTGCTGTTATTCATTGATATATTTCATATTGGGATACAATACTTATGTTATTTCATCTATTTTGCATGTTTCATCATCATTGGAGGATCAAGCACCGGAGCCAGGATTCTGCTGGAAAAAGCACCGTCAGAACGCAATATTTCGGAAGATCAACTGTGGAAGGAAATTTCACGTAAATTCCTATTTTTCCAGATGACGGAGGGGCCAGAAGGGGAAGAAGAGGGGAGCCACTGTGGGCCCAGACCACAGGCCGGCGCGGCCCATGGCCTGCGCCACCCTGTGGTGTGGGGGCCCCACAGCCCCTTTCGCCTCCTTTTCTTCGCGTACTCCTTCGTCCCGAAAACCTAAGCCACAGAGAGGACCTCACGAAGGGTTACAGCCGCCTCTGCGGGGCGGAGAACACCAGAGAGAAAAAGAGCTCTCCGGCGGGCAGGAATCCGCCGGGGAAATTCCCTCCGGAGGGGGAAATCGACGCCATCGCCATCGTCATCGAGCGGGACATCATCTCCATCATCATCATCATCATCTCCACCATCTACACCGCCATCACCACCGCTGCACCTCGTCACCGCTGTAACAATTCGGGTTAAATCTTGATTGTATGATAGGGGAAACTCTCCCGGCATTATTCTCTACTTGTTATAGATGCTATTGAGTGAAACCATTGAACCAAGGTTTATGTTCAGATTGTTATTCATCATCATATCACCTCTGATTGTATTCCATATGATGTCTCGTGAGTAGTTCGTTTAGTTCTTGAGGACATGGGTGAAGTCTAAATGCTAGTAGTGAATTATGGTTGAGTAATATTCAATGTTATGATATTTAAGTTGTGGTGTCATTCTTCTAGTGGTGTCGTGTGAACGTCGACTACACGACACTTCACCATTTATGGGCCTAGGGGAGTGCATCTTGTATTCGGTTGCTAATTGCGGGGTTGCCGGAGTGACAGAAACCTGAGCCCCCGTTAGTATATCGATGCAAGAGGGATCGCAGGATCTCAGAGTTTAAGGCTGTGGTTAGATTTATCTTAATTACTTTCTTGTAGTTGCGGATGCTTGCAAGGGGTATAATCACAAGTATGTATTAGTCCTAGGAAGGGCGGTGCATTAGCATAGGTTCACCCACACAACACTTATCAAAACAATGAAGATTATTAAGCCACATGAAGCGAAAGTACTAGACTAAAATCCCCGTGTGTCCTCAAGAACGCTTGGTCATTATAAGTAAACAAACCGGCTTGTCCTTTGTGCTAAAAAGGATTGGGCCACTCGCTGCAATTATTTCTCTCGCATTTTACTTACTCGTACTTTATTCATCTGTTACATCAAAACTCCTTGAATACTTGTTTGTGAGCATTTACAGAGAATCCTTCATCGAAACTGCTGCCAACACCTTCTGCTCCTCGTTGGGATCGACATTCTTACTTATCGAAGATACTACGATACACCCCCTATACTTGTGGGTCATCAAGACTATTTTCTGGCGCCGTTGCCGGGGAGTGAAGCGCTATTGGTAAGTGGAATTGGTAAGGAAAACCTTTACTGTTTGTGCTGATTTTATTTCTGCCTGCTGCTATAAGTCATTATGGAGAGATCTTCTCTTCAATTTTTATTTGGGAAATCTACTACTACTGCAACGGTAGTGGATGAAGCGCCAGGTGAGGAAGTAGTACCATATAAAATACCTATGAAAATTATTGAACGTGTTATGGATAACCGCTATGAAGGGGATGGAACTGTCCATCCTGGTGATCATTTACTGTTTTTGCATGAATTATGCGGGTTATTCAAATGTGCAGGTATTTCTATGAATGAAGTTAGGAAGAAACTATTCACTATATCGCTGTCTGGTAAAGCGGCGCACTGGTATAAATTGCTGAAGAATGGTGATTCTATTGATTGGGAGGACATTGTGCCTTTATTTTATTCCAAATTTTATCCTCCAAGTGAAATTCACAAAGATCGGAACCGCATATATAATTTCTGGCCTCATGATGGAGAGAGTATTGCCCAAGCTTGGGGGAGATTGAAGTCTTTAATGCTCAAATGCCCCATTCATGAGCTTCCTGGTAATGTTATTATTGATAATTTCTATGCAAGACTTTCTTTTCAAGACAAGACCTTGCTGGATACTTCTTGTTCTGGATCATTTACACGCAACAAAGAAGAGTTTAAAAGGGACCTTCTTGATCGGATCCAAGAAAATACTGAAGGATGGGAGAACGACAAGGATAGAGAATCAGGTATAATTTATGATTATAAATGCATTGAAGCTTTTATGGATACTGATAAATTTCGTAATATGAGTGCTACATATGGTCTTGATTCCCAAGTTGTTGCAAATCTTTATAAAGCTTTTGCCTCTCATTATGAACTGCCTAAGAAGAATTTTGATAAGTATCATGAACCGTATAAAGATAAAATTGATTCATCTATAAACAAATGTGTAGTGATTGAAACTGTTGATAATGTTATTCCTGAAGCTTATATTGAAAAAACTCCTTTCCCTGCTAAAATGAAGGAGTACTCTGTCATATCTAGTGCGGTTAATAAAAGTGAAAAGAAACCTAAAGAACCTGAAGAACAAATTAAAATTGAACCTGCTGTTGCAATAGTTAAAGATCTTGTGACTGAAAATGTGGAGGATGGTCATATTATTTTCTGTGAAGATGCTTCTAATATTGTTTCACATCCTAATAAACCCAAACAAGTTAGTGTTCCTATGCTATCTGTTAGAATTGGTGATCATTGCTATTATGGTTTATGTGATATTGGTGCAAGTGTTAGTGCTATTCCTTATGAACTTTACACGGAGATTATGCACGAAATTGGTTCTTGTGAACTTGAAGATATTGATGTGGTTATTCATCTGGCTAATAGAGAAACTATTTCTCCAATTGGTATTGTTCGAGATGTGGAAGTTCTATGTGGTAAGATTAAATATCCTGCTGACTTTTTGGTACTTGGTTCTGCTGCTAGTGATCATTGTCCTATCATTTTTGGTAGACCTTTTCTAAATACTTGTGGAGCTATTATAGATTGTAAGAAAGAGAAAATTTTGACTAGATTTGCTGGTGAACCTTATGAATTTAACTTTTCTAAATTTACCAAAACTCCTTATAAAGCTGACTTGCCTAGTAATGATTTTAAAATGGAGCAGTGTGCATCTATTGTTCTTGTTCCTAATAATCCTTTGCAGCAACATTTGGAGAATAGTGAAAGTGAAGCTTTTAGGAAAGAAAGAGATGAGCTTGAGGAAATTTTTCTTCGCCAACCTATTCTCAAGCATGATTTACCGGTGGAAGATTTGGGTACAACACCGCCACCAAAGGAAGATCCTGTTTTTGATTTAAAGCCTTTACCTGATAATCTTAAATATGCTCATATTGATGATAAGAAAATATATCCTGTTATTATTAGTTCTAAGCTTTCAGAGATTGAGGAAGAAAGGTTATTGGAAATATTGAAGAAACACCGAGGAGCTATTGGCTATACACTTGATGATTTGAAAGGGATTTCTCCTTCTATTTGCCAACATGCTATTAATATGGAAGAAGATGCAAAGCCTGTTGTTGAACATCAACGTCGTCTAATTCCGAAGATGAAAGAGGTGGTAAGGAACGAGGTATTAAAACTTCTTGAAGCTGGTATTATATATCCTATTGCTGATAGTAGATGGGTTAGTCCTGTGCATTGTGTTCCTAAGAAAGGAGGAATGACTGTTGTGCCTAATGATAATGATGAGCTTATTCCTCAAAGAATAGTTGTAGGTTATAGAATGTGCATTGATTTTCGAAAAGTTAATAAAGTTACTAAGAAAGATCATTACCCTTTACCCTTTATTGATCAAATGCTAGAAAGGTTATCTAAAAATACTCATTTTTGCTTTCTTGATGGTTATTCTGGGTTTTCACAAATTGCTGTTAAAGCTAAAGATCAAGAGAAAACCACTTTTACTTGTCCTTATGGAACTTATGCTTATAGGCGTATGCCTTTTGGTTTATGTAATGCTCCTGCTACTTTTCAAAGATGCATGTCTGCTATTTTTCATGGTTTTTGCGAAAGTATTGTAGAGGTGTTCATGGATGATTTTTCTGTCTATGGGAATTCTTTTGATAATTGCTTGCGAAACCTCGATAAAGTTTTGCAGAGATGTGAAGAAACTAACCTTGTTCTTAATTGGGAGAAATGCCACTTTATGGTTAATGAAGGAATTGTATTGGGACATAAAATTTCCGAGAGAGGTATTGAAGTTGATAGAGCTAAAGTTGAAGCAATTGAGAAGATGCCCTATCCTAGGGATGTTAAAGGTATTCGTAGTGTTCTTGGTCATGCTGGGTTTTATAGGAGATTTATTAAAGATTTCTCTAAAATTTCAAAGCCTCTTACTAATCTTCTTCAAAAAGATGTACCTTTTGTTTTTGATGATGATTGTAAGGAAGCTTTTGAAACTCTAAAGAAAGCCTTAACAACTGCTCCTGTAGTCGAACCTCCTGATTGGAATTTGCCTTTTGAAATTATGTGTGATGCTAGTGATTTTGCTGTAGGCGCTGTTCTTGGACAACGGGTAGATAAAAAATTAAATGTTATTCATTATGCTAGTAAGACTCTTGATGCTGCTCAAAGAAATTATGCTACAACTGAAAAGGAATTGTTAGCTGTAGTCTTTGCTTGTGACAAGTTTAGACCCTATATTGTTGATTCAAAAGTTACAATTCATACTGATCATGCTGCAATTAGATACCTTATGACAAAGAAAGATGCTAAGCCAAGGCTTATTAGATGGGTACTTCTGTTGCAAGAATTTGATTTACATATTATAGATAGGAAAGGTGCTGATAATCCTGTTGCTGATAATTTGTCTAGATTGGAAAATATTGCTTATGATCCTGTTCCTGTTAATGATAGTTTTCCAAATGAACAATTGGCTGTAATAAAGGTGAGCTCGCGAGAGAGCCCTTGGTATGCAGATTATGCTAACTTTATTGTTTCGAAGTATTTGCCTCCAACCTTTTCAGCTCAGCAAAGGAGGAAATTCTTTTATGACTTGAGGCATTATTTTTGGGATGACCCACACTTATATAAAGAAGGAGTGGATGGTATTATGCGAAGATGTGTTCCTGAATATGAACAACAGGAAATATTGAGTAAATGTCATGGTAGTGTTTATGGAGGACATCACGCTGGAGATAGAACCGCGCAAAAGGTTCTACAATCAGGTTTTTATTGGCCAACACTCTTCAAAGATGCAAGGAAATTTATTTTATCTTGTGATGAATGTCAAAGAGTTGGTAATATCTCTAGACGCAATGAAATGCCTATGAATTATACTCTTGTTATTGAACCATTCGATTGTTGGGGATTCGACTTCATGGGTCCTTTCCCTTCTTCAGATGGTAACACTCATATACTTGTCGCTGTTGATTATGTTACTAAATGGGTAGAAGCTATACCTACAAAGAGTGCTGATGGTGAGACCTCTATAAAAATGCTTGTAGATATTATATTTCCTAGATTTGGAGTACCTAGATATATTATGACTGATGGAGGTTCTCATTTTATTCATGGAGGTTTTAGAAAAACTCTTGCTAAGTATGGTATTAATCATAGAATTGCTTCAGCTTATCACCCTCAAACTAGTGGTCAAGTAGAATTATCAAATAGAGAGATTAAAGCTATCTTGGGAAAGACTGTTAATAAATCTAGAAAGAATTGGGCTAGCAAATTGAAAGAAGCACTATGGGCTTATAGAACTGCTTATAAAAATCCTATGGGAATGTCACCTTATAAAATGGTTTATGGAAAAGCTTGTCATTTACCTTTAGAACTAGAGCACAAAGCTTATTGGGCTGTTAGAGAACTAAATAAAGATCCTAAATTAGCCGGTAATAAGAGGTTGTTGCAATTAAGTTCTCTAGATGAATGGAGAAGTGAAGCTTATGAAAATGCTAAACTCTTTAAAGAAAAAGTTAAGAAATGGCATGATAGAAGGATCATCAAAAGAGAATTTAATATTGGGGATAAAGTCCTATTGTATCGGTCTCGTCTCAGATTCTTTGCAGGGAAATTACTCTCGAAGTGGGAAGGACCATATGTTGTTGAGGAGGTGTATCGTTCAGGAGCAATTAAAATTAGCTCTCTCCAAGGCAATGCCACACAAGTGGTGAATGGACAAAGACTCAAGCATTATATCTCGGGTGATTCTTATAATGTTGATGTTGATATTATTCAAGTGGAAACACCGGAGGCTTTCATCAAAGGACAAATTGACAGTCCGCCAGAACTCGACTTTGAATAGGTAACAGTACAGGTAATAAAAAGTCCGCGTTTACCTTTCCGAACATTATTTCTGCTGTTTTTAGAAAATATGAAAAATTACGGAATCGAAACGGAGTGGAAAAGACGCGCGAGGGCCCGTCACCACAGGCCGGCGCGGGCCCCACCCTGGCCGCGCCGACCTATGGTGACAGCCCCTCGGCGTCCCGTTTCCACTCGTTTTCGGCCTGGAACCTTCCTTTTGTCGTAAAAATATTTGCTATATAATCCCCCGGACCCCTGGAGGTCCGTATATCGTTTTCTCGTCGTGTTTTGTTTCGAGCTGTTTTCTGCCAGATTTGTTTTGATCTAGAAGCACCATGGTCTCCAACAACAAGGACAAGGGACCTTTGAAGGAAAATATTCAAGACCCGGAACTGAAGGAAGAAGACGCAAGAGAGGATGAGGAAGAAGTGGAGGAAGCTCCGCAGGAACACCAGCAAGCCACCGTTGCAAGTATTGGCGTGATATCAAATCCATCCAACATCAAGAGGAGTGCACGAATCGCTACCGGAGGAGCGGTTCCACGTCATTACTTGGCTCCAAGGACATCTTCTCCGAGCAATTACAACCCTTACCGCAATCTAATCTACGATCGTCAAACTGAAAGGACCCCCAAGGTAGTGTTGCCAAGTAATTGGGATATAGATCGTTCTGACATTGCAGGAGAGATGAAATCTGAAGCTGAAGGATGGGGAAACAACTCTAAGAGTTGGAATTCACCACCTGACATGATTATGAGCCGCGTTGAGCACAACTCGGAGATGATTCGCAACCTCACCTATGAGATTGAAGATTTAAAGGAGCTGGTTAAGAAGCTTGTCGAGAGGAATCCATCGCCATCATCACCGAAGGAGTAATTCATCATCGGTATTGGCATCCCCTTGGTTTGTTCCAAGCTTGGGGGAGTGCCGCGGTATCACATCACCACTACCTTTATCTTTTATTATCAAGTAGTGTCATATCATGAGTAGGGAAGTTATCATATGGAATAGTATGCAATGTGGAAGTATCTCTCTTAGTTGGTTATCTATGTATCCGTTGGTGTGAGTTATCGTTATGGAATATTAATGAGAAGTCTTATCATTTACTTTTTGCACACCTTATTTTAGTTTGCAATCTCCATTATATGATTACTCTTGACATGAGTATTGATATCACTTTGGGAGCATCAAGTAAATCTATTTGGTTTTGGCAAACTTAGCATTGGTCAATAGCAACAACACCCTGATGTTTAAATAAAGAGAGAAATACACTTAGATACATTACTCTATTATCTCTATGCTAATGAGCTTAGTATTCTTAAGTTAAAATTGCTTGTGCTTATGAGAAAGATGCATGATTGTTTCTATCATATGTATATTTGTTTGTTTCCCTCAACCTTTATGCTTGCTATCAAACCTTGCTAGCCAAAGACCTGTATCGAGAGGAATGCTTCTCATACATCCATAACCTTAGACCAAACCTATGCCATTTGTGTCCACCATACCTACCTACTACATGGTATTTTCTGCCATTCCAAGTAAATACTTCATGTGCTACCTTTAAATAATTCAAACTATACTACTCCTTATTTGTGTCAATGTTCTATAGCTCATGAGGAAGTATGTGGTGTTTTATCTTTCAACCTTGTTGGGCGGACTTTCACCAATGGACTAGTGGCACATCCGCTTATCCAATAATTTTGCAATAAGAGCTGGCAACGGGGTTCCCAGCCCCAATTAATAACTTTCATTAATAATTCTCTTCACATGTTTTGCTCTGATTTATCAGTAAGCAACTTAATTTTGCAATAGACACTCCTCCATGGTATGTGAATGTTGGAAGGCACCCGAGGATTCGGTTAGCCATGGATTGAGAAAGCCAAGGTTGGGGGAGTGTCATCCTTAATAAAACTAAAATACATGTGTAAACAAAAGAGAAGGGGGATGATCTACCTTGCTGGTAGAGATGCCGTCCTTCATGGGAGCCGCTCTTGGAAGGTCCGTTTGGCAAGGGGGTTAGAGTGCCCGCTACCATTCGTTGACAACAACAAACACCGCTCAAAATCTTACTTTTATGCTCTTTATATGATTTCAAAACTTGAAAAGCTCTAGCACATGATTTAATCCCTGCTTCCCTCTGCGAAGGGCCTATCTTTTACTTTTATGTTGAGTCAGTAAACCTATTTCCCTCTATCTCAAGCAAGCAATTGAGTTGTTGTGAACCAATCATTTATGCTATGATTCAGTTAATCATGTCTTTTATACTTTCTTGTTTAGTACCAATTTTATCTGAATGAATATGACTTTGAAGTTATCAATGATTATGAAGAGATTGTTATGCTTAAATATGGAAGCCCAGCTATAAATTCTAATATGAAAGCTTTGCTTAGAAGTACAATCCGTTAGTAGTTCTCTGACCAAGAACAAAGTTTGCCATCACCAATTATGATTTCTTATGCACCTTTACTTGTGATTTCTCTTTACCTATTTCAAGATGAGTTATATGAGGAAGTTGTTTACTAGAATGTCTTGTGTGAATGAATATGATGCTTCTTGTCCGTATTTTATTTATCGACTCTTCACTCCATAAACATGTGGTCTTGTTTATCGAGCTCAGTTTCGCTTGGGGACAAGCGAGGTCTAAGCTTGGGGGGAGTTGATACGTCCAATTTGCATCACTATTTTGTATCATAATTTGCTGTTATTCATTGATATATTTCATATTGGGATACAATACTTATGTTATTTCATCTATTTTGCATGTTTCATCATCATTGGAGGATCAAGCACCGGAGCCAGGATTCTGCTGGAAAAAGCACCGTCAGAACGCAATATTTCGGAAGATCAACTGTGGAAGGAAATTTCACGTAAATTCCTATTTTTCCAGATGACGGAGGGAGCCAGAAGGGGAAGAAGAGGGGAGCCACTGTGGGCCCAGACCACAGGCCGGCGCGGCCCATGGCCTGGCCGCGCCACCTGTGGTGTGGGGGCCCCACAGCCCCTTTCGCCTCCTTTTCTTCGCGTACTCCTTCGTCCCGAAAACCTAAGCCACAGAGAGGACCTCACGAAGGGTTACAGCCGCCTCTGCGGGGCGGAGAACACCAGAGAGAAAAGAGCTCTCCGGCGGGCAGGAATCCGCCGGGGAAATTCCCTCCCGGAGGGGGAAATCGACGCCATCGCCATCGTCATCGAGCGGGACATCATCTCCCATCATCATCATCATCATCTCCACCATCTACACCGCCATCACCACCGCTGCACCTCGTCACCGCTGTAACAATTCGGGTTAAATCTTGATTGTATGATAGGGGAAACTCTCCCGGCATTATTCTCTACTTGTTATAGATGCTATTGAGTGAAACCATTGAACCAAGGTTTATGTTCAGATTGTTATTCATCATCATATCACCTCTGATTGTATTCCATATGATGTCTCGTGAGTAGTTCGTTTAGTTCTTGAGGACATGGGTGAAGTCTAAATGCTAGTAGTGAATTATGGTTGAGTAATATTCAATGTTATGATATTTAAGTTGTGGTGTCATTCTTCTAGTGGTGTCGTGTGAACGTCGACTACACGACACTTCACCATTTATGGGCCTAGGGGAGTGCATCTTGTATTCGGTTGCTAATTGCGGGGTTGCCGGAGTGACAGAAACCTGAGCCCCCGTTAGTATATCGATGCAAGAGGGATCGCAGGATCTCAGAGTTTAAGGCTGTGGTTAGATTTATCTTAATTACTTTCTTGTAGTTGCGGATGCTTGCAAGGGGTATAATCACAAGTATGTATTAGTCCTAGGAAGGGCGGTGCATTAGCATAGGTTCACCCACACAACACTTATCAAAACAATGAAGATTATTAAGCCACATGAAGCGAAAGTACTAGACTAAAATCCCCGTGTGTCCTCAAGAACGCTTGGTCATTATAAGTAAACAAACCGGCTTGTCCTTTGTGCTAAAAAGGATTGGGCCACTCGCTGCAATTATTTCTCTCGCATTTTACTTACTCGTACTTTATTCATCTGTTACATCAAAACTCCTTGAATACTTGTTTGTGAGCATTTACAGTGAATCCTTCATCGAAACTGCTGCCAACACCTTCTGCTCCTCGTTGGGATCGACATTCTTACTTATCGAAGATACTACGATACACCCCCTATACTTGTGGGTCATCAAGACTATTTTCTGGCGCCGTTGCCGGGGAGTGAAGCGCTATTGGTAAGTGGAATTGGTAAGGAAAACCTTTACTGTTTGTGCTGATTTTATTTCTGCCTGCTGCTATAAGTCATTATGGAGAGATCTTCTCTTCAATTTTTATTTGGGAAATCTACTACTACTGCAACGGTAGTGGATGAAGCGCCAGTGAAAGTATTCCATATAAAATACCTATGAAAATTATTGAACGTGTTGTGGATAACCGCTATGAAGGGGATGGAACTGTCCATCCTGGTGATCATTTACTGTTTTTGCATGAATTATGCGGGTTATTCAAATGTGCAGGTATTTCTATGAATGAAGTTAGGAAGAAACTATTCACTATATCGCTGTCTGGTAAAGCGGCGCACTGGTATAAATTGCTGAAGAATGGTGATTCTATTGATTGGGAGGACATTGTGCCTTTATTTTATTCCAAATTTTATCCTCCAAGTGAAATTCACAAAGATCGGAACCGCATATATAATTTCTGGCCTCATGATGGAGAGAGTATTGCCCAAGCTTGGGGGAGATTGAAGTCTTTAATGCTCAAATGCCCCATTCATGAGCTTCCTGGTAATGTTATTATTGATAATTTCTATGCAAGACTTTCTTTTCAAGACAAGACCTTGCTGGATACTTCTTGTTCTGGATCATTTACACGCAACAAAGAAGAGTTTAAAAGGGACCTTCTTGATCGGATCCAAGAAAATACTGAAGGATGGGAGAACGACAAGGATAGAGAGTCAGGTATAATTTATGATTATAAATGCATTGAAGCTTTTATGGATACTGATAAATTTCGTAATATGAGTGCTACATATGGTCTTGATTCCCAAGTTGTTGCAAATCTTTATAAAGCTTTTGCCTCTCATTATGAACTGCCTAAGAAGAATTTTGATAAGTATCATGAACCGTATAAAGATAAAATTGATTCATCTATAAACAAATGTGTAGTGATTGAAACTGTTGATAATGTTATTCCCGAAGCTTATATTGAAAAAACTCCTTTCCCTGCTAAAATGAAGGAGTACTCTGTTATATCTAGTGCGGTTAATAAAAGTGAAAAGAAACCTAAAGAACCTGAAGAACAAATTAAAATTGAACCTGCTGTTGCAATAGTTAAAGATCTTGTGACTGAAAATGTGGAGGATGGTCATATTATTTTCTGTGAAGATGCTTCTAATATTGTTTCACATCCTAATAAACCCAAACAAGTTAGTGTTCCTATGCTATCTGTTAGAATTGGTGATCATTGCTATTATGGTTTATGTGATATTGGTGCAAGTGTTAGTGCTATTCCTTATGAACTTTACACGGAGATTATGCACGAAATTGGTTCTTGTGAACTTGAAGATATTGATGTGGTTATTCATCTGGCTAATAGAGAAACTATTTCTCCAATTGGTATTGTTCGAGATGTGGAAGTTCTATGTGGTAAGATTAAATATCCTGCCGACTTTTTGGTACTTGGTTCTGCTGCTAGTGATCATTGTCCTATCATTTTTGGTAGACCTTTTCTAAATACTTGTGGAGCTATTATAGATTGTAAGAAAGAGAAAATTTTGACTAGATTTGCTGGTGAACCTTATGAATTTAACTTTTCTAAATTTACCAAAACTCCTTATAAAGCTGATTTGCCTAGTAATGATTTTAAAATGGAGCAGTGTGCATCTATTGTTCTTGTTCCTAATAATCCTTTGCAGCAACATTTGGAGAATAGTGAAAGTGAAGCTTTTAGGAAAGAAAGAGATGAGCTTGAGGAAATTTTTCTTCGCCAACCTATTCTCAAGCATGATTTACCGGTGGAAGATTTGGGTACAACACCGCCACCAAAGGAAGATCCTGTTTTTGATTTAAAGCCTTTACCTGATAATCTTAAATATGCTCATATTGATGATAAGAAAATATATCCTGTTATTATTAGTTCTAAGCTTTCAGAGATTGAGGAAGAAAGGTTATTGGAAATATTGAAGAAACACCGAGGAGCTATTGGTTATACACTTGATGATTTGAAAGGGATTTCTCCTTCTATTTGCCAACATGCTATTAATATGGAAGAAGATGCGAAGCGTCTCCAACGTATCGATAATTTCTTATGTTCCATGCTACCTTATTGATGATACCTACATGTTTTATACACATTATATGTCATATTTATGCATTTCTTGAACTAACCTATTAACAAGATGCCGAAGTGCCAGCTCCTGTTTTCTCCGTTTTTGGTTTCAGAAATCCTAGTAACGAAATATTCTTAATTGGACGAAATCAACGCCCAGGTTCCTATTTTGCCCGGAAGCATCCAGAACACCCGAGAGCCGCCAGAGGGGAGTCCCAGGGCCCCGAGATGATAGGGTGGCGCGGCCAGGGCTGGGCCCGCGCCACCCTATGGTGTGGTCGCCCCTTTGACCCTCCTGCGCCGCCTCTTCGCCTATATAAAGCCCCTGCATCGAAAACCCTTACGGAGGAAGCCACGTACGCGAAACCCTTCCAAAGCCGCCATCGCGAAGCCAAGATCTGGGGGACAGGAGTCCCTGTTCCGGCACGCCGCCGGAGCGGGGAAGTGCCCCCGGAAGGCTTCTCCATCGACACCGCTGCCATCTCCACCGCCATCTTCATCACCGCTGCTGCTCCCATGAGGAGGGAGTAGTTCTCCATCGAGGCTCGGGGCTCTACCGTAGCTATGTGGTTAATCTCTCTCTGTGTACTTCAATACAATGATCTCATGAGCTGCCTTACATGATTGAGATTCATATGAGCTTTGTATCGCTACTAGTCTATGTGCTACTCATGTGATGTTATTAAAGTAGTCTATTCCTCCTGCATGGTGTAAAGGTGCTAGTGTGTGCACCGTGTGGTTCTTGTCGTAGGCTATGATCATGATCTCTTGTAGATCGTGGAGTTAATTGTCATTATGATAGTATTGATGTGATCTATTCCTCCTTCATAGTGTAATGTGGACAGTGCGTGCTCTATGTTAGTTCTTGGTTTATTTTGCAATGATCTATTATGCTCTAAGGTTACTTAAACATGAATATCGAATGTTGTGGAGCTTGTTAACTCCGGCATTGAGGGTTCGTGTAATCCTACGCAACGAATGATGTTCATTATCAAACAAGAGTGTATGTAGCACATATGAGAAGAAGTATTTATTATGCGATCAATGTTGAGAGTGTCCACTAGTGAAAGTATGATCCCTAGGCCTTGTTTCCAATACTGAAAACACCGTTTATTTACTGTTCTGTTGCATGTTTACTCGCTGCCATATTTTATTCAGATTGCTATTACCACTCATATACATCCATATTACTTGTATTTCACTATCTCTTCGCCGAACTAGTGCACCTATACACCTGACAAGTGTATTTGTGTTGGGGACACAAGAGACTTCTTTCTTTGTGGTTGCAGGGTTGCTTGAGAGGGATATCTTTGACCTCTTCCTCCCCGAGTTCGATAAACCTTGGGTAATCCACTTAAGGAAACTTGCTGCTGTTCTACAAACCTCTGTTCTTGGAGGCCCAACACTGTCTACAAGAATAGAAGCACCCGTAGACATCAAGCACTTTTCTGGCGCCGTTGTCGGGGAGGAAAGGTAAAAGGCACTCATACTCCGGTTCCAGGTAACAGTACTTTTCCGGCGCCATTGTGTGTGTGCTCGAAGCTATTTCCTTTAGACTCTGCAATCGCGACATTTGGTTTCTTGTTTACACTAGTTAGGCATAATGGACAACAATGACCTTTTTATTCTATTTCCTGATTTAAGACATGGATGGTTTGATGCGAAAAAATTAAAAAACCCATGGAACATATTAATATGAATGCTTTGAACACTATTGTTGCTAATGCTATGGAAAATTCTAAGCTTGGGGAAGCTGGTTTTGATGAGCATGATATTTTTAGTCCCCCAAGCATTGAGGAGAAAATTTTCTTTGATGATACTTTGCCTCCCATTTATGATGATTATAATGATAGTAGTCTTTTGTTACCACCTGTTATGGAGGATAAATTTGATTATGATTACAATATACCTCCTATATTTGATAGCTACTTTGTTGAATTTGCTCCCACTACAACTAATAAGAATGACTATGCTTATGTTGGGAGTAGTAATTATTTTATGCATGAGACTCATGATAAGAATGCTTTATGTGATAGTTATATTTTTGAGTTTGCTCATGTTGCTACTGAAAGTTATTATGAGAGAGGGAAAATATGGTTGTAAAAATTTTCATGTTACTAAAACACCTCTCTATGTGCTGAAATTTTTGAAGTTACACTTGTTTTATCTTCCTATGCTTGTTACTTTGCTCTTCATGAACTTGTTTATTTACAAGATTCCTATGCATAGGAAGCATGTTAGACTTAAATGTGTTTTGAATTTTCCTCTTGATGCTCTCTTTTTGCTTCAACTTCTATTTCTTGCAAGTGCATCATTAAAACTGCTGAGCCTATCTTAATGGCTATAAAGAAAGAACTTCTTGGGAGATAACCCATGTGTTTATTTTACTACAGCAATTTTTGTTTTGTTGAGTCTTGGAAGTTGTTTAATACTGTAGCAACCTCTCCTTATCATGTTTTTGTGCCAAGTAAAGTTTCTATGTTAAAGTTGATGTTATATTTGGGATCACTGCGCAGAAACAGCATTGCTGTCTGTCACGAATCTGGGCACAGTTCTCTGTAGAAAATTCGAAAAATCTGCCAATTTACGAGCGTGATCCTCAGATATGTACGCAACTTTCATTAGTTTTGAGTTTTTCCATTTGAGTAAGTCTGGTGCCAGCTTTAAATTCGTCTTTACGGACTGTTCTGTTTTTGACAGATTCTGCCTTTTATTTCGCATTGCCTTTTTTGCTATGTTGGATTTTCTTTGATCCATTAATGTCCAGTAGCTTTATGCAATGTCCAGAAGTGAAAAGAATGTTTGTGTCACCTCTGAACATGTGAATTTTTGATTATGCACTAACCCTCTAATGAGTTTGCTTGAAGTTTGGTGTGGAGGAAGTTTTCAAGGATCAATAGAAGAGGGTGATATAATGTGATCGAGAAGAGTGAAAGGTCTAAGCTTGGGGATGCCCCGGTGGTTCATCCCTGCATATTTTAAGAAGACTCAAGCATCTAAGCTTGGGATGCCCAAGGCATCCCCTTCTTCATCGACAACTTATCAGGTTTCTTCTAGTGAAACTATATTTTTATTCGGTCACATCTTATGTACTTTACTTGGAGCGTCTGTGTGCTTTTATTTTTGTTTTTGTTTTGTTATCTTAGTTCTCTGAATAAATTCATCCTTGTGTGGGAGAGAGACACGCCTCCGCTGGTTCGTATGAACACATGTGTTCTTAGCTCATAATATTCATGGCGAAGTTTCCTCTTCAAAATTGTTATATGGTTGGAATTGGAAAATGCTACATGTAGTAATTCTAAAATGTCTTGGATAATGTGATACTTGGCAATTGTTGTGCTCATGTTGCTCTTGCATCATATACTTTGCACCCATTAATGAAGAAATACATAGAGCATGCTAAAATTTGGTTTGCATAATTGGTCTCTCTAAGGTCTAGATAATTTCTAGTATTGAGTTTGAACAACAAGGAAGACGGTAGAGTCTTATAATGTTTACAATATGTCTTTTATGTGAGTTTTGCTGCACCGGTTCATCCTTGAGTTTGCTTCAAATAACCTTGCTAGCCTAAACCTTGTATCGAGAGGGAATACTTCTCATGCATCCAAAATCCTTGAGCCAACTACTATGCCATTTGTGTCCACCATACCTACCTACTACATGGTATTTCTCTGCCATTCCAAAGTAAATTGCTTGAGTGCTACCTTTAAAATTCCATCATTCACCTTTGCAATATATAGCTCATGGGACAAAATATCCTTTTAAAAACTATCGTAGTATTGAATATGTACTTATGCACTTTATCTCTTATTAAGTTGCTTGTTGTGTGATAACCATGCTTCTGGGGAACGCCATCAATTACTCTTTATTGAATATCATGTGAGTTGCTATGCATGTCCGTCTTGTCTGAAGGATCTATCATTTTAGTGGTTGGAGCATGCAAAATTGTTAGAGAAGAACATTGGGCCGCTAACTGAAGCCATGAATCATGGTGGAAGTTTCAGTTTTGGACATATATCCTCAATCTCATATGAGAATAATAATCATTGCTACATGCTTATGCATTTAAGAGGAGTCCATTATCTGTTGTCCATGTTGTCCCAGTATGGATGTCTAAGTTGAGAATAATCAAAAGCGAGAAATCCAAAATGCGAGCATTCTCCTTAGACCTTTGTACAGGCGGCATGGAGGTACCCCTTTGTGACACTTGGTTGAAACATGGCATGCAAAGACCCGGTAGTCCAAGCTAAGTAGGACGAGGTGCGGACACTATTAGTATACTATGCATGAGGCTTGCAACTTGTAAGATATAATTTACATAACTCATATGCTTTATTACTACTGTTGACAAAATTGTTTCATGTTTTCAAAATAAAAGCTCTAGCACAAATACAGCAATCGATGCTTTCCTCTTGAAGGACCATTCTTTTACTTTTACTGTTGAGTCAGTTTACCTATCTCCTTCCACCCTAAGAAGCAAACACTTGTGTGAACTGTGCATTGATTCCTACATACTTGCATATTGCACTTGTTATATTACTTTATGTTGACAATATCCATGAGATATACATGTTATAAGTTGAAAGCAACCGCTGAAACTTAATCTTCCTGTGTGTTGCTTCAATACCTTTACTTTGATTTATTGCTTTATGAGCTAACTCTTATGCAAGACTTATTGATGCTTGTCTTGAAGTACTATTCATGAAAAGTCTTTGCTTTATGATTCAGTTGTTTACTCATGTCATTACCATTGTTTTGATCGCTGCATTCATTACATATGCTTACAATAGTATGATCAAGGTTATGATGGCATGTCACTTAAGAAATTATCTTTGTTATCGTTTTACCTGCTCGGGACGAGCAGAACTAAGCTTGGGGATGCTGATACGTCTCCAACGTATCGATAATTTCTTATGTTCCATGCCACTTTATGGGATACCTACATGTTTTATAACATTATATGTCATATTTATGCGTTTTCTCTGGAACTAACCTATTAACAAGATGCCGAAGTGCCGTCCCGTTTTCTGCTGTTTTTGGTTTCAGAAATCCTAGTAACGAAATATTCTCGGAATTGGACGAAATCAACGCCTAGGTTCCTATTTTGCCCGGAAGCATCCAGAACACCCGAGAGCCGCCAGAGGGGGGCCCTGTGGGCCCCAGATGATAGGGTGGCGCGGCCAGGGCTGGGCCCGCGCCACCCTATGGTGTGGTCGCCCCTTTGACCCTCCTGCGCCGCCTCTTCGCCTATATAAAGCCCCCGTATCGAAACCCTTACGGAGGAAGCCACGGTACGCGAAGAGTTCCGTAGCCGCCGCCATCGCGAAGCCAAGATCCGGGGGACAGTGAATCTCTGCCCGCACCCGCCGGGGAAGTGCCCCCGGAAGGCTTCTCCATCGACACCGCTGCCATCTCCACCGCCATCTTCATCACCGCTGCTGCTCCCATGAGGAGGGAGTAGTTCTCCACCAGGGCTGTACCGGTAGCTATGTGGTTAATCTCTCTCTGTACTCCAATACAATGATCTCATGAGCTGCTTTACATGATTGAGATCCATATGATGAGCTTTGTATCGCTACTAGTTTATGTGCTACTCATGTGATGTTATTAAAGTAGTCTATTCCTCCTGCATGGTGTAATGGTAGTGTGTGCACCGTGTGGTTCTTGTCGTAGGCTATGATCATGATCTCTTGTAGATCGTGGAGTTAATTGTCATTATGATAGTATTGATGTGATCTATTCCTCCTTCATAGTGTAATGTGGACAGTGCGTGCGCTATGTTAGTTCTTGGTTTATTTTGCAATGATCTATTATGCTCTAAGGTTACTTAAACATGAATATCGAATGTTGTGGAGCTTGTTAACTCCGGCATTGAGGGTTCGTGTAATCCTACGCAACGAATGATGTTCATTATCAAACAAGAGTGTATGTAGCACATATGAGAAGAAGTATTTATTATGCGATCAATGTTGAGAGTGTCCACTAGTGAAAGTATGATCCCTAGGTCTTGTTTCCAATACTGAAAACACCGTTTATTTACTGTTCTGTTGCATGTTTACTCGCTGCCATATTTTATTCAGATTACTATTACCACTCATATACATCCATATTACTTGTATTTCACTATCTCTTCGCCGAACTAGTGCACCTATACACCTGACAAGTGTATTTGGTGTGTTGGGGACACAAGAGACTTCTTGCTTTGTGATTACAGGGTTGCTTGAGAGGGATATCTTTGACCTCTTCCTCCCTGAGTTCGATAAACCTTGGGTAATCCACTTAAGGGAAACTTGCTGTTGTTCTACAAACCTCTGCACTTGGAGGCCCAACACTGTCTACAAATTAATATGGAAGAAGATGCAAAGCCTGTTGTTGAACATCAACGTCGTCTAATTCCGAAGATGAAAGAGGTGGTAAGGAACGAGGTATTAAAACTTCTTGCCGGTATTATATATCCTATTGCTGATAGTAGATGGGTTAGTCCTGTGCATTGTGTTCCTAAGAAAGGAGGAATGACTGTTGTGCCTAATGATAATGATGAGCTTATTCCTCAAAGAATAGTTGTAGGTTATAGAATGTGCATTGATTTTCGTAAAGTTAATAAAGTTACTAAGAAAGATCATTACCCTTTACCCTTTATTGATCAAATGCTAGAAAGGTTATCTAAAAATACTCATTTTTGCTTTCTTGATGGTTATTCTGGGTTTTCACAAATTGCTGTTAAAGCTAAAGATCAAGAGAAAACCACTTTTACTTGTCCTTATGGAACTTATGCTTATAGGCGTATGCCTTTTGGTTTATGTAATGCTCCTGCTACTTTTCAAAGATGCATGTCTGCTATTTTTCATGGTTTTTGCGAAAGTATTGTAGAGGTGTTCATGGATGATTTTTCTGTCTATGGGAATTCTTTTGATAATTGCTTGCGAAACCTCGATAAAGTTTTGCAGAGATGTGAAGAAACTAACCTTGTTCTTAATTGGGAGAAATGCCACTTTATGGTTAATGAAGGAATTGTATTGGGACATAAAATTTCCGAGAGAGGTATTGAAGTTGATAGAGCTAAAGTTGAAGCAATTGAGAAGATGCCCTATCCCAGGGATGTTAAAGGTATTCGTAGTGTTCTTGGTCATGCTGGGTTTTATAGGAGATTTATTAAAGATTTCTCTAAAATTTCAAAGCCTCTTACTAATCTTCTTCAAAAAGATGTACCTTTTGTTTTTGATGATGATTGTAAGGAAGCTTTTGAAACTCTAAAGAAAGCCTTAACAACTGCTCCTGTAGTCGAACCTCCTGATTGGAATTTGCCTTTTGAAATTATGTGTGATGCTAGTGATTTTGCCGTAGGCGCTGTTCTTGGACAACGGGTAGATAAAAAATTAAATGTTATTCATTATGCTAGTAAGACTCTTGATGCTGCTCAAAGAAATTATGCTACAACTGAAAAAGAATTATAGCTGTAGTCTTTGCTTGTGACAAGTTTAGACCCTATATTGTTGATTCAAAAGTTACAATTCATACTGATCATGCTGCAATTAGATACCTTATGACAAAGAAAGATGCTAAGCCAAGGCTTATTAGATGGGTACTTCTGTTGCAAGAATTTGATTTACATATTATAGATAGGAAAGGTGCTGATAATCCTGTTGCTGATAATTTGTCTAGATTGGAAAATATTGCTTATGATCCTGTTCCTGTTAATGATAGTTTTCCAAATGAACAATTGGCTGTAATAAAGGTGAGCTCACGAGAGAGCCCTTGGTATGCAGATTATGCTAACTTTATTGTTTCGAAGTATTTGCCTCCAACCTTTTCAGCTCAGCTCAACAAAGGAGGAAATTCTTTTATGACTTGAGGCATTATTTTTGGGATGACCCACACTTATATAAAGAAGGAGTGGATGGTATTATGCGAAGATGTGTTCCCGAATATGAACAACAGAAATATTGAGTAAATGTCATGGTAGTGTTTATGGAGGACATCACGCTGGAGATAGAACCGCGCAAAAGGTTCTACAATCAGGTTTTTATTGGCCAACACTCTTCAAAGATGCAAGGAAATTTATTTTATCTTGTGATGAATGTCAAAGAGTTGGTAATATCTCTAGATGCAATGAAATGCCTATGAATTATACTCTTGTTATTGAACCATTCGATTGTTGGGGATTCGACTTCATGGGTCCTTTCCCTGCTTCAGAAGGTAACACTCACATACTTGTCGCTGTTGATTATGTTACTAAATGGGTAGAAGCTATACCTACAAAGAGTGCTGATGGTGAGACCTCTATAAAAATGCTTGTAGATATTATATTTCCTAGATTTGGAGTACCTAGATATATTATGACTGATGGAGGTTCTCATTTTATTCATGGAGGTTTTAGAAAAACTCTTGCTAAGTATGGTATTAATCATAGAATTGCTTCAGCTTATCACCCTCAAACTAGTGGTCAAGTAGAATTATCAAATAGAGAGATTAAAGCTATCTTAGGGAAAGACTGTTAATAAATCTAGAAAGAATTGGGCTAGCAAATTGAAAGAAGCACTATGGGCTTATAGAACTGCTTATAAAAATCCTATGGGAATGTCACCTTATAAAATGGTTTATGGAAAAGCTTGTCATTTACCTTTAGAACTAGAGCACAAAGCTTATTGGGCTGTTAGAGAACTAAATAAAGATCCTAAATTAGCCGGTAATAAGAGGTTGTTGCAATTAAGTTCTCTAGATGAATGGAGAAGTGAAGCTTATGAAAATGCTAAACTCTTTAAAGAAAGTTAAGAAATGGCATGATAGAAGGATTATCAAAAGAGAATTTAATATTGGGGATAAAGTCCTATTGTATCGGTCTCGTCTCAGATTCTTTGCAGGGAAATTACTCTCGAAGTGGGAAGGACCATATGTTGTTGAGGAGGTGTATCGTTCAGGAGCAATTAAAATTAGCTCTCTCCAAGGCAATGCCACACAAGTGGTGAATGGACAAAGACTCAAGCATTATATCTCGGGTGATTCTTATAATGTTGATGTTGATATTATTCAAGTGGAAACACCGGAGGCTTTCATCAAAGGACAAATTGACAGTCCGCCAGAACTCGACTTTGAATAGGTAACAGTACAGGTAATAAAAAGTCCGCGTTTACCTTTCCGAACATTATTTCTGCTGTTTTTAGAAAATATGAAAAATTACGGAATCGAAACGGAGTGGAAAAGACGCGCGAGGGCCCGTCACCACAGGCCGGCGCGGGCCCCACCCTGGCCGCGCCGACCTATGGTGACAGCCCCTCGGCGTCCCGTTTCCACTCGTTTTCGGCCTGGAACCTTCCTTTTGTCGTAAAAATATTTGCTATATAATCCCCCGGACCCCTGGAGGTCCGTAATATCGTTTTCTCGTCGTGTTTTGTTTCGAGCTGTTTTCTGCCAGATTTGTTTTGATCTAGAAGCACCATGGTCTCCAACAACAAGGACAAGGGACCTTTGAAGGAAAATATTCAAGACCCGGAACTGAAGGAAGAAGACGCAAGAGAGGATGAGGAAGAAGTGGAGGAAGCTCCGCAGGAACACCAGCGAGCCACCGTTGCAAGTATTGGCGTGATATCAAATCCATCCAACATCAAGAGGAGTGCACGAATCGCTACCGGAGGAGCGGTTCCACGTCATTACTTGGCTCCAAGGACATCTTCTCCGAGCAATTACAACCCTTACCGCAATCTAATCTACGATCGTCAAACTGAAAGGACCCCCAAGGTAGTGTTGCCAAGTAATTGGGATATAGATCGTTCTGACATTGCAGGAGAGATGAAATCTGAAGCTGAAGGATGGGGAAACAACTCTAAGAGTTGGAATTCACCACCTGACATGATTATGAGCCGCGTTGAGCACAACTCGGAGATGATTCGCAACCTCACCTATGAGATTGAAGATTTAAAGGAGCTGGTTAAGAAGCTTGTCGAGAGGAATCCATCGCCATCATCACCGAAGGAGTAATTCATCATCGGTATTGGCATCCCCTTGGTTTGTTCCAAGCTTGGGGGAGTGCCACGGTATCAATCATCACTACCTTTATCTTTTATTATCAAGTAGTGTCATATCATGAGTAGGGAAGTTATCATATGGAATAGTATGCAATGTGGAAGTATCTCTCTTAGTTGGTTATCTATGTATCCGTTGGTGTGAGTTATCGTTATGGAATATTAATGAGAAGTCTTATCATTTACTTTTTGCACACCTTATTTTAGTTTGCAATTCCATTATATGATTACTCTTGACATGAGTATTGATATCACTTTGGGAGCATCAAGTAAATCTATTTGGTTTTGGCAAACTTAGCATTGGTCAATAGCAACAACACCCTGATGTTTAAATAGAAGAGAGAAATACACTTAGATACATTACTCTATTATCTCTATGCTAATGAGTTTATTAGTATTCTTAAGTTAAAATTGCTTGTGCTTATGAGAAAGATGCATGATTGTTTCTATCATATGTATATTTGTTTGTTTCCTTCAACCTTTATGCTTGCTATCAAACCTTGCTAGCCAAAGACCTGTATCGAGAGGAGATGCTTCTCATACATCCATAACCTTAGACCAAACCTATGCCATTTGTGTCCACCATACCTACCTACTACATGGTATTTTCTGCCATTCCAAGTAAATACTTCATGTGCTACCTTTAAATAATTCAAACTATACTACTCCTTATTTGTGTCAATGTTCTATAGCTCATGAGGAAGTATGTGGTGTTTCATCTTTCAATCTTGTTGGGAGTGACTTCACCAATGGACTAGCGGTACATCCGCTTATCCAATAATTTTGCAATAAGAGCTGGCAACGGGGTTCCCAGCCCCAATTAATAACTTTCATTAATAATTCTCTTCACATGTTTTGCTCTGATTTATCAGTAAGCAACTTAATTTTGCAATAGACACTCCTCCATGGTATGTGAATGTTGGAAGGCACCCGAGGATTCGGTTAGCCATGGATTGAGAAAGCCAAGGTTGGGGGGAGTGTCATCCTTAATAAAACTAAAATACATGTGTAAACAAAAGAGAAGGGGGATGATCTACCTTGCTGGTAGAGATGCCGTCCCTCATGGGAGCCGCTCTTGGAAGGTCCGTTTGGCAAGGGGGTTAGAGTGCCCGCTACCATTCGCGTTGACAACAACAAACACCGCTCAAAATCTTACTTTTATGCTCTTTATATGATTTCAAAACTTAAAAAGCTCTAGCACATGATTTAATCCCTGCTTCCCTCTGCGAAGGGCCTATCTTTTACTTTTATGTTGAGTCAGTAAACCTATTTCCCTCTACCTCAAGCAAGCAATTGAGTTGTTGTGAACCAATCATTTATGCTATGATTCAGTTAATCATGTCCTTTATACTTTCTTGTTTAGTACCAATTTTATCTGAATGAATATGACTTTGAAGTTATCAATGATTATGAGGAGATTGTTATGCTTAAATATGGAAGCCCAGCTATAAATTCTAATATGAAAGATTTGCTTAGAAGTACAATCCGTTAGTAGTTCTCTGACCAAGAACAAAGTTTGCCATCACCAATTATGATTTCTTATGCACCTTTACTTGTGATTTCTCTTTACCTATTTCAAGATGAGTTATATGAGGAAGTTGTTTACTAGAATGTCTTGTGTGAATGAATATGATGCTTCTTGTCCGTATTTTATTTATCGACTTTTCACTCCATAAACATGTGGTCTTGTTTATCGAGCTCAGTTTCGCTTGGGGACAAGCGAGGTCTAAGCTTGGGGGAGTTGATACGTCCAATTTGCATCACTATTTTGTATCATAATTTGCTGTTATTCATTGATATATTTCATATTGGGATACAATACTTATGTTATTTCATCTATTTTGCATGTTTCATCATCATTGGAGGATCAAGCACCGGAGCCAGGATTCTGCTGGAAAAAGCACCGTCAGAACGCAATATTTTGGAAGATCAACTGTGGAAGGAAATTTCACGTAAATTCCTATTTTTCCAGATGACGGAGGGAGCCAGAAGGGGAAGAAGAGGGGAGCCACTGTGGGCCCAGACCACAGGCCGGCGCGGCCCATGGCCTGGCCGCGCCACCCTGTGGTGTGGGGGCCCCACAGCCCCTTTCGCCTCCTTTTCTTCGCGTACTCCTTCGTCCCGAAAACCTAAGCCACATAGAGGACCTCACAAAGGGTTATAGCCGCCTCTGCGGGGCGGAGAACACCAGAGAGAAAAGAGCTCTCCCGGCTGGCAGGAATCCGCTGGGAAATTCCTCTCCGAGGGGAAATCGACGCGATCATCGTCACCTGAGCGGGAGAGCTCATTTCATCATCACTGCTCATGAGTCAACACATCCACGCCATCACCATCGCTGCACTCTGCTCACCACACACAACTTCGAAGCAATCTAGATAAGGATAGGGAACCTCTGTACCATCTCCAATGTCAGATGCTGAGGAAACATGAACTAAGGTGTTCTATGTTCTGATTGTTATCTATCATCATGTCACCTGATTGCATCTACACAGGCCTAGTGGCTGTTGAGCTCTGATATACAGCAAAGCTCCAAATGCCTGTAGTAATATAATGAGTAATATCAACGCTTTATTGAAGTTGTGTGCTGTCTTCAGTAAAGTCATGTAACGCCATCACAAATACATTTCACCACTATAAATGGGATGTACCATTTCCACCACCATGGCTGCCTATTATTTAAACCCAGCCCTCAGATCATGAGATCGTAGAAGATCTCTCTGGAGTCTGGGCATCAACAGATTATCCTGAATTATTTTCAATCATGATGTTGTGTGTATAATCACAAGTGCTTGTGTCTCCAGTGGCATGTGCACAGTATACTACCCACAAATACTTATCAAAATAATGAAGATTAAGTTGCTTGCCACAAGCTAGCATTCACCAAACTTCGTGTGTCCCCGCAACGCTAGTTGCCAGGTGTAACAACCCACACTCTGGTTGTGACTGGGTTGTTCGCCAGAATATTTCTGAATGCACGTTATTTAATTTAACATCCACACTGTAACTCCTTTTGCAAATGTTGTTCTGTCAAAGACATCACATGAATCCACTAACTCATCACACTCTCTGCCTTTAAAGGGGGATCAAAGACTGCTCACCAAGATCATGTCCCACTGGGGTCAGGCTGGTTACCCGAGGTCAGAGGCTTCACTGGGATGGTTGTTATTCATGGTGGACACCGATTCGCCAGCCCTTCACCATCCACGCCTGGATCTTCAAAGGGCATCTGCAGGGAGAGAGTTCAGTGCTGGCAGGCCCAGGTGGCGCCCATTGTCACGCCCTGAGGAACAGCTGTCCTGACTGAAGGCCCACTGAGAAGGCGCGTAGCTCCATGAAGGCCACGTTAAGGCTGAGGAGGACGGCGTTGGTCGGCGTATGATGAGGCCGTGTCGCGCAAATCCAGGAATCGCGAAAAGGGCTTAAGTCGTGGTAAGGCCCAACCCTCGATCGAGGTGCGCTCGAAGACCACGGGCTGGCGGTTCCGGCCCGCTCGATCTGCGCTAGCGCTCTTGTGGGCTACCTCGCGCGATCCGGCGGAGGCACCAGTTGCGATGTCATCCTCACGCATGTAAGAGCTCCACGCCCACACATCAGCTACAAAGAAGGCAATATCTATGGTTGCACAGACAACTCGCCTCACCCTGAGGAGACAGAGACAGGGATGTTGTCAAGACGGCATGGTCTGATCTGCAAAGATGAGGGCATGGTTGCCAAGCTTCTACCTTACAGTGTTAAAGCCTCCAAGACAGGTTTAAACAGCAAGTTTTCCAAGTGGACTGCCCAAGGTCAGCCCATGAACCCGTGGACAAG
Organism: Lolium multiflorum; assembly: GCA_030979885.1. Taxonomy (NCBI): domain Eukaryota; kingdom Viridiplantae; phylum Streptophyta; class Magnoliopsida; order Poales; family Poaceae; genus Lolium; species Lolium multiflorum. The sequence goes on along the minus strand of CM061753.1, from coordinate 198,159,746 downwards.
ATGGCCCAAGATATTCTCTATGCAAACCCTGCACCCACAAAGGCAAAAGGTTTCTTCTATCTCATCCTAGGCACTAGTTCGGCGAAGAGATATTAAAACACAGGTGGTATAGATGAATATGAGTGGTAATAGCGCCAGAAAATAGCTTACTGGCGTGCAGTTGATGGTAGTAATATTGCGGGAAGTAAACAAGCAGTAGTAACGCAACAGTAGTAACGCAGTAAAACAGTAAACAAGCAAGGCCTAGGGATTAGACTTTCACTAGTGGACACTCTCAACTTTGATCACATAACATAATAGATAAATGCATACTCTACACTCTCTTGTTGGATGATGAACACATTGCATAGGATTACATGAACCCTCAATGCCGGAGTTAACAAGCTCCACAATTCAATGTTCATATTTAAATAACCTTAGAGTGCATGAAAGATCGACACGACTAAACCAAGTACTAGCATAGCATGCACACTGTCACCTTCACACCATGTAGGAGGAATAGATCACATCAATACCATCATAGCAATAGTTAACTTCATAATCTACAAGAGATCATAATCATAGCCTACGCCAAGTACTAACACGGATGCACACACTGTCACCATTACACCGTGCAGGAGGAATAAAACTACTTTAATAACATCACTAGAGTAGCACATAGATAAATTGTGATACAAAACACATTGCAATCATAAAGAGATATAAATAAGCACTTCACTACGCCATTCATAACAGTGAATAAGTATTCTGTGAAATATAGCCTAAGAGACCCACACGGTGCACACATTGTCACCTTTACACACGTGGGACAAGGAGTCTCCGGAGATCACATAAGTAAAACCCACTTGACTAGCATAATGACATCTAGATTACAAGCATCATCATATGAATCTCAATCATGTAAGGCAGCTCATGAGATTATTGTATTGAAGCACATAGGAGAGAGAGAACCAATATAATACTGCACAGCCCGAGCTCCTCGATGGAGAACTACTCCTCCTCATGGGAGAAGCAGCGGTGATGAAGATGGCGGTGGAGATGGCAGCGGTGTCAATGGAGAAGCTTCCGGGGCACTTCCCCGTCCCGGCGGCGTGCCGGAACAGAGACTCCTGCCCCCCAGATCTTGGCTTCGCGATGGCGGCGGCTCTGGAAGGTTTCGCGTACCGTGGCTTTTTCTGTCGGGGTTTTTAGGTCAGGGACCTTATATAGGCGAAAGGGCAGCCTCGGAGGGGGCCTGTGGGGCCAGACACTAGGGCGGCGCGCCTGGCTCCTTGGCCGCGCCGCCACCATGTGTGGGCCCCACGTGGCCCCTCTCTGACGGTTCTCGGGTGTTCTGGATGCTTCCGGGCAAAATAGGAAGCGTTGATTTCGCCCAATTCCGAGAATATTTCGCGCCTAGGATTTCGAAACCAAAAATGTTGGTAAAACAGAATCGCACTGCAAGATCTCGTCAATAGGTTAGTTCCGGGAAAAACGCATAAATATGACATATAATGTGTACATAAAACATGTAGCTATCATCAATAAAGTAGCATGGAACATAAGAACTTATCGATACGTTGGAGACGTATGCTTAGTTCTGCTTGTCCCGAGCAGGTAAAACGATAACAAAGATAATTTCAAGTGACATGCCATCATAACCTTGATCATACTATTTGTAAACATATGTAATGAATGCAGCGATCAAAACAATGGTAATGACATGAGTAAACAAGTGAATCATAAAGCAAAGACTTTTCATGAATAGTACTTCAAGACAAGCATCAATAAGTCTCGCATAAGAGTTAACTCATAAAGCAATAAATTCAAAGTAAAGGCATTGAAGCAACACAATGGAAGATTAAGTTTCAGCGGTTGCTTTCAACTTGTAACATGTATATCTCATGGATAGTTGTCAATGCAAAGTAATATAATAAGTGCAATATGCAAGTATGTAGGAATCAATGCACAATTCACACAAGTGTTTGCTTCTTGAGGTGGAGAGAGATAGGTGAACTGACTCAACATAAAGTAAAAGAATGGTCCTTCAAAGAGGAAAGCATTGATTGCTATATTTGTGCTAGAGCTTTTATTTTGAAAACATCAAGAGAGTATAAAAGTAAAGTTTTGAGAGGTGTTTGTTGTTGTCAATGAATGGTAGTGGGCACTCTAACCCCCTTGCCAGACAAACCTTCAAAGAGCGGCTCCCATTTTATTTTATTTTTGGGTGGCACTCCTTCCAACCTTTCTTTCACAAACCATGGCTAACCGAATCCTCGGGTGCCTACCAACAATCTCATACCATGAAGGAGTGCCTTTTTATTTTAGTTTTATTATGATGATGACACTCCCCCCACCTTTGCTTACACATGGCTAACCGAATCCTTTGGGTGCCGTCCAACAATCACATACCATGGAGGAGTGTCTATTTTTGTTAATTAATTTGGGACTGGGAATCCCATTGCCAGCTCTTTTTGCAAAATTATTGGATAAGTGGATGAAGCCACTAGTCCATTGGTGGAAAGTTGCCCAACAAGATTGAAAGATAAACACCACATACTTTCTCATGAGCTATAAAACATTGACACAAATCAGAGGTGATAAATTTTGAATGGTTTAAAGGTAGCACTCAAGCAATTTACTTTGAAATGGCGGAGAAATACCATGTAGTAGGTAGGTATGGTGGACACAAATGGCATGAATATTGGCTCAAGTATTTGGATGCATGAGAAGTATTCCCTCTGGCTAGCAAGGTTATTTGAAACAAACACAAGGATGAACCGGTGCAGCAAAACTCACATAGAAGACATATTGTAAACATTATAAGACTTTACACCGTCTTCCTTGTTGTTCAAACTCAATACTAGAAATTATCTAGACTTTAGAGAGACCAAATATGCAAACCAAATTTTAGCAAGCTCTATGTAGCATTTCTTCATTAATGGGTGCAAAGTATATGATGCAAGAGCTTAAACATGAGCACAACAACTGCCAAGTATCACATTATCCAAGACATTTTACCAATTACTACATGTAGCATTTTCTGTTTCCAACCATATAACAATTAACGAAGCAGTTTCAACCTTCGCCATGAACATTAAAAGCTAAGAACACATGTGTTCATATGAACCAGCGGAGCGTGTCTCTCTCCCACACAAGGATGAACTTATTCAGAGAATGAAAATAACAAAACGAAAATAAAAAACAGACGCTCCAAGTAAAATACATAAGATGTGACCGAATAAAAATATAGTTTCAAGAGAAGGAACCTGATACTTTGTCGATGAAGAAGGGGATGCCTTGGGCATCCCCAAGCTTAGACGCTTGAGTCTTCTTAGAATATGCAGGGGTGAACCACGGGGGCATCCCCAAACTTAGAGCTTTCACTCCTCTTGATCATAGTATATCATACTCCTCTCTTGACCCTTAAAAACTTCCTTCACACCAAACTTCAAGCAAACTCATTAGAGGGTTAGTGCACAATAAAAATTTACATGTTCAGAGGTGACACAATCATTCTTTACACTTCTGGACATTGCATAAAGCTACTGGACATTAATGGATCAAATAAATTCATCCAACATAGCAAAAGAGGCAATGCGAAATAAAAGGCAGAATCTGTCAAAACAGAACAGTTCGTAAAGACGAATTTTAAAATGGCACCAGACTTGCTCAAATGGAAAAACTCAAAACTAATGAAAGTTGCGTACATATCTGAGGATCACTCACGTAAATTGGCATAATTTTATGAGTTACCTACAGAGAATTAGGCCCAGATTCGTGACAGCAAAGAAATCTGTCTCTGCGCAGTAATCCAAATCTAGTATGAACCTTACTATAGAGACTTTACTTGGCACAACAATGCAACAAAACTAAGATAAGGAGAGGTTGCTACAGTAGTAACAACTTCCAAGACACAAATATAAAACAAAGTACTGTAGTAAAAAAACACATGGGTTATCTCCCAAGAAGTTCTTTCTTTATAGCCATTAAGATGGGCTCAGCAGTTTTAATGATGCACTCGCAAGAAATAGTATTTGAAGCAAAGAGAGCATCAAGAGGCAAATTCAAAACACATTTAAGTCTAACATGCTTCCTATGTAAAGAATCTTGTAAATAAACAAGTTCATGAAGAGCAAAGTAACAAGCATAGGAAGATAAAACAAGTGTAGCTTCAAAAATTTCAGCACATAGAGAGGTGTTTTAGTAACATGAAAAATTTTACAACCATATTTTCCTCTCTCATAATAACTTTCAGTAGCAACATGAGCAAACTCAACAATATAACTATCACATAAAGCATTCTTATCATGAGTCTCATGCATAAAATTATTACTCCCCACATAGGCATAATCAATTTTATTAGTTGTAGTGGGAGCAAATTCAACAAAGTAGCTATCATTATTCTCATCATCAAATATAGGAGGCATAGTATCATCAAAGTAAATTTTCTCCTCAATTCTTGGGGGACTAAAAATATCATGCTCATCAAAGCCAGCTTCCCCAAGCTTAGAATTTTCCATAGCATTAGCAACAATAGTGTTCAAAGCATTCATATTAATATGTTCCATGGGTTTTTTAATTTTCGGATCAAACCATCCATGTCTTAAATCAGGAAATAGAATAAGAAGGTCATTGTTGTCCATTATGCCTAACTAGTGTAAACAAGAAACCAAATGTCGCAATTACAGTAGTCTAAGAAATAGCTTCAGTACTTACAACGGCGCCTTTAAAACAGCTTAGTAAGCCGAGATCCGGAGTGTGAGTACCTTTTACCTTTCCTCCCCGGCAACGGCGCCAGAAAAGTGCTTGATGTCTACTTCCCCCTCCTTTTCCTGTAGACAGTGTTGGGCCTCCAAGAGCAGAGGTTTGTAGAACAGCAGCAAGTTTTCCCTTAAGTGGATCACCCAAGGTTTATCGAACTCAGGGAGATATCCCTCTCATGCAACCCTGCAACCACAAAGCAAGAAGTCTCTTGTGTCCCCAACACACCTAATACACTTGTCAGATGTATAGGTGCACTAGTTCGGCGAAGAGATAGTGAAATACAAGTGGTATGAATGAATATGAGCAGTAGTACGGCGCCAGAAAATAGCTTACTGGCGTGCAGTTGATGGTAGTAATATTGTAGGAAGTAAACAAGCAGTAGTAACGCAGCAGTAGTAACACAGTAAAACAGTAAACAAGCAGCGATAGCAGTATTTAGGAACAAGGCCTAGGGATTAGACTTTCACTAGTGGACACTCTCAACTTTGATCACATAACATAATAGATAAATGCATACTCTACACTCTCTTGTTGGATGATGAACACATTGCGTAGGATTACACGAACCCTCAATGCCGGAGTTAACAAGCTCCACAATTCAATGTTCATATTTAAATAACCTTAGAGTGCATGAAAGATCGACACGACTAAACCAAGTACTAGCATAGCATGCACACTGTCACCTTCACACCATGTAGGAGGAATAGATCACATCAATACCATCATAGTAATAGTTAACTTCATAATCTACAAGAGATCATAATCATAGCCTACGCCAAGTACTAACACGGTGCACACACTGTCACCTTTACACACGTGCAGGAGGAATAAAACTACTTTAATAACATCACTAGAGTAGCACATAGATAAATTGTGATACAAAACACATTGCAATCATAAAGAGATATAAATAAGCACTTCACTACGCCATTCATAACAGTGAATAAGTATTCTATGAAATATAGCCTAAGAGACCCACACGGTGCACACACTGTCACCTTACACACGTGGGACAAGGAGTCTCCGGAGATCACATAAGTAAAACCCACTTGACTAGCATAATGACATCTAGATTACAAGCATCATCATATGAATCTCAATCATGTAAGGCAGCTCATGAGATTATTGTAGTACATAGGAGAGAGATGAACCACATAGCTACCGGTACAGCCTCGAGCCTCGATGGAGAACTACTCCCTCCTCATGGGAGCAGCAGCGGTGATGAAGATGGCGGTGGAGATGGTAGCGGTGTCGATGGAGAAGCCTTCCGGGGGCACTTCCCCGTCCCGGCGGCGTGCCGGAACAGAGACTCCTGTCCCCCAGATCTTGGCTTCGCGATGGCGGTGGCTCTGGAAGGTTTCGCGTACCGTGGCTTCTCTGTCGGGGTTTTTAGGTCAGGGACCTTATATAGGCGAAAGGGCAGCCTCGGAGGGGGTCTGGTGGGGCCAGACACTAGGGCGGCGCGCCTGGCTCCTTGGCCGCGCCGCCACCATGTGTGGGCCCCACGTGGCCCCTCTCTGACGGCTCTCGGGTGTTCTGGATGCTTCCGGGCAAAATAGGAACCTGGGCGTTGATTTCGTCCAATTCCAAGAATATTTCGTTACTAGGATTTCTGAAACCAAAACAGCAGAAAACAGAACTGGCACTTCGGCATCTCGTCAATAGGTTAGTTCCGGAAAAACATAAATATGACATATAATGTGTATAAAACATGTAGGTATCATCAATAAAGTAGCATGGAACATAAGAAATTATCGATACGTCGGAGACGTATCAGAGGGGCGGCGACGGCCCGGTGGAAGAACGTCGGGCGGCTTCCGCTTGAGTTCTGCGGAAACGGTGGAGGAACCGGCGCCGGGAGTGGTGAAGAGCTCGAGCGTGAGAACAGGGGCGAAGGGAGCGCGAGAGGAAGAATGGGGCAAGTGGCTTCGGTGCTCTCCCCCGCGGCATTTATAGCCGACCGCCGCGGGCGGTTGGCCTCCAAGTGGCAAACGTGGGCCACTTCCCCGGATTTATTGTGTCGTAACCCGCCCCACGACCACGACGGTGACTCGAAACGGCCGCACCACGAGCCTACGACCGCAAAGGATCCGGAGGGGACAATGATGTGACCATACGAACGGCCACACCGACCGCACCCGCTGGAACGTCTGCCGGGGCGCAAGGCCCAGGCGGCGGGAAACTCCCGGCGCGCTGCCGGTTTCGGACGATAAAATAATCCGGCCCCCAAACTCTTGTAGCAAGACGGAGAAGGCCATCAACACTTGTAAAAAGCAAAAGCGTGCATGAAGAAACGTCTGCCAGAGGAAGTTTAACAAGTAGCTTGGATGAGAAGCAAATCACTGAATGGAAATTCTCACGTTGCCCCTCCGTAGCCGCCGCACACACGAGAGATATCTAGAAGCCAGGAAAACCGCCTAGGTCCTTCTTAACGCGTGGGACCTGCGCCTTCGAGGGCTGGGCCGCGTCTGGGGGAAGACCCCGAGAAAATGGGACGCGGAGCGGCTGGTTTGAGGCTGGCCGGCTCTCGCGGTGGCCGGCCGAGGTGCAGCCGGCCGGAGCCGTGGCCGGCTGCCCTGGAGCCGGCTGGTTCTAAGTCCTAGTCGGCCCGGCTACGGCCTTCACCCGCCGAGCTGGGCCGGCTTCACAAGCCATCCCACCGGGGTTTGTACTCTCAGGACCGACCGAGTCGGCGAGTCTTGGCACCAGGAAGGAACCGGGCAGGTGGTCCGGGTTCAAAGGTCCACGCTGACCTCATCTCCCGTAAAGTACGCGCGGGACATCGTGGAGCAACAGCGCCACGCGGCGGACAGGCCATCATGGCGTACGTCGGACCGTACGCGCTACAGAGCATGATGGCGACAACGACACCACCTCGCCATGCCGCCTGAGCAGGCGGATGGGACGTGCCACTACGCTCAACGGCTCCCTGACGTCAACGCCTCGGGAAGGAGCGGAAGCCGGAGCCGGCCAAGCCGGCCACTAGACTATAGGGACTTATATGTAAAGTGCCGGTGCCTATATAAGCCGGGCTACCCCCCTCGTGCGGGGGACGATCGATCACTTCTCATTCACTAGTTCTTAGCGCTGCCCTGTGAGAGAGACCTTCGTCTACCTTAGCCTCCCAGGAGCAGCCGGATACAGCTCAAGGAGCACCATTGTACTGTGTGATCACCATATACACTCATAGCAGGAGTAGAGGTGTTACCTCCATCGGAGGGCCTCGAACCTGGGTACGTCGACCGTGTCACTCGTCCCCATACCCGCATCCGGATACCGCCGTGAGACCACTAGGAACCACTTCGATTAGCCACCCTATGGCATGTCATGACGTATACCACGGCGCCTCTCGCTCGTCGTGGACCCGAATTGACTCGGTCTCTGCTTTTGTCTTCGTGACAAATTTTGGTTTTCCGTGTTCTTTTTGTTCTTTCCGTGGATCCGTTTGTAAGAGTTTCTCCTTCCAACTTGTATCTGTTCGGTCGCTATGCTTTATTTATAAAGCTGCCAAAGCATATTTTGAGGAAATGATTTAAAAAGCTACATCAGGCTGACAAGCCACATGAATTTGATGAAGATTGAATGTTTTTCCAAAGACAAACGACATAGTGCCTAGATACTTTTAAATTTAGACAAATCTAAAACATATTTTGTGAGATGGAGGGTATACTCATATGGAAAACACAAAGAGCAAGCCTAAACTAAATAATAGCTAATGTATCTCGGGAACAAAACTGACACCCAAACCAACTATTAATGGGGCTCTTTAGCATCATATCAATCCGCTGCCCTAATTTCATTTATCTTCAATGGCAATTTTCTAGCTCTTCATTTCGGCAGTTGATGAATAACCATCGGTGTAAATACGGCCTTTGCACCCGTTTTTAAAGGCCATATGACCGGATGGGCAATCATGCAAACCATCCTTAAAGGCCCCCCCTTTGCAATCGGGGTTACTTACGAATCAAAAGCAAAAGGGGACCCCACGTGCCGGCTGTGGGGCGCTCGGGCGTGGAAGTTTTTGCAATCGTTCGTAATACGAACCTAAGGCAAAGGGTTGGATCACGTGGCAAGATTTTAGCGCCCTCCTGCCGCGCGTACTCGCCGGGCAGGGAATTGCACTAAACGCTGCCGCGGCAGAGACTCTGCCCCATTCAAACACGGTATACTATTAATGCAGACAATTCAAATATATATATATATCGGAAACCATTATATTACATATATCGATCAAAGTGACACACGTTCATGCATATATATATGTCTACATCAACTTTGATACTGGATGTCGGCCACATAGTGTTCTCCGTCTGGAGCTAAGACTTGCTCAACTAAGAATCCCGCCAGCTCTTCTTGAATTGCTCGTACACGCTCGGTTGCTAGAAGACCGTCCCGCAACCGTTCGATCTAATCATTTGAAGAAGGTACGGTAATACAATATATATGTGTGTGTATGTGAATGAAACAGAAGGTGATAAAATAAAGCCATGAATGTTGTTTACTTACATCAAGTTGTTCCAAAATGTCCCTCTTATGGTGGGTATTCTGGCGGATGAACTCGCAAACGTAATACCCGCATAAATTATTCCCGTCCTCCTGCCTCAAGCACTTTACGAGAACAAAATTCAATCAAAATAATATATATATATAATCAAGGATGATAATAATGGTATTGAAACTAGAATCATCAAAGAGATGCGCGGCCTAGCCAGTATTACTTACCGGTACATGTTTTATTCGAAGTTCTTTATTCTTTAAACCCGGAGACTTGTTGGTGAACCGTTTCCAAGCCTTGAGGAGGATATCAGCCATGTCCCCCCACGCCTCAAGGGGTTTACTCTTCGAGTCCATGACTTCTACTATCCCGGTGTCGGGTTCAATGACTAGCAGGATATAGTGAAACCTGCGGACACACATATATATGCATAACTCATCAATTACACTTAACACATGGAGTAAGCGAAAAAGATTTAATGTGTGAAGACAGTAACACTCACGCGAAGTTGTAAGGAAATAGTATTGCCCTTTTGTATGAGTTTTTCCTTAAGACATATACCAAGTTATTCTCTGTGTCCTTGGGAGAGTTGTGGACAGTATACCCATTCACGGTATATGGGTCAACGAACCCAAGATCATAGATTTGCCCCTTGCGGCATTCGCGGATCTTCATTCTGCATAATACAATGAGAGTATGGTTATATGCATGCAATGGACGAGCCGCGGTAGAGACTTAATTACATAAATAATACTTACAGACAGTAGGCACTCAGCAGAGATTTGTCGAGGGCGTCTTGGTTGAATAACTGAAATAATTCACAAAATTCGATGTTCATCACGTCATTTCGCCCGTAGTGCTCATCTGTGATTGCCACCATGATCCAGTTCTTACCATCCTTACATTTTTCCATGTACCAATTATGCAGTCTTCGCAGTTGCGTTGATAGATTAGGCAACTCCTCAGCTCTGACAAGAGGTTGCCCGTACTTGTACTGGTATGCTATTTGGACATCATCACCCGTACTTGTAAGGAATTCTGCATCGATGCGGCTTAAGTACTCAGGAATACTCATACCGACCGCATCTGCCTCATCTTTGTATAGTCTTACCATCTCCGGATCAAAGCACGCTGTGACATCGGGATACACTTGGAGCGGGGGGCACGAGTTTTTCTGGTTTCCAAGCTGGGGAACTGGTTTCCCTTCTACCTTACTTTTTTCCCACCGATCTCTTGCTGACACATTTGACTTGCGAATAGACCGGTCATAGTTCGATGAAAGACTTGGCTCAGGTTGATGAAGGTTCTTCAGCAGTTTCAACTTCTTTTCCAGAGATATAGCTGGCTCCGGCTCAAGCTGGGGCTTTTTCAATTTCAACATTTGTTGCTTGTGTTGTTCAGCTACGATCTTGGCATTTTCCTCAACTGTATAGTCATAAGGTCTCTTGGGAGGAACCTTAGGCACTCTTGGGAGGGGCTCTTGTTTGCGTCTCGGTGATCTGTTACGACTCAGCTGTGTCGTAGCGGACCGCCTAATTTTGCTCTTAGACTTGGGCTGCGGCGGCGGAGAAGGCTCACGCGGCGGCGGAGAAGGCTCACGCGGCGGCGGAGAAGGCTCACGCGTCGGCGGGGAAGGCTCACGCGCCGGCGGGGAAGGCTCACGCACTGGAGACGGCTGCATCGGTGGAGAATGCTGCCTCGGTGGAGACCTTGTTGGCGCCTTCCAACCCGGAATCACAATGAATTCCTTTCGCCATAGAACTGTAGTGTTCTTGGCTTCTCCCAGCTCTAGCAAATCCCCTTCACCGGCTGGGTGGTCAAGCCTCAGCGGCCCATACCCATCCATAACTTGATCCACCCCGGCAACAGCGTAGCCAGGTGGAACCGGCTTGAAGTGGTATCTTTGATCGGGTACTGGCGGTAAGACATAGCCGACCGCCGCCTTGAGCGTTAAGTAGCCCATCGTTTGGAAATGTAGCTCACAAGGTGTAGACTCTGTGATAAAGTCCACAGGGTAGAGATCAAGATCCATCTGCGGTTCCACAGGGGAGGGAGGAGCCATCTGCGGATCCACATGTGCATCATCACCAGGCAGCTCCGTGGAAGCCACGCTGCTTTTCCGCTGAGATCCCTGGCCGGTAGCATCGAATGCAACTTCTTCTATCTGCGGATTAGGTTGAGGTTGGGTGACTGTGACTGAGCCTGACATTATCATCCTCACTTGCTCCTCTAGCTTAGCAACGCGTTCGTGAACCACATCCTTTTGCCTCTGACGGCTTCTATCGGGATATTTCTTCGTTTCTGCAGGAAACCCAATACACCACGGCTTGCCACCTGATGTGGTTCGTGTTCGTCCTGAGTGTTCAGGATTCCCAAGGGCGCGTGTGAGCTGGTCCTTCTCTCTTTCGGGACGGAACTTCCCCTCTTCAACTTCCTTTGCAACATTTCTAAAGGCTTCGATGGGAAGTGGGTTTTCCTTATGTCTTTGTGTATATATGCATAACCCTTGTGCGTCCAACGTGCCCCCATGCGCGTAAAACCAATCCCTTGACCGCTGGTTCCATTTCAGTACCTCTGGCTGGATCCCCTTTTTAATTAGCTCGTTCTCCCATTTCTCCCACTTAGGCCTGCCAGCATTGTAGCCTCCTCGCCCCATGGTATGGAAGTACATCTTATTAGAAGCATTTTTCGTATTGGTGTCAGACCTTTTCTTTGCCTTGTCCGATTTCTTTAACTTCACAAATTCCTCCCAGTGGTCTTTTATCTTCTCATAGGGGCCTTTGAAATCAGGAGTCTTCCCTTTCTTGACAAAGAAGCTGTCCAATTTCTTCTTGTAGTCGTTGAACTGTACTGCCATCTTCTTAAGAGCCCACTTCTTAACTCTTCGCTGTACGCTATTCAGCTCGGGATCCTCAGGGTCTGGCCTGTCATTCTCACTATCAGAGTCAGTTGGCTCCGGAAAGATGAAATTTATCAGCAGCTTCCTAAACATCACACTTTTTAATCTCGTGTCGACATAAGTAACTCCTTCGCCCCCCTTTACAGGTTTCTTCCATTCTTGAGTGGTGATCGGGACGGTGTCCCTAACAACAACTCCACATTGACTTACAAACTTTTTTGCGAACTTCTTGGGAGAAATCGGTTCGCCATCTATCGCGATTTCCGTGATGGTGCACCTTTCATGGTCTTCCATCTTTCTGGCCGCGCCTCGTTTAGTTCTGCCAGTAGAGTTTGTTGATCGGGAGGTCTAAAAGAAGAAACAACGTTAATACATGTATATGCACAAATCTGGAGGCTTGGTTAATTAATATATATACACCTCGGCGGCGTCGTGAGCTTCTCCCTCGCAGTCGTCACCTTCTCCCTCACCGGAGCCGTCTCCACGGTTGTCTTGCTCATCTTCCTCACCGGAGGCGTCTCCACGGGTTCGCTCGTCTCCCTCGCCGGATTGGTTTAGGTAAAGAGAGGTGATATCCTCATCATCACGGATAATCTCCTCGACCATGTATTCTTTTTCTAGGTCTCGTTCCATAGTTTCTGCAAAGACTTACAAGTTATTCTAATGCTATAAACACAACGAAGCAGTAATTAACCAAGATAATGATATAAATAAATGATCAAATATTAGAGTTACACATATATATAAGTGCAAATAAAGGATAATGCTGAATACATAATCAAAGATCTGAGTTACACATATAGCTCGATCGGTCCCTAATACATCACACTACAAGCTCTCAACGGCGCCGACCGGGTCCCGAGCCGCGCCGGGTGAACACCCAAAGCCACGGAACAGTAACGGGAGCATAGCTAACATGAGATCCCCGCATAACTGACCATCCGGTCCTATACATGGTGTCTAACGCATACATGTAACGGCGAACATGCTCATCCTCCGCTGCAATGCGCTGAGCTACCACCTCCGGCGGGGCCGGCTCCCTCTGAAACGAA